>JBAJHW010000002.1:68848423-69575923 GCA_037013535.1 Intellagama lesueurii
GAATGCTGAGCAATTAGAAACGCAAACACCTGAATCACCACCAGATTCTCCTCCCCCAGTAGACAGGCTGAGGGCCAGGCTTCAGGGAAGACTTATGACAAAAAGGTCAGAAGATCGCTCGAAGGCTGCCCACAGAAACATCCGATCAACTAGCCCTGAGTACTGACAGGATGGAAAAGCTTCCAGCAGCTCAAGGGGCTGTTTTACTATATAAACAGCTCTTAGTCGGCTAGAAATCTGTGGAAGCAACAAGTCAAATATCTGGCTTGCATCCATGCTCCTGACTACCTTGAACCTTGTTCCCTGGACCTTTGGCTTTGGACTCTGACCCCGGACTGTGTGATTTGGCTTTGGACCCTGACCTTGGATTACGGTTTGTGATTTGGCTTTGGCATTTTGGTATTGGCTCTGAACTTGGACTGGCTTATCGGACTCTGCTGTTGAAACCCCAGGGAACGTGACAGGTTCCAATGACAGTCTCTCCCTTAACACACTGCCTGCCTCCCTGTGCCCACCTCTCTGCCTGCCCACCTGCCTGCCTGCCCACCTGCCCACCCTCCAGTCCTCATGAAAAAAAAAAGACCTGCTTACTTGCCTGCCGGCCTGTAAGCCTGCCCCTCAGTCAGAAGTCCAGCAGCCGATTCCAGTCGCCTCCTCGGGCCAAGTTCCAACCAAGTCGTGCCTGCCTGCCTGTCTGCTGGGTCACGTCGGCCCAGCGGGCCAGGCTTAGTCCTATTGTCTTCTTCCTGCCCGCTGGGTTAAGCCCCAGTGCACCAAGTTTATATTAACGTCTGCCTGCCTGCCTGCCTGCCGAGTCAAGTCGGCCCAGTGGGCCGAGTTTGTTCCACCTCCTGCCTGCCCGCTGAGTCAAGTCGGCCCAGTGGGCCAAGCTTAGTCCTCCTATTGTCTTCTTCCTGCCCGCTGGGTTGAGCCCCAGCGTGCCAAGTTTATATTAACATCTGCCTGCCTGCCTGCCTGCTGGGTCACGCCGGCCCAGCAGGCTGATGATGGGGTGATGTGCAGACAGGCTTTGGATGGGGCAGAGCCCAGCCGGCCCTCCTGGCATGGGTTAAACCAGATCAGATCAGCAATCTGAAGCCAGGCGATTTGGTGATGGGGTGACATGCAAAAAGGCTTTGGGTGGGGCAGAGCCCGGCTGGCCCTCTTGGCACGGGTTAAACCAAACCAGCATGCCTGCCTCAGACAGACATCTCATCAAGCCCGGCACACCCGAATGTGCCAAGAGGGCCAGTCAGGCCTCTTGGCAGTTGGCACACCCAAGGCCGGTCCTGGCATCCCGAACGTGGCAAGAGGGCAAGCCAACCCTCTTGGCACACCCAAAGCTGTTCCCGGCATCCCGAACTTGCCAAGAGGGCCGGCCTGTCTCAGTCCCCCCAAACCTCCGAGGGCTATCTTTATCATATCCGGGTGGTCTCAGCAGCCAAGTTGCAATCCCCAGCTTTCTAGTTCTAAACAAGCATCTTTGTCGCCCCATCGCACGGCTTCAGATTGCAGAGCTGATCTGTTTCCGACAGCCCGGTGGATTAACCGCTGTTAGTAGCACTGACCCTGTTCATCTGATGGTGCTGTTGGAAGTTGCAAGCAACCTCAGTTGCCTCCTGGGGGCAAAAACCTTTGCTTTGCAGGCAAATTTGATGTTGCTGAAGAAGACCAGAGTCTGTTCCACTGCCTTTTGCCTCAGTGCCCTGATGGGGCCCAAAAGCCTGCTTTCTGGCTGCCAACTACCTCAGTGCCCAATGGGGCAAGACACGGTACTTTGCTGCTGCCAACTACCTCAGTGCCCGATGCGGCCAAAAAAGCCTGCTTTCCTGCTGCCAACTACCTCAGTGCCCGATGGGGCAAGACACGCCACTTTGCTGCTGCCATGTGCCTCAGTGCCCGATGGGGCAAGACACGCCACTTTGCTGCTGCCAACTACCTCAGTGCCCAATGGGACAAGACATGGTACTTTGCTGCTGCCAACTACCTCAGTGCCCGATGCAGCCAAAAAAGCTGCTTTCCTGCTGCCTTTTCCCTCAGTGCCCGATGGGGCCAAAAGAGCCTTTTTTCCTGCTGCCAACTTTCTCAGTGCCTGACGGAGCCAAAATGCCTGCTGTGCTGCCAAATACCTCCTTGCCTCCAGTCCTCCTGAGGGCAAACTCTACTTCACTGGCAAATGTAATGTTGTGCTGAGCTCAAGACAAACTGAATGCCTCATGCATGCCTCTGCCAAAGGGACCTCTCATTCTGCTGGGGCTAAATATAACTCCCTCAATGCCGTGGGCTTCTGTGCCGTGTGGTAAACTCTCCTGGGGGGACCCCATTTGTGGGTGAATAACTCAGAGTTCCGATATCCAATCTTCACCAAAGTTGGCAGGCGTGTTGGGGAAAGACATAGGAAGCTCCGTTGTAATTCTGGATTCTCTAAGTACCTGAGGGGAGCTTTCCTGGGGGGTCCTCTTTGTGACTACATAACTCAGGGGTCCACAATCCAATGTTCACCAATCTTTCAGGTGTTGTAGAAAATCGTCTGAGGAAGCCTCCCTGCAAATTCAGTGTCTCTAGGGCATCGGGGACCAGTGTTATAGCCATGTAAATTGCAGATGAATCAACAGATCGATCCGTCGAAGAATATTCGTATATTCGTATTCGTTGATCCGTTAACCTTGATGAATAACGGATCAAAATGAATCGCCATTTTTTTATTTGTCCCCATCTCTAATCAGGAGACTTTTTGACTCCGGACTCTACCATTGTTCCCTATGTGGAAAGGAGCCTGACTGTATATGTAGTTGGGGCCTCAACCTGCCAATTCTGAGTGGCCATTCCTATCCCATGGACAGCTGCCAAGAAGCATGTAGAAGATATATAAGGTTGGCCCCAGCTCTGGCCCTTACTCTTCTGCTCACACTGTGCCACTGTAAGCACCATGCAAATACATGAGTGCTGAATAAACAGGTGTTCCTGCTGAGTGTTCAGCACTCTGAAACTGCACCAGATCTGTTCTGTTTGCAGAACAGCATTTCTGTGTATTTGCAGTGTTGGGTAAATCACATTCTTCCTTAAAAGAAATTTCTGTTATGAACATTCTATAGGGGATTGAAAGAGAAGTCCAACTTTCATTAGTTTCTACAGTGTATGTTGTTGTTTTTCGAACTGCAGTATAAATTAGGCAGCAATGCATTTGAGAGCTAAATTATATAAATGTGTTGATCTTCCATTATGTAGTATTCTTCCAGAATAGCAGCAGCCTCTAATGGGCCTTATTTCAATGTTCACATTTTCCTGCAGGAAGATCACTATGGCTTTATGTGAAAATTGTGCCTAACCTCTTCTAGTCCCAAGCAAATTGCCTCCATTGGTTTAAATCTCTTGTTTTTGATGGGGAGAGAAAAACAGTCAGTCTTGCTTTCAAGAGAATGCAATGACTATGTGTTCAGCCACTTATGCCTAACACTTGAATTTGAGGGACATGAGAATGGTGTACTTAAAGAGATAAGTTGTTTGTGCACAGAATGTAAAACTAGACAGGCAATTAATTTGGAAGGTCAGCAGATGCTGAGTTAGGAAATGTGAACTGCTATCAAGGTACAAGTGGTGCTACAGTGCCTGTGTTTTGGGCAACTTAAACCTGCTTCCATAGTTTTGTCAATGCTCTACTTTTTAAAAATATATTCGTACTGTTATATATGAAACATTTTATTGCTTCAAAAAAAATACATCGGAGACAACTGTGCAGAAATGCACAAAATTTAAAACTGTGGTAACTGTTGTTCTGGCTATTACAATGATTTGTGCATGTCTTTCTGATCTACCCGTCTGTCCTTTTGTGTGCTTGTTCTCTGTGTGCTTCACTTAACAAAAGGAGAAATTACCAGTTTTGCACCAAAATCATTCTCAGAAATTACAGAAGACATGTCAGGAAAAAAAATGCTTGGTGTCTCAGTCACATGCTGGAGTCAAGACCTCTCGTGGTGCTTAAAGAATCCTTGACAGTCTGTGTTGGTGAGTTGAGGTGGTTTGTCTTGACCAAAATCTCATCAAGTGCATGAATATTCTTTCTCCCTGTCAAATGTCTCTGAGGAATACAATAAGGTACTATGAAGCCTGGGGAAGAAATAGCCTAGAGACCACATTTTTACAACACTTGAAGAGGGCTGTTTGCAATAGCAGACCCAGAGCATGGAAAAGTTACTTTTTTAGATTATAGCCCCCAGAGCCACCCTAGCCAACAGGGCTGCTCTGAATTAGCCCATATAACAAGGGACCTAGACCATGCAGGTAAGATGCTCTCTCAGTACAACTATTGAATCCAGTAATGTCACTCACCACATTCGCTTGCTCAACATCCATTTCCTTCTCAGTGAGGAATGCCTTTCTGCATTCCATGTGGCACAAACAGTTTCTACACCAAAGCAAAAAAGAATACAAATCCAGCATTAGAACTTATGATCTTCATAAAACATGGGAGAACTCGGCACTCTCCCAAGATGATGTGTCAGTGACTTTAAAGGTACCCTTGTGATATGAAGACATTTCAGTGGGAGATTTGACCAAGAGACTGCTGAGTTCCCATTCATCAACAACTTCAATTGTATCTCCAGAAGCCTGAACTGAAAGAAAATTAAAACCCAACGCACAACGTGTTCATTGGCTTCCTTAGTGCCAGAATAATTGCATTTTTTTTTGCAGTGATTGCTCTGCAAATGGCCAATGTTAACGTGATCATTATTCAGTTTGATCCAACATCTGCCTTATGTTGATGGAAGAGTTCTGCTGCAGGTATGTGCTGTTGCTGAATTTTCTCAGATCCCCTCCACTGTACACCACCAGCTCCTTCTGTGGGTTTTGATGATCTATGTATAGTCTTTTGAGAACTCCAGTGGAGCTACTGGGGAAAACTGCTTCCAATAGCTTAGTTGTCTGAGGCTGAATCTGGGCTGAATCCATCTGTCTGACTTCATTGCTGAGAATCTCGCCTAAACAAGTAGGTCTCACAGGGTTGTGCATAGGATTCAGACAAATTCCAAAACCTAAATCAAATTAGCCTTGGATGGACTGATCTAGATCAAAGTGGAATGACTAGACTCAGGTCCAGGGTGAGATGAAGTGAATTTACAAACTGATTTGTGTCCAGTGCACAGATCAGAACAAATGGGATTTTTCTTTTTCTTTCCCCCCCCCTTCTAAACAAATTTTACAGATGTGTAGTACACAAACCCCTGAAGCTAGTTGTCTGGAATTTGGTAGGCTTCCTTTCCTTTTTACAGTCTGCCATGCCTCCATATGCATATATATCAACACAGAACTAAATACATATATAGTTGTCTTGTTTTCCAATCAAAATCTATGGGAGGCTTAAACTTTGACTTGGTTCTGAGGCACAAATCAAACTGAATAGGGCACAAATCGTTCTGCACTCAACCAGGATACATTCCAAAGCCCCACACTAGGCTTCAGACTGGTTCAGGTGACACAGCCCCACTAATGTCATGTGCCTAAAACTCTAAGTAACGCTATGTATCAGATGACTTCAGTTATTGTCTGCAAAAGCAGATGTGATAACATTTATTTGTTTTGTTACATTTATATCCTGCTTTTTCTCCACCGAACTGCAGATGGAATAAATAGTCCTTCCCGGCATAGGCTTTAAGGTACTACAAGCCTAACACAGCTGCTTCTCTGAAAATTTTTGTGTGGGTAAGTATTTGTTTGGATCTGAAATAGGGTGGTCATTTTGTACTTTCTCACATCCAACATGCATCCCCCCTTCTCCATTTGTAGAAGATTTATTGTCATGACTATTGTGTTGCCTGATTTATTCAGCATGTGCAAGCGTTGATATTTTGTGGGCTGTGCAGCCTTGATAAGGTTTGAATAGTGATGTACCACATTTCAACTTCTGCTTACGCTGAATGAGACAGGCACATAAAATAATTAGCTGCCAAAGGCAGGGCAGTCGGATGCACTGGCCCTTCGTGGCAGTTTTTAAGCAGCATCTGTTTGCAATAGCTCCAACAACTGATGCTACACCCATTGGTTTCACTTCTAGACTTCACACGGGACCATCTCACACTTCGGTCATGTTCAGCTTGCTGGTGCATCTTGCTGAAAAAGATCAATACATGTGAATGTCAGGCATACAACCTTTGCATGGGAGAGTTGCTTTGGGGAGCATAGTTCTTAATGACAGTTCTCACAATTTCACAATTGTTTAAAAATAAATGCACAGTTGCCATTCAAACATGACAGCCACAGCACATGAGAATTGCAATATAAGCACTGAAATAGAATAGGAACTATTCCCAAATGAGAATACCCAGAGATAGTCTTGGTTTTATTAAGTAACCCTTTGTTCAGAGCACAGAAAGTAACTTTTGAAATTAATTGGTTGCAACTATAGTGCTAAGGCTCCTTAGGTAGTTACTCCTGTAGGTGCAATGTTTGAGATTAACTAAAACTGCAGAATATTTTTGAAAAGCATCTGGATGCTGCAAGCACACTCTCCTATTGTCTTCCTCATCATTGTACCAATACTCACAACAGAGCACAAGGTAGCAGCATGAGGCACAGCCTCTGAGCCATGTGATATTTATTTATTTTATATATGTAAAATGTTTTTGCTCCACCTTTCTCCTTAAAAAGGACCCAAGGTGGCTTACATCATTGAAAAGACAAAATTTTTCAAAGCAAAAACCTTAAGTATACAAATATTTTAAAAAGAATTAAACAAATGCTACATTAAACATGGTAAATAAAATTGATGTTGAAAGCAAATTTAAAAACAACAAGGCACAACAATCCATTTAAAAAAAAACCCTCTCAGGAAATGCCTGCCTGAAGAGAAAGGTCTTCTGTCTGCTTGCAGAAGGACAGCAAAGATGGGACCAGCCTGGTCTCCTATGGGAGGGAGTTCCAGAGTCTAGGAGCAGCAAAAGAAAAGGCCTTCTCCCATCAATCTCATTCATATTTATTTATCTGTTTTGTAGAAAATACACAGTTTAGACCTATAATGGGAAAGAGTTGTCTGAAACTGGAACAGTTTCCTTTTCAAAAGGGGGTGATGTATTTGTGTTATAATTAGAGATGGGGATGAATATAAAAACGGATCAGTTTTTTCGATGAATATAGCTGATTCATCATATATTCGTCAATCTGTATTCATCAAATTTTAAGTCCCCGACAAATAATGCTTGACAAATATTTCCCCATTTTTATTCGTCCCCATACGAAGGGGAAAAAAGCCATCCTATGGCTTTTCCATTCGCCTACTGACCCGCTGATCAGCGGATCGGCGGGCTGACCCACCCCCACAGCCTACCCCCACCCCTTCCTCTCCCTACCTTAGCCCCCCCGCCGACACCCCCTTACCATAATCGTCGTCGCCGCTGCTGAGGTCTCCATCAGGCCTCCGCAGCTGTAGAAAGGGAAACTGGCTGCCCTTTGCAAAGATGGCGGCTGCGGCTTCATTTAGGGTAGGGAAGCTGCAGCTGCCATCTTTGCAAAGGGCAGCCTGGATTTCCTTAGCCTGCTTTAAGGGAATCCTTAAGCGGCGGAGCGGCGGTGGGGGGGGGTGGCAGCGGGGGGGCGGAGGCAGGGGTGTTTTTTTTTTTAGTAACCCCCTATGAATCGACAAATAAATCCATTATTTGTCGGTTCATAGGGGCAACTTTGTGCTTCGTGAGTCGTCAACTTTTGATGACTCACGAAGCAGGACGACTCGCCAAAATGGTGAGTCATCCCCATCTCTAGTTATAATATGCTAGCATTTACTTAGCTGTTTAAATATTTTTCTTAAAAAATGCCCACAGTTTGGCAAAATCAGTTGAAATCCACCGCCCCGTGAGTTCTACTTCAATTACGAAACAACATTTTTTCTTCCCTATCCCATTAACAAACCAAAATATAGCATGGAAGTATGATTCGTTTTCATAATAATAAAGTAAAATGCAGGAGAATAACCTGTAGGCTAGCTCATGACTAGAGGAAAGGGGTGCCCTGTGGTGGATTTCAGGGCAAGGCACCTTCTCCCCCACTTGCATAAACTGCTCAGGTTCTCTTCACAGTGTGAAATGTAATTAGAATATCTTAATGCTAAACTGCTAGTATGCCAGCACCTAATTATCAGTTTGTCAAGGATAGTTACATTTGCTGCATTAACATTAAAAGCAAAACTAATTAAAGTGTAAGAAGCCTCATGAAAGTGACAGCCAAGGCAGTCCTTGTCCCAAGAATCTGCAGACTTCCCCTGTTTTTGGTTCTTGCAAACAACAGCAATAACCATAATCAAATACTTCACTGGCTCAACTAAGAATTCATCATTAGGCCTTTACTTGGAAAACCAGAAACCAATAAACTTATTGCTGTGTTTTGCCAGGAACATATCTCAAAGTGTAGAGCTTTAACATCTCAGAGGTAGTTACGCCACTCTTTTTATAGCTTGCAAAATGTGAATTAGATCTATAAACATTTATGCTGTTTTCACAAGTGACTCTCAAATTAGTTTTTGCATTTCCCACATCTGTAAATTAAATGAAAAAAACTAAACCAAATCTACAGTGACTGGATGAATATACATCTAATTTAAACATGTCTCAACTTCATATTCCACCTCAGCCATATTCACAAAGCAATGCATTTTGTACAGGAATTCTCCATGTACATGATAATTTAAAGACTTACTTCCTAGGGACAGTTCACTTTTTGCATTGTGGCTTCAGTCTTCTAGCTTTCTACATGGGTCTTGTTTCTACCCATCTGCCTACTTATGCTTGGCTTGGCTCAGTTCGGCATGTATCATCTCTACTCATTCATGTTTTGAATCTTTTGCCTGCTCTATATCCCCCCCATTGTCCCTTTCTCCAACCTTTCCAGATTCCAATTTCTTCTTCCAAGTTCTTAAACTTCACATGGTGGCCTCACAGCCATACTATTCTTAGTTCCCATGTCTCCTCAGCTTTCCCTTACTCTTGTCTGGTGGCTACTACAGATCATCTGGATTTCCATTTACCACCTTGGACAAGTGTTTTCATATTCTGTCCTGTTTGCTTAATGTTTCCTCCATGATCTTTACACAGAGCCCACTGTTGTTATCAACAGTGTTTAAGATAATCTGTGGTCCCATTGAAGAATAGATTCTGCTGACATACTCTGTACAGCTCTGATCAAAAGCCTAGTTTATTTTCAGATAGTGGAAACTGTTGCAGAGTTTTGAATTTCTGGTTCAATTTCTCTAGTGGCTCAGCACAAGTGCAGGGATTCACACAGAAGAATCGCTTCAAATTCCCCAATTTAAACTGAGGATAAAGGGTGCATGGTTTGAGTGTGCCCCTATATGCTTGGATATTTTATACATTATACATTTTTCAAAGCTTGAATGTGACTAGTATCTCTCGACTATTTTTTCCTAGCTATCCTCTTTGACCCTCACTATCTATCTGCCATATTCTCCTTCATTTATTACATACAATTTCAAACTGAACATATCTCACTCAACCCTTATCATACACACATGAACCATCTATCAGTCATTAAATCACTGTCAATCATTTCCCACACAGCAATGGAATAACTTAAATAAATACTGTACAATGATACAAACCAATGTTATGTCACATATTCTGCTGTATCACAGCCACTCCATTGAGAAAAAAAGACAGAGGGGTGATATGATAACACTTTTCAAATACTTGAAAGGCTGTCATATAGAGGAGGGGCAGAATCTGTTCTGGATCATCCCAGAGTGCAGGACACACAACAATGGGCTCACGTTAGAGGAAGCCAGATTTCAATTGAATATCAGGAAAAACTGCCTAACTGTTAGAGCAGTATGACAGTGGAACCAATTACCTCGAGAGATGGTGAGTGCTCCAACACTGGAGGCATTCAAGAGAATATTAGACAACCACCAGGCAGATATCCTTTAATTTGTATTCCTGCATCGAGCAGAGGATTGGACTTGATGGCCTTATAGGCCCCTTCCAACTTCACTATTCTATGATTCTATCACAGTTCTATCACCAGCTGCCACTATAACAGTAAAGCCTAGAATAGCTGATTAGGCGAATCGAATAGGAATAACTTTAGGGATAATAATGTTGGGTTAAATTTTATGGACAATCAGGACAGCTATTTTTAATTCAGTACCCCTTGGGTCAGGTTGCTGCATCTCAGTTTTCCAAATCTGGGCAGCCTGATTTGTTAGCCAGATATACCTCTTATGCAGATATGCATATTATGCAAATAAAGCACATCCATTTTTTGCACTGTTTTCCTACCAAATATGTCACCCTTTACATCGTTCATATAGTGACCATTAACATAGAAGAGCTGGTATAGTGATATGGTTAGATTTTTGGATTTGGAAGAGAAAGGCCCGGATTCAAATCTCTGCTTAGTCACAAAGCTTTCTTAGTGTCCTTTGGGCCAGTCAGTAGCTCTCAGCCAAACCTACATTACAAGGTTATTTTCAGATAAAACGGGGGAGAGGGAAGCCAAAAACAGTAAAACAGCTTCCTTCAGTCCTTTCAAGGAGAAAAGCAGAGTAAAAATAGTTTAAATAAATAAAATTAAATAATAAATAAATAAATAAAGCAGCCATATTCATTGCTAGTGCCTATAAATACATACATACATACATTTTGCCATGCATAGAGGCTGATGGATCCTCATGAGATATGTAGGTGTCGTTTTTCACTATCAATTTTACTGATGCCAGAAAAGCCACAGCAGATCCGTACGGACAGTATAGGAATTCTCCACAAGTCATCACATTTCAGCAAAATGCAGCAAACAAAGGAGAAAAACAACTGTGATTTCCTTCACAGAATCTGATCAAACATTTTACTGTAACTAGAAAATATCCTAGGTAAAGGTAAAGGTTCCCCTTGACATTTAGTCCAGTCGTGTCCGACTCTAGGGTGCGGTGCTCATCCCCGTCTCCAAGCCGTAGAGCCAGCGTTTGTCCGAAGACAGTTTCCGTGGCCACGTGGCCAGCGCAACTAGACACGGAACGCCGTTACCTTCCCACCGAGGTGGTACCTATTTATCTACTTGCATTTGCATTCTTTCGAACTGCTAGGTTGGCAGGAGCTGGGACAAGCGACGGGAGCTCACTCCGTCGTGTGGATTCGATCTTACGACTGCTGGTCTTCTGACCTTGCAGCACAGAGGCTTCTGCGGTTTAACCCACAGCGCCACCACATCCCTCTAGAAAATATTCTGGCTTTACTTTATTTGCCCTATTTGGCTTTTCATGACTCCCTATATCTCTATCTATATGGTGCCCGTCCAATGTGGCATTTTCCATATTTTGCTTCCACTTTAGTTGTTTTGTTCACGGCTGTGGCCACCATTGTAGTAAAGAAAGTGGGACCTGGAGAAATGTGTTTTTTGGGCCACATAATCCAGAATGCCTCACCCAGAAAAGTTATGTTGGCTGAGTAGGACTTTTAAGGCCAAGATTTTGGAGGTCACTAATTCCTAGGCTTGCCATAAGCCAGAAGTGACTTGATGGCATATACTAACAAATGTTGGCTGCGAGTTCTAGGAGTTGTGGTCCAAGATAGTAACTTTGCTAATCTCTGCTTCCAGATTTAAAAACGATATAGTAGGACTGCAGTATCCTCAGGGGATTGGTTCCAAGCTTCCCTGAAGATGCTGGAAAATGTGGGTATAGAAACACAGTATATACCATAGTCTCTGGTTCCTTCTAGTGACCAGTTCTTGTAATACACCTTGGGAACATGTACTTACAGTATGGGGAAGTATTTAATATTTTCATGCAGCAGATAAGTGAAACCATAGATAGTGATTCTGCAGATCCTGTGGTCTTACTGTATAGTAATCTCATATGCATTTTACTGAGATATAAGACCCATTTAACTTAGCAGGACATATATTTAAATAAACATATATTTAAATAAACAGTTTGAAGACTTATGTCACACTCATCATCATACAAATTAGTTCTTTGAAAATGACTGTATGATTTCCATATCATTCTTGAAATCTCCAGAAATTTAGGACTTACAACACCTGTAAACTCAAAAAACATAATAATTAGGGGGATGAAAATACTGTCTGATCTAATTTACATCCATTTTTTGGTTGTGCAAATCAGGACTGACCTGCACAGAGCTTATCTGGAGGTGGTCTGAATTGATTTGTTCTTGGGCTTCTGCATACAAAAACTTTTGTATGTTTTCAGACTGAGTGGCCTTGCTCCAGTGTGTCCACTCACTGCCTAGCCAAGTCAGGGTGCCGCACATTCACACACACACCCAAAATACACAAGTAGCAAAGCAAGGGGAGGAAAGATTCTGCAAATAAAGGCCAACAGCAGGCCTTAAAAATAAATGAAATAGAAAATGCCAGTGAGGGGGGAGAAGGCTGGTCCCTAACACTATTTTACCCTACCCAGTCAAAGCTAGCACAAGACAGTCAGTCACCCATTCTACATTCGTACATTCCTAGGTGTAATTAACATGTAATATAGTTATCTAAAACAAAAAGCAATGTACCAGACTATCTTTGCTATTCTTGAAAGTAAAATGGCTGCTCAGTTGGGTGGATAGGGAATAACCTTCGGATAACCTTAGAACTGCAGAGCTGGAAGGGATCCTATGGATCATCAAGTCCAGCCTCTGACAAGGAGGCACAGTGGGTAATTGAACTTCCAACCACCTAAACCACTGAGCTATCCAGCAGTTAATATCCAGTTATGTCCATCAGCAACCTCCTCAGAACTCAACAATTGGAAATTGCAGGACAGGTTTTGGTTTTCACTGGGACTTCCATTGTCAATCTCCTTTTACTTTTATGCTTCCTTCTTTATCTACAGCAATTGTTGCCAAGTATTTTTGCTTACATTTCAGCATTTTTAAGCCTCCCAAATGACGGAGCAAATTCCAGTGATTTATAGGACAGTTCCAACCTACTTGATCATGATTGGGGACTTTTTGAACTGCCCCCCCTCTCTTGCCTTGTTTTCACACTTTTCCCAAATATTGGTACACATTCCCCCTCTCCCTCTTCCATTCTTCTTGTTTTCCCATTGCTTCCTTTTCTCAGAATGACACCTAGATCAGCTCCCAACTGAGCTCCCCTCAACCTGTGGAAGATAAAAAGTAAGCCCAATATGATGCATGAGATTAGAGCTTGGCAAAGGTCTTTTTTTTTTTTACTGCAACTCCCATAATTCCCCAGTCAACATTCATCCCTATGACTTCATTGCCTTCTATGATTTCAGCTAGGCTTTCCCACAACTGTAACACTCAATCACATATCAGAAGAGGGTGAATCTTTGTTTTGTAAAATTGTCAAAACAAAGCAAATGTATTGGTTAATTCTACTACGAAGGCTTGTTTCTCACAAAGCAATAGGCTGCAATAGTGACTGCATGTTTTGCCTTATATCTCCAGTTCTATAAAAGATATACACTTACTTTTTAAAAATGAAAGCATGAAATCTGGACCAGCTGATAGTCTAAATGAAACCAGATGGCATCCCTAAAGTCTTGGTAAACCTGGCCAGCTGGTTAACTTGGGATCCCTAGCCTGACAGGAAGTCTCCATTCAAATGAAGCAGGTGTCTCACTTTAAAGACCAGAGGACTCAGTTTACGATCCACTTATTTCACAGTCCTACTGTGCTCAATGATATTTGAGTGGTGTAAAAAAAAGTTAAAGTTCTATAGATGAATACAAACCCCATTATGAAATTCAGCAAGTTTCTCCTTAAATCCTTTAGTTAATTTTTTCCATTTCAGCTGCAAACCGTATCTGTCAAAGCCAATCAGTGCAAAGCCGGCAGGCTGCAGGAAGCTATGCCAGTTCTTAACAATCACATATCAGCCAGCTAAAAGTGGATGGTTGATTAATTTTCATGGATTGGTGTCTTGTGACAGGAGCATATAAATTCTCTTATAATTGCTCTTGAATTAAGTGGGAAGGGAAGCCCATTCCATTTATTAAATAAATATGTTGCATTTTCCCCAGTTAGATCCAATAATTGAACAGGATCATAACAAATCCTCCACTTCAAATTACAACTCTTCTTGATGCAGAAGAAACCAGGGATATACCATAACAATAGTATATTTTTAACACAACACCAGTTCTATAGTATTAACACGACTAATTTCAATATTGAATCAGAGATTGCATCTTCTAATCCCCAGGATGGACAGCCTGATGCCCTCTGGATGTTTTTGGCTGAAAATCCTCACAAACCTGGCCAGTATGGCCAATGGTTACAGTACTGGGAGTTATAGTACAAAACAGGCTGTTCTAACAGATATATATTCAAATATAACTTTTCACATGTAGATCACAGAGGTGAATTCATAGTGTGTCAGTGAGCAAGGGCATCTCTAGCTTGTAAAGACAATTCAAAGTTCTAATGAAAAACAAATCAAATGCAGAAGCCCATTAATCAGTAGCTGAAATATCTATCATGCATTTCCTTACTGTTCTGCATTTTAGCTGGTTTTTTAAATTGTCATTTTTATTTGGGGGTGTTTTTTGTTTCATGTGGCACTAAATTTTCAGAGAGAAATGTGGACTATTGATGAGCTTGCTAAGGTATCCAATTTGCATATGAATTTTATTATTATGAAATGCTATTATATTTAAACACAAAACAGACTGAGTACATTTTATATTTGAGAAGTGGGCAAACACTAAATGGGATGAATTGTATTGCTGTGATTTATGTTCAGGTGAAGCAGAATGGAGGAAAAGTCCTGTATAAAAAACAATTATTTTCTTAGATAAGGCCAAAACATCCAAATGTAGGTGTGGATGAGGGTTTAGACGGTACAGCTGTCAAGCCCAGCAATTTAGACAACTCTCTGTCCTTTTCTGACAACTTTCTTATCTACTAAAGAACTGCAATGTGTAGCTTGAATGGATCGTAGGAGGGGATGATTTTAGTTTTGAAATCTAATTTTCAAATTTGGATTTTGACATTTGATTTTCAGTCTGCGCAGAAGGTGATGCTGAGCGAGATAAAGCAAAAAGCATTGTAGAGCAAAAAGCCCAACAAAGCAAAAAGCAAAGTGTGCTGCTTATGTACTACCCCATAGCACTTAACACACTCTTCGGCGGGTTTTTTTAAAATTATTTTTTTAAAATTGCTCCCCCTGGCAAGTGGGGTACTCAAGTTACCAACCTCAAAAGGATGGAAGGCTGAGTCAACCTGGAGCTGGCTACCTGAGCCCATCAGGATCAAATACAGGTCTTGAGTAGAGTTTTGACAGCAGTTTAACCACTGTCCCATGAGGCTCCAACATTCATTCCTCAGCAACACATTGCTAGGGCGCCATTGCCCTCCCACTCCGGAATAATGAGGCAAGATGCAGGTGATGGGTATAAATAGGGCCACACTTTATTAAATCAACATGCCATAACTTATGGCTTAGAACCAGGGGCCTGTGGTAGTGCGGTATCAGGTTTGGTGCCAAAGGGCTTACAGGACCCCCTCACCAACCTATACGGGTGAGTCCCACACCCCGTTGTCGTGCTGTCCCTAAGACAGCATGTCCCCGGCCGGCGAAATATCAACCACCCCCCTGGGCATGCAAGCCCCCTGTCTTTGGTGGCCCTCAGCCCAGGAAGGGCCCCAGCAGGTCTTTCCTCCCAGCACTGTAACCTTATGATCCAGAGCGCTGAAAGTTCAGACCCGCTATGCACTGCTTGAACTCCATGGGCACTCACTGATTCAGTTTCCTTCTGAACTACCCGCCGTGTGACCAAACATTAACACAACTAAACAGCAATGGGACTATATTAACCACATGCCAGTATGGGATAGGCGAAAAATCCCCACGACTACTTCAGCCAATTGAGTAGAGGGTCAAAAAATCCTATCTGGCCCCCAATAGGATGACCAGTCAGACTCACACTGGATAGCGGACGGGTGGATGGGACGCGAGCCTCGAAAGAGGCTGAGCACGTGGGGGAGCGTCTTTTTAAGGATGCTCCCCCTCCCTCTGGGTAACTACGAGAATAGCGCGTCTCATGCTATCCCGAGGGGAGGGCAAAGGAGCTCCGCACGGCGACAAGCGCCGGCAGAGCCGACAACAAGAGAGACAGAAGAGGACACCGGCCTGGGAATCCTTCAAGTCCATCACTTTTCTTTTATACTCAACTTCAATCCCCAATTTTTAAGTTTGTAATTCAAACTTTTAAAAATAAACAGGCAAGACTTGTGCTTTATGCCCCAACACTAGTCATATCATCTTGCCTCCCTCCTTCCCCCACTTCCTCCCCTCATGCTTCACCTCAAGCTGATGCCTGCACATACTCTGTAAGGCAGCACTGGCTGCACAAAGTGATCAGTTCTAGTTTAACTGAAGTGCAGTTATGCAGAGGTAGGTGGTGGTAGGGGTGCCATCATCCCTACTGATGTAAGCAGGGGAATGGAGGAGAAAGATGAGAGTAAGGTAAGGCACAGAAGGAAGTAGGTGTGGTGGGATAAACAAAGCAAGTTGGGGCAAAGGAATGGGTTGTATTCCTTAGGAGAGGGGAGAGCCTAGGCTGCCCTTGTAATGTTACTGTGCACACATTTGTGTTGGTCTTTCAGTATAATACATTTTTACTAACTTACAGACACTACAGAAACATTCTTGTAACTCCTTGTTTGAATCACTTGCCCACCTTTTCTGTACTGTGTCCCAAACGTAGTGGAAATCAGTCTTCGGAAGAGTGGTACTTGTGGAATGTTTATGTCTCCTTCAAATATCAAAAGCACAGAAGATTGTGAGGAGAGAAGGCAGTAAAAAGATAGTACAGTAAAGAGTTTATAAAGGGCATACAGAACAGTGGGAAGTGTATGTGAGTTACAAAGAATCTATGGGGGAAAAAATCTTCTGTTCCTTATGTAGAAAGCTGTTTTGAAAGGAGGAATTCTAAGTGGAAATTGAGGGTCTTTCTCATCCACCCTATTATTTGCATAACAAGTACAAACAGTAACTTGTATAATACTCAAATGAACATGCCTGATCTGTGCTGAGGGCAGGCACAACATAGAAGCAATAAAATACTTTGGTGCTAGACAGTTTCACAATTAGGACAGGGGTTCTGGTAAATTCTAAAACCTTCTACCACCATACAATACAAAAGGAGGTAGAAGAAGGTGAAGAAGTGCTGTGTCTAGAAGCCCCCTTAGATGTTTTAAGATTTGCTTTTGCTCGTTTATAATGTACCACAAACCTTAGTACGCTACATGGAAGTTTCTGATCCAAAATCATCATCATCATCATCATCTCGCCGCCCAGAGTAGTCGAAATGACTAGATGGGCAGGATAGAAATATAATAAATAAATAAATAAATAAATAAATAAATAAATAAATGTGTCGTCAGGTTAATTCTGATATATGGTGAGCCCTTTCAGGGTTTCCCAGGTAGTGAATACTCAGAAGTGTTTTATCGTTCCCTTCTTCTGGGGGCAGCTCTGGGACTCTGCATCTTGCCCAAGGTCATACCAAGTTGGCTCTACTTGCAGGAGGTAGAGTAGGGAATTGAACTCCCAACCTCTGGCCAATATTTCCTCTAAGCTGTGTGTGCAAATGCACAGCTCCATCAGGGTTGTGCACTGGCAGCCAGTGTTGATGCCCATTTAGTTCTCATTTTGGACAAAATCCCACACACACACCTGACACAGTGGGGCCAAAAATTAGAGGGAATGTTGCCTCTGGCCATAGATCTAAATCATCCTAGTAATCTTAAATTAAAGGATGACAAAGATGTCTGACTCAGGGTTTCAAAACCAAAAACTGATTGTATAACTTTGCTATGCAATTCTCTCCCCGCCTTCTTTTATCTGCCTCATGCTTGAGATAGTTTTAATTCCCACCTTGTTAGTGTGCAGCTGTTGCCTCATGTATCTTCTGTTATGAGCACACAATAAATAATGTGTTTGCACAGTAATGATGGAAGTAGCCTGTCAGCAAGCTGAAGGAATGGTAAAATTCACAATATACAAACAGTACATTAAAAAGGTGGGGGGAGATGTGGCTAAGGTATCTGATGTTAAATGCCAGTTTGTTTTATTTATCCAAGCGTAGTCTTTTGAATGCTGGCTGAATAGCTCAGTGGTTTAGGTATTTGGCTGTGGTTGGGAGTTTGATTCCCAGTGTCCCTGCTACTAGTAGAGACAGACTGAGTAGCCTTGTCCCAGGGTACTGCCAGAAGAAGGGACTGGTAAACTACTTCTGAGTATTCTGTGCCCGGAAAACCCTGGAAAGGGTTGCCAGAAGTCAGAATTGACTTGATGGCACATGATTATTATTACTGGTTGTGACGATCCGCCACACTGGTCTTTTGAATACCAGTTTTAGAAAGAGAAAATGGAGTGGGTTGTCAATTGACTTTTGCCACAAGAGAAGCATGCAAGGTTGCTGCTGGGACATTTTGTTCTCCTTCATATTCATACTCAGCAAAGCAAATCAGTTTTAAAAAGTAATCTAAAACAAAGCCAAAAGAAACTTGGTGCACTCAGCTTTGACAAGTAACCATTTTAATTCATTTGGCAAAAAAAAATAAAAAAAAAAAAAGGATAATGATGCACACAGTCCCCCTTTTGTGATAAACAGCAATGTCCTGAATTCCATTTTTTTAAGTTAACCTACTTTCTGTGCCAGGTGATTAAAGGGTGAAATACCTGCAATCCAATTACCTTGAAAGTTGTCCTACTTCTTAACAATAGATACACCTGCTAATTAACTTCCAGAAAGACTGTTCATCAAATATACTATTAATACATTTGCAAGGAAAATGTGTCTCCACCTTTAGCTGCAGTATACTTACAAGTCATTATTTTTGACTTTCAGCCAGCCATACTGGAATATGGGGAGGTGCGTGGTATATCTCACACCCCAAATCACCACTCATGGAAAACACCTCATTATAACAGGAAATAAAAGTGTATTTCCAAAACATAATTAAGTGGCAACCTAATGGCAGGTTGTTAGAAGCAAGTCCCTATGTTTAGTACGGCTTGCTTCTGAGTATATGTAGATAGTATCAAACAAAGTCTCTGATAAATATTGCAATGCTAATATTCTCTGAGAAAAACAATAATTCTGGGAAAACCGGAAGGCCGCAGGAAAAGAGGAAGACCAAATATGAAATGGACAGACTCCTTAAAAGAGCCACAGACTTGAGTCCGCAAGAACCAAGCAGGACGGCTGAAGACAAGACATTTTGGAGAGTGCTTATTCATAGGGTCTCCATGAGCCGGAGGAGACTTCATGGCACATAGCAATTTTCTATGGTAAAATATGTATACTTGTGTAATATATGTGTTTTAGTTTTACTGGTAAACTGAAGGTGTGATCACATGAGCATTTGTCCCACAGCTTGGTCCAGGTTGGAGACTGGATGATTGACTCTTTTTCCTAGTTTTACAAGAGATAACAATGTTAGTCTATCCTAGCATATCAGGCCAAACAAAAAAGAAAAAGAAAAAACAAAGAAGACAAAAATGTTGTGGCAGGTCTCAGGAAGTGGACTTGTCCACAAAAACTCACATTAAAATATAGCACTTAGTCTTTAAGGTGCCATAACATTTTTGTCTTCTTTATTTTTTTTCTCTTTTGTCCAGTGATCCTAAGATATACAGTATATCATAGAAGTGAGTACACCTCCTCACATTTCATAAATATTTTAGTATATCTTTTCATGTGACAACACTGAAGAAATGACACTTGGCTACAATGTAAAGCAGTGAGTATACAGCTTGTATAACAGTGTAAATGTGCTGTCCCCTCAAAATAATGCAACACACAGCCATTAATGTGTAAACCACTGGCAACAAAAGTGAGTACACCCCTAAGTGACAATGTCCAAATTGGGCCCAAGTAGCCGTTTTCCCTTCCTGGTGTCATGAGACCTGTTAGTGTCACAAATCTCAGGTGTGAAGGGGGAGCAGGTGTTATTGCTCTCACTCTCTCAGACTGGTCACTGGAAGTTTCACATGGCACCTCATGGTAATGAACTATGTGAGGATCTGAAAAAATGAATTGTTGCTCTACAGAAAGATGGCCTAGGCTATAAGAAGATTGCCAAAACCCTGAAACTGAGCTGCAGCACGGTGGCAAAGACCATAGAGCGGTTTAACAGGATAGGTTCCACTCAGAACAGGCCTTGCCATGGTCGACCAAAGAAGTTGAGTGCCCATGCTCAGCGTTATATCCAGTGGTTGGCTTTGGGAAATAGACGTAGGAGTGCTGCCAGCATTGCTGCAGAGGTTGAAGGGGTGGGGTGGGGGTCAGACTGTCAGTGCTCAGACCATACACCGCACACTGCATCAAATTGGTCTCCAGGGCTGTCGTCCCAGAAGGAAGCCTCTTCTAAAGATGATGCACAAGAAAGCCCGCATACAGTTTGCTGCAGACAAGCAGACTAAGGACATGGATTTCTGGAACCATGTCCTGTGGTCCGATGAGACCAAGATAAACTTATTTGGTTCAGATGGTGTCAAGCATGTGTGGCGGCAACCAGGTGAGGAGTACAAAGACAAGTGTGTCGTGCCTACAGTCAAGCATGGCGGTGGGAGTGTCATAGTCTGGGGCTGCATGAGTGCTGCTGGCACTGGGGAGCTACAGTTCATTGAGGGAACCATGAATGCCAACATGTACTGTGACATACTGAAACACAGCATGATCCCCTCCCTTCGGAGACTGGGCCGCAGGGCAGTATTCCAACATGATAACGACCCCAAACACACCTCCAAAATGACCACTGCCTTGCTAAAGAAGCTGAGGATAAAGGTGATGGACTGGCCAAGCATGTCTCCAGACCTAAACCCTATTGAGCATCTGTGGGGCATCCTGAAATGGAAGGTGGAGGTGTGCAAGGTCTCTAACATCCACCAGCTCTGTGATGTCGTCATGGAGGAGTGGAAGAGGACTCCGGTGGCAACCTGTGAAGCTCTGGTGAACTCTATGCCCAAGAGGGTTAAGGCAGTGCTGGAAAATAATGGTGGCCACACAAAATATTGACCCTTTGTGCCCAATTTGGACACATGAGACTTGTGACACTAACAGGTCTCATGACACCAGGGAGGGAAAACAGCTACTTGGGCCCAATTTGGACATTGTCACTTACAGGTGTACTCACTTTTGTTGCCAGCGGTTTAGACATTAATGGCTGTGTGTTGCATTATTTTGAGAGGACAGCACATTTACACTGTTATACAAGCTGTATACTCACTGCTTTACATTTTAGCCAAGTGTCATTTCTTCAGTGTTGTCACATGAAAAGATATACTAAAATATTTATGAAATGTGAGGAGGTGTACTCACTTCTGTGATATAATGTATATCTTAGGGTCACTGGAAAAAGGAGGGAAAAAAATAAAGAAGACAAATCACCTTATGTTCAGGTTGTTCCAGGTTGTTATGCTGTGCCCCTATGGATGGTGCTGTTTCGGCATTCACCTCTAAATACCTCTGGAGACAGAGGAAATGCATTTACATTGTACAGGACTGTTCAGTGGAGTCTCTTCACATACGTATCTGGCTGCTAATAATTTCTCAAGTGTAGAGAAATCCAGAAAGGTGCATGTTCATGCAAACTAGACTTAATATTCCAATAATATCCAGATTGGCAAAACAAAATAACTGATTGATTGGGTGGGTGGGAGAATACTACAGGCATAATGGTACTTTCCCCATTGTTTTGCATGTACTGCCTTGGGTTTCTTTTTCTTGACATGCCTTAAGCAACAAGGCAACTAGGCTGTATGTTCAACAATTTGATTCATTAGTATGCTTTTTGAAATTCAAATACCTATTCTGAAAATATTGCGGAAAAAGATGACTTTGGGAGGAAATGCCATCCTTTAATGAGCTGAAATATGTAACAGAGTCATGTCTGGGGTGTTAGACTTGTTTGAAAAGCCGTCTATTATTCAGCCTATGCCACTGTTCTTTCCTTATTATTTCTCTGTGTTGACAGGTGTAGCTGAGAGGAGGAAAATCATTTAATGTTATCATTTTGTAGTGGGAAGCATACTTAATCTCGATGAGGCTGACACTTTCATGGGGTGCCTTGCTTCTTTCTTTCAGACATAATCATGCTCACATAATACTTCCTTTTAGGGTGATTTATATGAAGGGGAACTAGTTTTGAAAATTATCTGAAAAAAATATTTCTGTTGTCAATTCACTGACTTTCTTACTGATTTGGTATCACTTTAAAAATCCTAAATTGTACAGCCTACTTAAGGTGATGAACAGCTCATGGAAAAAAGGAGGGTTTTCTCATGCACTTCTTAAATGTTAGCAGCTGCTCATGGGTAAACATTCAATGTGATCCTGGCTGCAGCATAATCGGAGATCCCAGTATCATAAATGCCGCTTGCATACAGTATATCCACACTAAATAATCAGACAGCGAAGACAATTTCTATTGGCCAGCACTGGGGATGCAATATCAGGGATGATGCAGGCAGTACATCCCACTTTGTGTTGTATCTCTGTGCTGCACACATAACATACAAAAATGGGTATTTATTACTTTTTAATATTACAATTTATATACTGCCCCGTTAGTGCTGAATCACTATTCTGGGTGGCTTACAAGGATTAAAACAAAGCTTCATGACAAAACACTAAAACAGAACACAAATAGCAGTAATGTGGCAAGAGCGTTAGAAAACAACAACAACAAAACAACAACAAAAACAGTGGCACCAACAAATTATCTCCTTATAGTAAAAATCTGCTATGTCAGTCTTTTTTTAAAAAATCCATAATGAATTACTGGGGTGTGTGTGTAGGGGAGGGGATACTTTAACCAACCCGTATAGAAAAGCTTAAGTCTCTATTAAATAAAAATAGGAGACAGAATTGATAAAATAAATGCATACAGTTGCACATGACACATAGCTAGAATGAACAAGAGAGAATAATATTGAGCAAGATTGAGTAAGCTCTGTGACAAAAACACAAGTTCTGGAAATAACTGCTTCCTTGGAGAGAGAAAATAGAAGAGGAAGACATTCATTCTTTGGTGTTACCAATATTTTCCCAACACTTTTGGTAGCAGAATCCATGCAGAGATGCGTGGAGGAACAGACAGGACTGATACTGGCAGAGGGATAAGATTTCCAGCTGTTTGTTTTATTTATTTGTTTGTTTATTTTTATTTATTTATTTGTTTGTTTGCCACCTTTCTCCTAAAGGATCCAAGGCAGCTTACAGTATTAAAAGAAAGTTAAAAACGAAATAATAAATTATTACAATATTAAAAAAGCATTAGACAGATATCATATTAAAACTCATAAATAAGAGCAATATTAAAAGTTCAAGAACATAATAAAATACGTAAGGTTTTAGCTAGGGACAGGGTTTTGATCTAGTTTATGGCATGCATTGTAAGGCATTTTGTTTCATTTATTATAAGTGATTTTTAACGTGTTTTGAACCGCCCAGAGAGTACATACACTATGGGCAGTATACAAACTGAAACAATAAATAAACACATAAGTAAACTGAGAGAGCCTCAGGAGCTTTTCCGGATTTTTTCAAACTGACTTTGAATGAAAAAAAACAAACCTGTAGCTACAGTAGCTTAGTGATGGTGGAGAAACCGCTTTGAGAAGATATATGTAAGTAAAATTACCTTCTGTAATAAACCAAATACAAGAAAGATGGCGGTCTTCATTATAGATGAGTTTAATTGTATCAGTTTTTTTTAATTATTATGCACATCATAATGAACAATAACTAAATTTAAAAAGCCTTCTTTAAAAGATTTTTTTAAAAACTGTTATACCATTTAAGCACAATAAATACCTGAAACAACAAAAGAAATAGGCCCCCAGATAAAGAATTTATGTGTTTTGCATGCCATAAATTGTTGTCTATTAATTACTTTCTCTGGAGGGGCAGACCATTACTCTCCTTGTTCAGAATGAAAACATTTATTGCTGACATTTTTATGTTCCAGAAGCATGCTTGTGTGCTTTTGTGGCAACAAGAAAAAAGTCCAACTGCACCCTCCCCCCCCCCACACACCCCTTTGGCCAAAATAGAATATTTCTGAAGGGGCTTAATTTGTGTTGCTGTTTTACAAACCTATTGAAGGGTTTTAATTTTTATGTTTTACAAGCCTATTGGTGTACTCCTGCTGGGAGAAAAATATTTCTCTTTTGCTGCACAGCATCGCTCCTGTGGAACCGTAACAACAACCCTTGACAATAACTTCTTTTGCTAACTTCACCAGCCCTCCTCAGCTCAAGAATTTATTTTTTTTTAAAAAAAAAATACTGTCCATTTCTCCTGTTTTACATTATGATGACCATAGTGATGGCTAATAAATCTGAAGTGAACTAATTTACTTTTTCAGAATTTGTACATAACGGTCAACACATGGAATTCTGGAATTAATTGCTCACATCCAATAACAACTTCTGGGAAACTAGGACCTTCCAACTTCGGACAAACTAGACAGAGGAACACTTTGTGAGCATCCTATAGCCTGCAGTCATTCTCTTTGGACAAACTGAAAAATCTTTTCCACCACTGCTATCCCAAGACATATTGCCACTTCATATGAAAACCAGGGGACATCCACTCAAATTGACTGTTGGGAGAGTGAGAACAGACAAAAGAAAATATTTCTTTACCCAGCGTGTTGTTAGTCTGTGGAACTCTTTGCCACAGGATGTGGTGATGGCATCTGGCCTAGATGCCTTTAAAGGGGAATTGGACAGATTCCTGGAGGAAAGGTCCATCGCAGGTTACAAGCCATGATGGGGATGTATAATCTCCAGATTTAGAAGGAAGGTACCTCCAAATGCCAGATGCAGGGGAGAGGAATCAGGAGACAGGAATCTAGTTGTCTGGTGTGCTCCCAGAGGCATCTGGTGGGGCCACTGTGAGATACGGGAAGCTGGACTAGATGAGCCCTTGGCCTGATCCAGCAGGGCTCTTATGTTCTTATAAGGTGGCACACTCACCTGTCCCATCTTCAGAAATGAACTGGACCGGTATTCGACTCGTTCTTCAACATTGGTAACAGGCTAGCATCCTCCAGTAGAGGTGCCCCATATGTTTTTTAACTCTAAATCTTGGACTTCTCAGTTCTAGGAGTTCCACCTGCCAGACTCACACATAATTGTACTCACCTGGAGAAAGAGCAGACTGGAATACAGTACTCATAGGTTAGGCCAAGCTCTGGCCTACATTTCTGTTGAAATATGAAGTTGCCCTGGTGCTTTCTGGAAGTTCCAGAAGGGTCAGCTCTGATTTCCAGAACCAGTTTAGCAATTTAAATTTTATTAAAAATCATATGGAATTTCACAAGTGTTAATGACTTATCTAGATGAATTGGTGCCAAAAATATTTTGCTGCAAAAACCAGGGAACAACACATATTGTGAAGAAACATACACACTAGAGATGAGCATGAGCATGAACTGGTAGTTACCAGCATGCATAAACATCACATTTTGGGGGGTAGGAGCTGAAACCAGTGTTCCCATTGTGAATATTATGGGGCTGGATGATGGGATTTAGCCAGAAAAAAAGAGGAGACAAATCTGTTGGATCTGTTGCAGAAGCTGACAATCAGTTTTTGCAGAACTGACATCACTTTAAAAATCGGCACCCTCTGTCTGAATGCCGCCTTGTTTTCCCACACTCAATCTGTGCATTTATTTTTATTTTTTAAAAGAACAGATATTTGAAAAACTCAATCTAGGATTCTCTCTGTGACAGAAAAGTTTCATATAAAAGACCACCTCCTTGAAACTTCCTGTCACACAAAGGGGACTGCCCCAAACAATATATTCTGCTGAAGAATTATTTAGCAGTAGAGCAGTGTTCTCTGACTTCACTAGTGATGAATTCTGAAAACAGACTTGACTCTTAAGAGACTCTTGTAGAATTATTTCCTCTCCAGTTGTGCGCAATTTCTTTTTGAACACTTCCACTTAAATCATGGTTGAAAATTTTTTATACAGCGTCTGCCATTTACCCTTATTAAATGTCAGTCTACGAATTTGAGCTATAAAATGTTTCTTTTTGCAATTCTGCAGGCACCTTGAAGTTTTGTCTTTTCTGTACTCCCCTCTCCCTAATTCTTGGAACATTTTGGAAGTCTGTTTGTCTCACAAGGATAATTGGAGTGTATTGATACGAAAGCCAGGTTTTCTATAATGACAAAATACGTTTCATAAAACTATGCACACTTTCATTCCCACTGGTATTGATGTTTGGGAAAAAGGGCATGAGGCATTTTACATTTAGACAGTCCTTTAAATTCGACACAGACAGAATATAATTATTTAAAGCATGACATAGATACACCTTTGAGTAATTTCCTTACTAAGGATTTTATTGAACAGTGTATGTGCTTCCACAGAATAGACAGGGTGGATAGAACTGATTTCCCATTGCCTGTTAACTCCTGCCCTTCCCCATATGGTCTGAAGGTTTGGGGGATTGCCTTGAACATATTTTCAGGGTCATGGTAATTAGGAAATGCAGGAAGAGTGGGAGGGAAATGTTCACTCTGTGAGTAGAAATCTGCTTGCATAAAGTCAGATACTGGCCTATGTTTACATGTCTGTTAGCCATTGAAAGACAGCAGAAGTACTACCCAGGTCCCTCGTTCCTACTCCCTATCTTGACATATACTGTAAGTACACTAACACCTTCTTTGTCACACTAACAAAACTATATCACAGACCCCAGCTCAGAGTGCATAGTCTGTATGTAGAAAGTTCAAGGTTCAATCCCCCACATCTCTAGGCAGAAATCTGGCATCTGAAATCATAAAGGGTTAACTTGAGTGAATACAGACAGTGCTGAACTAGCTGGAGTGATAGTCTGATTTGGTATAAAGTCACTTCCCTTGATTTTTTTTTACAGCACTGCAGTGACAGGAGCACTTATAGTGTCCAAATGGGACTAATTCAATCTCCTAAATAATCCAAAGATTTTTTAAAAATATTCAAAATGTTGTGTGTCATTAATGAGAGTATCAGCTGTTCATACAGTCTTTTATTTACTCAACACTTTGATATCCCATTCTTTCTTGAAGAATGTTGTATATTGGATTGGCCTATTTTATTCTCACATCCAATTATTGTTGCCCAGAATACCCACCTTAGTGCCACAACATAAAAGATGGATATTTTGTTCCTACCTCTCATATCTCTGGAGATAGATACCAAAGGGCTGTTCTCAGTATTGAGAAAATGAAGGAGCTCTTAGAATGTTTTTGACAGTATCTAAGGGCACAAGGTTAGAAAAGGTTGTCCAATATCATGGAGGACTTTAAAGATCAGCACCTTGAATTAATTCTGGAAAAAATCCCAAAGATAGCCAATGAAGGCAGAACAAAACAGGGGTCATATGATGTGTTCCGTGTACTCCAGTTAGCAGCCACACAACCAAAGTCTAAAGTTTGAGAACTGAAACCAGAAGCACACATGTACACATACAATCTAATCTAGAAGTGAGTAGAATGTAATCATTTCACCAGAAGAAGCTGATCTACCGCACCAGGTGTAAGGTGCTGATTCTAATGTACAAAGTCCTAAACAGTTTGAGACCTCACTACTTGTCTGAACATCTTCTGCCAAGTTCAACTGCCCATCTGACTAGGTCCTCACAGACCATGTGCCTACAAAAATTAACACCTCAAGAGGCCCGGAAGACAATAAGCAGAAGCTGGGCTTTGTGGAATGCACTGCCATGGGAACCATGCCAGGTGCTCTCCCTCTGGGTCTTTAAAAAGCAGCTAAAATTGATCTTTTTAGGGAAGCCTTTGGAGAGGTTCTCCCCAATTAACTGGAATAGTGGCAGATGAAGAAGGGATATCTATATATGCCAATTAATAGTATTTTTCCACCTGTCTTCTTGTTCTCTTGTCTATTAGAAGTTGCCCTTATGAACGGTGCTTTTATTCTTGTTCTACAACACCCAAAGTAGCAGTTTGCTAGATTGGCGATTTCAAGATTGAATTAATTAAATAAATAAACAAACAAAAAGCAGTCCTAGCAATCCGACTATCCATGGCAAAAGGCACTTCTGGCCATTTGACAATCCGTTGTCCTCTGTTTCAGCCAAAATGCAATGGATCCCAGTAATTCTTATTTTTGCCTGGCTCCTTCCTTAGCTACACTTGGGGACTGTCAATAGCTATGCTGGGTGGAGAATCCTGAGAGTTACAGTCCAAGACAGAACTTCCTGCATTTTTTTTCTCCCTTTTCTCCTCTACATGGGTTGTCTCACCTGGTATTCAAATCTATACTTTTCAAGAGTCTGGTGGTGGTGTGTGCCGTGAAGTTGCCTCTGATTTATGGCAGCCCAATGAATGAGTGATCTCCAAAATGTTTTGTTCTCAACAGAACAGCCTTGCTCAATTCTTGTAAACTAAAGCATGGAGCTTCTTTTAGGGGGTCAATCATTTCATATTTGGTCTTTCTCTTTTTCTGCTGCCTTCAACCTTTCCCAGCATTCTTTTTCCAGAGAATTTTTCCTTCTCATGATGTGTCCAAAGCAGGACAGCCTCAGTTTTGTCATTTTTGCCTCCAGAGAGAGTTCAGGCTTGATTCCTAATACCCACTTGTTTGTCTTTCTAGCAGCCCAGGGTATCTGCAAAGCTCTCTTCCAGCACCACATTTCAAATGATTTCCCCCCTGTCAGCTTTCTTTAGGTAAAGGTAAAGGTTCCCCTTGACATTTAGTCCAGTCGTGTCCGACTCTAGGGCGCGGTGCTCATCCCCGTTTCCAAGCCATAGAGCCAGCGTTTGTCCGAAAACAGTTTCCGTGGTCACGTGGCCAGCGCAACTAGACACGGAACGCTGTTACCTTCCCACCGAGGTGGTACCTATTTATCTACTTGCATGCTTTCAACCTGCTAGGTTGGCAGGAGCTGGGACAAGCGACGGGAGCTCACTCCATTGCGTGGATTCGATCTTATGACTGCTGGTCTTCTGACCCTGCAGCACAGAGGCTTCTGCGGTTTAACCCGCAGCGCCACCACGTCAGCTTTCTTTACTGGCCAGCTTTTACACCTATACAGTGGTGCCTCGCTAGACGATGTTAATCCGTTCCACGAGGATCGCTGTCTAGCGAAAACATCGTCTAGCGAAGCACGTTTTCCCATTGGAATGCATTGAAATCGCTTCAATGCGTTCCAAGGGAAAACGCAGTCGTCTTGCGAAATTTCCCATAGGGAAACCTCGTCTAGCGAGTGAGGGTCCCCATAGGAATGCACTGACAGCTGCACTGACAGCTTTTCACCACTAGTCGGCGCACTCCTATGGGGAAACCTCATCGTCTAGCGAAAATCGCCATAGGGAAACATCGTTTTGCGAAGCGCAGTAGCGCTCGCAAAAAGGCATCGTCTAGCGATTTCCTCGTCCTGCGAGGCAATCGTCTAGCGAGGCACCACTGTACGTAGTGATTGGGAGTATAGCCGTGTGGATGATGTTGGCCTTGGTCTCCATTGACACATCCTTACATTTGATAATCTTTTCTAATTCCGTCATTGCTGCCCTTCCAAGTATCAGACTTCTCTGTTACTATTACTCTTGTGAAATGTGATGCACACCAATGGTTAATGATATCAGTCCACAACATCTAATCTGTATCATTACAGGAAATCTTCTGAAAACAATTTTCTGGAGACTAATTTTTGAATAGTGAGGAAAAAGACAAATGAGGGTTTTGGTACTTGTTATGATGAAATGTGGAGCAAATAGCAAATTAGAAATTTGTCAAGGATTAGTTTAGTAACAAATGAACCACATGAGGGGGATCAATGGCAAAGACTGTTCCATAATTTTTTAAGAAGGATGTTCTCTATAGGCTTCTATGGTTGACTCTCATCTGACAAAGGTACATTAGAAGCAAACATTAAAAGATTAAAGTGTTACGGGAAAAGAATGGTTTGCATATCATTCAGCGAAAGGAAATACTAACCACATGGGCTGCTTCTTTTTCATCTTGGGCCATTGTTGTTCAAAGGACACCCACACCTCTTAATGAGAGATTGTCTTTGTAGCTAAAGAAGACAGATTTCCTTACATTTTCAAGAGATGCCAAAGCTGAAGTGAGAGGTTAGCAGGCAATAGTAACTTCTAATAGTGATGGAATACTCAAAGCAAAGTTGTTAGGAAAGCAGGATGAAGAAAAAGGAAATACATTCTGAGTGGATCACTTGACTTTGTTACTCACAAGATTTAACACTGTTGAAATTTAGATGGAATTTAATAGGAGATGAACCACATTGCTAAAGAGGAAAGGAACATGGTTGAATTGTTTATCGGAATGTTATGGTACTGAATTAAGATTAAGAATTTTGGGATTATAATGTCAGAGCATATACACTGATTAGTCAGATTAAGGGTCAAATGAAATAAAATGGCAGCAGTCATATTTGTGTAAACAGCTGCTTCATTCACATATAAAGTAGGAAATGGGATGTGGAGGGATGCTGATGCAATATCTCTTGGAATGAGAGGACATTTCCTATCTCTTCAATGTTTTCTTATGTAAAACCATCATCTTGTGTGTTTTTCCATCAGCTGTTTCAGTCCCAACATTACAAAAGGCAAGGAGAAAAGAGATTCAGGCAACTGAATGTGAAAAACCAAGAGAGCACGAGAAAGGATGATATCTTCCCGTGATGCTAAAACAAAACCTGGCATGCCCAATTTATACATGATTTGAGCAGACAGCTGGTAATTTGCTGATTTAAAATTCTCCCTCCCTCCCTCTCTTTCTCTAATGGCAATCCTATGAACAAGTGATCTCCAGAATGTCTTGTCCTCAACAGCCCTGCTGAACTCTTGTAAGCTAAAGCATGTGGCATCCTTTAGGGTGTCAATCCATCTCGTATTTAGCCTCTCTGTTTTTCTGCTGCCTTCAACCTTTCTCAGCATTAAGGAGAGCAACAATATACAATTTAACATAAAACTTCTCTAAACCCACGAGTGCCTTTGTGTGTTCAGTGATGTTTTCCTGTATCCAGTGCCAGCAGAATCAGGGCTTTCCTCCCTTCCCTTTTCCACTTCTGCAAAAACCTGTTCTAGAGAATGTCCTGGTCCTCCAGGCAGGATTTTAATATGAATTGGGGCTTCAGGAAAGAAATGAGATCACTGATTCGGCCGTAAACAGCAGAATCCAGCAAATATGTGCTGTTCTGCCTAGACAGACTATATATTGTGCATGTTTGTGTTGGTGTGTCTGTTTGTGTACACACAGATATATATGTCTGTGTATAGGTACTGCTGCCACTCTTGCCACCAGTAGAATGTTCCATCTCGACTTCATGGACTTGCAGGATGATTGGTGTGGCTGTACAACCATCTCAGCTCTCTTATGTAGGCAGTATGAAGGGAGAAGGTTCCTTGAAGGTGATTGGATTTGGATGAAGGCAGAAGGCTGTGTGAAGTGAAGCAGCTTTTTATATCAAGAGTCTCCATAATTTGTATTCATAAATGTCACTTGTTACCAAAATGTTTTTAAAAGGCTACGTTTGTCACTTGAAGGAAGGACAATTCAGTGCTTGGAAAAATTACATTTCTGGACTACAACTTTCTAGTGCAACTAAAAGCTACCAGCCAGCTCATCACTGTAAGACTCTAAATGATACCAGGAATGTCCTGCTAAGGAGGCAATGACCTTGCTGTAAGAGATATGCTGGTAATGCTGCCTGCTCATTTAAAAATACAGAGAAGATGGTGAACAAGAGCACGTGTATTGGGAAAGCATGCCAGACTGTAACTACCTTGGAGGGAAATTAACATTTCCAGAGAAATTTCTGATGAGGCATTACAAAAACATAGAAAAGGTATGTTATTTTGAACCATAAAACAGTGACTGTATCGTTGGGGTGTTCTGGGAGTTGAAGTCCAGAAAGCAACTCTTCCAATACCAGGCATAGAGTGATAATATATAACAAATTACAAAGTTATTTGGAAGAACATGCTAACTTTATCTATATCTTAGGTGTGGGATAGGACTCTATGGCTGCAAAAATAATGGCTTGCCTAATGCTGGCAATGTGGTATAATGGATAGAGTAATGAAGTAAGATTTGGGAGACCTGGGTTCAAATCCCTTCTCAGCCATGGAAACTCACTAGAAGGCGATAATAGTAAAACAACGCTTTAAATATCTCATATACCTTTAAAAGCTATAAGGGTTGCCATAATTTAGCTACCACTGGAGTGTAACATAAGAAGGCTGGCTAATGAGTACATGGCAGAACTGAACATCTGAATTGGATATGTTAAGATTTGTAGCTCAGTTGCTCAATCACTGTATTTCCTGTCAATTTTAATGAGCAAGGAGTTGTGTGTATACTTCTAGGTACAAGGTGTGTATGATACCTGTGATACTGGATGCTTGAGGTAAGCCTAAGAAGAGGGTCTGATGCCAGACATGAGAATAAAAGTGGTCTTTTATTTGATAGCTAGGCCTTGATAAACTCTGCTCTTCACTTGGTGCTGCCTATCTACATCAGTGTAAAGCCACTGAAAATATTTATTTCATTTATTTATTTTATTTAACTTATATGCCGCCCACACTACCCAAAGGTCTCTGGGCGGCTTACAACAATTTAAATGCAATAAAAAGATAAAAAGATAAAACAATTAAAATACAATTAGTAATCTGAAAAATTGCCATCAGGACCCACAGTTGATATTATTTCAATTAAAAATCTTCTGGAACAGGAAGGTTTTGACCTGGCGCCGAAACATCATCAACGTCGGTGTCAGATGAATCTCCCTTGGGAGGGCGTTCCATAGTCTGGGAGCAGCTGCCGAAAAGGCCCTTTGTCTACAAGCCATCCCTCTTACCTCCTTGAGGGATGGCTCTTTCAGGAGGCCCCCCTGGCTAGATCTTAATTGCCGGGTAGGTTTATATGTCCACCACGTGACAAAGGTAGTTTTACATATTCAGGCTAAAGTCTCTTTATTATGTTGTAAATTCTTTCATAGATACCACACATGAAATGTCCCTCTGTATGTGTACCTTATTCCCAGAATAGGGCAGGTGAACCTTTAGCTACGTTGTATGTTGTAATGTATAGTGTGATGGATTATGACTCAGGGGATCTGGGTTTGAAACCCTGCTTGCTCACAGAAACACACTAGGGATTGGAACTGATAAGACCAGCCCTATTAGGGTCAATATAGATTGGTTCCAACTTGATGGCACATAACACACACCCCTTTGGCTAGAATAGTTTTGTTTTACGGCATTATTTGTTTTAATGGATGTCTTAACTTTTATAGACCAGGCGTCCATTAAGTTACTTGCAACAGCCCTTATATTTGTCAGCATATTCCAGATTTTGATGACTCCATCAAAGCAAGGCTTTTATAATATATCCCACCCAATATGGAGCTACCTTGAACTTTAGATTTTGCCCTTGATTTACAAACTGACTGTATAGCTTTGACAGCTGTTTTGTCCTAAATCATCCTATGCATTTGTCAGTGTCAATTACTTGTAAGCCACCATTAAATGTACGGTTCCTCCTTTCAGAGATTAACACAGTCAACTTTGAGGTCTCTTCTTTACCTATTCCAGAAATAATACACCCTGGCTGTGGATCAGAGCTGCTTCCATCTGGAGGATTAAACCTCCTGTATCCCAAGAACCTTTCTTAGGAGGAGGCCTTAGGGGTCATATGACACCCTGAGCACTGCTCTCCGCTTGCTCTCTACTTGCAGTCAAGTCATAGATCTCTGCTGGGGAGCAGGTATGCACTGAGTTTCATTGTTGCTTGTTCACAGACTGTGAGAACTCCAGTAACTCTTCTCCCACTTCTGGAAGATAAGGTGCTTCTCTCTGTCTTGAGGAATGATGACTAGGAGTAGTAGGAAGAGGATTTGTGAGGTATTCTAGAAGGCATCTTTGAGGGTCCAACCCTCTCTAGGCATTTTGTACTTTTCAGTAGAACACTTAAGATGGTTCAAACACCTTGGAGTGAAGGACAATCTCCAAACCCCAATTATGTGGATTGCCTACATCATGTGAAGAGATTTAATTCCACTAGGAGGCTATCATTGAATATGGTGGAGTTGAACAGTACAACATGCTGCTAAGGTGCTCTACATATTATCAGTCACATAGACCAGGGTTCACACAAAGAGTCCTTTGTGTTTAGATTTCCATACCAAAATCTTACTAATCTGTTCTATCTGGGAGTGAGTAGGTCAGTGAGAAATATCCTACCTCATCTAATAGAATTATTTTGGAAGATGTGTATTAGGTAGATGGATTGCAGGTGGAATGAGTCACATCTGGTTGCTGCTTTCATCCAGAATTTCATCAATATGCAAATGATATCTGAACTCGTCCTGGGAAAAGTGAAAATCTCATTCTAACTTTCCATTATATTATAATTAATTTAATTATTTGCATCAAACAGCATTGTGATGCTACTGTTGCTAAAAACTCAAATTCCTACAGTCACCCTCTGCTACATGACATGCATTATGGATAAATGGAACATTAAGGGTATGTTTTTGATTTTACAGGACAAAATCTTACTGAGGAAAATAGTATGTGTAAGGGCTTTCTCCTTGTGCTGTCATGCAACTGGACACACAAGTGATTGCACAAAGGGGAATGAGCAGGTGTGCCTTAGACTGTTTGCAAAGGAGTTAGAATTACCTGCATGATTGCCCCTATGCAATTGTGTAACACAATAAAAATTTGGCCATTGTTCTCTTTCAGAAACTACTTTGTTATACACTTAGCCAGATACAGGAAGCTTGCCCAGTTTTAGTGACATCCTGTGGCTGTCTTTTTGAGTACATTGTTTTATATACATACAACAGAACAAAACAAAAAGAGGAGTAATCCTTTTAAAGCACTCACATATTCATGTGTAGAAAGCAACATGTTTTGAAGAAAGAACAGAGGGAATATTTAGGCACGTTTTTCTATGACTTTGTGGTTCATCGGGAACAATAATCTCCCCTTCTATTTTTTCCATAATACCAAGAACACCCATCTTCAGGCAATCTCAACTTTATATTGACTCCAATCATATTTTCGCCGGTGTCATGATTCACTTTGATCAGTCATTTTCAGATGGGGAAGAGGATATCTTACAGTTGGAGGGGGCCAATGAATAGGAAGAAATCAATGGTCCAGCTAAGAGCGTCCTTGGGGAAGTTTTGGAGAGATGGGCTGAGGCCAGTGATGTGTTGGTTGAGAAGGAGAGCCTGGCAGATGTGAGGCCTATACACCCAAGAAAAAAGGTGAAGGCTCTGAAGATTAGAGCAAAAGCAGAGTCAGTGTCTGAAGGTCTCTTGATAACTGATTGGAAACAGTTGGACACCCGGGAGATGCATCCCGAGAGCCATACATTCTGTGAGCACCACCAGTTAGCTCATGGGAAACAACTCAATAAAGCCTCTTGCTCATGTTTATCGCTGCCTTGCCTGGATTCCTCTAAATGATTTATTACTTGATTGTCTGACAACCTGTTTCCGCCTGCCACCCATGACTTAAGGTGACAAACTACCTGCATTGGACTTTTTGGCTTGCCCCGTGGACACTGGTGACACAGCTCTTTTGGGAACTGGACTGGCTGTGACATAGCCAAACACTTGTTGATCACAAATATAATAGTTGGGGTGAGCAGTATGGGGCTCATTAACTTGCAGGGCAGAGATACACATCTTTTTCAGTCCTAAGGACCAAACTGAATGTCAACTGGGGGAAACTGCCGAGGGTGTGTACACTTGTATGTGCATGCACACATACACAAACATACATGCACATTGCAGAAGCATGAAGGCCAGAGGGGTACATTTCAGCCTCTGGGGCATAGGTTCTGCACTCTTGACATAGGGAACTGGACCATCCCTGAATTCTATTTAGTTCCTGCATTCATTTGGTATCCACAGATACTGAATGACTGAATACAGCTTACAATTTCTCTGACAGGTCTCTTGAAAAATACATTATCAAGATTATTAATACATGCATTTTCAAATCCAAAGTAGCATCTCAATCATTGGACTGTTTATCTCCCAAAGTTGCTAAAAACTGAGAACATCCAAATGGGTTTTTATTAAAACACTAAAGAGATACACGCTGCCACCCTCCCAGTACTGGACACTGCAATAGATTTGTGCCTGCTAGCCAAGGCAACAGCCCCACATCTTCTCTCAATCCTCTTCCCCTTAAGATCTTTGAAATACAACCACACGAAGTGACCGTGTTTTGCAATACAATACTCCCTTATTCCTCAAATCAGCAGGCAATGAAGGGGAGAAGGAATCAATTCATTTTTCATTACTAGGCAGGATGAGGAAACAAAGAGAAAAGAAAGTAGGTGTGTTGCTGAACTAAAGGAGCTGCCCCCTACTTCTTTCTCCAAAACCCATCTCTACAAATAGATATGCACACCTCCATAAACATAGCTAGCATGGAAAAATGGCTTCTACGCTAGCAACAAATGTACAGCTCATGGAGGATACGTCCATGCATATATGTGTATCCAGAGGGATGGAGAGAGCACTGGGTGAAGTTCAATGACCAGCAAGCACTTGTCTTGTACATTGGGTCTTTCCCTTCTCCCTAACGCTTCTCTAGATAGTTTCTAAACCTACCAGAGCAGGTCAGTATGCAAGGCACTTGTGGGAGGGGGGGAATCACTCCGCCAATACTGTCTTCTCCTCTGGTGCAAACAATTTTCTGTCATCTCAAACAATTCACAGGCCCCCTCCAGGATTTTGAATCAGTTCTTATCCAATCTCTCTTTTAAAAACAAATTTTAATTATTCCTTCATTTATTATTGATATAGAATACAATTTATGCACAGATTTTGGCACAAGTAAAATGTAGAGAGATTCAGTTATTGGTTTCTTTAGCTTCATGACCATATTGGGTATAATGTGCTATTAAAAATCCTGTAAGATGTCTGCAAAAGGCTTTTATTTAAACCCCTATTTTGACTAACATATTCATTTAAATTAAAATTACATACTCAGCTTCCCCCCATCCCACCCCATTATTAGAAGCTGGTAAGAATTAAAATGAATCTCCTCAAATTACTGTGACTGTTCTTGTGGAACAGGGAGGGCATTGGATAAAGCATACCTCCTCTCCATTATTTAAAGCTGTGCATCTTGCTGATTACAGTTATGCTTTACATTTTGCATGTTATGGGAAACTAAATCCTCAAAAGACCCTGAAGCAAAGGAGAACTGAAGCATCCAAGTACTTAAAAGATAGGTGTTTGTGGGCTTTTTCTTGATTTCCATGTCTTTTCCCCAACCCTCTTGGTTTCCTATAGAATTTTAAAGACTTTTTCAGAACTTTAACATCTAGAAAAGTAAATGAGGTGGCTATGATATAACAGATCAGGATAACTTTATGAATCCAGCCATTCTGCTGGGTAAGGTTTGCATCAGACTGATCAATGGATTATTCCCAAGGTTTTGCTTAATAACGCAGTGCCAGCTAGCATCATCAGAAACTTGCCCTCCCAGGCCCCGAAATGAAGACACCAGACAGTGATATGGGTTAAATACGGGCCACACTTTATTAATTCAATTCAGATAAAATCATTGTCCTCATCAAATGAGGGGGCCTGCGGTAGTGCGGAGAAATGCAGGGCATCCACGATACCCTAATCAGTCAATGGGCGAGTCCCAGGCCCCCAGGTTCCAGCTGTCTTGATGACAGCAGGAACCCGGCCGGCCTCTAGTAAACACCCCAGACCTCGAGCCATCTTTATTTGATGACTGTCGGTCCGAAAGTGGCCCAGCACATCTTCCCGCCGCCGGCCCTGTAATCGCACGATCCGCAGAGCCGGGAGGTCGGATGCGCTGTTGGCTTTCCATAATTATCAAAGGGACACACCGAGACAACCAGTTTTTTCCCGCACTACCCGCCAGTGTGACCTAGAATAACCACCACTCAAATGCCAACAAACCCTTTTCCAGTGTGGGATAGGCGAAAAATCCCTCCATCCAAAGCCAATCAGGATAGAGGTCAAAAATTCCTATCCGGCCCCATAAGGCGACCCCAATCACACTAGAAATAGGGCGGGCGGGTGGGTGCCCAAACGAGAAGGAGAACGCGTCGGGGGCGAGCTTGCCTTTAATACTCGCTCGCCCCCTCCCTTCTTACCATGTGACCCGGTCCTGTCCGGCGTCATCTGGGACCGTGGAGGGCAAAGCCGGCCCCGCATTTCAAGGACCTGCGACGTCCTTCATGCGGCCGGATACTTCTGTTTTCCCCAGGTAACTCCTCACATTCAGGGCACAGTTGCACTGCTGATTTGTATCAATTTCAGCTCCAATGTAGTTTAAAACTATGTACAATCATGTGGTTTTTAAATTGCTTTTTGTGTTTACTTTGAAAATTATTACTCCGATATAAAGTAGGGGCTTAATACTGCTTCAAGAAACTACATGTGAGGTTTTAAATCATTTCATTAACCAGCATGTTTGTTGTGCAGTATTTCTTTGGTTTTCAGGCATTCTTTGGAATGCCTACATCTCTCTCTCTTTTTTAAAAATAAATTTTAAGTGGCATATAACTACAGTGATGCAGTGCTAATTTTTTTTAAAAAAAATAAAAAGCATTTTGGATGAACAGTAGCATCTCTGCCATCCGAAACCTGCAACCACCTGCAAGGGCAGTATTAAATATGACAGGGGTGTTCACATTGCCCAAATAATTAATTTCAGAAGCATGTTGAGTTTAAAAGTCCCTGCGAGCCTCTTAAAAAAACAAACAAACAAAGAAAGAAAAACAATTTGCAGTCAAAAAGAAGTGGGCTTTGTTGTGCAACATGTAGCTGGGATTGTTAAAGTCAATTTTAATTACCCAATACTCAACTCAACAGCAGTTCTTATTATCAGTGTGACTGTGCCCTCAAACAACAATACATGCTAATTCTCAAGGCAGAAAGATAGCTGTATCAAGTACTTTTCCTGCATTTGCCCAACTGGTCTCTGTCTGTTGCGTGGGAGAGTGAAGAACCATTCTGCATTTGAATTCAGTCTTGTGCAGTTGTGTCCCATGCAGCATTAACTTAGAAAAATAAGGAAACATATATTGTTTTGCATTTGATGGCCCTTTATCTCTAAATGTTACTTTCTCGTTCTGTGTTATCTTTGGGTCATTTGATTAGATTCCATGTGTTTCAATATCATTTTACACCAATGGCCAAATTCCTGTTCCATAGTTACACTGACAAGAGTGAAATGGTGTAACTTCCAGTGGCAAATTTCTGCCAATTAACAGGATTTTGGCCAATGATATTCAACTCAGTCTTCGAACCCCAGATCTTTCTTCTGGCACCAAACTTGTAATTCAAATTGTTTAAGTAAAATTTTAGCTTGGATGCTCCATGGTTCTCTGAAAATTAATCTGGCTAAGGCTGAACCGATTATTTCACATCCCAAAGAGTCTTCTTCCTACATGTCCCCTATAACTATTGATTGTGACAGTACCTCTCCATTTGAGAGCATGTACTGTATGTAATCTTCACTTTATTTTTGACATATGACTTCCTTTTGTTCCATATATTTAGGGTATTGTTAAGGCTTATCTTCTTTTTTCCCCCTTTCTCCATAACACTGTTATAATTTGTGCTTCTCTACTGTTTAGGAATGAAATGCTTCTGCCAAGATTTTCATTCATGCCTTAGTTGTTTCTTATTTGGACTATCACAGTCTTCTGTTGCTTGATCTTTCACAAACTCATATTAACCTCTTTTTTTTCCTGTTCAAAACTTGGCAGTGAGGATCATTCTGGGGCCTATTACTTAGATTATGTTATTTCCCCTTTTGAAGTCTCTTCACTGGCTTCCTGTCAATTCCTGGATTCAATATAAGCTTCTTGTTCTCATGTTTAAAATCCTTCGTGGTCCATCTCTTCCCAAACTCTTCATCCTGGTTTTCTTCTATAAGCCCAGTCATCCCCTCTGTTCTTCCAGTCCTGTGCTACTTACTTGCCTGAGGGTCTCTTGCTCTTTAATGTGCTTTCTGCCTTTCTCCCTCACAGCTTGGAAACATCTTCCTGAACATTTGTGAACTTAATATGTTTACACATTTTTCTAAAACTTTCCTGCCTTCTGAGGTGTTTTGTTTTGTTTTATTATTGTATGTGATGGCCAGAGTCTGTTACATATATTGGCATAAATCCATCAGTGTAAATTTAAGTGGTGACTTCCTGCAAGTTAGGAAACGAGCATAGACATTTACTATCACACACACCAAGTCATATAACCAAAGTGTGAGAGTAAATGCCTATGCCAACTTCTTAACTTTTGACATTTTGCTGCTGAAATTTGCACGGATGGAATTATACTGATAGGCATAACTCCCAGGATTCTGTCCAAATTATACTGTTGTTATAATTTGTTGTTTCTGTTTGAATTCTATGCCCCTCAGAGGCAGCGTTTTATTATTCCATTGTAATATTCTTGCATAGAGCCATGTACATTGATGGTACTCTATACATAATGATAACCATCGTAATATACATATTTAAATCAGCCCTTCACACCGAGGACACCATCAAAAATAGAATTGTCCTCTGGCAGCCCTTCAAATGGAAGAATGTCCTCTTTAAAAAAGGACATTTGGCCCCTTACTAGAACAGTTGGTTTTTCTTAATACCATGTACCAGTTCTCAATATTAAGAATTGTTCTCTTGTTTTTGTTATAAATACTGAATATAAATATACATTCTTTACTCAAAACACTCCAGTTGTCAATTCTTATTTCTTGTCCTTCTCTTTTATTCTCTATTTCACGGAGACTGATTTGGCACAATTATGGGTTCCTCTGACACTTTACCTCTGTTTTCTGAAGGGGCATGACAAAGCCACCCACTTGTTATACTTTACCTGGCAGAGTATTCTTTAGAGGATGAAGGCCAAAGATGACATTCCTCAGCTGGACAGATGTGGGGCAGAAGAAGGGCTTGAGGTCCCAGCAGGCAGACTCCCCCCAGAGACAAAGGGAGGCAGAGATGACCTTTCCACAGAAGGCCCATCTTCTCTATACAGTATAGAGGTGAGTCTCTGAGGAGAAAAGATGCCAAGCACTCGAAAACAATGATGTCTCAAAGTGCAAGACAGTTGAGCGCAGCTGAAAGGATGCACTCATCTTCCCAAGGACACCCCTGCTGCAGCAAATAATGGAACAGCTGCAGCTGGGGAAGTTATCTACACATACTCCAGTTGCTGCTGCTTCTTATCCCTTTTCCTGATCTCCCTTTCTACACTCCCTGTCTTCTTCTTTTTGCTGGATTTTTTTACTGATCTTAATTCAAGCTGCCCCATTTGAATTGTGTAACTGGTGTAGTATGATTTGAGGATTGACTGTGGCTTTGAACTGTCGTAATTCTTTGCCTGCTCCTTGGACTCTTGTGACATCTCATCTGTGTACTGATTCAGTCTGCCTTATGGAGCATGTCTCCTGACTTACTGGTGCCTGTGGCCTCAAAACAAGACTGTTCCTCATTCTGCAATAAACATTGGGATACTAATGGGTTACAACAAGATGGAGTGATACTCTGCAATTTGGATTACTTTGAAAACAAATTGAGCAGGAGGGCTCTACTGTGCTCAAGTCATGTTCATGGACTTCCCATAGGCCCTCTGATTTATCACTGTGGGAGCACTACACTGCATTAGCTTGGTTTCCGTTTTCATATAGCATAATTGTTAAGTTCTTATGACAGGCATTTAGACCGCTATCTAAGCATTACCCCCTGAGTTAAAGTGCTAGTTACTGCAATCATGCTGGCAATCTCATCTTAAAGCAGTTCAGCATCCTGGTTTTCAACATGTTTCTTGAAGAAATTTCAGTGGACCTTGCTTCCACTTAAGCATTCTTCAAATTGCAAATCGACACTGACAAGAGTGGTGAGACAGGCATCAACATCCCTTCCCTTGCCTCCAGAAGAGTCTGACAACAAAGCATTTGTCACTACCACAGCCTGTCCATCCAAGATACCTCTCAATCTTCTCTCTTCCATTTATGTGCAATAATTTGTTCTATGTTCTTTGAAAGACAGAGAGGGAGGATCCTATAGCACCATTAAAGTCAAATCATGTGCGTATTTTACAGTGGTAGTTCAGATATATTTGCAAAGAATGTTTTGTTCATGGTCCATTATTTCAGCCTCCCAAACATGATTTGAGTGTTCCTCCATAATGTCACTTGCTCATTCAAGTTAAAAGAGAGTCCTGGACTGAATGTACAGCAGAATCCTACATTACATGGCAGATGTAGGATATCATCATAAAGTCAAATTGCACATTGCTTTAAAGATGTAGCGAGCAGTGTGCTGCTTACCATGATCATGTTCTAGACTGGGGTCCCAAAGCATGCACTTTACATTGCCAAAAAGCAATGCAAGGGAACAAGTTTTTAAAAAGCATAGTATAGAAGGAAAAGCTGATAGCTATATCTTTAAGATGTATGTTGCCATTAGAATGCTTTTTCCTTCATCGCCACTCTTTTTAAAAACTCCTCACAAGTGAAAAGAAATATACCAGAAAACAAAGTTCCAGTATGGATCATTGCAATGTTCTACTTCGGTTTTTTTTCCCCACTTTACAGTTTTGTGGGTTTTCTACCTGCAGTCTGAAGTGGTGCAGGCCATAATGACTCAGTACTGCAGGAACTCTTTAAATATCCTCTGCATTGTGTGTGGCAAAGGGGAGAGCCGCTTTTTCAAAACTATCTGGGAGAAAATCTATATGACTCAACCAAGTAGGCGAAGCTAAACCAGTTCCACATAAGTCTAAATCATAAATGGAAGTATGCTCGCTATGAGTATTCGTCTGGATTTGTTTTGTTCTTGCTGCGAGAGTCATCAATTAGCCCGGTGGATGATACTGTACAACCACACAGCTGTTGGGACACTGTGTATTATTTTGCTCACATGAGTGCAGAGATGTGTTGATATGTGCATTTTTGACTATGTATTCAAAAATAAACAATAAAATCAAACCGTGAGGGCTTCAGGTCAGCTTGGGTTTTTTGGCATGAAAAAGGTCCTAAGTTCAATCCATGGTATCTATAGATAAGAGCTGAGTAACACCCTTGTCTGAAACTAAGAAAGTCACTGCTAATCAGGAATCAGTAGTTTGTGGCAAAAGAGTAGGCACCTCCACCACAGATTAAGAGGGGATCTGCTCCAGTTAAAATGAATGATGTGCTCAGCTAGATAAGCCAATGGTTCCCCTGGTATAACGCAGCTTCTGGTGCCCATGAAGAACATCTGTATGTGTTTTTATCAAGTAAAGTTCATGGGATTCAATTTTGTTTATGTCCCACACAAAGGCAGCCACATCAGGGCCGTTCTGTATATAATGTGCAGTATTGTCATCTGTGCTTACTAGAGATGTGATATTTGTTGTTGTTTTTTTGGGGGGAGAACAACAAATCCCATCATTCTCCATTCTGGGAGTTTCACCTGAAAGGCAGATGCATACATGTGGTTCACCTGGGAGAAAGGCCTACTTGGGCAGGCTTTGTGGCCTTGCTCTCTGTTCAAAAAGGAAGCTCTCAATGAGCACCAGGGCAGCCTCATTTGTGAACAGTGAGCTAGGTCATATGGCTTGCCAGAGCAGGCTTTTCTTCAAGGTGAACCACTCTTGAGGTGTTTGTCTATCAGGTGGATCTCCCAGAATGAAGAATCATAGGATTTGTGTGTTGAGAGGCGGGGGAGAATGACACATTGCTTGTGCTCCCCTTTCTAAGGGTTTGGTGAAGCTTCCTTCTCGGCTCTTGAGCAGTGGCATAGCATGGGCAGAACCACAGGTTCAGTTGCCCTCGGTGCAAAATTCTTAGTGGTACAAAATTCCAGCCCTGTCATGGAGCCATCAGATGAGATGGAGCAGACAGTGGGTGAGAAAGGGCAGGAGCCTTGCCTCCCCTTGCCTGGCTGCCGCTGCCTCACTCACTCCATTTCCCCCCTCTGGGCAGGCAGCGGCGGCAGGGTTTGGTGATGGCTGAGTGGACCTGCCTCGTCAGAGAGGGCAGCCTGGAGGGTGAAGAGTGGCTCAGAGCAGTGTAAATAAAGCAGGCAGGTGGGCCACACGAAGGGCTTGAGCCCCCTCCCCTGCCACTTCCCAAGACAACCTTGAGAGGGCACAACACTTGCCTTGCCCCAGGTGCTGGCAACCTATGCTATGCCACTGCTTCTGAGGAAGTTTATCCTATTACAGAGAGACAGTGTTTTGCTACATGTTGATGTAAAGAACTCCAGAAAAATAAACAAAGTTGATAACATTGGTCTGGTGGCTCATCCATCTTACTCAAATCCATTTTGTACATAGTTACTTAACATGTTGACATGAACTGAGACCTTACAATAAGTAGTCCTATACGTATCTTCTCAGGTAAGTTAGACTTTCGCACAAGTAGGTGTGCTTAGAGAAGCAGAATAGTAAATTAATGTCTTGTGGAGGCAGTTGCCCCATTAGTATCTGAAATGAAATCAACAAAAGTAGGATTTCTACACTTCCTGCTTCATGTTTCACATAGAGCAAATCACTTAATCTGAATATTTTTGCATCATCTAGTAATACCATATAATACTGAGATCTTTTGAACAACTATCAAGAACTATCTGTCATCCTCAACATATGGCTAAAAATGACAAGCATATTATTTCCTATTAAATTGCAAATAATTGTGTGATGGCAACTGTCACGCACCTAACCGATTCTCATTCCTTTTTGAAAGAAATGTTGAATTTTTTAGCATTCTTATTATTACTATGCACCTTTAACAACCTCTCTTGTCTAGATGTGTGCTGTTTTCTCTGCATGCATACTGGAAAGAGAAGAAATATAATCAGGCTGCATAGATAAGGAATAATCCTTTCCTTAGTAATTCTGCCTTCTGTCATTTTAGAGGTAAACCCCATGTTTCTTCAATTATCCCCAATTCATCTTTCAGGTAATAAATATACATCCCCAGATCCATACAAAGGAGTTTCTGTTATTAACATAACAAGAGGAAATAGAACCGGGGAAGCAACAGATCATGATCTTCTTACAATTCATGACTGATGCTGCCCTGGACTCAAAGCATAAATGGGTTGGGGTTTGGGGGAAAGGAAAAATGCAATTCATATATTCCTAAGCCAAGTCACACGTCAGATAGATTTTAATGTGTTCCCAATGAGCTCACCTTTCCCCAACTCTTATGAGCCTCCCTTGAAGTTCCTCAGCAGGCAATGGGTACTCCTGCTCCAATGGCAATTAATAGGGACCAGTTGCCATGGAAATCTCCCATCTTGCTTTGGGATAATTTTTATTTCCTAGACTTTACTGCCCTAGGCATTATAGGAAGGAAACAGGAAAGAGATAGAGACTCCTTCTTCTTCCCAGTTATGTAACAGTAGTAACTTAGTGAGTGGATGAGAGAAAGGGAAGGAGTTATTTTCCTGTGGTTGTTGTGGGTTTTCTGGGCTGTTTGGCCGTGTTCTTAAGGTTTTTCTTCCTAACGTTTCACCAGTCTCTGTGGCCGGCATCTTCAGAGGACAGGCGTCCTCTGTTATTTTCCTGCTTAAATAAAATCCAGTCCTAAGAAAAACGTGCAGGGGAGGGGTTTAATGCGAACCTTCATAAGTCATTCATATTCATATTCAGCTTTAAAATCTGTAACCTGGCAGTGCTTTTACTTCTGAACTCAGGTGACTACACTGGCCCTTTTGGTGCAATTTAAATAGGGCTGCCTGCAATAGTGGGGAAGGAAGCAATATAGCATTTGATGTGATCCTCACATTCAAGTGGCATCCCAACCTCAAGCGACCCTATTTAGGCCATTTCCCTCCTCTGTCAATTTCCAGTATCATGAAATACAGCTTAATAAACACTTCAGGATATCAGAAAATTGAACACTTCCTCTACTCCTCTGCAGAGGGGCAGGGAAGTGAAATTATCATTATTATTATTGCCTCTCCTAGATCATCGCTGATGTCCTGAATCACTTTGATTAAATTTAAACTGTCTTTGCCTTTTGTGTAGTGCTGATTGAGAAACTGCTTACAGCCACAATTTCATTCGGCACGTGGCACAAAGAAAAGGATTATTAAACAAAGTTTAAGCGATTTGGCACATCATCAATGGTCTAGCGAGGCAAAACAATAGTAATTTGACTTCCTCTGCCCTTCCACAGAGGAGCAGAGGAAGTGTTCAATGTGCTGATATCTTGAACTGGCTCCTTTATTAAGCCATTTCACAATACCAAGAAATCAAGCTGGAAGTTGGCAACTTTGGCAAAGTTTGCAAAGTTTGGCAACTTTGATAGTTGCAAGGCTTGATTTTTTTGGTCTGTTCTCAATAGATCACATGCATTGGAAATGAACCAAACTGGAGCACATATATCCTCCCCCAAATAGAAGAAGCACTTGGCAGGGCTCAAAAAGGTGTGGATAGGGATGCTCTGGGGACAGATTGGTTCATTCTAGACATCAGGTTGTCTGTATTCTCGAAGGCTTTCACGGCGGGGATCCGATGGTTGTTGTGGGTTTTCCGGGAGAGTTCTGACTCCTGTCCTCTGAAGATGCCGGCCACAGAGACTGGCAAAACGTTAGTAAGAAAAACCTTAAGAACACGGCCAAACAGCCCGGAAAACCCACAACAACCATCAGGTTGTCTGACTGCCAGAAAAACAGTGCAAACCAACTTGCCTCCACAGTGCATCAAACGGCACGACAATTATCAGTCTTATTGAGTTCTCACTTTACCCATGTTTATTGTGGAAAGATCCTGCTATGTGAGGTCTACCTGATGCTACCTAGTGGAGTCATTCACAGATTGAAATGGAATCTGCACCTGTCCAGATGTTCTGAAGGCCTATAAATGGCTTTGATGATTTCAATGCTGCCATTAGATCCAAGAACTGAAACCAGTTTAAAAGAAATTATTTTTCACCAATTCATATAATGCATACATAAAAACTAAAGCTGGGAGTGTTTTTTTTTTAAAGTAACTCTTCAGAACAGTTTTGTGATTAAAACGTCAAACACAAGATTTGAAATTTTCCAGATTTCAAATTTCTGTAATATTTCACTTCAGCAGAATGGAAGCAGAGATGTATTTGGATGCAGGCCTCATAGTTTCAATGACACTTGTCGAAGTAATTATGCATCGGATGATATCTTGAATTCTTTGTTTCGCCATTATGATTTCCTAGTGACTACATTTCTTTTATATGGGACTCTCATAACTATTGTGTCTGTAAACTTCATTTGGAATTATTTAGTGAAAGAACTATACTTGTGAATATCTTGAGGCCCTCCAGCTTTCTTTTAGAATTTGATGCTGTTTCTTAAGCACCCGATGAACCTTTCAAGACTGCTTCAGACCTACTTTTGCTCGATAAATGGGATACTTTCCCAAGAAGAATAAGTGGATATCTGTTGAAACGTGTGTGGGATGATGGTACAAATTCTAATCTTTTCTTTCTTTATTTTCAGTCTTTGGAATACTCTATTAGAGCAAGTTCATACAATTTATAGGCTTTATGCTTTGACAAGTAGCCTATCTCTTTAGAATGACCTTCAAGCTACAATATTTGGAACATGATAAGATGCATTTAGACGTCTAGACATTGAGATTTCTCATTGCTGCCTCATGGTGATGGCATCAACATTATCTATTGTCTCTTGCTCTCAGTCAAGGCTGGGTAAAGTGACCCCCCCCCCGTGTTCCCAAGAGACAATCCATAGGGGGGGAAAAGGTGAGGGGATCAAAATCTTCTTCTGGAGTGTTCCAGGAGCAGAGGTTTTGATTCGATGTGTGTTGGTTTGTTTGTTATGTGCTGGAAAGTCGTATCCAACTTATAGCAACCCTAATAGGGTTTTCAAAGTATACGAGGTATTTAAAGAGTGGTTTTACCATTGCCAGACATGCCCAGTGAGTTTTTATGGCTAAGTAGGAATACAGGCCCAGATCTTCTGGGTCCTAGTCATCACTCCACCCACTACATTGCACTAAAGCTCTCATATTCTCCCCCAAACTAAAAACAAACTGGAAGTGTCTGGCTGACTTTTTAAGGCCCAAACAACAATTTAGGGGCTCCATGTGGTCCACATAGAAGTGTGGACACACATATTTGTTTCTCAGACCCCCTAAGTTTGCTTACCCTTCCTCTGAGAATACAGAGCAGAAGAGAAATAAATCTGGCTTCCTGTAGCTTGAGACCACTATTATGTGTCCTGCACTCTGGGATGACTGAGAAGAGATCCTGCCCTTCCTCTGTATGACTACCTTTCAAGTATTTTAAGAGTGCTATCATAGCTCCTCCCAGTTTTCTTTTCTCAAGGCTAAATATGCCCAGTTCTTTCAGTCTTTCCTCACAGTGGTGAGGAAAGACTGTGGTCTGGTTTCCACTCCCCTTGATCATCCTTGCTGCCCTTTTCTGAATTTTTCCCAGTCTGTCAGCATCTTTTTTTAAATCCAGAACTGGATCCAGTACTCAAGATGAGGCCTAACCAATGTCAAATAGAGGGGAACTAGTACTTCAGAAGGCTTTGAGTTCTTAGCTTTTTAAAGTCTGGGACAAATCCCTGTATATTCAACCCTGAATCCTGAAAAAGAGGCAACCTCTTGGTCAGACTTCCCTTTAAAACTATGTGGCATTTAAATACAACATGGGTCCTCTCCATGCCAGGAAGTAGCTGCATCTCTTGAGTTTGGCCAGGACAGATCAATATCTATTCTGCTTAGTTTTATTTTTTTATGAGAACATACCAAATTAGGGCATTTCTTGAAAACACTATGGGACATATGAGAGAATTTGAAGAACTTCATATGAGGGACAAAGTGAAACTGACAAGATTCCTCCTTCCCTGGGCACCATGGTTTGTAATATTTATGTTTTGTGCCAAATAGTCTAAATTAGGGGGAATAAAAACTGGTCAGCTGGGAAGTACAAAAGCCTATCTCTATTCCCTCCGGAACCAGCAGAAAGCCCAGTCACACTAATATTTCTCCTTCCTTTCATGCAAGACTTCAACACTCTATTTAGAGGGACGTGATTTCTGGCCATAGGGAAATGGGAAGGAGAAGAAAATAGTGTGTGCACTCCAAAAATAAACAAGAGTCTAAGATCCAAATTTGCCCAACAGCTGGTATAAACTTCACCGCTCACTCCTTGCCTTGTAATCATGAGCTACAAATTGTGGTTGCAATTCTGTACAGAGGCTGCTTAACTCTGGTTGGCTTCAGTGTGATTTAAGAAGACTGTGTGCAAGTTTTTAGCCTATACTATGGTTTAGAAAGAAAAAGAGGGCGGAGGGCGGAATGCATATTGAAACAGCAAAATCCATGAAACAGCAAAATCCATTTTGCAGGCTGTCTTTAGGATCTCAGATTCTTCACTGTGTAAACAAAGAAGATGTCCAATTAAAATAACAAAAGTCTTAGAATAAATGGATAGGCAATATTGTGGCGGATGTGAACCCTTATGCTATTTTGTTTGATGGCAGCTGAAGTCAATCTGTGTCATAATCTAACAGTTCATATTTTGCCACTAATAAAATACTAAATCTGTAAAATGTCTTAGAGAGAAAAGTGATCTTTGCTATGATAGAAACTTCAGAGGGAGAGATAAATATCACTAAAGACAAATGTGGAACAGGTAATCACCAATTGTGTGACTATAATTGCCCACTTGGTTTAAATTAGATTTCCTGCACTCGCTCAATCTACACATGGTCCAGTGCTCTGCAGTTTACATAGGCAGGCTCTCTCTGCATTGCAGTTACTTCTTAAAAAATGTACATCAGCAAAGATTTCAGCTTTGCAAAGGATTAGCACATCATTTGATGCCAAGGCTCCCATGTCTCACAGCACAAAATTCTTCCAGTTAGTAAGTGTGGCATATGTTCTACTAGACAAAATTCTTTAACATGTGCACACGTTACCATTTAGTCAGGCTGGTCTATCCAGCATGATGTTTGTTTGCAAGCCTTTAAACGTGTGCTGTTTATATACTGCCCCATAGCACTTAAAGCACTCTCTGGGTGGTTTACAATTTAATTGTGCATTGCCCCCAAACCAAACAAGTTGGATACTCAATTTACTAACCTTGGAAGGATGGAAGGCTGAGTTAATCTCAAGCCAGCTACCTGGGATTGAACCCAGGTCATGAGCAGAGTTTTGGTTGCAGTACTGCAGTTTAACTGCTGAACCACAAGAGTCCTCTAAGGCCTTCAGTGTTAATAAATTGTTAAGATGATGGATTGAGAGGAACATGTAAGTCATGAACATCATAGACAGACATTGAATCCCCTAATAGTAGTAACTGCATGCCATCAAGTCAATTCCAACCTACTATAACCCTTTCCAGGGTTTTCCATGTAGAGAATACACAGAAGTGGTTAGCCATTCCCTTCTACTGGGGGCCCCTAGGAGTGTGCAGCTTTGCCCAAGGCCACAGAGACAGGCTTTTCTTCCAGCAGGCACAGTGAAGAATCAAATTCCAAACCTCTGGCCCCACAGTTAGATACCTAAACCGCTGAGCTATCTAGCCAGCGGTTAGAATAAATTAAAAAAAACTGACTCATCTAAAGATCCAAATGTGTGGTGGATATTTTAAATATTTTTTGCTAATATTCATGCATATAAAGGAATAGTGTTTGCCAGGTGCTCATCACAAAAGCCTGAGATAATGGTGATGTAGCACGTTTGTAGAATTGGCTATCTCTCCATTCTCATAATTTTCTCCTAAGACACCCTAAAGAATATTAGAATATATAAGTATTATGCTACCCAGCATGTCTCTGTGTATAGCAGAATGAATGAGATGTTTTATTTGCATAAGAGAACATGTGGAACCAATCAGATTGTGTCTACTGTCAGCCAATAGGTGTTGAGAGGGTGAACTGTCAAAAATAAGAATTAGTGAGAGTTAGTGTGAGGCTTGTCTGTTAATATGTCTGCTGATATGTTAGTGTTCAGTTAGGACTTTCTGCTCTTAGATGTCTGCTGTTAGTATATTATTAAAAGAAGATGTTGGGACTGTCTGATAAGTGTCTGCTGTAAAACTATTATAAGAAGTCTGTCAATCACAAATCAAATCTATTCCTAGTCCAATGTTCAATTACTGTTAGTCTATTTTTCAAACTGTTTCTAAGTAAATGTTCTTAAAGTTTTCTATAACTGAATGATTATTCTTGTATCTACTGGCATGCACATAGATGTATCAAGGGAGATTATTATTCATGAGCTGTTTGTGGTTCTTTTATACTCACACTTAATCTACTGTGTACAAACTCACAACAGTTTCAACAAAGACCTGCTCCAGAGGGCCAGGTAAGAAGTGGAGGAGAAGAAACTCCCCATTCCACTGGCCTTGGATACCAAACTATTCCACTGGATCTTGGTCCCTATGCACTCAGCCATCTAAGATCATCATCATCATCATCTTAGAACTGCAGAGCTGGAAGGGATCCTATGGATCATAAAGTCCAGCCTCTCTGGTCAAGGAAGCACAGTGGGGAATCCAACCTCTGGCTCCAGAGACCTAAATCACTGAGCTATCCAGCAGCCTTGCTCACAAAAATGCAAGCAGACACGCACTGGTATACACAGTACTTGCAATCTGGAAATCCTGAAGAAATTAGGATTTGGGATTTCATGGACTGTTGCCCGTGCATGGATGTGTATTTCAGATGTGAGTGTAAGCTTTGTGTGGAAACTCTTGCTTCTCACCATTATGCCGGCAGAGGCTGTACCCTGTTGTGCAGACAGGGCTTACAAATATCTTTTACTGAGGACAGTAAACGCTCCAATTCTTATACAAGCCCGGCTACAAGAATTGTTAAAATCCCATCTTAACACATTGGAGCCAGTGCTCTGCCCACGTTATGTTACAGTAGCTATTTTTGCCAGTGCATTTTGTTATTTTAATATCAGTGTGAAGAAAAATATATGTTGACAGTAGGTTTCTGTGATCCTTTCTCTTTTTGTTACACAACCCTTTTCTGTGGAGTTTAATTAAAATCTGTCACTCGAATTGGTCACAGCTGTCTTCAGTCCTGGTCCAGAAACCAAGTGAGGTGTTTGTTTCAAAGCCACAATCAGACAGGGAGGAAGGAGTGTTTCTTCATCGTGGTCACTTCTTGATTTTTTTTCTTATTGCCCCATAAGATTTTTAGAGCAGAAAACAGTAAGCAATATTATATGAGAGAGAAAAAACATCTCCCTCAGTGTCTGCTTTTGTATGTCTATCACTCTGTCCAACGCAGGGTTTTGTGTCATACACAATGAGTATCAAATAGGAATAGCGTTATATAGGTCTTTCATGTGGAGTTGAAACTGCGGTTGGAACTAAAGATCAAAGCCAGGTGGAATTCAGTGAAATTTCTTAATTGCCAGTGCCATAACAGGGTGGTAAAAAAGGCTATGAAACCTGCAGTTTTCTTGATGTAGGTGTAATTCTCATGGGGACATGAGTTCTTGCCATTCATATTGATCATAGGAACTCGGCAGCATGAGTCTGGTTTTTAGTGAAGTTTTCTCCAGAGGAAAACTTCAATAAATTATTATTTTTTGGTTCTCAAAACCTAACCGTGAATAAAAGGGAAAACTTTGATAAATGCAGCTCCACCTTTGATGGGGAGAGTGCCATGGAAGGACCAAGTTGCAAATGTTACCACTTTAGATCTGAGAGTGTAAAGCCAGGAATTCATCCATATTTAGAGCGAGATATCAAACATTGTAGAGTGTGAAGAAAATTCTGATAATTTCAGTATCATCCTCAATGTGCTATTTATCCTCAAAACATGTTTAGTTCAATTGACCTTACTTTTTTCCATCAATTTAAGCTCTCCCAACCTCTGGCTCAACAGTGAGAACTACATCAGTAAGAAATCTTCAAGTCCAGTGAGATTTTTCCTCTCCAGAATGAGAATGAGTAGGAGTGCTTTCGTTTTTCAAAATTGTTGTTACTTCAGAAACTCATTTATTACTTCATTTCTTCAGATTTACCAACACCTCAATTGTTGGCCTACTGCTAAGCAGGAATGATTCTATGAATAACAGACAAAACACACCTAAAGTGGAATGAAAAGGCTACAACTTTATTGATTACAGCAGCAGTTATTCTGTCTAAGCATTCGGTTGGACTCAGTTCATTGTGCTAATACACAACATCCCTTGGCAAGTGAACACTAGACATACCTAATAGGGTGGGTCCTCCTTGATGCTCTTGGGAATGCAGCTGGCTTGAACTGACACTTCCCCAGCCTCAGCTCGTTCTTGTATACTGTGCTGTTGGACCAGAATGAAAACTTCACCTCTCAGGTCCACCGGTCTGCAGCCCTGCCCACTCCTGATCATGCTGGCCAATCAGAATGGGCCAACACAATCTGACTGTACGGCAGGGTTCCAGTGGTGCGGTGACACAGCGCTACCGTCTTGGAGACCCGGGAGGACCTGGCCGCTACTCCAGCCACAATGCAACTATGCATGCATGTGCACATGCGTGCACATGCACACACACGCGCGCGCGCGCACACACACACACACACACACACAGAGTCTGGGTTCCCATCCTTACATTCTCAGTTTTCTTGATTTCTTGTTAGGATTGATTCATAATGTGTTCCTTGTTTTAGTATTACATAGTAATAAGCATTACAGTATAATTTTCATCTGCCATTATTTTTCAACAGCCAGGATCCTAAATAGTTATGCCCAAGAGCATAAAGCAAGTGGCATGTATTTTAGAGGTAAACTGCCAGAAATTATGAAGTCAGTGTAGGCATAATTGGTTGCATGCCAAGTTTTACTACTGACTGTGCAACAAATAATACCTGTACTGGCTTTGTGACTTGCAGCAATTCATTGTCAAAAGTTAAACCATTTGTTTTACATGGGCATACAATGAGAACAGGATTTTGGATTTGTCTTTTTCTCTTACATCTGGAATCATGGCTACCCACACTCTTCGGTGGGGCATTTTTCTTCTTCTTTATTAAATTGCTAATAAATTGTTAATAGAGAAGAAACCAATATTTCTTATTGTCTCCTACGGGGGAATTTGTTCAACATGCATTTCAACTGAACTTACCTAATTTTGCAATTCCATATCAATATACGTACACATTTAAACTCTTATGCTGCAGAAATCACAATTCACTATATTTTTCAGTGCAACTCTCATTTAAAAATGCAGACATACGTACATTTATATTTTTATCTCAATCTATATATAGGGAACCCTCAAAGAATTATACTCCCCACGATTTTCTAAGCCTCCCGGGAAGCCCTGGGGCAGGAGGTAGGCCTCCTACTCAGCTGGGAAGCGCTGCAGCAGTGGCGGGGAGGAGGAGGCACGAAGCAAATAAGATGGGCGCTGGGGCCCATGAAGGGGGGGTGCAGGGTGGAAGACCTGTGAAGGGGGGGCTTTTGTATAACTTAGCTACACAGAAAGCCCCCCTTTATTTAGAGACGGGCATGAACTGAATGAACCACAAACTGGTTTAAAAAAAATTCGGGATGTTTGTAGGTCATGGACATCAATGAATCATGAACCACCATTGTGCCAGTTCATGCCCATCTCTAGTCATGTGACTTAACATGGTGGAGGTAGGACTTCTTCTTTGAAACCTCCTATCACTGGGAGTAGTTGCAACAAACAGTATCTAGCAACAATCCTGCATGTTCTAGTATTCTTTCCAGCCCACTTAATTCTGGGCCAGGAGAGTCTCAGACCTTATCAGGTATGATTAGAATCCCAGAGTCTAATCCTGGACCATGTGCTTTCTGAGTAATAGGTCAAATATTTTGTAAATATATAGTAGCAACGAACCAAGTAACTAGATGCTGATTTGAGTACCAAAAACATCATTGAATAATGTAGGCACACACAACCATAATCTGAGGAGGGGCATATTTATTTAGAAAAGCTAAAGAAATAAAGTTGAAATTATGTTAAGAAACAAAGAACCTGTTTGGCTAACATATAGCAGGCAGAAAATATGAAAAGCTGACTAACTTACCGAAATGTGGACCTCACAGAGATAGGATCTGGAAAGCCAACAAAGTTAACAACAAAGCATAGGTGGAAAGCATGAAAGCCAAAAGCAAGTATGAGGGTGAAGACAACGGGGTCGAACTCATTTTTATACTGAAAGCCTATAGCAACCTAGTTGGATCCAATTAAATCATCAGAGGCCACAAAGGCCAAAGCCTTCTAGCAATTTGGCATATGTGCTGATTCTCATCAGAATGAAGCTGAAAGATCATTCTCTAATTAGCAGGTCTAGTTGTTAACTTGTGAAAGCTGAAAAACAAGACAATGCAAGTGTCCACGCTGAAGGCATAATCTCAAACTGTCAGGGACTGGCTTCTGCCAAAATACATTTTATTTTTTCCCATTATCTTCCTTTTTTTTTCCTTCAGCAAACCAATTTAAGGAGCAACCAGTAGTTTGAGCAACAAGGCAGCAGCCAAGAAACTCTGGCCGCTAGCTTTTCCTTTTAATCCCCACAAGAGCCCCAGAGAAGTATATCAGAGCCGGTGGGTGCCCTTGTGAGGAGAGAGAGAGAGAGAGAGAGAGAGAGAGAGAGTTTAATGATAGAAGGAGGAGGAAAACGTACTTCTGCAATGGCGATCCCTCCATCCCCTTCAACACTGGAAGCTGTATAATGGGCCTGCAGCCTCTAAATGGGATATCACATTTTGGATGGCTGTTCTGGATCAGGTCTAGACTGGATTTCATTAGATTTTGACTTCCCTACATCCACGTTTCAGAGTTCATCACAATTACTAGTCCCTTATATTTACTCCCCCGCTTTGAATAGGTTACAAAAGTAGGATGACCAGATGAAAAAGAGGACAAAGTTCTTGGACCTTTAATAATTACTTAGAAGAGTATGTAAAATTTGCTTACTCTGAAATTTCATCCTTCACACAACTATCAAAGACTCTCACCTTCTTTTTCAACTGGTCCCTATTAGAGATGGGTACAAACTACTGAACTAAATTCAGTAGTTTGGCCCACTTTGGTGTGGTGCCTGCACAGGTGTTTGAGAGGTGCCACCCTCTCCCCTCTTCCACATCCTCTGCATGCTTGCCCATTACCCAGCTGAAGTGTGCTTCCCTCTCCCACCTCCTCAGTATGATTGCCCACTCACAGATCACAGTAACACTTCTCCCCTTCACCTCCTCCGATGCCCACCCACTCAGATGAGGAGGTGGAGCAGGGAACCCCACAGCGCTGCCTTTGAGTGGGCAGGCAGGGGAGGAGGCGGAGGAGGGGAATGTGAGCTGTGATCGGTGAGTGGGCAATCGTGCTGAGAAGGAGGGGAGGGAAGCGCACTTCAGCCAGGGAATGGGCGAGTGTGCAGACAATGTGGGAGAGGGGAGTGCACAGCACCTGCAGAACATCTGTGCGGGTGCTGTGCCGAACTGCTGCCCACCTCTAGTCACCATATACATGAGAACATACACTTACCAGATTTTCTAACAACTTATTACTGAGGAAAATAAGAGAAGAAAACAAAAAGGTTCTGGATTTATTTCCAAACACTTATATATAACCCAATGGGCAGCAGCGGTGGCGGCAGAAGTGGGGGGGGGGGGGAGGAGGGGAGTGGAACTGGTAAAACTACTCCTTCAGTATTTCATTTACCTTGAAATGCCTTACTAGGGTTGCTATAAGTCGGTTCTGACTTGATGGCACATACCTACCTTAGTCTAACCAGTGAGATAAAATTTATACACATGATGGACACCCATATAAATGGATTCAATATAAGCCTAGGTTTTTTAAGTCATTATCAAGTGTAATACTTCTGCTGTTATCTATTGCCACTGTTATTTTCTTCATAACTACCAAGCCCATCTATCATCACAAGGCTCAAAAGTAAAAATTGTCAATATTCCCTACATTAACACACATGATTCCTCTGCTATCTTCTTTCACTTTTATATTTACTTTTATATATTCTCCCCGCCCGCTTGAGTTTTAACTGAACCCCCAGTCTTCCAACTGTTCCACACACACTCTTTCTCTTCTCTCTCCCCCCTCATCTTTGCTAAGGCCTGGTGTCTGTTTTCTGTCTCCTGGATGAATGTTTACAACAGTACCCTATATTATACCCTATATTACTGCATAAATTACTGCATGTAGATGTAGAAGCTGATATTTCTTTGACAACATGTGGCCCAATTCATCCCTCATATCATGAACTGTTTTATCAACTAACTGGCTAATGTTGGTCCACTAATCACTATTTGTAACTTTTCTTCCACTTTCCTCCATTTCTGGTGTCTTTGTTACATTCTTTTCCTATCACTTCCTTGAAGAGGAAACTTGTGCCAAATGTAAACCAGACTGGAGCCAAAGAAGTGCTATTGAGAAGGTCCCAGACGCTGGACGAACGGACTTGCTGTTCTGGAGCAGCGTCTGGCGTTTGCCCCACGTCCTGGAGGACGTGAGATCGTCACTGGCCACGTGGCGCGGGGAGGCGAGCGCGGCTACTTAACTGGGCGCTCGCCTCCGTTTCGCCCTCTTTCAGTTCGGGCAATCGAGCAGGAAGGAGTGGCTGCGTCAGCTGGAGCTTTCTGTGCTGGCTGACGCGGTTTTCCGGATCGGCGACTTCGTTTTATTGGGGAGGGAAGCCTCTGCTCCCTCCCTTGGGTGTATTTAGTGCTGCAATTTTCTGTTTTATAATTTACTCGCTGTTTGGGGCTTGGTTGAAGGAGAGCGGGAAGCAGCAGGGCGCTTGCGCCCCGCGGCCGCGGGGCGCAGACTACCTTCTTACATAGAGTTGGGAGAGGACTGTGGTGCTTTTAAAAAATTTTATTTTGACTACTGTTTGGGTTTTTCTATATTGGGTTTCACAGGGTTGAGGGCAGTGTAGATATTGGCACGCCATTTTGTTTTTACTGTGTTTAGCGCCCCGTTTTTATTGCGCCCGCCATTTTGTTTTCAGTTTGGGGCTAGTGGAATTAATCTATTCTATGTTCATAAGTTCTGGTACTTTAGTACACGTTTCTTATAAGTTATTATTCTAATAAATCACTTGTTTTAGGGGTGGAAATTTATCTGGTACTTGTACCTTTAAGGGAAAATTAATAAGAGTTTTTTGGAAGCTTATTTGATTTCTTGGAATAATAAGGCTATTTAATTACCTTGATCAAGGACTAGGAATAGATTCTTCTGCTTGTGGATTTTAGGATTGTTATAAGGACAGTTTTGTAGTTGATCTATATAAAATAAATAAATAAATAAAAAATAAGAAAAATAAAATAAAAATAAAAATACTAATATTTACATTAGAATCTACGTTACATATATAAAATAATAATATTAATAATAATAATAAATAGATAAGTAAATAAATAACTAAATTACTTATATAGATAGATAGATAGATAGATAGATAGATAGATAGATAGATAGATAGATAGATAGATAGATAGATAGATAGATAGATAGATATTACGGTATTGATAATAATTCATACACTGCGATTAATTTGTTGGGCCAGGAGTTTATTGGAGCATAATGTCTTCCAGGAAGGGGCGTGGCCCCAGCAAGGGCAAAACTCCGGCTAGGAAGAGGCCTGCAGTGCAGGTTTCCCCAGTCCACTCTTCTTCTGACGAGGAGTCTTGGTCATTGGTGCAGGATCTACAAGAAAAAATTGCTGCTTTAGAAGCCCAGAGGTCAACGCGGCACACGCCCTTGCAGTCTGAGGCTTTTGCTCGTAGGCCTGTTAGGGAAACGAAAAGTCATCGCAAGGCCAATTTGAAATCGCTAATTCATGATCTTATGGGTAGATGTGTTGCTTTAGAATCTCCTCAGGCACCGGTGAGTGTTGATCATATGACGACAGCGGAAGTGGATGACACCGTCCGTGCGCCCAGCCGTAGGCAGCAGGGTCGGAAGGATACTGTTGAGACGAGTGAAGCAGTGGCTGTGTGTCAGGCGGGACGGGAAGTTTTGGATGAGGCTGACATTGGGTCCCCGGCTGTCGGCGAAGCACCCGGTACTTCCGTAGCTTCAGCTGGTGAGTCTACTTTTCTTAACAACACCCAACCACACTTTTCGGCTTGGCGTGGCAAGGCGGTTCACCGTGTCCTCACATTCCATCCACATCCTACAATACACCATCCATGGGGTGTCATAATTTGTGCTGGCCCCAGGCGAATCCACACGGCTATGGATGGGGATTGCCGTGTTCGGCCCCTCCCCCGGCAGGGACAGCCAGCACTGGAGTTAGTATGGGTACTTATCAGCACCCGGCGGTACCCAACACTGGATACAATGCGGTACCCTTATCAGCTTTACCAGGGGGAGATTACTCTACGCAGTTGGGAGCTCATTTAACGCCCGCCACTAAGGAAAAGATATGGAAAGGTGAATTTGTGGATTTCTTTGATCTCCTTAACCGAGACACGGATATCAAGGAAATTGATAAGGACGATGAAAAGGAAAAGGAGAAACGTAGGCGTAAAAAACCGGATAGGACATGGGCCAACTGGGTCCCTGGTTTTATTATATACGCAGGGGTCTTGGTTATGGTCCAACCTTGGAGGGCCTTTTCTATTTTAAAATATTTTGACATCATTTACCGGGCTTATACAGATTTTACTGGGATGGCATGGCTCTTGTATGACGAAGCTTTTCACATGACAAGCGCCATTCAACCCAACTTGCGTTGGGATGAGCCGCAACTGGGTCTATGGCTACAATACATGACTCCAGCTAGACCCAACTTAGGCGATAGATTTGATAGTGGCCATCTGAATAAGAAGGGGCCCGGTATTACTAACACCCGCGCTGTTGCGGGGCAGGTGGTTCAACCCCGCTTGCCCTGCTACGAATATAATAACAAGGGTTTTTGTTCAAGGACCCCATGCAGGTTTAGGCATGAATGTCTTACCTGCGGAGGGAAACACCCGAACTCCACCTGTTTTAAGGCTGGAGCACAGCGTCCAAATAAAGGAGTTGGGGGTGGCAAAAAGCCCCCGGGGAGTAACGGTCCCCCTGGAAAGGGGACCCACCCCAATTAAAATTGATATATTAGAGGCCTGGGTGAGAAATTACCCTCGGAAAGGCGACGCAGAATATTTATGCCATGGTTTTCGACATGGCTTTAGGATCCCAGCTGTAGGTGAAAGGAAGGCATTCATGGCAAAAAACCTTCGATCCACATTGGGTTCGGAGGCTATTGTCCAGAGTAAAATAGATAAGGAAGTCAGAGACGGGCGGGTACTAGGACCTTTTACAGAGCCGCCTATTGCAAATTTAAGGGTTTTACCATTGGGAATAGTGCCCAAAAAGGCACCTGGGGAATTTCGGTTGATCCATCACTTGTCCTTTCCTGAGGGCTCATCGGTTAACGCCGCTATCCCTCCTGAACTTTGTTCAGTTCGATACACCTCATTTGATGAGGCAGTGAATATGGTAAGGGCTTGTGGAGTGGGGGCGGAACTGGCAAAATGTGATATTAAATCGGCATTTAGGATTTTGCCTGTTCATCCCCTGGACTTTAATCTACTAGGGTTTCAATTTCAGGGGTTTTATTACATAGATAGGGCTTTGCCTATGGGATGTTCGATATCATGCTCTGCATTTGAGAAATTTAGCACCTTCATTGAATGGAAGATCAGGCAGAGGGTGCGCAGTAATTCCACGGCCCATTACCTCGATGATTTTCTGTTATGTGGAAAGGCAAACTCCGGTAGATGTCGAATGATGCTAGATAGTTTTCAAAATTTAGCTGCGGAATTGGGATTGCCATTAGCCGAGGAGAAAACAAAAGGGCCAACAACGGCCCTCACTTTTTTGGGAATTGAATTAGATACAATACAGCAGACATCGAAGCTGCCTCACGATAAATTAAAAGACCTTAGGGACAGAGTTCGACAGTTACTTGAGATGAGAAAGGTGACACTTAAAGAGCTACAGGTGATAGTAGGGCACCTGAACTTTGCATGTAGGGTGGTAGCTCCAGGTAGGGCTTTTATTTGGTGGTTTTGTAAGGCTATGTCAGGCTTGAAACGACCCACACATAAGACTAGAGTAACTAAAGGTATGAAGGATGATCTGCAGGTTTGGAGTCAGTTCCTTGAGAATTTTAACGGGATTTCCTTTTGGAGATCTGAAGTTACCTTGAAGGCAGAATTCCAGGTGCATTCCGATGCGGCTGGAGCCTTAGGTTTCGGAATTTATTTCCGTGGCCGATGGTGTGCCGGAAGATGGCCCGATGCATGGCATAGGGATGGTATAACTAGGGATTTGACTTATTTAGAGTTTTTTCCAATTGTAGGAGCACTGTGCTTGTGGGCTGAGGAACGGGCCAATTCAGTGGTCCATTTTTGGTGCGACAACCAAGCGGTTGTTCACATAATTAATAACTTGACATCTCATTCAGATAGGGTGATGGAGTTAGTTCGAGCCTTTACATTAAGGGCACTGCAATTTAATGTAATGGTGCATGCCCGACACGTCCCCGGAATTGACAATAGGATAGCCGATGCCCTCTCCCGCCAACAGATCGAGCGGTTCAGGGAGCTAGTCACAGATGCCAGGGAGCTGCCAGAAGTGCTTCCAGCGGAGGTCTGGAAGATTGGCGGGATGAAGCTGCACGAGCGATAGGTATGGCTTTGGCTCCTAGGACCAGAAAGGGTTATTCAGCCGCTTGTAAGGAGTTTCATGAATTTAGAAGGTTAGAGAAGCTGGAGCAGGTTTGGCCAGCCCCAGTAGAGCACCTTCAGCAATTCTTAGTGTTTTTGCATAGGAAAAGATTAGCGCCAGGCACCATTCAGGGACGATTGTCTGCCTTGGCTTTCTACGCTAAGCTTAATGGGCACAAAGACTTTTCGAGCGATTTCAGGATAAAGAAAATGATAGAAGGGTGGTCTAGAGAAAGGGGCAGGGTGAATGACGTTCGGACACCCATATCACCACCCCTGTTAGAGAAACTATGTAAACAATGGGCGTCGCTCTGTAAGGATAGGTATGAAGCGGCATTGTTTAAAGCGGCTGCCCTAGTGGCCTTTTTTGGGGCTCTGAGAATTAGTGAGTTGGTAGCTATGGGGAAGTCTGACACCTCCCAAATGGCGTTACAGCTGGGAGATGTTGATGTACAGGGCAACTCCTTAAAAATTAACATCAGGTGGTCCAAGGCAGACCAGGTGGGTCAGGGGCAACAGCTTTTATTAGGACAATGCAGTATCAGGAGCATTTGTCCGGTGAGAGCCATCCAATCATTTTCACAGTTTAGGGGACAAGGCGAGGGATATTTTTTCCAGCATGCTGATGGGTCGCCTTTGACCAAATATCAGTTTTGGAAAGTTACCGGCTTAGCTCTGGAGAGAATAGGCGTGAAAGATTTGAGGTTTGGAACGCATTCCTTTAGAATAGGAGCGGCATCGACGGCTGCAGCTTTGGGTTATAGTATAGATCAAATTAAGCAATTGGGCCGATGGTCTTCTGCTAGCTATCAAAGGTATATTAGACCTTTACCTAACATGTAGGCAGGGGCCGTTCTTTGTCGTTGCAGGTCCCAGGAGCCATGGAGGTCGATGGCACGTGATGAGCCTCGGCCACAGTTTTGTGTACTGGGCAGCACGATATGCTGCGTCTTCCCCGTGGGGGAATGACTTGGGGCTTGGCACCCATGCGTATATTTCATGGAATGGCATGCGTGGCATGCAATGGATGCAGCTGGGTAGATTGACGGCATTTGAGCAATCTACCCCTGATATTTTGGTACTCCACTTGGGAGGCAATGACTTACCTACAGTGCCGGGTAAGGCCTTGATCATTGATATTATGAGAGACCTCAATAGGTTAAAGGCCAAGTATCCTGGAATGAGGATAATATGGTCTACAATCATTCCGCGGCTAGCATGGCGGGGTGCCCGGAATATTGATGATGTCAATAAAGCCAGACGGCGTGTTAATCGTGAAGTATGTAGAGGCGTCTGCATGGGCGGCCTCGGATCTGTTATTAATCACCAAAGGATCAAAATGAGCACGCCTGAGTATTTTCGAACCGATGGGGTTCACCTGTCTGATGCAGGTATTGAAATATTTTTGGACGATCTAAAGGGGGGCCTGCTTTTGGAGCTTGAGAAGCTTGATGGCGGGCATGGAACTTAGCTAGGCTAGTTCCTATGCTGTGGCAGGTAGCGCGAAACAGGTAGTCTCGGTGTGTCCCAATTTTAATTCAGGTAAGCCAACAGCGCATCCGACCTCCCGGCTCTGCGGATCGTGCGATTACAGGGCCGGTGCGGGGAAGATGCGCTGGGCCACTTCCGGACCAACATTCATCAATTAAAGATGTATGGAGGTCTGGGGGTGTTTATTAGCGGCCGGCCAGGTTCCTGCGGTCTTAAGACCGATGGAACCTGGGGCTGGGGACTCACCCAATGACTGATATATGGGTAGTTGTATACCCTGTTTTGTACCTGTTTTCGCACTACAGCAGGCCCCTCCTTTGATAATCTTGTTATCTACAATCTGACCTGATTTAATAAAGTGTGGCCCGTATTTTAATCCATAAGTTGGTCTCGCGTCTTTATTCCGGGACTGGGTGGGCAAATAACAGGCCTACATAAGTAGAAAGATAACTCAGTGTTGTCCTGCAAATGTGTTTGAAATGGTGGTTTACAAAGAGTGTATTTATGAAGGACCAGTTCCACTGCTTTGGCACTGACTTATTCCAGGTAAATGGAATGCAGATTGCCTTCTTGTCCCAGAAGCTACCTGCATTAGGAAAGGCCATAGAAGCTGCGGAGGCTGGTGACTCTTATTTTGTCAGGGTGGTGAATACAGTGTTTTTAGTTTGAAGTTTACTAGAGCTATCTAAGATGCCGAACTTTTTTTTTTTGGGGGGGGGGGTAGGGTTTAACACTTCAGATAATGCCTGTACAGTCTGAAGGAAAACCCAGAGCAGATTCGTTGCTCCTAAAATTAGAATTGCCAATTTTAACAGCTTTGTAAATAATAGGACAAAACCTTCTCATTTAGTATAAACGGGGGAGTCAGATCTGCTGGTTCTTCCCACTATTCCTAATATGTAAAAGACACTTTAGGATGCTTTTAGATGCAGCTGTATATCATTTAAACGTACACGTTTGGAATAGGTTTGCTTATCACAATATAGCTCCGTTTCAGAACACCATCCGTTTTATGTCAAACAATTGGATCCCACCCAGACTGCACTTTATAAGGAATCATAGACTCTTGCTCAACCATTTACTCACTTTGTTTTTTTATACTTCACTTTTATTACTGGCGGGTTTATTATTATTTTATACTACAGTTTACTACTGGCTTGTTGGATACAGATAATTCCAATAGTCGAGACGCTGCATTCAGAACAAGGTCAGTTAAAACAAATTTGTACACCAGCCAAAGGACGTGTGAGAAACACATCATGGAATGCAGAAGATGGAAAGTTGTCCTCCTGCTTTATTTTATATTGATTTTACATTGTTTGGGTTGCAAGGACTAACTGGAAGCTTGTGACCTTCACCACTTTTATTTGCTAGATTATTCTCTTCTTTAAGTTGTAATAGACTTTTTTTTATTAGATATGCACACCTATAACTTGGAGCAAGCAGATAGAAAACTGGGCGAAAGAGCAATTAGATCATTTACTGCACTAGCACAATGTGAGTTTTAACAGTTCCATATAAAACTGGCAATATTAAAAGTACATAGGTTAAAATCCATGAAACTGGAGTTCAATTGACTAAGGCTACAAATCCTAAGTATCCTTATTGAGGCATGAGTCTCAATGAACTCAGTGGAATTTACTTCTGATTAAACAGCCTTAGGATGCTGCTGCACAAGACGTTCACTGAAAGCATGCTGCAATCATTGTGGCCACTGTAAAATGTTACATTCCAAGGCCCTCCATAATCTGGGGTCATATTCTCCCCAGAAACTGGTGTGGCCACTCCTGCTGCCAGGCCCCCCAAATTTCCAGCAAACCAGGGAACAGGTTTGCTGGAAAATGCTTGCTCTAAAGTCTTGGGGGCTTTTTTTGTCATTTGTCACTGAATGTGGTCCATGTGCAAAATCAAGATTGACTTGATAGCTTTATTGGACTACTAAAATATAACCACCACCACCATCATCATCGTTATCACCATCATCATCTGAGAAGTGCAGAACTGGAAGCGACGCTAGGGATCATCAAGTCCAGCCCCTATCAAGGAGGCACAGTGGGGAATTGAACTCCCAACCTCTGGCTCTACAGAAGATACCTAAAGAGCAGTTCATGGATATACATGCGTTCTAGTCTTGCAGGACTCTTCATCAGCAGAGGCACTGTAGAGCTAATGGGAGGGAGAACAAGCAGGAAAATCTATATGTTGAAGCTACCATTTTGTTTAGATAAATTGAAGTCCCAGGATGGGGACTGCAAACTTAAAGAAACACAGGAGGTGTGGTGGCATGAGATTTCACTTTAGGGGATTTATATTCAAGTTTTCTGAGTTGCCTTATATCAAAGCACATGATCCTATTTTGGCTTAGAAGCATGGCAGTACCTATATTAAAAAAAACTTCAGATTAAATTTTGGTGGTGCACTAAACAAAAGCAATCAATTGAAGCCAAATTAAGAGTATTACCTAGCTGCTGGAAGAAGATGGAATCATCAGCTTAATACAGACTTTTATGAGTAGTAGTAAATCTACTAGTTCTGGTGTCAGATCCTGCCTTGGGCAGCAAGGTACTTCACAGGTTTATTGTACATTAAATTATTGGAAAGTGGGGTGAAAGAGAACTTTGAGATCATTAAAGGAAAGGAAAGGAAAGGCAAGATATGCATGTATTAATAAAGAAACACACAATAAATTCTGTTACTGACTTGTCCTGTATGCATATATCCAGCACACAGTTAGGCACACTTAATTTCCTTTGAATGAGATGGAATCCAAATAAGCCTAGCTACTCGCCAGATGTCAGTCAAAATGACACTACTTATGCCCCATACAGGGTGTTTCTTGGACTTTCACACCAAAGGACACTGTCCTTAAGCCGAGACTTGTGTTCAGACTATCATCCAATTAAAAAGACTTTATTAGAAACTAATGACTTCCTTAATAATGGTACTTACCCCTGTGGATTGTTTCATTTGCACATGCACAATTAGCAGTTCAGTGGAAACCAATTTATGCTGATATATTAGAAGCATCTCATATTTAATATGTTTTCCTTTGTTTTAAGATTTTGTTGCTAGAGTGGTGAGGGTTTTCTAAATGCCGAAGATAAATGACATGGGGTGGGGAGTAAGGGGCTATATTTTATTTAATGCTACAGTAAATATTTTACTTAATGGTGCAGTTAAATTATTTCATTTCACACGGCATTTTAAAAGCCATATAAAGGCACTTACAGAAATAATTAATATATTTTATATATAAATATATATATACAGATACAGACTTTTTCCACTTTGAGGAAAACCTTTGAACCTTGAATGCTTTGATGGGTTTACATCTGGCCAAATCCCATGTCAGTTTTGTCCATACTTAAGAATGTGCACATTAAAGAAAATACTGTTTTGTGAGTCTAATGCTGGATAAATGGCTCTTGCCCATTACACTGGTAATTGAATTAAGAAGAATTTCATCATCTCTAATTAAAGCCCATGTACATCTGACTGTACATCAGAAAAAGAGAATCAGAGTGGGCATCAGAAGTGCAAAGAGAAAGAAGGATCACAACTAACCTGTTAAATCTTACAACCTGTATCACTCTGGCAGAGGTGGTGTCTATCAGAGTCAAAGAAGAACACTAACGTTTTTGCAGAGATCATTTTTGGCAGAAGACATCTGTTTTGTTGGGGCTCATGATTTTCCCTACCTAGGTATCTTGGATTTAACGTGCTATATGATTGGCAATTGGCTTAATTTGCCAGCCTGATTGTTGAGGCACTTGTCTTTGAGGAAATCCTGTTGTGGGGTGGAAACCAGTTAATAATATGAAATATATATCCTTCTTAATTTCTAGCTTGACTCTGTGTAGGTCTCTCCATGTTGCAGACATTGTAGTCAGATGTGGGCATAGAAACTAGAATTTATGGCCCCTGTTCTCTGGCAATGTTTCATGCTCTGTTACTAGCTAACCACTATAGCTAGTACAGAATTACATGACTTTGGATGGCAGTCTATTTTCTGCTATCAGTGAAGTCGAGTCAATATTTTGTTTCATTTCTTGAAGCAAAAGGTAAATATTGTAGCAAGCCTTTGTACACAGATGTTTCTTTAAAGGTTTTCGACGAGTGCCATTTTTCAGAAGGTTCGGGATGCAAAAATTAATTAATTAGTCCAATATAATCCTGTAAAGGAATGCCATAAATCCCCCACAACAGAATGTTGTATACTCTACACCTGTCCAAAAAGTATTTAGCCACAGGTTTATATGCAGTAGGCATTGTGACGAGGGGGAGCCAGTGAAGATGGCAAAGACAATGCCATTTCAAAATAACAATAGCATTATTGACACAAGGTTGAACTCTGAGAATGTTGATTCCATAAACTTCCTTGGCTAATCCTAGAGTTGTAGCCTGTTTGTCAGGTAAACTAAGTTGGATTTTTAAAATGCAAAGGTGTTGAACCAGGAAGAGCTTGGTTTCGATATATAACATACATGTACATATATGTATATATTTAGAATGAGCTAAGAAAGACGAGAGCGCAAAAAATGGTCTGAAGCTCAACATCAAAAAAAAACTAAGATCATGGCCACTGGTCCCATCACCTCCTGGCAAATAGAAGGGGAAGATATGGAGGCAGTGACAGATTTTACTTTCTTGGGCTCCATGATAACTGCAGATGGTGACAGCAGCCACGAAATTAAAAGACACCTGCTTCTTGGGAGGAAAGCGATGACAAACCTAGACAGCATCTTAAAAAGCAGAGACATCACCTTGCCGACAAAGGTCTGCATAGTCAAAGCTATGGTTTTTCCATAGCTTTTAGTGATGTATGGAAGTGAGAGCTGGACCGTAAAGAAGGCTGATTGCTGAAGAATTGATGCTTTTGAATTGTGGTGCTGGAGGAGACTCTTGAGAGTCCCCTGGACTGCAAGGAGATCAAACCTATCCATTCTGAAGGAAATCAACCCTGAGTGTTCACTGGAAGGACAGATCCTGAAGCTGAGGCTTCAATACTTTGGCCATCTCATGAGAAGAGAAATCTCCCTGGAAAAGACCCTGATGTTGGGAAAGAGTTAAGGCAAGAGGAGAAGGGGACGACAGAGGACGAGACTGTTGGACAGTGTCATCGAAGCTACCAACATGAATTTGACCAAACTCTGGGAGGCAGTGGAAGACAGGAGGGCCTGGCATGCTCTGGTCCATGGGGTCACGAAGAGTCGGACACGACTTAATGACAAAACAACAACAACAACAAGAATCCTTACTCAATATTTAAGTCTTTTGAAGTTCCATCTCTCTTTCTCATTTTTTCTATTTGTAACAGTCATTTTCATATCAGCAACAGAATGTCCCAAGGAGCAAAAGTGTTTTGAAATTGGCTTTTGTGTGTTGCCATTTTTGTGTACATTTATTATCTTGCATATTTTCCTATGTAATATGCAGAGGGGAACTGTTAGCAATAGATGATGTGGTTCTCATTAGGAGATGAACAAGTACACAACATTCTAGGTTGTGGGTAAGGTCCATAATGGAGCTTCCAGAGTACCATGGTGTGGCATCTAGGTTTGCAGGTGCAGTGTTTTGTTCCTACTTTGTATCTACATTGTGTGCCAATAGTAATTTAAGTTTCAGAGAATGTCTGTAAGCAAGCATGGTTCTGAAACCCTGAGGCTAAGAGATGAATGTATTATTGAGCACAATGAGCTGCAAATTATAAATCATACTCTGAGTGGTCTCAGATGGGAACTGTTGGTGACTACCAGTGGTGTTCTGACATCTAATGTGTTATTTCTGGGAGCCTGTCTTGTCCTGTCAGTTTGTTTTTTCACCTCATTGAGTGGGTATTGTAGGTTATGAAATGTCTGCTATAAATCCTTGAGTTTTGAAACTCTCTCTTGGGGATCCAAGCAGATGTGATTGTATCAGAGGGCTTGGCTGTAGATAATAGATTTCATGTTCTCTTCTGGGTAGCAGCTGGATAATGAGGTGGTTAGATGTCCATTGTGTAGCTATATGGTGATGCCTAGAAGGTGTACATGTTGTATAGGCTGGTCTAGGCTCAGGTTAATTGTAGGGTGAATGTTATTGAAGTTCTGGTTGAATGACTTTTCCACTGGTCTACATGACAAAGATGCATCAATGTAGCTCAGAGGAGATAGATCTATAGCTGTGTTTGAGGAAGTGGGCTTCAATGTACTGTATTTTTCCGTTTATAAGACAACTCAATGTATAAGACGACCCCCTCCTTTTCTAACCCGAAATTAGAAAAAGCAGGGATCAAAGGGCTCCCTTTTTGCTAAGCCCGGTGCCTTGGCAAAAGGAAAGGCAAGTGGCTGTCAAAGTGACTGCCGCTTTTCCTTGCCTTTTGAGAAGGCATGGAGCTTAGCAAAAAGGAAGAGAGCTACGCCTCCCCTTCCTTTTTGCTAAGCCTTGTGCCTTTGCAAAAGGCAGCAGTAAAGAGTTGCCTTCCGTGTATAAAACGACCCTCAATTTTTTCTCAAATTATTTAAGGAAAAAGTGTCGTTTTATACATGGAAAAATACAGTAATCAATGAAAGCTCACACTGAAATAAATCTTTTAGTCTTTAAGGTGCCGTAATACTTACACCTTTTGTTCTGTTTTTATTGTATATGCTGAAATAGACTAATACAATTACTTCTTTGAAAGCTATCCCGAAAGCAATGTTCATCTAATTACAAAACTTCTAACTCTACTTAATGTTGTATATCCAAGTTTAAAATCTGATAAACTTTCAGATCTAATTTGCAGTTCCAGAAAAAGAAATTAGTTGCTACAATCCTGAATATATTATCTCTATGCTGTAATTTAGCATATAAAGTAGAATTTGTCCATCTGTAAGGCTGTGAGATGCTTGTTTTGAGCTGAAATAAAAGACAGCATTATTCATCAACAAAGTGACCTAAAAGTCACTACTGCAGGTAGGAACTTAAATACGTGAAGTGCTGTAGCTAGAAGCTGGTAAGCCATACTTCTGGCTTTGTCTCTAAGGTACAGATGATCTCATTTTAGATATACACACATTAACTCTGCTAATTCTGTCTGTCCACTCATTCTGATGTCTTACTTGACTGAGGTGCAAGAACACATGGAAAGTTTAAGACCTTTGTCTCCTAACAACCAGTGTGCTTATACTTGGGCCATATGAAGAATAATATTTTCCCATTATATAAAAGGTACCAGGTTCCCTCAGTTATTGCCTTCAGAAATGGTAATAACTGAGCTGAACAAATGACAGATAGATTGATAGAAATTTTCCTCAAGAGGTTTTCAGAAAGACAAAGAAAATGGGGAAAACTTGTCAGTAATAACAGCACGGATTCACTCAGGTCCATCAGGAAATCATAGAGCAGTTTTAACTCATGTTAACTAAGTAATTACCATGACTTCAAAAGGGGTTTCTTTGTGCTGTTACTGATAAATAAGATGTTTTATTTCATGGCGAGTATGCAATTAACTTATATCATAAACATCATCAGGTTATTCACTCTTGTATTGCTGTGCAGGTCAATAAGGATCAATATGCATCACTAAATGGGCACAAGGGCATTTTCAACACTTCTGATTAAAATGTTGGAAGCTCTAATAAAATGCTAAATGAAAATAGTTATTGCAACTCATCACCTTAGCAATCTTCATCTACTTCTAAAACATACATCACTTGACTTCATTTTTTTTTTCAGGGGCGAGGAAGCCTCTGCAGAGGACTCCAAAATGTCAATGGTCCAAATATAATCAAGGCTGCGGTCTTATCCTTGAGTTTTGCCAGAGGGCTTACAATGAGATGAGAGCATGGAAATAGCAAGTTAAAAGTAATGATGTTACCTGCAATGAGTTGCCTTTCCAGGTAATACTGTAATTAAGTTCTTTTTTCATTACACTCCCTCTGAAAACACCAGTGCACAAATTGGGAGTGCTCCTGGATTCGTCTCTGAGCTTAGATGCCCAGGTTTCCGTGGTGGCCAGGAGTGCATTTGCACAATTGAAACTAGTGTGCCCAATCCTGGAGATGTCTGATCTGGCCATGGTGACACATGCCTTAATTGCATCCTGGTTAGATTACTGTATTGTGCTCTATATAGGGCTGCCTCTGGAAAGTGCCTGGAATGTGGCAGTCAGATTGCTGACTGGGGCTGGTCACAGGGATCATATAACACACACACACACCCTGCTACAGCAACTCCACTGGCTGCCAATTCATTTCTAGCCTTTTTCTTGGTCCCACCAGCTTCACGGGTGCATTTGGTGGAAACATAGGAGAAGGACTTCTCTGTTGCTGCTCCCAGACTCTGGAACTCCCTCCTGAGGAGTCCAGGCTGGCCCCATCTTTGCTGTCCTTTGCCAAGCAGGTGAAGACATTTCTCTTCAGGCAAGCTTTCTTTCAGCGACTAGATGTCTGAGTGAGGTTTTAAAACGGATTGTTGTGCCTTACTGCTTTGAATGTGTTTTTGGTGTTGCTTTTGTTTACTGTTTTTAGTGTGATATTTGCTTGATCCTTTTTAGTATTTGTATACTTACAATTTTTTTTTTATGGTTGTTGTAGGTTTTTCGGGCTGTTTGGCCGTGTTCTGAAACAAAACACGGCCAAACAGCCCGAAAAACCTACAACAACCATCGGATCCCGGCCATGAAACCCTTCGAAAATCCAATTTTTTTTAACTTTAAATACTGTCTTTTAATTATGTAAGCCACCTTTTTAAGGCAGAGTAAAAATATTTTAAATAAATAAATACAATATTGTTTTAACATTAGCACTGATGTGTTATAGTGAAGCACGGCAGCGGGACAGAGAGACTCGTCCTCCCTCCCCCTGGCTGGAGTTGGCTAGATGAGTGGAAAGAGAGCGACCCTCCAGGAGCAATTGGAATTGTATTCTGGTACAAAACCCTCGCTTTGGCAATCCAATATGGAAGCCTATCAATAACCTGGTATTTCAGATCGGCTTATTAGAGAGGGTTGGATTTGCAAGAAACTGTGTTTTTGTTATCTTTTGATTGCATCTCTACATTGTAAATGTTAAATATTGTTTTATTTGGCATGATATTTAACAGAAAAGAAATGAAGCTGAGCCTGGTCTCAAAGCTACTTTTTAGAGATGGAACGAACTGCCAATTTGGAGGTCTGTGATGGTTTGTTTCCTATATGAACAGGTGTTTGGTGCTTCCCAGCCCCGTCTTTTCCCATGGGCACCCACTCAAAAGGCAGCACCACAGCTTCCCTGCCCTGCCTCTTCTGGGTGCTGCCTCCAAGTGGGTGCCCACAAGAGGAGGTGGGGCAGGGAAGTGCCAAACATCTGTTTGGCCAGGAAATGAACCAGCAGTTTGTGCCTATCTCTACTACTTTTCTACCTCTTTATGTTGCATCTGTATGTCAGTAGAGGTATTTACCTTCTCCTCTCTAATGCAGTGATTTTCATGGGAAGGATAGCTCCTGTTGGTGTCAATGGATGCTTCTCTCCCAGAGCTAACAGCAGCATCAGGGCATGGTAGAACCAACTTCTGTCAGGATCATGGGTGGGGAAAAGGTTTACACTCTTCTCTAGGGATGTGGAAAGTACTAAAAGAATTTATTGTGCGTTGCATCCTACTAAAGTTTTTTATTTGTTTGTGTTTTGCCTGCAGTTGGGCACAAAATATGTAGGTGGGGAAAAAAACTCTGCAGTTCAAACTGACAGATGTGCAGTTGGCAAAAGAGAGGAAAAAACGGATATGTTAGGCGTATTTGTTTATTAGAACTTAAAGGGCAGACAGGTACACAATGTATATAAAGGTTAGAAAGTGGTAGACGACGGTAAAATCTGATCCATAGGGGAAGGATGGATGCTTAGCTGTGTTTTTTTTTTTTTTGTCCGTTTGTTTGTTTTGTCAATTATCTGTTAGATTGTTAATGTTTTTAAGTTTGTATGTTCAGATATGAATAAAATGGTTAAGGACGTGGTGGCGCTGCGGGTTAAACCGCAGAAGCCTCTGTGCTGCAAGGTCAGAAGACCAGCAGTCGTAAGATCGAATCCACGTGACGGAGTGAGCTCCCGTCGCTTGTCCCAGCTCCTGCCAACCTAGCAGTTCGAAAGCATGTAAATGCGAGTAGATAAATAGGTACCACCACGGTGGGAAGGTAACGGCGTTCCGTGTCTAGTCGCGCTGGTCACGTGACAACGGAAACTGTCTTCGGACAAACGCTGGCTCTACGGCTTGGAGACGGGGATGAGCACCGCACCCTAGAGTCGGACACGACTGGACTAAATGTCAAGGGGAACCTTTACCTTTACCTAAAATGGTTTTTTAAAAAAAGGTTAGAAAGTGCTTGGTTTTCATATGGAAATCAAACTGCCCAAACCATTGTAAATCAGTGCCTGCAGCCCCTATTCACACCAGTGTAATAGACACTAAAGCAACCAATCAACCTGAAGATTTATGGTTGGCAGTTTTAAGGGGGAGGGAAGAGGAGGGCCTGACAGGACATTTGTGGATCTGAAAAGTAGCTTTTAAAAAGCCTGCTCCTCACTGAGACGTCTCCTTTTGCCCATATATTTCTTATTTTCTTTGCAAGATGTCTCGCAAAAGAAACTGACAAATTCTATAGAGCTCAATGCCTTTCTCTGGGAATCTTGCATAGAAAAAAAATCCATTTTGTGCAGGAGTTCTCATAATTCTATGCAGATTAGGGTTTATTTAGGAAAATAATGGCTACCAGGCATCTAAGAAATCCTGCAGGATTTCTCATGAGATTTCTAATGGAGGAGAGGAAACTCCCACAGAGACATCTCACTGTTAGGAGGGGAAAAAAATGGATTTTCTTGCCAAGAGTGAGATGTCCTTTCATGACATCCAGAATCTGCTGTCTGAGGCATCCAACTCACTCTGCCCTAGTGGTTGCAATGGCCCCACATTCTTTTAAACTAAATTCCGTGCAATAACACATTTGTTGTCATTTCTAGGTTAACTGTCAGACTCCCTGTGCTGTTACTAGACTGCATATAATAGCCTATTTAATTCAGACGTTTACTAGATGTTTAGCTGATGTGTTTGTTGTCAAATGTGTGATTTCTTTTTGCCTTGCTTTTGTTTTTGTATTTGTAAATTACTCTAAGGGTGTTGTCAGTTGGGTGATATAGAAAAATTTTAAATATGTAATAAAGTAACAAACACCCACAGCCAGTTTGGTGGATCAGAGGCGTTGGTAGCCCTTCTGCAAGTATGCACCTAAAGGAGTCTATGACACAAATCTTCCTAATACTGTATACACTGAATGAAAGATTCATATGAACAGACGCATTCAGATCCTTGGTGATCAATATTTATCACTTAAAATGAATACTAGAATGTCACTCAGAACAGGAAAGACTTTACAGACTCTACAAACAGTACAGTGTGCAACTGGGGTAGTTAAAAGAAGAATTCTGTTAGATAAACTGGGTATTTTGTCACTCCTCTATTTTGACTTTGCACATTGCAGGAAGCACTACAGCCACATTCTTAAGGTGCTATGCTCACTCTGGGTTTGCTCAGTGAAAGAGAACTTGGGAAAATTATCTTTTTGACACAACTAAAAGAATTCTCCCATATAGCATGACTGGCTCAGGAACTGCAGGGATTATAGTCCATAAAAGCAATTTAAGTTATTGGGTGAAGACCAACATAAGTGTTCTTCCCAGACTATGTGGATAACACATGTCTGAGGGATGTGTCAGCTACCTTGGTAAGAGCTGTTGGTGGGGCCTCTTGTGTGTATGTGTTTTAAGATAAAAGTCAAGAAATTGACTAATTTTTTTAAGTGACTCAACAGGGCCCTGTAGTGACAGGACACTGAAAATATGATGGGCCTAGCAAAGAAGGTTATTATGCTTCCATTACTTGGTCTGCCTTGTGCAATATGTAGATAAATCATCATGAATCTGAAGCACATTAAAAACAAAACAAAACCCTACAGGTACCAAAGGTCAAGCCAAGAATATTAAAGCAATTGAACATGCAGCACAAGAGGAATGAACTCCAAGACACATTTACTGCCATTTGGAATATAACTCAATTGTTCTTGGCAGATGTGGCAGGAAAACATATTTCTGCTAATAAAATGATTTTAAAGAAAAGCTTTAAAAGATGTGCATTTGATTCAAATTTTGTGTCTTGCTGACTGACCTGGCAAATGCACATTACTACTGAGTAATTTTCTTGTCTTGTTCTGCAAATTTCTCTTAAACAGCCTCCCATCTTACTTCATGAATAATATCAGCCAGTGTCTTTCCCACATTTCTAGAAAAAGTCTGCAAGTGTTTCATCATAAAAATAGACTCTAATTTAGAAAAAAAATTCCAATATTACTCTTTAAAAGGGAAAAATATATAAAGGGAACTAATCTAGAAATAAGTCCCATTGAACTTAATGGAGCTTGTTTCTGGCTAGACATGCAGAGGATTGTGTTGTAAGATTACATGCATGCACAGTAAAGTGTGCAAGAAGCAATAGTTTATTAATGTTAATAAGGCTTCTGGAAGTGGTTTCAAGTAGAGACAAGATTTTAAATCCTAAGAGGGGCTTGCCGAATCAGTTTTTCATTTTTTGAAAATATATGGATGCTTTAAAAGAACAAACCTGGGATATGCCATTTTGATTAGAAGGCGGTGGTGCCATCTGTAAAACAGACAGAAAAGAGCATGGTTTTAAGGATGCTCACAGCTAATTCGTCTATTTACAGCACCAGTAGTGAAAGCTCACATATTTAAAGCCTACGGATGCTGACTCCACCATCTTATTTTAATGTGTGGAGGTATTTATTTGCAATAGCTTGTCATACACAAATCTCCAAAGTTACCATGCCAGAGGGAGGGGAAAAATCCTTAGAAGTAGCTAACTATTTTCTGTAGCCTTTTATTTCACAAAAATAAGTGGTAAATTGTATGAGTCCTCAAGTCTGCCATGGGCAATAGGACGTGGAAGGGGCCTTTGGTCATTACCACATTACACAGCAAACTGTGGATAACAAGAACATTATTCTTTAATTATGCACAGGTGGCTTGTTGATCTCCAAGCTCTTATCTTCCCTTGGTCCTCTCAGTCCAGTCAGGGCACTTCTGCTTAGAATAATTGCTTTGGAAAGGGCCTATAAGGCCATTGAATCCAACTCCCAGCTTCACCCCCTGCTGTTTAAGTCCACAGGCTCCTGGGTGGTTTATGTCACCCTTAGCCCTTAAGTTCTCTGGTCCCTTTTACTGCTCATCTTGGGTGCATAAATCTCTCTCTTGGGTGTATAGATCCCTTTCTAAGCTGTCATGGCCTTTTAAACTGCTGCTTGCACCACCAGCAACACAGTTGGGTCAGAGTTGGTGTTAGTGCTGGTGGCAGGATCAGGCTAGGTGCAACCAGAATGGACCCACTGAATATGTTTTCACAGTACATGTAGGCTCATTCAAAAGGCTGTAAGAATCTGTACTACTGTGGATACCCTAGACTGCCAGAAAGATGAACAAGTTGGTCCTAGAACAAATCAAGCCTGAGCTTTTCTAGTGATTCCCTGCATTTGTTTGTAGCTGAAGAAGATAAATAGTATGGGAGAGAGAAATCCTTCTTAATGAAATATCATACATGGGAAATCATTCCTCCCAATTCAGAGTCTGCATTCCATTTTGGTCCTGTTACTGGCCTCCTTCTCTGGCCCTTACATCCCCAATCCTATGAGCTCCTAACTTTGCCTCACTGGTCCTTCCATTCTCCAGACTCACCTACTGGCTATGTGAAAGTCAGAGCAAAAGTACTAGAAATGGGAAGATCTTCCTGGAGATTTCTATGCTTGCTTGCTCCAGAGACACAAGAAACTTTGGGACATTTAAGTTTTCAGAGTAGCTTGCATCCACATATGGATTCAAGTACATTGGAAAACCATGTTTTCAATGCACCAAGGAATCTGCATGGGGCAAAAAAATTTTTTTACTGGCTTCGATCTTGAGTTTGAAAATGAAAAACTGCTATGCTTTTCTCATTGCCTCCTAGGAAGTTATTTTCTATTGGTCTTGATGAGAGTTTTCACATTTGCGGTAATACCTTCTGTGTAAATAATGCAAATTTCAGGAAACCATGGTATAGTTGCCCCTTTTCTATGTGGGCTTCTAAAAAACAGCAGCATAGAAAGTATAAGAAATTACCAGACAGTCTTTCTATGTTTCACACATGGCAAAAACACAGTCATTCCCAGCTATATTTCCTTCCTAACTATCCAGTGCCACCTAACAAGCTCCACTGGTGATTAGAGATGCTCATTACCATGTTGTTCCTTCTTGTTATCTATAACCTGGGATTAATTTAGCCACCAATCATTACAGAGCAATGCTTCCTTGGAGGGGAACTGAATATCAACAGGAGCAAAAAGGCAGTGAGTAGGCACATTTTGCATAAATTGCATAAGCCTTCAGGAGAAAAGCTCATCCCTGCATTGTATGTAGGAAATCCCATTTTTCACCAAGGTCTCAACTTACAATGGCAAGAACAAGGAATTTAGTGATTATTCTTCATATCTCTACATCTGAGATGTTGCATGATGTCTAATGTGCCACACAGGTACACCTCATCAGATTGAGACTCATGTGAGAAGAGAGCTTCTGTAGAAATGGTGGTCACCAGTTAATAATAAGAGCATTATGAGCAAGACCAGATCATATTCTGAAGAGATAATTACAAAGTTCAGTACTATTGCTTCTAATGAGTAGTTGCTATTTCTGTTGAGGAGCCTAATAGTGAGCCAGGCTCCTTATAATTAGCCAGCACAATAAGTCATTGATCATATTTATTAAAACCTTCCACAATGACTATGGTTGCATTTTCCAGTTGGCTAGACATTCCTCTGAAATTCCACCTCAAGCCTTTATGTTCAACACTATTAAAGCCGTTGTGTTTAATTGCATTATATATGTGTTTTTTTGACCACTATGCTGTGAAAGATGCAAATTAACAAAAACTAAAGAACTGCTGAGCTTCGGAACAAAATAAAAAAACACTTAATCATTTTTAGATACTTCTGAATAGTTTTTTCCCTTCTTTCAGCTTGTTTAATACCACTCAAGAAGGTGAAAAGTTTAAACTTAAACATTTTATACCTTCCAAATTACCATAACAACTGCACAGCTGGGTTAAATTACAGTCACATTAATTGATTTGTAATTATAGTAATAGAAAATACACCATTAGAGTATTTAACTTCTGTGCATTAGAGAGAAAAGAGAGAATATAGTTTTATTCCTGCTTTAGAAGAGACAATTTACCATCTCTGTATGGGCACATAAGTAGTTTAATGCTTTTCTAGAGTTCTTTAGTGTCTTCAGTAAAAGCAAAGGCTTAGCCAGAAACCTTCTGCACTGCATCATTTTTTTAAGCCAGTGAATTTCAAGAAGTCAGCTTTAGGTTTGTATATAGTCTTGTGCTTAAATTATCTTGTCCTTCTTGAAAAAAACATTAGGGTTGAAAAGAAAGGGAAAAATAAAACAAGTGTTTTGCAAGAGACAGTGAAACAGAAGGACTGAGTACTCTGCCCTCTAATCTTTCTCTGAACACCTGTGCTTCAGGTGTTTTGAGAAAAATCTTACAAGACGTTTAACTGAACAATAGAAATGACTTCAGAACATTAATAAAAGTCCTATCTACTGTTGAGTGTGAGGGAATTTTTCCAAAACCTCCCGAAGAGTCTACTGATCTTTCAAAAAAGGTTTCTATAGATTGTGCAAGGGAGGGGGAAGACTGTCAATGCAGAGATGGGAAATTGATTTCCAGGGTGTATATCTGCTTTGGGGGATCCTTGCAATGAAGGACACTGACTTCTAAAAGCGTAGGAACCTGGTTACAGTCCTTGAGCTGCCTACTCTGCGGGCTGTACAAGAGCCATGCAGAGTGAATATTTCTTACTTTCTTGGTAGAAAATGGTCACATTTTCTCAAATGCTTCTTGTTCCTGCATATCACGTCATCCTGTAGCAATGATTTAGGTCACTATGGCCATGCAGCAGCATCTAATGGTAGCCAACTACTGTTGCCTGAGTAAGGTTCCAGGTTAATCAGTAGCATCTCCATGTAGTAAATAATAAGTTGCAGGGCATGAAAAGTCAGCCAATATCCTCATCTACAATATGTAGTCTCATGTGTTTAGTATGATCCAGCATTACTTGTATATGATTAGGTAGCCACAATATTTAGGAACTTCAACAAGTGCACCAGTTGTAACCTTTCCAAGAAATATAAGTCTTAGTCACAGTCATTCATTCTGGCTAAAGATGGCACAAAATGAACCACAAAGCAAAAACACCCATGAATTGGATTGTTCTGTGGTTCATTTTGGGGAACTTCAGGAAAAAAACACTTGCCCAGAATGAAATGAAATGCCAAACTCTCATTGGCATTGGCGATTCATATGCTCCATGGTTCGTGCAGTTCGAGACTTTTGGGAGTAGTAGAATGGCCCTCACATGAGTTAGGGATGCCAAACATTTATAATAAATAAACTCACAATAAGTCTTCAGCTCTCTCTTCTCCCCATCCCCTCCAAGTTTAGTGAAGATTGGATTTGGGATGTCTGAGATCATCCCCTAATGCAGGTCTCCACCAAGAAAATTCTCTTTAGCCAGCTGCTGTATCGTTCCCAAAAGTCCTGAATCACATGAACCACAAAATGGTTCATTTCATTGGAAAGTTTGTGGTTCATGAAGAGTGATGAACCACAAAACATCATGAACTGCTGTTTTCCTGGTTTGTGCCCATCTCTGTTCCTGGCTATAGTAATTCATTTTATAAATATGAATATTTTATTGCTTAATAGCCATCAGGCTGTATGCATAAACAGAAATTAAACCACTCTTAAAATAGAGTATTTGACATCTAATATAAACAAGCAGAAAAGCAGAAAATAATAAAATAAGCTTTCTCAAACAGGTATCAATTTGAAGAGATTGTGAGTTCTATCTTTCCATGGCTCATTTAACAAATTTAGTGATCCTATAGGATACATAGTAGTCTGTGGTAGCTAACAGAAATAAAACTGTATACAAAAGGAAGTTTTTCTTGATCTCGGTTGTTAAGGGTTTAAGATATTGATGCTTCAAATCTGAATACAGAGGGCAATCTGTCAGAAAATATACCATGTCCTCCATCTTAGAGTATCTTCTTGGGCAATGTCTACTTGTACCATGTTGGTCCATATAATGTCCTTGAATTTCATTTGACTATAGTACCTCGATACATACACAATTGCCTTTGAATATTTAGAAACCTGTGGACCAGCTCTACCAAGTAGGGAGCAGCAGATCAGAGACAGGGTCATAATGGGAAATGCTTCCCTGTCACATTTGAGTTAAATTCTCCTCAGCCATTGTTATTCTTGAGTGCTTCATTCTCTGATCATAGGGATGTTATTCAGAAACTGAAAACCTTTTTTAAAAAAAGCAAATGCATATGTTCTGAACAGGTATGATCCAGAGCCCATGGTCCTGCTGGTTCTGTGATTTTGAGACTTGTACTCTGAATGGTAAAAATCCAGAACTCTGCCTTGGTGATAGTACACTACACTGGTTCTTAACCAAAAAAGCCGAGAAGTGATGGTGATGCAAAAGTCTTCTATACTGCTCTCCACTGTCGATTTGCTAAGGATGATGTGGGGCTATGCCCCAAAAGGAATTTGAATAAAAGCAGGGTGGCCCCTTTCACTTCACATAAAAAGAAGATATTTCTCACTAGGAAAAAAAGGGGGGGAGGGGAGAAGACAGCAATTGGAATAAAACTAGTATATTCTAATTTATACATACAGTATAGATGTGAAAGCAGAATTGGTTTTTGGAACTTAAATAGAGCTACAGTTCATTTCATGAAAGTGAGAAAAGCAGCAACCAGATAACCAACGGACCTGATGAATCTGTAGGGAAGCTTCAGGGACCCTGATTTCTCTGTGGATAGTTCTTGGGACTAGACAGATCTAGACTTGACACTGGACAGATCCTCATGTGGAGAACACTTTCAAAAGCAGAATTGCCCTCTGGTAACCTGTGAAAATGAGGACTGTTCTCCTTAAAAGAAGACATACATTAAAGTTATGCTTAATTAGGGGCAGTAGCTTTTCTGAAGTACGTCCAAAGTCTGCTGCTTTCCATTGCATTCTAGGATCATTCCAAAAATAGAAAAGAGACAAAAGGAATACAGTACTGTTGCCTATTCCATGATACAGAAACTATGAAGCAAGCAGACAAATACCTGGCAATATGCATGCCTGGACCTGGTTGTAAATCAGAAGCCATTATCAGTATTGGCGTTGTGAAATGGAATATTTTTTCTTATTTTGTCAATTTGCTAGGACATTTAGGAAAAAAAACATTCAGTATCTGAAATCTTGTTGCTTAGCATTGTAAGTCGCAACCAGAGCAGGCTCATTGAATCAATGGAACTTACAGGGGAGTTAACTCACCAAATCCTGACAGATTCGGTGGGCCTACTCTAGCTCTGACTTACTATGCTGAGCAACAGAATTTCAGCCAGTCAATGATCATTGGCCAAATGCACATTACAAAAGCAGCAAACTATTTGATAATATGTGCATCAAAGAATAATGTGACAGGGATAGGGAAAAGAGAAGATTAGTAAAATATCTTATGAGATTAGAGAGTTGGGCGGAAACTAATAGGATGAATTTTCACTGTGATAAATCAAAGGAAGGAAATATGGCTTAGTAACAGGATGAAATGAGAGAGAATTAGCTAAAATCCATCTGGGCCAAGAAGAACAGGAAGCCATTGAAATTAGATACAGTGTTTGATTCCTTTTTGTGTGTCAAAGAATACTAAGAGCAATGGCTTTAACCCAGAGGCACCATTCAAATGAAGTTCTATTAAATGAAGTTCCACCCATACATTATAGTGCTCAGGATTCAGATAGTAATGAATAGCCAGACTGAAGAGCTAATATCTTTTTCTTAAATATTCCCCAGACACCGGACCATTCTATCTACTACTTCAAGTGGATGATTCACACAACTACAGCTTGCAAAGCTGATGATGTCATCAGGTGTGGTGATTTTTCAGAAATAAAAAAATAATAATTTTCCTTCTCTGAAGGTCCCAAGGCTCCCGTAGAATCACCTTCATTGCTTTGAAGCTGTGTGTGCAAAGGGGGCAAATTCTTTAATTGCCAAAAATCACTGCTGCTGGGATGCAAGTTGGTCAAGGGCTGTGTGTAGACATGAAGCTACCCAGAAAGATGGGTTTCTATCTCCTTTCACGCACCTAGAATGTAGGACAGAACAGGGTGTTATGCAGATCCTGTCTTATTCTTAAACAGAGATGAAGAATATGTGGCCATCTAGATGTTGTTAAACTGCAACTCCTAGTAACCTAGCCAACAAAACTCTCATCAACACTCACATAGCCCGCTGGGAATGTTTATGGGAGTTGTGGCCCATCACTATTTAGAAGGCCACACATTCCCATTCCCTATTCTAACACTGTTTACCTGGTGTGATATAGTGGATAAAATTACTCAGGAGGCCTGGGTTTGATCTACCAGTGAGTTTCCATGGCACAACATTCAGCCAGGGAAACTCATTGGTAAACTAGTAAAGCCACTCCTCAACTCACCTTGAAAACCCTATTGGGGTTACGAGAAGTCAGTTCTGCTTTGATGTCACATAACAACAAATTTTAACATTTATGCCAGGACTGCGCAAAATGACCCCATGGCCATTGTTGTGATATCTGCCCCCAGCATCCTCTATGTCCCTCAAAATTAAAATAATTTTTTTTTTTTGTGGGAAAGCTGCTACAAAAGTTCCCCCTTGTGCCTTCTATGGGACATGAAAGAAATGTTTTGACAGTCCCCCAGCACTTCTGGGTTCCCATGCTCCCATATTGAATTTTAAAAATGGGTCCCAAAGTAGCACAACGGGCTTTTCAGTTAAAAAATTCTTTTTAGTTAAACCTAGTGTACAAAAATGTGACAAAACTGCATTATCACAACATTCACACTATATAAGCACAGTATATAAAAATTAAATGTGCAAATCAGGGAGGATGGCCCTTGGGCTACTGGCAAATCTGAGAAATGGCCGTCCCCTCCACTGAGGTCACCCCCCCCCAATGTACACACTCTTGTTTTTCTAATTAAAAAGCAAAACAAAAGGAAAATGAATGTCTCTCAAAGCAGGTGGCAAATTTTGATAGAATGCATTTGCTATATTCATTCATTCCTTGAATTCTGCTGGTGCTGATCAGAATGCAACAAATATGTAAAAGGCATGGAAAATAAAAAGTAAAGCAAGAGAACTAAACGTGAAATCTTAATGCTAGCTCCTCTTGCAGTGTTATGACAGTACACTTCTTGCTTGGTTTTCACCTCGGGTGGGAAGAGCATAGGCCGAGCAAAAGGTGTTTTAGCAGTGTAGAACTATTTAAATGTTTTCAGTTCAGAAAACGACAAAGGTTCAGATCCTTATTTATCTGTTTGTTTGTTTGTTTGTTTATTTACAAACAATTTTCTGTTTGTGGGAAAAATTAGTTTCCCCTTTGCAAAATGATTCTGTTTGCTTACATGTTGTGAGGCCGAAATGATCAAAAAGACATTGATGAAACAGCAAAGATCTAAAATGATAAAAATGATATTATGCTTTGATTTATGATGAGAAAGGAGGAAAGAAGGCCACAAATGAAGTGCTGGTATTATATGTAAGTCACAATATCCTCTTTAATGTACTATGCATAGAATGGCAGTCATGTAAGATAGTGGGTTTGGGTAGGGTTTGTATATTGCTTATGCAACAGGCATGTGGCCAGACATACAACAGACACCCTCAAAAATGGAGAAAGCTACTTGCGCAATTGTGCTTCTTTGCACAGTAAATTGAATGGGATACTGATCAAAATACTTAAGAAAACCAGAATGCCACCTATTTACTGCTGTATATTATACCACTAACAGTCAAAGCAGTATTTTTAATTAAGTTTTTTTAACCTGCTTTAAAAGCGTAAATTTCAACTACATTTTAATACAATAATTTATTTAATTCTGTTTTAATTTTTGTGATATCGTTGCATTTATTTTTCTGTTTTTTAAAACTGTATTGCTTAAACCAATTGGGTACCAATTCTGGGAGAAAAACAGAATATAAATAAAATAAATAAAAATAAAAATGCAGTTTAACTAAGGAAGAACATTTAGGAAGTATTTAGAAATATTTTATCTTACAAGAGATGAAAGTTTTCTGTCTCTTCCAGCACATGTTTTCCTTAGCTCACACCCTTGCACCCGAGGGTGCTCTGTTTTGAGAGTGACTGCTGGAAGATAAACATTGGCTTACTTTCAAGTCTGATTACTGATACTTTCCTTCAGTGTGAGGAAATCCCACCCTTAGGGATGTGCCAATAATTTTGTTTTGTTTTGTTTTTAGACTCCATATCCTAGAATTCTCCATTCTGGGAGATCCACCTACCTAAACCCACACCTAAATTGTGCTCATCTGGGAAAAGGCCGAGCTGAAAGGCTTCATGGCCTAGGATAGGCCAAGCTCTGGCCTAGAAGACTGTAAGAAAAGGAAGCTTCCCCAGTGTTTGCTGGGAGTTCTAGCATACACATAACAAACATGAAAATACAGAAGTGATTAAGAAGATACAAACAAGTCCTTTGATGCTACTGAGTTCATGTAAGAAGACATGCATTACCATCTGAAAACGCACATTTTACACAAATATACAAAAATCATGGTTAAGTATGTGGAAAATCTCTCCAAAAGTGACCTTTCCCCAAAATCTCATAAATTTGCAGAGATCCCCCCTCCCATTTATTGTACAAGGATAATCTGACTAAGGATATAGAGTACTTAAGTTTGCTTTAATTACTTAAAACAAAATCTAGATGTATTTATCTTCAGTAACCTTATCAACATGTTCAAAAAGGGATTGAACCTTCACCACTAACTATGCTGGCCAGGATTTCTGGGAGTTGTAGCCCACAAAATCTGGGGAACGAAGGTTGGGAACCACTGTTCTAGATGCATCTTAAGACAAGTGAAGTTTACTCACAGTTATTAGCTGTAGTAAGAAGCAGAAAACAAAGGAGAAAAATAAAGTCTCTAGCCTGCAGAAAGGCTCCATGCTTGCTTCTTGAAAGGTGGGAGGGGGAGAGGTAAAGGCACCAGAAAACAAACAGGAAGAAGTGCCTGGCCTAATGACAGATGCAGGGAAAACATTACTAATCAAGTCAGTGGCAAGCAGTGGAAGAGTACAGCATGCCTCCTCCTTTCACTGACACTCAGTTTTAAAGCATGCAGTTTTCCCAACAGATTTATCTCCATTTAGAATGTCTGAATAGGGCCTGTGTGTGTTCAACTTCTGACTGAAAATGCTTCCTGCATTATTGTTCACTCGGACATTATCAGAATAACTTATAAGTGCCCTTGAACACTGTGTCTATTTTGAGGCAACAAATGATGAACAGATACTATCCAGTCAAGAGTTTTCAAAGTTGTAGCCGGGTTAGTCTGTGCAGAGTTTGGAGGATGGCTTTGAAACAGTTGTCTGTATAAAGAGCTGAACTTCCCAAATATAAAGTCTGGGCTCATAGTATTTTCCATACTGAACTTCTGAAGAGTCCAAAAATACACATAACCAAGAGGTGAATTGCACAATACTGAGAATATCCATTACCCTCAAAGAAGTAATATTTAGGGGGTCACAGTATTGTGAAATCCACTGAGCTCACCAGATAGGAGAATAAAGGAATCTGGGCCATACTTCCTTCCTGCAGGCTTCCTGTTCCAGGAAAAGAAAAAAAAGCAAACTATATAGAATCACTCCCCCTGTAGTGTTTGTAAAATACTGAAGCCGAAAAATGTTCTGCATCCTTTCAGGCCAGCAGTTACAGAATCATTTTGGCTGACATGAGGGTCAAGTCTCTCCTTGGGGAGTAAAAGAGGGGAGGAGTGTAGAACTGAACAGAAACCAATCAGAACATTTTGCACAAACTATTATTAGCATTCTTAGGTCCAACTTTCAATGTAAGCAAACTGAAAATGTATTTACATATGTATGTATGCTGCAACAATTATAGGATTCCTAAATTTGTTTACTCAGAAGTAAGCCTCTCCCGGTTCAATGGAAATTACTTGCAAATGTGTTCAAAATGCAGACTGAGTTTCTTTGTATAATTTTATTTTAAGCATAATTGATTTGGGTCTTCATACTTATTGAAGCATACCAATATATATATATTTCTGTATTGACCACCCATTTCAAGCTTTGCGTTCCATATATAATTAGTTACACCTAATGAGAATTCTGATCTAATTTAATTCCACAGCAGCCATATTAGAGGCATGTGTGTGTTATTGCCACCAAGCTACTTTTAAGGACTTTCAAAGCCTCCCGTTATTAACATTCCTGCTCATGCCTTACAGACTAAGAGCTGTGGCTTCTTTATTGAGTCAGCCCCCTTTCTCTTTCCCTACTCTCTTCCAGTTTTGCTGATATTGTCATCTTTTCCAGTGGGACTTATCTTCTCATGACTCAATAGCCTCAATTTTATCATTTTAATTTCTGATGAGAATTCAGACAAAAGTAAACCCCTTCTCTCATATCTCAAAACTCTGTGCCTTATCACTCTGTTGCTATTATTCCCATTTTACAGATGGAAGGATAGAAATTCTTGGTGGTAATGAATTGCCCATAGCTTCCTAAGGAATCTGAGCGTAAGCTGTGACTTGAATACAGCCCTCCTAGGGCAAGACCTGCTCCTATTTCTGGAACTGCCCTGATTGGCCCCCCCCCCCCGACTAGAGATGTGATTTTTGCTGCCTCTTGCTGTCAGAGAAAAAGAGAAGTGAGGGGACCCCTTTCTCCTTCTTGTAGCGAGATTTCAATGTGAGGTTTCCTCTACCTCTGAGAAATCTTCTTGGAAATGTTATGAGATATCTTCGTTATTTTGTGGTCATTTTTCTTCTGGAAGAAATGCCAAGCTGCCCTAAATATTACAATTCCTCCCCAAGCTGGCATTTTTCCTGCTCAGGATTCACTGAAGAGAACATTAAACTATGCAGGATTTGGCAGGATGCTGCACAAAACAATGTGTACAATTTTTAAAAAAGTGTGGAGAGTTGCAGGTATGTGCTGCCCTCCAGTGTCTTATTGTCACTGGAGGGCAGGAAATCTTGCTGATGCATGGGGAAGTCTCGGCAGATGACTTAGTGTGACCTGGCTCAGAAAACAATAGAAAATGAGAAATTTTGATTGTACTCATGACAACCTTAATGTGCAAAGGGACATTTGTGTTCACTAAAGTTGTCACAGCCTAAATTAACTCCATCTTTTACATATTCCCTTCCTTTCTGGTAAATTTAAGGTATTCATGATCATTATCACCAAAAAGTCTACACTCAACTGGCTGCACAAGGTCAAAGGAATGGAATACACAGTTCTGCCCCCATTCCATTAAATCTCCAGTATTTGTGTCATGGAGAGTAAGATCTGTAATTGGCCAGCATCTTCGGGCAACAGAAAGGAGTGAAATAAGCATTACATCAATGGACAAATCATTGGGGAACCAGATGCTTATCCAAGCAAGATGTAGGGTGGAAAGAGAAACAACGTGAAAGGACTTTGGAAGATGATCAGTGACCTATCAGAAGGGAGTTTAGATGACGAAGATGAGAGAATGGCAGGGTGTGGGGGGAGGCATGAAGAAGCCCTAAGGCAAAGTTCGTAGCTGGAGAGGCAGTAGATGGATGGAGAGAAGATCAAGGTTGAGTAGCTACGGTAATTACTGTTCATATTTCTGACTTTATCTTCCATCAGTCCAGTAGATTTTTTTTCATTGACCAGTTATGACAGCCAGGAAGTCTGTTGGACAACCTTTAGATGGGTGATTGCTTCTCTCTAGCACATTTGAATGGATTGCTTATGCTCCGGTGTATAACATCATACATTCTGTATGGCAAAACTAATTATTTATTCAGAATTATTGCATATGTCCTTTTGATATAAGTTGTGTGTCTGTACATACATGCTAAAGTGAAACACTGATGAGATCCTTTCCCCCTCAGTCCCAACTATTTTTACTTGGTCTAGTAATCCCCTTTTGCATAATTCTCAAGGAATCCAAAAGAACTTGTTTACCAAAGCGTTGTGTTCATTAGGAAAAAAATAATAGCATCTTTGCTATTTCATATAGGCATGCATAGTAAATAGGCATGCTTTTCAAATCGCCTACCGCTCTGAATGGAAAGCACTCATTTGTTGATGCTGATAAGCAGGTGTTGTGTTCTGGTGAACAACTCTACCTGCTAATTACCAGCATTAAGCTGGATTAGGTCTTGCCATCTGAAATGAGCCTTAGCAGCAAACATAATGATGAGAACAGATACTTATTAGGGTATGAAACTCAGGTATTTTAAAGCCAAGATTTGTAATGAAAACTTGTGAATAAAACTGAAGCAAGAAAAGTTGTTAGACTTTTGCTTTGAGTTTTTTTTAAAGAGGTATTTTGTATATGAAGTATCTGTTTGGTGACTCATGATTTGTCTCTACTGATTCATTTTAAAATTTATTTTACATGAGCAGAAAACTAAGGAGGATGAAAGAGAGAAGAGCTTTCAAAAACTCATGTAGCTCTAGGTTTGCACAGTCTTACAAATGTTACTACATTCTATCCACTGCTTAGGGCCAGCTGACCTAGTACTGGTATTCATCCTGCCCCCCCCCCATTTATCGCCAACTCCTTTGGGGAGGCAATACATGGAGGAATCATGACTCCTTCTTCCCATGCCTGGAGGCCCAGCCCCACCCTGAACATCTTCATGACATTCCTTCATAGTCGAAAGCCACATGTAAGAATAGTTTTGCACAAAACATGAACATCAGGACAGAAACAGGCAGCGATGAGCAACATGCAGTCCCCTCATGGACATTTTTACAGCTCCCAAGGGCATCCTGTAGCCCCCCACAATGTGTGCGTGCGCACGTGCACACAGTAACACATAGTAACTTTTACTATCACTGTGATGAGAAGGACCTACAATATTACATAAAATATCACCTGTGGATCCTCAGTATAATTTATCTCATTGAGTGCAGACGGCTGGGATGCCATTTGCAATATGGCAAAATAACAACAAAAGTGCGTACAAGGTTCAGTCTGCCATCATTAGTCTACCATCAAGACTAAGGTGTTGGAAAAAGCAGTCTAAACACCAACTCTGAACACCGTGGCCTATCTGACTTGTCTTTGGTGCAAATTGAGATACCATCAAATCCAAGCACATTAGAAAGGAGGAAAAACCTCTGGATTTACAAACCGGCTGCTTTAGCACTTCATGGACTGCACCTACAAGACAACCCATACCATCGTTCATCCACTTTGGAATATCTTGTCCTCTAGATTCTATAATGCTCACCTTGGAAACAGGATATTTTTTACCAGAGCAATTGAGGAAGACTGAAACTGGAACATTTTGCCTAAATACTCATGCTTATAGCTAGTCGTGCACATAAACACACACACACACACACACACACACACACACACACACACACACACACCTATTTTTAATGCTTCCAAGACTGTCAGTTTTTAGTTTAAGGACTGGGGTATGTTCGATTACATTTTCCAGCAACTCTAGCAGACCCAATGCTGACAGATCATGGGAGTTCCACTTCAACAACATGTGGAGCAGGGATGCAGAAAATCTTTTTAAAAAAACAAAACAAAAAACACTGTCATTTTTGGCAGTTTTCCAAATTTCACCATGCTAGGACTTCTCACTGTGACTTCCCCCTCCACCAGCTGGATTTCTTGATTACTTGCAAAAACAAGACCTTCTTCTTGATGTCTCTACAGTGGTGCCTCGCTAGACGATTGCCTCGCAGGATGAGGAATTTGCTAGACGATGGCTTTTTGCGATTGCTAATGCGCTTCGCAAAACGATGTTTCCCTATGGGCGATTTTCGCTAGACGACGAGTTTTCCCCATTGGAATGCACCGACTAGCTGTCAAAAGCTGTCAGTGCATTCCAATGGGGACCCGCGCTCGCTAGACGATGTTTCCCTATGGACGATCTTCGCAAGACGACGAGTTTTCCGTTGGAACGCATTGAAGAGATTTCAATGCATTCCAATGGGGAAACGCGCTTCGCTAGACGATGTTTTCGCAAGACAGTGATTTTCGCGGAACGGATTAACATCGTCTAGCGAGGCACCACTGTATTTTATTTTACCTTCACCTCTTCTTTTGCACAATAAGCTGCCAAACTGTGCACAACTCAGTGTCCTTTCCAGGAACAATACCGTTGTGTGCAGTAAATGTAACAATTCTGCATAGACTGGTGTGTGTTTTTTCTGAGAAAAAACAAAAGGACACAAAACATACAATTTAAAAAGAAAAACATGACAAAAACCTCACTGTGAGGAAAGAAGATGGATTTTTTTTCCCTCAGCTTTTCCCACCAAGAGCGAGAGGCTGTGAGGCTTTCCTCTAGGCCAGGGAAGGAAAAGGCACCCTATTTTTGATGTCTTGCTCCTGCTGCTCCTCCACTGGCAGCCTGGATACTATTTTGTATCTTTAACCATGTCCATGGCCTGCCATTGCCCAGCTCTGAAGGAACTAGACACAGTAGCCATCTCAGACAGTGGTGGACAATATAAAGAAGCCCACGATTATGCATCCTTCTTCTCTCTTTTCGTCAGAAAAATATTTTTTTGTCAGAAAAATGGGCTATGAGAAATAGCAGCTCTGTTGCAAGCTGCACAGTCAGCACTCAGAAAGACCCCAAAATATTACCAATAGCATTTTATACAAGTGCCCCCTCTCTGACTAACAATTATGTTGGGAGGGATGATATGTTAACAATAACAAGAAATAAGAATGTTTCTATCCCAGTGGATCCAAAATGTCCTTCACTTTAGAAAGATGCTGTGTGGTTTCTCTTTTTCCCTCTCTCAAAGGCCTGAATCTGCAGATCCAAAACAAAGTTAAAATGGACAGAAATTAATGACAGTGTCACAAGACTGGAAAACAATGCTGGCTGTGGCCAAATAAGCAAGCAGAAACCAGCGGTGATATCTGTCAAGGAGAATTTGCTAGAAAGAAACAATACCAGGGTTGGGGATAATTAAATATTTTCCAGTAACTAGTTGTCACCCTCTGTTTTCTAAGCCTCAGGAACATCCCCTGTCAAGTTTGCCTCCACAGTTGTTTATATTAAACGCCATGTCACTGACGTCTTGAATGTTTTGCTGTATTTTAGCAGTGGCTGCTGCAGTCAAAAGAAAATGCTGCATACACGCACTGTATTTAATGTTTTGGCCAGGGAAGGGCACACTCAGCAAAAATCCACATCATAATGTTGTAAGGCAGAACTCACCCTCTTTGAGTATTTCCTCAAAAATAGTGTTTGTTACACATTGGTCTGCTAATTTAGTGGATTAGCTTGCCAAAACCCATTTACTTACACCTGCATGTGGTGTGGTACAGTGGGTAGAATAGTGGATTAGGACTCAGGAGACCTGGATTTGAAAGCACACTCAGCTATGGAACTCACAAGGGAGGGGAAAAGAACTGGTAAAACCATTCCCTAAATATCTTACTTACCTTGGAAGCCCTGTTACACACACACACACACACACACACACACACACACACAGGACCAATTTTGCAAAATCTACACAGAAATGGAATTAAAATTCTGTAATGGTGGCAGTGTACCTTTCTATTCTGATGGAAAGTCACCTTTGGAGATGTGTTCCACATAGTGTCAATTTTGACTTTTTCCTTTAGGAAGTAGATGGGGTGATAGTGACAGTAAGTTCAGCAGTGTGAGTTTAAAAAAACGAGAAAAGCTTTCATTACATGGAGATGTCCAAGCAGTAAAGGCATTTTATGCCACTGTGAAGTTAGTTTCACTTTCCCCAGGATAGTGTTAAGTATTCACACAAAGGCTTCCCAGCCTATTCCATAGTGCATCCTCTGATCTGCACAAAAGGATTCAGTAAAGCCTGATTCACTTTTCCCCTGAGAACAGCCTTAGAAAAGTCATCCAAATCTACCATAGTTGTTAGAATTCTACAAAGCATGTTTGTCGATTGTCTTTCTTCTGCTTTATCTCCATTCTTAAAGGCATGTGGGAAGATCTCAGGAGCAGTGATGTAAGAAAGAGTCTGAAGTTAGTTAACGAAAGCAGGAAAGAGATGGCACCTTTTCCATTTGGATAACTACATATGAAACCTGCAGATCTTTTCTGTTAGAAAAATCAGTAAAGCGTATTAAAGGGCTGAGTATATGAAAGCGACGCAGTAAGGGGCTGGTCCTATAAGCACCTGAGCGTAAGTCCCAGGGAACTCAGTGAAGCTTACTTGTGAGTAGTCATGCAAAGGATTGTTCTGTGAAAGTCAGGAAATTTAAGATGTGCCAGTGCTTTCTGTTCTTACAAGTTCACTTCCAGAGAGAAAGAATAAGAGAGAGACACACACAAAGAAAGGCAGGCTTCTGCATTAACCACATAAATGCATCAGCAGGAAACACAAACTCTCACTGGACTCTGATGCCAGGCATTTTGTCATCTGTGAAGACTCTGGATGCTGAAAATCCTTTGGCCAAGTAGACATTGACAAAATGAGGGCTTTTTTCACCTAAAAAGAGAAAGAAAGAGGTGATGTTACAGCATATGCTTTTCCTAGGCCACTAGGATGAATAGTCACTATTATTTAGATAGAAATGCATCTCAACAAAGTGGGACAGACTGTGACCAGCTGCCCTGTCTGTGTCTGCTCAGTCAGCTCGCAGGGTGCTAACTGCTGAGGAGCCCTTTTAAGGTTCCTGATCTTGCTTCCTATTCTTTTATCTTTGGATCAGACTGGACTGGACAGAACTTTAAACAGAGAATGACTTTAAACAGAGGACTGGCTCTAAAACGCAAAGGACAGCAGAAGCAAGCTTTTTATTTGTAACTGGTCTTACTCCTCAAAAGTAAGGAGGCTGCATGTGATCCTCACTACTGTCACAAATTTGTCCCCTGCATGGCTGAAGTTTAGAGCTGTATGACTGGCAAATGGCCTTAATTTACCTTCAAAACAAGGAATGTTGCGTGTGCATGCCTTGCATTGTCAATCCCCAGCACTGGTGCTGTGACTTGATGTGAAAGTAAATGGGATAAGATCTAGATAGAGCTGGCTGGTGGTGCTGAATTATGAAGATTCGAGCACTGGAAACAGAGCCAGTTTGTGGTCCAGTGCAGAGGGAGTGCCCTTTCTCCTGTCATGAGCCCTCTATGGGTAGAAGTATCATAAGATGTGATTTGGAGTAGATCTACATTGCCCTCCATGACTTTGTGTAGGTGGAAATAGCGCCCTGACTACATCTGAGACCCAAAAGCTTTTATCCTGGCCCAAAGCTGATGAGTTTTGCCAGCATCTCTACCTACTCTTATTCAGGTTGGTATACATCCTATATGAATTAAAAGTTTCATTAACTCCCCCAGCCCTGCAGGAATCTTCAGCTCTGTGTGAATGTTTGTATTCTAATTAATAGCTCTTGAAAACTGAGAGCACATAGGCTTCATGAATAGCATTAGAAAATAAAACACACCATACTTCATAACCAAACTCTTGCTCCAGACACAGTCCTGGTATGATTGAGAAGCTGCAAACATATCCCAGCTTTTCTTATTTGTGGCAGAATTTAGTCAGCAACAGTGGTGATAAAACTACAGTGTCATTGTTCCATGTAAATTAACTACACATTTACAATCTGAATCCATTAAGCTTAACTAGTTAAATTATTGATACAATACCTCACATAATTATTGAATTAAAATTAGCTGTAATTATGTTAATTGGCAGACATCATTTTACAAAGAGCGAAGTGTCCTTTTCTACTCAAAATTGCCCCCAAAACACTATCATCAACAATAACCTTACTTTCCTGTAATATTACAAGCAGGTGTTTCAGGGAGAATTTTCTCTTGAAGTGTTTTGTTGAGCTCTTGTTGGTAGCTTTTGGTGACTAACAATCAGATTAAAAACTGGGCTTTAAAACATTAGGTTCTAAATTAATAGAGTGGCCTTTTCCAGCCTTTTTTATACAGTACTTAGAAGTGGTTTACCCTTCTCTTCTTCTAGGATCACTCTGTGCATCTTGCCCAAGGCCACATGGGCTAGCTCTTGTCCTGCGATACACAGTGGAAAATCAAACTCCTAAACCCTGGTTCCGCAACCAGACAGCTGACTCATGAAGCCATCCAACCAGCCACTGACATAAATATGAATAGAGGGAATTTTTTCCTCTTTTACTTTACTGAAGTGAATAGAGGGCCTGTTAAGGTAGGGCTGAACAGAGTGTGGCCATACAGGGGCCCATTTCCCCCCAAATCTCTGGAATTCCTGAGCAAGTCTGCACCCCCAAGATCATTTTTAAAATGCTAAAACAATTTCCCTTCTACTTTCAAAAGGGTTTGGGAGGGAGAATGAGGTGGAATGAGTCATATATGTTCTCCAGCTATATCCATTTATTAAAGGATGGGGGGGAGTTACTATTATTTCCATCTGGTATCATCTGATTATAAGATGCTAATATAAGCTAATAGCTGGGAGGGGGTTCTAACATTTACAAAACTATTTTCTTTTTATATCATGGTTCTTGTCATAATTTGCCCTCCCAACCCCGGAATAAAGACACGAGACAACAATATGGATCAAAAATGGGCCACTTTATTAAATTCTCAAATATAGATTGGAGAAAAAGAGAGGGGGCCTGCAGTAGTGCGGAAACAGGTAGAAAATGCGGGGGTATGCTGATACCCCCCTATGCATAAATGGGCGAGTCCCCCGGCCCCAAGTTCCGGCGGTGCCAAGACCGCAGGAACCTGATCAGCCGCTAATCAAACACCCCCAGACCTCAAGCCATCTTCAGCTGATGACCCTTGGTCCGGAAGTGACCCAGCGCATCCGCCCACCACAGGCACTGTAATCGCACGATCCGCAGTGCCGGGAGGTTGGATGCGCTGTTGGCTTACCAGATGTTACAGATGGGAACACACCGAGAAAAAACCTGTTATTTCCGCACTACCCGCCAAAGTGACCGAAATTAAGCCCAAAATGCCAACAACCCTATTCCAGTGTGGGATAGGCGAAAAATCCCCCCATCCAACAGCCAATTAGGATGAAGGTCAAAAATTCCTATCCGGCCCCATAAAAGGCGACCAAAATTCACACTAGAAAAAAGGGAGGGCGGGTGGGTGCCAGCGAAAGGAAGAGAGCGATGCGAGGGTGAAGAGCCTTTAAATAACCTATGCTCTCCACCCTCGCAGCACGCATCGCGGTGCCTCAAGAAGGTCTCGTTGCCTTCCGGGGTGCAGGGCAAAGAGCGCTTGCGCCTTCAAAAGTCCCTAGGGACTATCCGGCGATCGCTGCATTGCCCTCCCAACCCCGGAATAAAGACACGAGACAACAATATGGATCAAAAATGGGCCACTTTATTAAATTCTCAAATATAGATTGGAGAAAAAGAGAGGGGGCCTGCAGTAGTGCGGAAACAGGTAGAAAATGCGGGGGTATGCTGATACCCCCCTATGCATAAATGGGCGAGTCCCCCGGCCCCAAGTTCCGGCGGTGCCAAGACCGCAGGAACCTGATCAGCCGCTAATCAAACACCCCCAGACCTCAAACCATCTTCAGCTGATGACCCTTGGTCCGGAAGTGGCCCAGCGCATCCGCCCACCACAGGCACTGTAATCGCACGATCCGCAGTGCCGGGAGGTTGGATGCGCTGTTGGCTTACCAGATGTTACAGATGGGAACACACCGAGAAAAAACCTGTTATTTCCGCACTACCCGCCACAGCATAGGGACTAGCCAAGCTAAGTCCCATGCCCGCCACAGAGCCGCTCGAGCTCGACCAGCAGGCCCCCTTTGATATCCTCCAAAAACGCGTCCAGGCCCATGTCAGACAGGTGAACCCCGTCACTCCTGAAAAACTCAGGTTTTCCAACTTGGATCCTAGGGTGGCCAATGGCCGATCCAAGGCCGTTACAAACAAATCTACAAACTTCCTTGTTAATGCCCCGCCGGGCCTTATTAACCGCAGCAATCCTCACAGAGCCTCGCCAGGCTAACCGAGGAAGGATATTGGACCAAACGATCCTCATCAAAGGATACCTGGCATGCAACCACTTAAGGTCACGACAAATGTCCAGGATCAGGGCCTTACCCGAGCTCTTAGGCAAATCATTGCCTCCAAGGTGTACGACCATCACATCGGGAGGGGACTGCCCGAAATCCGCCATCCTGCAGAATTGGGACCACTGCATACCACTCCGTCCCTTCCAACTAATGACCGCCTGGGCTCCAAGCCCTAGATCAGTCCCCCACCAAGTTGCAGAGGCATGCCGTTCGGCCCAATAGACATAGCTATGGCCGATGATCACTATCTGCCACCGTCTTCCTGGCTCAGGGGGACCTGTGGAGACAAGACCAGGCCCCTACCTACGCGTCAGGAAGTGTCCTAATATACCTTTTGTAACTGGCGGAAGACCAACGCCCCAAATGTTTAATATCATCAGGGCTATAACCCAGGGCTGCTGCAGTGGATGCTGCCCCTATCCTAAATGAATGGGTGCCAAATTTCAAACCAGCTACACCCACCTCATGTAGGGCTAAATCCGTCAACCTCCAGAATTGATACCTGGTCAAAGGTGACCCGTCCTTGTGTCGAAAGAAGTATCCTACTTCATGTCCTCGTTCGGCAATATACGCCCTAACCGCCCGCACAGGGCAGATGTTCGTCAAGCTACACAGCCCTAATACTAATTTTCTCCCTTTACCACTCTGGTCGGCCTTGGATCGCCTAATAAAGATCATCACCTCATCATTTGTAGCTCTAACATCCTGCCACTGTAAGGCAGACCTAGATGTATCCGCCTTACCCCCGGCCACAAGCTCGCTAATTCTAAGTGCCGCGAAAAAGGCAATCAGCGAAGCCGCTCTAAACAATGTCTCCTCATATTCATCCCTGCAAAGGGCAGCCCACAGGCTACACAATTGTTCCAAAATCGCCGGGGAAATAGGGACCCGGGAGTCCACTACTCTGCCCCTTTCCTTAGACCAACCCTCCAACATTTTCCTAATCCTAAAATCCTTTGAAAAATCCTTAAGGCCGTTTACTTTCGAGTAAAAGGCCAAGGCTGATAACCTACCTTGTATGGTGCCAGGCGCCAACCCTTTCCTATAAAGGCTTACCATAAATTGCTGGATGTGTTCCGCTGGTGCTGGCCAAACTCGTTCTAACCCGATTGAATTTCTAAAATCTTCAAATTCTATACTTACGGCCTGGTAACCCTTCCTCGTCCTTGGGGCCAAGGCCAAGCTTATAGCTCGGGATGCATCCTCCCGCCAATCTGCCAGACCTCCGGAGGAAGAACTTCTGGCATCTCCCTGGCTTCTGGCGCTAGTTCCCTGAACAGCTCCATCTGTTGACGCGATAGAGCATCTGCTATTCTGTTGTCAATGCCCGGAACGTGGCGGGCATGCAATAATATGTTAAATTGCAATGCCCGTAACGTGAATGCCCGGACCAATTTCATTACTCGTTCCGAGCGCGAAGTAAGGTTGTTCACGATGTGTACAACCGCTTGGTTATCGCACCAGAAATGAACAACTGAGTTTGCCCATTCCTCGGCCCAAATCCAGAGAGCCCCCACGATTGGAAAAAATTCCAAAAACGTAAGGTCTCTGGTGGTACCATTTTGGTGCCAAGCTTCAGGCCAGGAACCAGCACACCATCTGTTTCTGAAGTATATACCAAAACCAAGGGACCCAGCCGCATCCGACTGTACCTGAAACTCAGCTTGTAGCCCCTTATCGGCCCTCCAAAAGGAGATTCCATTGAAACTCTGTAGGAATTGACCCCACACCTTGAGGTCTTCTTTCATACCTCTGGTTATTCTGGTCCTATGGGTGGGTCTCTGCAGCCCCTTCATGGCTGCACATAGGCGTCGGAGAAACGCTCGTCCTGGCGCCACTACCCTACAAGCAAAATTTAGATGACCCACCATTTCTTGCAACTCCTTGAGGGTTCCTTTTCTCTTATCTTGTAAGCCCTCAATCTTGGACCGGAGAGCCCTTAATTTATCCTGAGGCAGCCGTGACGTCTGTTGGACTGTGTCCAACTCTGTTCCTAGGAATGTCAGTACCGTAGCTGGTCCTTCTGTCTTTTCTTCCGCTAAAGGCAGCCCAAGCTCTGCTGCCATCAACTGAAACTCCTTCAAAATGTACCTACAATCCCCCGAATTCCTTTTCCCACAGAAAAGGAAATCATCGAGGTAATGGGCCGTAGCTGTGCTACGCACCCTCTGCCTAATTTCCCACTCTATAAACGTGCTGAAAGTCTCAAAAGCAGCGCATGAGACTGAGCAGCCCATGGGCAAAGCCCTGTCGACATAATATAAACCTCGAAACCGGAAGCCTAACAAGTTGAAGTCACGGGGGTGAACTGGCAAAATCCTAAATGCTGATTTGATATCACATTTTGCCAGCTCCGCCCCTACCCCACATTGTTTAACCATAGTTACAGCCTCATCAAATGACGTGTATCTCACGGAACATAACTCCGCCAGGATGGCATCGTTCACTGACGCCCCTTGCGGAAAGGACAGGTGATGTATCAATCGATATTCACCTTGTGCCTTTTTGGGAACTATGCCCAAGGGGGAAACCCTCAAATTTTCTAAAGGTGGGGATGAGAAAGGGCCTAAGACCCTACCTTCGTTTACTTCTTTATCAATTTTCCTTTGCACAATGTCCTCCATTCCAATTACAGAACAGAGGTTGCGTGCCATGAAAGCCTTACGCTCCCCCATGGCTGGGATTCTAAAACCATATTTAAAGCCATTAACTAAGTAATTGGCGTCCTCCCTGCGCGGGTAAGACTTCAACCATTCTTCCAAAACTTGAATCTTAATTGGGCTGGGTCCCTTTTCCAGGGTTACCCCCGCCACTATTGGGTTTCTTGGGGCCTCCCATGCCCTTGTCAGGTCTCTGTCCGCCTGCCTTAAAGCAGTGTATGTTGGGATGTTGCCCTCCACAACTGAGGCATTCGTGGCGAAACTTGCAGGGCTTTCTATTGCAACTCCCCCTTGTATTGTATTGGAAACAGAACAGGCGGGATTGAACCGCCTGCCCCGCACCAGTGCGGGGAGTTTGCATGTTAACCGCCTTTCTATTAAGATGGCCACTATCAAACCTGTCTCCCGCATGCGGTCTAGCAGGCGTCATATGTTGGAGCCACAGCCCTGGCTGAGGCTCATCCCATCTTAAATTAGGCTGAATGGCGCTCCTCGTCCGAAACGCCTGGTCGTACATCAACCACGCCTGACCGGCGAAGTCGGTGTAGGCCCTATATATTATGTCAATGTACTGGAAAAGGGCTGAGGCCCTCCAAGGTTGGACCTTCACAATTACCCCCCGCATATATGAGGAATCCCGGAAGCCAATTGGCCCAGGTCCGTTCCGGTTTCTTCTTCCTACGTTTTTCCTTTTCCACGTCATCCTCCCTGTCTATGTCTTTTTTATCAATTTCTCTGTTAAGAAGGTCAAAGACATCCAGGTATTCACCTCTCCATATTTTTTCCTTTGTAGCAGGGGTCAAATGATCCCCCAAAGGCATCGAATAATCTCCATAAGGAAGCGCCATTAAGGGCACCGAATTATACCCTGTGTTAGGCACAGCTGGATATGGCCAAACCCCTGCCAGAGGTGGCTTCTCGTATTGGGCCTGCGCCATCTGATTAACCTGGGGTAAGCCCCAGCCTGCCCATTGTGGATTGGCGTACGCACAAGCCAGATTGGGTGACCCTATGTTGCCTGCTGTGTAGGGTGTGCATGCAGGATAATTACCAGACCAGCCAGCGGCCCAAGGCCATGCAGCTGCGTAAGCCTGGGTGTCAGGTGCAGATACAGACTCACCAGCCGATGTTGAAGCCCTAGCTGAGTCATCCATCTGTTGTGAGGTTGAGGGACCGACCTCCTCTGCTCCCTGGACCCCTTCCGGGAAAAGGAAGGAAGGTTCAGATGATCCCGGGGTGGATGACCTCCTTTTCTCAGAACCACGCCTCCTTGGAGCGACGGCCAAGTCTTCTTCCGCCGTATCCACACCCTGTGCATTCTCAAGAGCAAGACACCTTTCCATCAAATCCTGTGCTACAGATCGCAGCCTGGCTTTCTTTAAGCTCTTGGCCTCTCTAGATGACCTACGAGGCTGCACTGCCTGTTCTCTTGCCACCCGCGCACCCATCCTGCGTGCCTCCAGCTCTGACAATTTTTTCTGGAGCTCCTCCCATACTGGCCATGACTCTTCATCCGAGGACGATGAAGGAGGCGACAGCTGGGGCGCCTGTCTCTTAGGTGCTGGCTTCTTTCCTTTGTTCCCACGCCCCTTCTTTGAGGCCATTATTCTAATTTACCCTCTCTAGGAAATAGGTTCCCCTATTCCCTTGTATGCAGGCAGCCCGCACTTTAATTGTAAAACCTTTTTTTTTTTAATAACAGTAATTATATTTGTATTTATTAATTACTCATTCTTTGAACAATATTGTCGTATCTTATAAGTCAATGTTTTTTGTAATTTTTTTTAATTATTATTTATATTATTATTATTATTATTATTATTTTAAACCAAACAATGCCTTACCTCTAGTACCTATTTATTTGTTACCAAAACTATTGACTTCTATTTCTAATTTAAATTATTATTATTATTTTATTATTATTATTATTATTATTATTATTATTATTATTATTATTATTATTATTATTAATTTTTAATTTTTTTTATTTTTTTATTTATTTATTTATTATTTATTTATTTTTTACTAGCTAAGTATAAACCTAATGAATTAAGGCAAGTCAATAAGTACACTATTCCACTCCCAATTTAAACTTGTTCAACCCCTAATGAAATGTATTATGAACAATATGATTAAAACAGTACAATAAAACCAGATAAATTTAACTCCCCTTAACTCTCAAATCTACTCCTATACACTTTAACTAACCAATAGTTAATGTTCTTTTTAACAATAAATTACTAAAATCACAACTTATAACTTCTACAACTTTCAAAAGTAACACCCAAAATGGCGGACGCCAGCCACGAGGCTGAAACAAAATGGCCGCCCGTACTATAAGGTCTCCAATGACCCAAGAAAAAACCCCCAGCACTTAAAATAAAACCCTCAAAACTAAACAATAGACTAAAAGTTATTTAACCACAATTAACCCCCTGCCTTTATTAATCAAACTAAAAGCAACCTAAGCAAGTAAGCGCCCGCGGCGCCACGCGGCAACCCGCTAAGGCGCCGCCGCCTTCCCCTTGTTCTGTTTTAAAACAATAAAATTAATAATAATCTAACAATATAAACTATTTAAACAACAATGCCAATGAAGCGCTAGAAACACTCAATCCTTGGTGGAGCTAAAGCTACCACCCCGTCCTCCGATGTGAACACAGCCTCTGATCGGGCTGATAACAGCTCAAGGACTGAACAGGAACTCCTCCCAGCTCGGCTGCCAGCGAAAGGAAGAGAGCGATGCGAGGGTGAAGAGCCTTTAAATAACCTATGCTCTCCACCCTCGCAGCACGCATCGCGGTGCCTCAAGAAGGTCTCGTTGCCTTCCGGGGTGCAGGGCAAAGAGCGCTTGCGCCTTCAAAAGTCCCTAGGGACTATCCGGCGATCACTGCATTTGTCCTAGAAAGAAATGTTTTCATGTTGAGAGAGAGAGAGAGAAATAACCATCACTTTGTAACTACTTCACACACTTTTTAGAAGAAAAAACGCATTGTGATAAATTTATCATAGAATACATTTTATTCTGATTTGGCCATTTACTAAGCTGTCAGGAAATTAATTATCTTAAATCAAATATGTGGTAACAAATGTATTGTGGGAAATGACGACCATTCAGATGGATTGAGAGCAAAGGCAACGTTAATAGGTTTTTCAGAAGTTCTCCTCCCCTCCCCAGAATAAAAGGCTCAGCCTCCATTTCAAAGCTGACACTCTTTTCCACCATCTCTTCATTGTTTGCTGATGATTAGGTCATCTGAAAGGCAAAGACAAATTGACCGCATCAGTGGACCTGCCTGCAGTGTTGATGACCTCCTTTTAAGTGACTGTCCCAGTATGTGACACCACAGTGGTGTAATGGGAGACAAGATTCATCACATCCTTAGCACTTAATTTGCTAGTGTTGGAAGTCTTAAAATAAAGCTATGAAGATTGTCATTATCGGGGGGGGGGGGAATGCTCATGATACTCTCAACACTGATTCTTTTTTTAAAAAAGAAGCCATTGCCATACAATGAGTGCATGCGATCAAGTCAATTCTGATCTATGACAACTGTTTCCAGGGTTTTTTAAGTATAGAGTACTCAGAAGAAGTTTATCATTCCCTTCTTCTGGGGGCACTTGTGGGATTGTGCAACTTGCCCATGACTACACAGACTGGCTTGTCTCCTAGGAAGCACAGCGAGGAAACAAACTCCCAACCTCTGGCTCCTCAGCCAGATACATACCTCATTGAGTTATCCAGGCAGTCTCTGCCTTATGTATTAGGCCCTAAGCTGAAAGTGACACCTTATATATTTGGCCCTAAACACTAACTTGGCAATGGTAAAATCTTAAATCCAGAGACAGGTTTTGTGAACCAGCTTTTTAACCACATAGTAGTGTTTTGTGCAGAACAAATGCTAAGGGAGGGAACTGCATCTCACTAGTTATCAGCTGAAATGATCTTACTCTGTCAGTGGTATTATTAACCATTTCTGGTCAAAGAACCTCAGGTACAGTTGTTAACACGCTGTTCCTCTATAGTCTTATAGTGTACAACTTATCCCATCCTCTTTGTATAGGATCCGAAAATAAGCAAGATACTGAATAAGGATTTGTAATGTGTAGGAAGGTCTCACATTTTCAGGAATGGCCAGACAATTGCATGGTTGCCAGATCTGTAACTAGCAATTTTCACATCAGAGGCAAGTACGTCATGTCCTGCCCACTCTGCCGTGAAGTGTGGGCACAAGTTCCCTCCTAGAAAAAGGATGAAGAGAATGTGTTACCCTCCAAAAAAAGAAGAAGAAAAAAGAAAGTTGATGCTTTCAAAAAGGAAGGAAGGAATGGCAACGGCTGAGAAGTAAAAAGAATATGGTCAGTATTTGAATAGAATATTCCAATTTTATAAGTCCTTCTTCCTTTTTAAAACATGGATAACTTCAAACAGGAATACAAAGTGAGCAAACATTGTCTGAAATTTTGAGTTTTTCTCTACAGTTCACTTAATCTTCTGAACACGACTATTGCCACTAATGGAACTGCTCCATAATCATTTCACCTATCATTATGCACTTATGTTGAATGGTTAGCAAAAAATACATTTCAAACCAGGAACTGCTGGTTTCAAATGGCAATCTGTATGCATGCTGACTTACTTTTTGTTTTTTGTTTTAATGGATGTGACACCACTATAATGTAGTGACATACACATAACTAAAGCATTGTGATCTATTTGTTCTAAAGTCATGTATTTATTTTTAAATATGTTTAACTGTGGCGTTCACCCTTATGCTGAAAAGGTTATGCATTATTCATGTTCTATGCTGATGTGGTTGAGAGGTGGGGCCACCAGAGAGGTTAAAAAGGCGGAGCCTGAGAGGAGAAAGGGGAGAGTTCAGTCAGAGTTAGAGAGAGAGAGAGAGAGAGAGTTGGGAGATCTGAGGTGTGATTGGTCTGAGGAGTGAATAGTAACCTGAGAGATTTAAATAGATTGATGCTTGATGAACCTGAAGTAAATACTTATGAATTATTAGAGAAACATCTGTAATTAATAAACCTGTTTTAAGAAAAAGTGAAAACTGAATGGACCTTCATCTTTCCTAAGTGAAGTACGTTGATTTAGTGATCAACTGGTGGCAGCGTGTGAAAAGGTGTTTGGTTTGCCTTCGGGTGCTCTGTTTGGAAGAGAAACAGGGGCAAACGTCACATTAACCTTCTCTATCTGTAGAACTTTCAGATATCTGTCACAACAGAGAAACTCACCCTTGTTATGTGGTAGGGCTAATCCTTCAGAATTTTCACGAGCATCTTCATCAACCCTGAAATTAGCTCCCTGACTGTGTCATTGTTGTGAACAAGCTCTGAGATAATTTTCCAATTTGGAAAGCATTGTCTCCATCTGAATAAGGTTCATGTACCTCTGTATCACTAGAACATACCTGAATCTGTTTGTCAGGATATCAGTGTGCGATTCCCTAACTGATTAGCGTCATCCGTGTGAGTGACATAGGATATGCTGTCCTCATACATAGTAGACTTTATTTGCTCTTGCTGCTGTCAAAATGTAACCAAGTATGATTGACTGCACAGTATTATGACTACTGATGGCTGAACTGACAGTCATAATTGGAAATGTATTCACTGAGTTACAAGTCCGATATTCTAAACTTAGGGGGGAAGTTATTATGACATGTGGTTTCAAACTTCTGTGCACACACATCATCAATATGAATGTTGAGAATGTAGCATGTTTACAGAGTTTGTCGTGATGTTATGTCATATTTATGAGACATCATTTTCTGTCTGGTCAATATCACACTAACTCTCTCAAGATGTAGAGTAAATTGATCTAGAAGTACCAGGAGTGAAGGCTTGAGAAGCTGAGCAAGTAGCAGCATCAAGAAAAAAATAAATCTGTTCAGAACAGAACTTGCTGAGCTACCAAGGGTTAAAGGGAAATCATTTTGTGTATCTGCAAATGAAATGGAATTTCATTTTCACCTTCTGTGGAAACAGAAGGGTTGTAGCAGCAAATGATTGATTGGGCAGAGCGATAAAGGAATTTTGGCTGCCTAGTTCTGCCAGTCATGCAGACTACACAGGCACAGAAAATATACATGAACATGACTGTAATCATGTTAAAGATTAATGAAAATATACATGTACACGATTGTGATCAATCATCATTTGAAACAAGAAGAAAAATATCAGAATCAGGGTTTAACATACATGTGACATACATCACTCTGTATGAAATTGTTGTATTTATGTTTTAATTGTATTTTTCTCTGTGAAGAGTTTGCATGGCACTTTGGAGATAAGGTGCTTAGATCCATTCTGACATAGACGCTGTAGTTGAGGCAGGTCCTGCTAGTCTCCAATATTCCATTTTTGGGCAGAGCTTTAGAGCATGCGGTGGTATCCGAGCTCCAGAGGTCCCTGGATGATGCAGATTATCTAAGCCTTCCTTTTCAGGCACGCTTTTATGCAAAAAGTGTCTAGAAAAGCTCTATTTTGGAAATTCAGATATTTTTAAATGTTTTCTAAAATGTTTTCAAAATTGTTTTTAAATTTGACTAATGCTTAATTTTTAAAAAATATATAGTTTTATACAGCATTTTAACTTGTTATTACTATATGATTTTAATTGTTGTAAGTCCTTATGGGGTTCCCTATGGAGAGAAAGGTGGCATATTAAGTAAGTAAGTAACTAAGTACATACGTACATACATACCTGCAGTACTGAACATTAGTGTGAAATGTAAATATTTATCCTGAGTTGAAGTGGAGAAAATCCATTAAATAAGCAGATAAATAAATTGGTTGAGATTATTCTATGTAGGAGGAAGAAGCCCTAACAATAAATAATGTGTAGCAAACGTGGGAAACAAATGGAAGTAAATGAATTTGGGGAAAAGTCTTATTATCTTAGCAAAGTAGCATCCCCCCAACTCAACTTGAAAGCCACAATTGGAGAACACTTGACATAGCTTTGCTTCAATGTTATTAAATGATGATCAAGAGATAGTAGCCATTTCTGTGATTATAGTTATGGGGCAGGAGAAGTACTGTGGACCCCTGTGTATATTAAGAGTGTGAATTGTGCAGCTCACTAAGGTCTTCAGTGCATGCCACAGTGCCCCTCAGAAACCTCTCCCATTACTATTAAATTGGCCTAAATATAGACAATTGTGTTCCCAGCAGTCTCCATGGGGAGGTATGCCCATTTCAATTCTGTTGCAGGGAATGCACCTCCGGGGGGCGGGGGGGGGAGGCTGTAATGGCTATTTTCTAAACAACTGAAACGTCTGCTTACATTTGGTTTTGGAAACAGGAGCAGGCCCTCTGCAGAGGGCTGCTGTGTGTGTAGAAAATGTGGAGAGGTGCAGCCCCCAGAGCCTCAACCCTGATCTACAGCAAAGTTTCACTAGCTTGCCCCTATGTGTTTCCCTGTATATACAAAAGCATGGAGGAATCTGTTCATGCAAGCTTGGCTTAGAATGTAAAATAAATGATAAGAAATCAAGGGCTTTTGGGAGCAAATGAGTATGGACTGAAACAAGAAATGATCAGTTTGTGGAGTCTGCGCATGTCTCACTTCTCCTTTTTTTATGCTGGGAGGGTGTTTCCATTTGTAAACACTCCTGGCCTGTTCTCATCCCATATACATAGCTCCAAGTCTGTTTATCTGACAGTAGCAGCTTGTAGCTTTCTTGAAGTTGGATGAGAGGCTAGGAGCCAATTGTGTCATTCCACTGATGGAAACAGTTTGATCAGCAGAACCAGGAGGGCAGATTCTTCTCCACCCCACCTGCTTTCAAAATCTGCTACAACAGACTGAAACCACCCAGAACAGATTTCAGTGTGACACAGAGGGCACAAAGGACAATGGAAGGATGGAGAGCAAGAAAACACCCTATCACACCTCTTTAGTAGGCATCCTTCAGTCTCGAGAGACTATGGTAACGTGCTCTGAATAGAGGTCTTGGAACAGCGTCTAGTGTGGCTGAGAAGGCCAGTTCGAAAGTGACAATCCCTTCCACACTGAAGACAAGTACAATCTGTCCCCTGTCCAGCTCCCTGATTTTGCTGGTTTCGGGACTGCCTCTTTGCCTCGGCCTGCTGAACAAGGGTCTCTTCAAATTGGGAGAGGCCATGCTGCACCGCCTGCCTCCAGGCTGAACACTCAGATGTCAAGGTTTCCCATCTGTTGAGGTCCATTCCTAAGGCCTTCAGATCCCACTTGCAGATATCCTTGTATCGCAGCTGTGGTCTCCCTCTGGGGCGCTTTCCCTGCACTAATTCTCCATACAGGAGATCTTTCGGAATCTGACCGTCAGCCATTCTCACGACATGCCTGAGCCAACGTAGACGTCGCTGTTTCAGTAATGTTTACATACTAAAAATTCCAACTCGTTCTAGAACTACTCTATTACACCTCTGAAGTCTTCTAACTCAATGCTGGATTGTTTTTTTGGGGGGGAGGGGATCTAGACCACTATTGTTGACTTCAGGTTTTTCACCTTTAGAAATCTTACTGTTCTACTGCTTGAAAGAAAAGATATGGCCTTCTCTTCACTCAGTTTTAGGGAAAGCTTTAAAACTGAGTGACGAAAAAGTAGGACACAAAGAAAGCTTTGTGCTACAGACAGTATTGTTCAGATACAATACAAGCTGGTGGCAAACAATAGTCTGGTTCATGAGATAAATGAAAACAAGATCCATTTGTGGCTATGTGAGTGGTAAATCAAGTCTGTCAGACTCTACAAAATATAGCCAGACGCTATCAATATGTTCTGAAGAGTGGACTTAATGTCTGCAAACACAAAGGCTGCATTCAGGTTATTTTTCTTTTCCCTTATATAAACAGGAAGAATATTTTAGGCATTGAGGTCAGTTCTTTGTCAGAGAAGACATTTAAATAGAACCAGACTGATTTGTTAGGATAATCACATCTAAACTGAGAGGGCCCTTGGCTTTACACAATATGGGAAACTGCAGTTAAAACCCTCAGTAAGAACTATTCCCAAGAAGTAACTTTTGCAAAGGCATTTTTGCATAAGCTGGCTAGAGAGTTCAGTGAGTTGGATATCTGGCTGCAGGACCAGAGGCTGAGAATTCAATTTCCAACATGCCTTCTGGGAGGAAGAGCCAGATGGTGTAGTCTTGGGCAAGCTTCCCAAAACATCCCTCCGAAGCATGGACGGGTAAACAACTTCAGAGTGTTCTTATATCTAGAAAACCTGGTAGAGGGTTATGTCATTATATATATATAATGACATTCCATCATCATGTCACTGACAGGACAGATTTGCTTGAAGAGGATAATGAGTATGGACTGAAGCAAGAAATGACCTGTTTGCTATGACCACATGCTATCACACTCATGGGAGGAAAAAAATCACTTAAAGGCTAACACATTCATTATGACATAAGAATGAACTCGAATCTATGTAGTGTCATTGTGGAAGATCTTTGTAACAGTAAAGATGTTTAGTATTATGCATCCATGTTATCACTATGCCTAATGCTTATGCTGCTGTTAGAAACTGGTAGGAACCAGCTTCATCTGACCGTGTTAGCTGTGTCCTTAGAGGTCACTTGAGAAAGTATAACTTGTTTATGATATCAAATAGTGTATAATTACAAGAAAGGAAGGAAGAGGAAAGAGAAACCCTACATCTTTTGAATTAGGTGGAGAGACGTAGAGAAATGGCTAGGGTCACTGCTGTTTGAAGTATGGGATGAAATTGCTGATTAAAATGACTTAAGAACAAGCTACAAGAGAAAACTTACTTTAAAAAATACACTGTGTGTTAAGAAATTGGAAAATCAGCAGATGATTTTTTACATTGCCTTTGAAACTCAGGCCTGTAGGCTTGTGCTGGGATGGGTAGGCCAGCAGAGAGGAGGAGAAATTGCTTATTAATTGGAAGGTTTGGACAGTTGTATCTTATCTGTGTGAGAAGAAATTTCCACAGTTATAAAATATTCCTGGCAGAATTATCACCTGGTACCAAGCTAATTAGTGAGTTTCAGATGAAGGGAGGGAGAAGGAGAAGAATTACTTTACAAAACGTTATTCCCTTCTAGAAGTTTCCAGGTGACTCAGAGTGTGATTGGTGAAATACCCTTGGATGGTCTGGGAAAATGATTGATGGCTATAAAAATGGCATAGAGAATTTGCTCAGTTTAGCCTAGTTTATCTGAGGAGAATGTCATGTTCACCTGCTGTCTTGATTTATGCTCTGCATATGCTCTGGAACTATGATGAAGTTCTGTTTCAATGTGAGTAGTCTAGGGCCGTCGTCACACCAGCAAAATATTTCCTAATTCTTCCTCATTGATTTCAATATGTGTGTGTGTGTGGTCAGACGACGCAAGGCCATTGCCGAATTTTTTCGTCTCCCTTTGTGCTATCTCCGCATCAAATCCTACCTGCTGAGAGGCTTCTACTTTTGTTGTTGCAGGATTTATCACACAACAGTTTTACTGTCATGCGTGCATAGCTATACCGATACTTTTTCTAGCAAGCTGCCTTGTGCTGCTTTTGCCAGTGATGTCATTTGCCTGTATGTCACATTATTATTATTATTATTTAAATTTAGCAAGCAGAGTGTCAATGCTTTGGAAAACTTATGTCATCGACCTCTGCACTTCACTTATTTGTGGATCCTTCTATCAGGTGGTGCTCCTTCCCCTGATTCCTTTCATGTTTTCCTCTTGGGGACCTCGTGGCAGAGCTGCAATGAGAACAAAGCCCAACTATGAGTTTCTCTACTGCAAGAGGCAGAAACACAGCAGAGAAACTTTTACCCATCAAGGAAATGTTGCTGATTAAATTAAAAAGAGATATTAAAAAGAAATTACAGGAATATTCTAACTTGAAACTTTCTTGGTTTGGAAGGATTGCACTGACAAAAATGAAGATTTTACCAAAGATTAATTTTGTATTTAGGATGTTACCAGTACAGCTAACAAAAGATGATTTTAAATTTTGGCAAGGATTGATTAATAGATATTGTAATGAAGGGAAGAAAGCCAGAATAAGTAAAAGGTATTGGTACAAGACAACAACAAAAAGGAGGTATAGGTATACCAAATATAAAAAACTATTATATGGCTAATCAGCTGAGATTTATTGGGGAAATTATATATAATCCAGAAAGGTTAATTTGGTGGAAAATGGAATCATCAGAACTAGAGGTTGATATTGAAAAACATCTGGTATAGTTAAAAAACATAAAATAAGTGAAATCAATAACCCTTTTTTAAAAACTATGTTAAATGTGTGGTATAAGCATAAAAAGAACCTATGTCCGTCTTACTCTCCATTAGGATTAGTAACTGAAATAGAGAATTTTCCGGCCAATATGAAAATCTATTTAGAACTATTTAAAGAAAAAAAAGTGATTAGATTAAAAGATTGGATGGATAAAATGAGATCGAAAGAACAAATGAAACAGATTCTTCAAAATAAGAATATATCCTGGTTGAATTACATGGAATTAGAAAGATAGACTAATGAATGGGTAAAGAAGTATAATAAAGTTAGAGAATATACAAGGTATGAACAATTTCTATTATCATATGAAGATATTCAGATAACAGATTCAGTGAAGGGTGTAGTGAGTAAAATATATAGATTCCTGCGAGATTCAGAAGAAGAAGAGATTGAGAATGAAGGATTGAAACTAGTGTGGGAACAAGATTTAGGAAAAAGAATAAATGGTGAAGAATGGATGAAGATGTGGAAAATGAGGGTTTTGCGATTTATGTCGGTGAGAATAAAAGCTTTTTTAAAAAAAAAACTAGGTTTAAGATGGTATCTGACACCGATAAAATTGAATAAAATTAATGCTAGTTATCTGAATGTCTGTTGGAAATGTGAGAAAGAAATTGGTACATACTTTCATGTGTGGTGGGAATGCAAAAAAGTACAAAGATTTTGGAAACTAATCTTTAAAGAATTAAGTGATATATGTGGGAAAGATATAGAATTTAATCCTGAGATAGCTTTGTTATCAATATTTGAAAATGTTGATTATGATATGATGACTAGAGAGTTGGTTAGTAATTTATTAACAGCAGCTAGATTAATAATAGCTAGGAATTGGAAATCAAAGTTTGAATTTCAAATGGAAGAATGGTATAATGAAATATGGAACATTGCTATAAATGAAAAGTTAACTTGTAATTTAAAGGTTAAGAGAGGAGAGATAAAAAATAATAACTTTTATGATATATGGGGCAGATTTCTTGAATATGTGCTAACAAGAGGAAAAGGGAAAGTTCTGAAGCAGGAATCAATGCAGTTCTGGAGAAGAGGACAATAAAGGAAGAAGAAGAATAAAGACAATGGAAGAAGATTACTGCAAGAGGTCCCAACCAGGGTGGAGGGGAACACAGTCGATTTGTATTTTGATTTATGTATTTTATGTTGTAGTTACTAAAATAATTTTTTTAAAGGAAATGTTGCTGAAACATCAATGTAATGCAATTTTTAAAATAAAAAAAAAGGGAGAAAAGGGGCCCCAGAGACATAAACATCCCAGAGAGAAATATTCCAGTACTAGAGTATAACTGGTCATATTGCATCAAATTTAGGGAAATGTTACTGTAATTCAAAAACACGTTAGAACACACACCCTGGCATATATGTCACATGACTGCAATACGCGACTGCTCAGGTAGTAAAAGACACAAGAAAACGGGGACATTTTGCTGGTGTGACCACCGCCTAGGATAGTTTGCATTTTTATTTTCTATGGGAACTGTTTTGGATTTGGCCTAGCCTCAAACCTTTTGGAAAATGTATTTACTTCCCAGCTTTTTGACTGCGTCTGAACTTTTGGAACTAAGTTTTGAAACTGCTTGTGACTTTATTTTTCTTGACCTTTTTACATCTTTAATAAAGTAATTAAATTTTTTTCCAGCAGTTGGGTCAAGCTGGGAAGAAGAGGGTTTGTTGGTACTTAAGAGAGGCCTCACCTCATGCAGCTACTGTATCCCTTTACATGTTGTGGATATTTTGGTGTTCCTACCTGGCAAAATGTGCAGCCTTGAACATTTCTGGTAACTCCCTGGAGTAAGAGTGACTCAGAGTATTGAGAAGGAATAGGATATTCCAGATAGGAATATTTTCCACAGCCATTGAGCTTACCCACACCAGAAAAGTCTGGATAGTGTAGCTGAGTGTTTTATGTGGTCCTCTCTATCCCGGCCAAAATCTTGACACTATTAAATGCAAACTCAGTGGAGTGCATCTAAAATATATTCCATTAAAATGAATGCAGAACTCAAATAAATTTTATCACTCAGTGAACAGAGACTAATCATTAGAACCATAGAGAGTAAGAGGAAATGTGGGGTACAGTGTGTTGGTTGCCAACCACTGGCTCCCATTTCAAATAGTCTACAAAGTTTTTGATGACAGTACCCCAGACTGAAAATGTTGTTGCTGAGGGCCAGATTGGTGCATGTAAAAACAACAACAGTCCAAGACTTGGTTCTGGATGAGTGCACCAACTACATGTATTACAATGATTTGGCTGGATGAAACTGGGAGTGGAGATCAGTCTTACTCAGCACTGCCTGCCCGGTTTATCTGTACTGCAACAGGCGAGACCTGGGGTGTGAGAAGATGTTGCAATGGTCTGTCATGATTCCATCCCTCTCCACTAGTGCCCCATCTTACACTTGTTTGAATGTATCCATCTTAAAGTTCATGCATTGGACAGAATACAGATTATGTTGGGGTATCGCCCAGCCTGCTGCTCAACTGTCATAGGAAGAGGTTTTTCTTTCTGTCACATCGTCTTCACGGGGATGTTTTGTTAGGACAATGGCTGCTTCATGACTGTGGAACAACATTCCCTGGGAGAGTAGGTTGGCCCTCTCCCTCCCATTCTACTCAAACAGATCTTTCTCTGCAGGCATGCTTTTGATCAGGCCACTAATCTGCAGAGAGTTTTTTAAATAGGAAATGTTCCACTTTTCTTTTTCAGGACTCTTTTTGATATGTCAAAAAGACACTGAATAGACACTGGATAGAAAGTTGAATTTCAAAGAAAGGTCATGCGGGAGGGTATACGCATAATGCCTGAACTTCTTTGTTTGAGGAGCTGGGGTGTCTGTGTGATATCCAGTCAACAGCTTCTCAACAGTACTTTTAAAACCACAACTCCAATACAGCAGCACAGTCTCTAACTTACATCTAAGAAGTATGTCTAGCAAATCTATCTGCCATCTTGAGCCCATAAGACATTGGTGTGTGCCTAATGAAGTGAGTTTCTGATCCACAAAAGCTAGCAGATCATGATTTTTGTAGTGGCTTAGTAAAAGTATTGCCTGTTCAGCATTACATTTTCAATGTGTGTACATTTTTAATTTTTTGTTGTTGAAGTTTTAGTTTCTATATTATTTTAAGCTTAATGGTATTTTAGTATTAGTATTAGAGATGGGCACGAATTAACAATTGAATCACCAAATTCATTCAAAAAATCACTAATTCATCGATTCATATTCATACAAATCAATGCCCCTGAAGAATACAAATCAATGAATTTTTAGCGATTTTTGATTTGTTTGGCTATAAAACAACCCACCAGGCAGCTTGAGACACCAAATTTGCACGGAAGCTTCCTCTAATGCTCCTCTACAGTTTCTCCAAGATTGGTGAAGACTGGGATTCAGATGTATCAGGTATACACCTACAAAGAGGGGTCCCCCAGGAACGTTCCCCCAGGCACCTACTAGAGACACCAAAATCACAGAGAAGCTTCCCACGATTCTCCTCTACAGTCCTTCCAAATTTGGTGAAGTTAAGCAGTTAAGCAGAAATGTCCACATAGAGAAAACTGCTCAATTAGGGCGGGCAGGAGCCCCTCCTGGCTTCCCTCCAGTCCAGGGAGTCAGCTTGAGGAAACAACTGGGGAAGGACGGGAGCTAAGGCCACGTTCTCTCCTTCCCAGCCCCCTTGCTTACCCTCTCAGGGTCTGGACACTACATTATCAGCCTTCCCGGGTTGGCAAGGACCTCTGGTTCTCTCCCAGCTCCTCTCCTGGTAACATGGCTTCATTCTTGTCAATGAGGAATTCCAGGGCATCCTGCCAAGTGTCAGCGTGTTCTTCCTCCTCCGAGCTCTCATCTCCCCCTCCTATTTCTAGCCTGGCCAGAGCACCTTCCCCCTCTGAGGGGTGTGTCTGGCCCCTCCTCTTCTCCATGGGCTCAGATGTTTGGACTGGGGAGAGCAATTCTGACTTCACAGCATGGAACGCATACACAGCTTGCCATTAATTTATGTTCAAAAATGATGTTTTCCCCCCTGAAAACCATTATGGTTTCACCACTGCTTAATTTAATTGTTTAAAAAAATCCCTTTGCAAGACGAACGCTTGACTAAGCAATCTAGGCATAAATGTGAATTATTCTTCTCAGAGCAAATGCCAAAGCATATGAACCTTATCCACGCCAAACACATTGTAATGTATAAAACCCCCGGCCAAGGGAGTATGAACAGTTCAGCACTTTTGAAAAGGGAAATCAGTCTGTTTCACAGGATAATTCATATTTTTAGTTGGCAGCAGGATAGTTTAATTCATTCTTTCAAAGAGTCAAAGGCTTTCAGAAATCCTACTTAGTGAATGCTAGGTTTGTACTGACTCCTATTACTGTGATTCTCTAATGACTCTGTAAAGGGGCTGCATTTGACAACCAAAGATGTAGGAGTTCTGAAGCACATCAGTTATTAACACACCCATCAGTAGCTGCTTTATAAAAAGGCAAACAATTGCTGCATTTAGCATAGCATTGCCCATTGAGATTGGCACTAGTTAGGTTTCAGTCATGCACACGGTCTTTCAGGGATGGGACAAGTACTTGTAAAACTTCTCATTGTCTGCAGTTTTCCAAGTCTTGCCATGGCAAGACTCCTAGCCAAGATTTCCTGTAACACCTTTAAGTTCTGTGGGACTGTTTGTTTACTTAGATATCTATGGATGAACCTTTCAAATACAATCTCTCTTCTTATTCACAGTTATATAACAGACAACATGGGCAATTATAACAACCACAAAATGCCATAATTTGTGCACTCAGATCGTTGCCAATAGCACCAAGTTGCTTGCAAAAATGTTCAAGTGCCCTTTTGAATTTCAAATTCAGACAAAAATCCAAGACATCTTCAACTGGGTTGAGTATCCATAGCATAGAAGAATCAGCTCCACATGCAGAGTCTTCAAAACCCTAGAATAAAATATCAATTCAACTGCATATATATATATGAATTCACTATGTGGCTTCACCCCTCCAACACAAATATATAGGAATTATACCTAAACCAAGTTGGCAAGGGTTTTAGCAGTTTAAGTGGCCTCTTAGGTTCTTCTGCTCTTTCTGATTCAAATGTCCTACTCACATCCCTGCTCTTTCTTAGTCTCACCCCTTTGGGCTTAACCAATATGCCAAAACTTCCCCCTTGACCAATAAGGTTTCCTGGCTTCCTATAAAAATGAAATCCCAATCTCATTTGGAAATCACTTAGTTCTCCTAAGTTGATGAGGGGGAGAGCAGTCCTGATCTCTGCACCCTTTATTCAAGCACAGAGTGGACTTGGGGCCTCTGCTTATCCCTGTCATTGATCCTTTAGTTGTAAATCCCCAGGATGACCTTGGGAGGGGGGAAAATCCACTCTCAAACAGCCAAGAGACTACAGTACCTCTCAGGATTCTGAAAACTATATACAATATGGAACTACTGGATAGCTCTGTGGTTTAGGCATCTGGTTCCCCACTGGGCCTCCTTGACAGGGGCTGGACTCGATGATCCATAGGGTTCCTTCCAGCCCTTTATTATTATTATTATTATTATTATTATTATTATTATTATTATTATTATTATTATTATTATTATTATTATTATTATAATCCACCCACCGTCTGAATTTTTGTTATTTTGTGTTTTCTCCCATCTTGGATCATTGTTTATTTAGTAATATATTGTTATGATTTTAAATTGTTAAATTGTTAGATGATATGTTGTTACCCGCCCAGAGTAGTCTATATGACTAGATGGGCGGGCTATAAATGTAATAAATAAATAAATATTATTATTATTATTATTATTATTATTATTATTATTATTATTATTATTATTATTATTATTATTATTATTATTATTATTAGGAAGAAAAAGAAGAAGAAAAGAAATCCAATGAATTTCAGACTCTTACATATTCTCAGGCCTTTTTAGGGGCTGTGAAAGCATTACAAAGCAACATTTAGTTGACATACATAATGATAGTTTAAAATTAGTACTATAAAAATAATTTTTAGAAATTACCACAATTCATAGATCCCATCTTCCATTCATTTCCAAATTTGATAATGCACTAAAGGCTACAGCATATATAATCATCACACAGGTATTTCTAATAGACTGAGTAAAGACTGTTATTTAGCAAGTGTCTGTTAGTAACATCATGACAGTTACATGTCCTATAGCCTTCAGTGTGTTATTAGAGTTGCTGAAGAATAGAGAATGAATTATGTATATCTACCAGAATAATATGTTAAGTGTTTGAAATATCCTTTTAATTTTTTAAAAAAATATCATTTCAGTTATGGTTATATATGTAACCAATTGTTCCTTTGTAATGCTTTCTTAGCCCCTTAAGGAGAGTTGAGAATATATAATAGGCTGAAAGGTACCAGCTTTTGTAAATAAATAATGTATATAATTTTCAGTGTTTACTTATTTAATATCCTGCCATTCTCTCTTGTGGAACCCAAAGCACTTAAAACATAAATTTAAAAACAGATCTGGCAGAAAAGCTCAGTAAATTACAATATTAAAAGAATATGGAATACATTATCAGATTAAAGCAAACACTAAAAGATTACAATTTAAAACCATTGAGGAACAGCAACACTATCATCATCATCATAATCAAGAGCGACCAACATTAAAATGAATAGCCAAAGGCCTTTGAAATAAAAAATGTCTTTGGCAGCTGGTAGAAAAGCACGAAAGGGAGGACCAACCTAGTTTCTTTGCAAGGGAGTTCCAGAGCCTGAAAGCAACCATCGAAAAGGCCCTGTCTCCTGTCATCACCAAACATAACCTGTGAGGGTGGATGAGACAGAAGGAAATGCCTCTCCTCAAGATCGTAAGACTCATGCACATTCATATAGAGAGATATGGTCCTTCAAATAGCCTGGGCCTGATCGCCATAAAGCTGTATAGGTCATCAACAGCCCTATGAATTGTGCCTGAAAATGGAATGGTAATCAGGGAAGCTGCTCTAGCAAAGAATTTCTGTTATCACTGTAACCGGCTATTGTAGTGCCCAGACTTTAAAGCTACCCTGCCCATAAAAATATAACTTTTTCCTCTACCAGAACACTCACCTGAAATTTCTCTGGCCTCCTGGAGCCCTGGAGAAGACAGAGGAATTGCCTAAGATTTCAGCCAGTATTGTGGTACTGGTAAACCATAGCTCAAATGCTATTCATAGCACAAGACAACAAAGGAGTCAGATATAGAATAGGAGAGGAGAACAAAGAATTGGCAGCCTCTCCAGTGCCTCATGCGCTACCCAGATTCATAAGATTTGGTTCTCCGAGATGCTTTGAGCAATGACATGTAACAGAGGAAAACAAAAGCAAAATAAATATCAAAGGAAAGAGCAAAATTATCTCTGAAAATTTCTGGAATGATTAGTCATCAGAATGGCACTTTTGCAGCTTTCCTCTCATAGTTGCATTCTATCCAATTTCTATAGAAAATAATATTTAAACAGGCATTATGAGTAAAGATGGGCACGAACCACCAAAATGGTGGTTCGTCTTGGTTCGTGGTTCATGGAAGCCCACAAACCATGAAGTTATCATTTTTCCTGAATGAACCATGAATCGAGTTGTTGGTTCATTCGGGAATTTTTTTTAAGACATTCCCGTGGCTGTTTTTTTTTAAAAAAAGCACTTTGCTCTCTTCCCCCACAGCCTACCTCCCACCCCCTTCCCACTGCCCCCGTTGCCTCTCTACCTTTCCTGACCCTGCCTCCTCTTCCTCAGCTGCTGTCACCACCTTAAGAGCCTCATCGCATGCCGGGGGGGGGGGCATCTGTGCATGTCCCCGCCTCTCAGCTGGTAAGCATGAACATGTGCACATGGCCCCCAGTCAGCTGATGGGCCAGCTAGCTAATAAATAAATAATTTTTTATTTTTATTTCTTTTCTTTTCTTTTTTTAGTTAGATGGTCTGTAAGATGGCCCCTCTTACCTGTTGAGAGGCAGGGACATGTGCAGATGGCTCCCAGTGTGTGGTGGGGGATCTTAAGATGGCAGCGACAGCCAAGGAAGAAGTGGCAGTAGCAGGAAAAGGTAGAGAAGCAATGGGGGCAGTGGAAAGAGGGAAGGGGGCAGGCTGTGTAGGGGCAATGAACCAGGAGTTTTGTAAATCACCCCAAAATTTGTTGGTTCTGGAAAGTTCGGGTTCTCCAGTTTGGACAAACCTGAACTGATCTGAACCAATGAATTAGCGATTTTTGACAAATTTCCTGGTTCATTTTTAGCTTTGTGCCCATCTTTAATTATGACACATATACACTACCAAGAATTATTTTCCATTCTTCTGAGAAGTATGGAGTCTATTAAATAACTACATTCTGATCTGCATGTTAGTTCAAGGGCCAATAGCTGAGCAAGTTTATATACGAATCCGCAGAAATTCAATTCCTCAACTTTCCTTAACCAGATAAAGAAAAGATAAAGAGACCAGATTAAATACATCTATACCTCCCTTTTTTCCCCACCACAGTAAAATTTTTATCAACTCTTTTCCCACAAAGATTCTGAAACCATAAGGTCGCTCACTGTACAAAGGGGCCTAGATATCATATTTTAATAGATGTCTTCAAAAGTGATCCATACAAAATCAACACTTTTAATGCCAGGGTTACCCAATACCGGGATCTACTTAATGTGTATCCCAGTTTCCAGCGTGACTTTTGTCATTGATCTTCACTGAAAGTGGGCAACCAGGTCTTTAATTTTATATCTTCTTTGAAAGTTGAACAAAAAAATGACAGATCATTTAGCTAGAGGAATGTCTTTCATCATGCCCTGACAATCTTTCAAATGTTACTGAGGCATTCATTCAATCATTCATTCTCTGTTGTGATCCATGAATGGCAGAGTCTTCAACATATAAACCATGTGAGTTCAAGCATGAATGATTGTTCCATTTAGGTGCAGTTGGAACTCTGAAAAACTGTATTGTGACCTCCTTCCTTCCTTCCTTCCTTCCTTCCTTCCTTCCTTCCTTCCTTCCTTCCTTCCTTCCTTCCTTCCTTCCCTTCCTTCCTTCCTTCCTTCCTTCCTTCCTCTCATATGAAAGAGTTTAATAAGGCACTCCTGTTGAGATCTTAGTAGGTAGGCCATTTTCACTATGTGTAAATACATAGCTGATGCAAAGAATGTCTTGGTTCTGTTTGAATCTGTATGTTGAATGGTGTAAATGGAACAATGGCGATCCAAGAACACAAAAACCATCTCAGTCCAGCTACAGAATAGACAGACATAATAAGAGACTGAATCCATGTGGAAGTCTTTGTTCTGTCTGAAATCTGTGATTTCAGCTATGTTGAAATTCTCTGTGAACGCCTGCTTTTTTAAACACACTGCTGAATGTGATGTATATTTTCCACTGGCCAAAAATTAGGGATGGAAAATTATGAATTGCCACACCTAGCGTCTTCAAAGTAGGGTCCAGTGTCAGGCGCCTTATTTCTTATTTACACCTGCATAAATGCAATGGTATAAATCAAAGTGGTGAGTTGCCACACGTTAACAAGGCATTGGTGGTGTTCCCATTGTGCATCACACAACTGAAGCATGATGAGGAAGACAGGGGACAGCTCATTAATTAGCAGCAATTTGCTATTTCAACATATGCCATTGCACTTACACCTAGATAAATACCTAATAAAATTCTGGCCATTGTGATACTGGCCTAACATCTGTAATACATTCTTTTCCACTAGGGAGGATCACTGAATCATTTCTCCTTCCCCAAAAAACAACAGTTAGGTAAATATACTAAAAATAATGGTTTTACATCTGTTTTATTCTTTGGATATTTTCCAGAAAGTTATAGTGTGTAGTGAGCATGTCCAGTTCCTGCAATATCTCTGCATGTTAGTGTCTATGAATCCTGGATTTTTTAAAACAGACCTATTTCTTCATATATGGAGAGCTTGTGTGTTGCCCAGAGGTGAGGGAGAAATTGGTTTGGTTTATATTTTAATATGAACTGGGACTCAATTATCCTCCTTTTTTGCATTTCTTCAAATTTGTGATGCAGTTCTTTAATTGCCTTCATTAAGAGAAATATTTGTGCCTTTTTGCACATGCTTCTGATAATACTATGCATTGTTTGTTTGTTTTATTTATATGCCGCCTTTCTCCTGATAATACTAGCATTTCTATGCATTTCTACTAATGTATACATTAGCAGAAATGCATGCAAGAAGGAGTGTAAAAAAGAGTGTAAAGGGATCATTTAAAGGTAATGATGCTGGCAGAGGACGATGACAGATAAGGGTGGAGGGGGGCTAGAAGACAAATGTTGCGAGTGTCACCACTGTTCAGCAGAACTGGTGGCATGATATATTCCTCTTAGGAGGATCTGGTCCACAGAATCCTGATATTTGTTGGTCCCTGAATGAAGGCTGTAAATTCCAGGCTTCAGACATTTTCCCACTTGTCTTCCAAGATGTCGAATTCTCTCCCCAGCACCTTTGTATGGAACCAGAGTTGGGCAAATTTAGATGAGGTTTGAAAACAGATACATTCAACGTGAAGCCATAGGTATCAGGTATAGGGAGAGGTGAGTGACCTGCCTATTTTTACTTGAACTGTTAAATTGGTTTGTTAGTAGTTTAACCCTTCTTGGAATCTAAATGTTTTTATGTTGATGTACATATATTATTGTTGTTAAATGTTGTGTTTCTTTGTATGCGTATTGTTTTTGCTGGAATGCACTCCTGATGTAGAGCACAATGATGATGATGATGATGATGATGATTAACTGAAATGCAGCTTCCTGCATGGCCATGTGAATCATACAACCAGTATGATATGTGACTATACAGTACAAGGCATTATAAATCAGCGCTGAACAGTCAGGATATGACCAAACAGTCACCTTTTTTGGTCATATCCTAAGTATTTTTTTAAAAGGGTTTCTTTTTCGTGTCTTAGATTTCTTGTATAAATATGTAGGTTGAGAGACCAAAGTCAGGTGAATAACACTCAAGTTGCAGTCCATTCAATTGCTTCATTGTCAGCTGTCAATCACTTAGATTCTTTAAACTTATGCACACTTACTTGTGAATGGCTGAAATCCTGTTGCTTAGCACAGGAAGTCAAAGCTAGGGTAGTACTATTTATTCAGTCAGGATTTGGTGAGTCAGCTCATCCATAAGTTCCACTGATTTAATAGAACCACTCTAGTTCTGACTTACCTGCACTAACGAACAGGATTTCAGCCAGTGAATTCCATGAAATACTTGGGAATTACTTCTGAGTAAACATTTATCAAATTGTATGTTTAAGGTGCCACCATGTTTTTGTCTTTTTTTACCCTTTATTTTTATTTTGTTTTCAACCATGAAATTGTACTGTTAATCCTGAGGTCTGGGGGGGGGGGGGGGAAGACACAGATCAATCAATCAATGAATCAATCACTCAATCAAAACATTAAATCAGCATTCATTTGTTTTTCACTAAAGCTGTCACATCAAGGTTCTTTTTTGCGCTATGTGCTAATCCTACCTGCATCTGTAAAGTGTAGTGGTAGAGGTGGAAATGGAAAATTGCTAAAACTCCACATATAGACTAGCTAAATTCTGGAGATCAATAATGCAAAGAGTGCATTACCATTCTTCAGATAAAATCTGGTAATTCCGGACTACTTTAGTTCAGGGAGAAATTCAGATGTGGCAAAATAAGAAAATGTCTTGATCATGCGTGATGCAAATTTGAATTCTCCCTTACCAATGTTATGTTCTTTATGGAATAATAGCACTTTCAAATCCTATCTGTGCAGTGTGTGAGAGAGAAAATGCGCAAGGTAATATGCATATCACTTTGTATCCCACCCCACTCCACATCTCCATCATCTAAAAGGGTCCTAAATTTTGCGTAGCCTCTCTACTTAAGTCTCCTTTTCCTGCTCTTTTTTTGTCAGAGGTATTCTGTCAGTTAGAACTATGTAGTCTGAAGACAGAGAGTGTCTGTTCATGTAATCAATATGCAGTCATGAAGCTAGTTAACCAGTTAAGCTCTATAGAATGTTGTTTCTTTTTGATCAATGAAGAACTGTGAGTAAAATGGAACCTTTTAATTTTTTTCTCTTACCAAGTGTCTCTGATTGAATTATTGAGACAGTAAGTGCCAGTTGAAGAGAACCAAACAATAAGGGGGGGTGTACCAAGGGGAGACTTGAAGCTAGTTCTGTTCTGTAGGTCCCTGAATTTGTATCTGCTATGTAGTTAGAAGGGTTTTTTAAGCCATAATTTTTCACAGTTTGCCAATAGATTCTAAGGTGGAATGTCGGTGTGTCTCCCAAGTCATCACCACAAATTTAACCCTTCATGAGCTCAAGCTAATGCATGGCTAGGATTACAGTTTTGAAATGCTCAATGAGATTTTTTAAAATACATACAGGAATCACTAGCTTACAAAGTAGACTTTGTAGACTATGCTTCCATTATTCATAACTGTCAGTGATATCACACTACATTACCTTATTAAAGAATTTTAACTTTACAAATATAGTCCGCAAAAGCAAACTCTTTGTGTTTGTATCTGTGGCTTCATCTTGCATGTGTAGGTGATGGTGAAAGAGTCTGGCACTAGGCAGGCCAGCAGGGATAGAGGGCCATGTGGACACCCACCTAGTTGACATTATGATTAGAAGTGACCTATCTGCCAGGTGAGCATGCTGTTCTGCTCACAAGCACGTGCACTACTGTAAGCACAGAGAGTTTGAAATCCTGTGGCATAACAATGCCTGCAAAAGAATGATGATCTTCATTAACAAACAACTTCCTCCTTCTCTCCCACAACTTTTGTAAATTGCAAGTAGTATGTTTTATTGGGTAGAAGCTGTAGGAGCTGCAGGACAGAAGGGTGAAATCTTTAATTACTTTAATTAATTGTTGCTACTGGGTGATATTACTGTCAGGGAGAGATTCTTAGTAATGAAATACTTCCTGCCATGGCTTCCACATGATGAAATGGATTATTCACAAGTGGAAGAAGGGGGAGGTCTTTCATTATTGAAAATCACCCCCTGCTGGTGGTATTGTCACACTTTTGTAGGCATTCTTATGCCAACAAGATTTCACATGTTGTGTACTAGGAGTAGGAGCTAAAGTAGGAAGCAGCGAAATGTGTGGAAGGAAGCAGAGAAACAGAGGCAGCTGAAGGTGGTGGCTGGAGGATTGATCAGGTGACAAGGCAGCAGGGAGCATATGTAAGCCTGTCAGTCAGTCCTTTTGGGATGCCACTCACAGATCCCTGTTATTTTGTTCCGGTTAACAGGCAGGCTGACCAAAACAGAGAGAGAGAATGAGAGTCGGACCTTTTGCTGTAAACAAGCATTCTGGACAGGTGGGCTTAGTGATGTATTTGGGCAAAGGCACCACACATGAATAGCAAAGGATGTCTTGATGTTCAGCACTGAATTACTGATGTGTAGGAAAAGAAGCAGAGGGAAATGTGCCAAACCTGAGTTATTACATTGTAGAATGCCAAATGGTTCAGAATTGGAGAACAGTCAGCAGGCATGGCTGGACCAAGCAGGGATGGGAGCCTCACCTCACAATTCCAGAGGAGTACCCCTCCCTCCAGTCATGAGCTACCTCTTACCCCATGTGTCTCTTAAGTAGTCTCACCACCGAAACATTGTGTATTCCATTTAGGAATTAGCACTGCACAGAGAGGACTAACATATGAAGTAGGACTAGAACCATGCCTCCATGCCCTGCTCTCTACCAACCCTACATCCATCACTCTTCTAGCGCTATCCTGACTGCATGTAGCTCCTCTAAACTCCATGTACATATTGTTTCTTAGGGGGCTTTTCCTTGCATCCACCCACTGTTTCACTGGTGTGGAATTGCTTATCACTGTCTTAGTAGACATACAATTAACACATAGAAACATGCCTGTCAAAATATTAATATCAGAAGAATACTTATTGACTTGTTTCTTAATCAGTTAAGAAACAAGGGGGTGGTAGAAACCATGCAGACTTTCCAGCTGTGTGAAAGATACAGTGTTAGGAGTGCATATGTGTGAGTGTGTGAGAGTATCTCGATACATCTAATTTCCAATCTGTGCTGGTGCATTGATTTTAGATATTAGATTTCTTTGGGGGGGGGGGCAGTTTTGGTCAAGGGAAGCAAATGTTTAGATAACATGTTATCCAGTTTTCCATGGATTGGGACTTGAGTCACCTTGAGGCATTGAGGGTGAAGGAGATGTGAACTTCGAACAGCAGCTATTGATCGGAGGCTGAAAGGAATGAGACTGGATAGCCCCAGGAGAGGAGAAAGTTGGCTGTATAGATTGTTTTCCTACTGCAATGCTGTCAATAGAACAGACCTTTTAAATTCTGACAGGAGCCGCTATAAAACCTATTTAACAATAAATGTCTGGAAGGTGTGTCTAATTACTCACCAGTAGTGTCATTGTCAGCATCTTCTTAATCTCTTCTTCAATGTCTATCATACACACAGCCTACCTCAGACTTTGGAAGAGAGTTCTCTTGGCTCATAATGATTCAGCAAGACTAAAAGATGGCCCATAGCTTGGAGGCAAAATTTGGATTCCAGAGTTCACCTACCTAGTATACATAAGCAAGGTACTTCATTTACACTGATTGTAGGTGATCCACATAATTAATAGAAGAGCCATTGGGAGATTGGGATGGATGACAAATTTGCTCCATCCGCATTTTTAAAATGTGTTTACGCAATTTACACATGTTCCCAGATCCAAATGTAGAGCACCACAAAACACAGTTTGCAGTGGGAAATCCATACATTTATGTGCTTGGGGTATATTCTGTTAAAGAAAGAAAACTTTTGAAATACATAAACACATTTGGGGGGAAAATGCAGGAAAGTAACTTGAGCACATACGAAAACCATGCAAAACATATATGCAACTTTCCAATGCAGAAGGACAAGCTTTAATCAATGTATGAACAGATAAAAAAAAAGTGCACGCAGGTGAAAAATGCATACCAAAAGGGCATGCATTAGAAAAATGTCCTCAAAAACACATGCTGATGTCAGTGTGAAGAAAGAAAAAACTTGTACGAAACTGGGACAGACCGAGCTTGGTGGGAAAGAAAGAACTTTGATAAAATTGAGTATGTGATCAGTGCATCCATTCCTGCTGAGAGACTGCTTATCACTGTGCCATCTTTATGGAGGATTCCTGTTGTGAACATATTCATTTCCCACGGGGGGGGGGGGGGACCCTTGTCAAGACAAGACAAGACAAGACAAGACAAAACCTTTATTGGCATAAAGAGAATAAAACATATCCAAACTGGTTCTTTTAGTGCCCCACGCATACAAAATCCAGGAAGTAGGAAAGCAGAAGACCAAACCCTTCAAAGACATTTAATTGAAAGCGAGACTTCACTTTCTCACAATTGAGCTGATGAAATCTGCAATTCTTTCCAGAATGTCAGGCACCTCCACAGATAACATAAAACGGACTTTGTCCACATCAGATTTTCCCTCCAATTTTAACAGGACCGGTGCCACAAATTTGAAGCGATCACTCTGGTGGAGTGGACAGTGCAGAAGAGTTTCCAATGCACCCTGCTCGCATGAGCAATGTCTTTCAAGGAACAGGATTCCTTTGAACCTACCATATAGTAAGGCTGCAGGCATGACATTGCATCTGGCTAGGGAGAATGCCCTGCGTTTTTGTGGACACTTGAGCAGAGAAAGGAAGGCAGCTGGTTTTCCAATCTTAAAGGAAATATGGGAAAACAGTGGTGAGCAGGTCATATTGGCTGTGTTCCATAGTTCCTGGAATTCAATGTCCAAAATTCTTCTTTTGATCATTTGGAAGGCTTGCCCTTGATTTAGTGAGCCCAAGTAGTCACTATCTAAGCCAATCCATTTCAGTTTTTTTAAAAGAGCAGTAGACCCAAAGGGAGGTTTAGAGTCCAGTAATAGTTGATATAATAAACTATCTGGGTCAGAGTTGTAGAAAAGTTTTAGCCAGAATTGAAATGATCTTAGCCAAGCCATCATTTCCAAAGAGGAAAATCCGATCTCTAGACAAAGCACCAAGTAGGGAACACAACTTGGTAGCCCTAGCACTTTACATAAGAATTGAGATTGTATCCGTTCAATTGACCTATCCATGGCATTTAACCAGATTGGGATGCCATATAAAATTTGTGGGATAATTTTGGAATTAAAAACCTGTCAAGCCACCGGAACATAACAATTGCCAGAATTATAATAGAAATGAAGTATTGCCTGACCAGGGAACCAAGCTAAATTTATAATCATTTTACGATGGGGAGACCAGGAATGTTTATAATGGAACAGGATGCCTAGATATTTATACTCTTTAACCTTTTCAATTTTGTGTCCATTCAGATTCCATTGAAGTTGCTTCCATGACTTTGAGAAAACCAAAATTTTGGATTTATTATAATACAGTTGCATTTTGTTTTTGTCCAGGTATTCCACAGTTCTGTTAATTAAACATTTCAAACCTGGACGGGAGCATGAGATAACAGCATCGTCCACACAAATCAATAACGGGACACAATGCATCCCCAATTTTGGTGGATGACCCACACTGGCTAGAAAGGGGGCTAGGTCATTCATAAATAGGTTGAATAGGCAGGGAGCAAGAAACCCTTGTCTGTTCTGAGGGCAATGGCCTAGTTGAGCTCTACGGAATGACATAACGTTGAAATCCCACATCCACTTTCCCGGAAGCAAGCATAGACAGACAGATAGACTTGCAGCGTGAGAGTCAAAGAAGTTCACAGCTGGGTTTGTCTCTAGGCATTTGACTGCAGTCCAACATATACATTCATGCTCACTATTAGGTATCTGGCTGTGGAACCAGAAGTTAGGAGTTTGATTCCCCACTGTGCCTCCTGCCAGTAGAAGCAGCCTGTGTGGCCTTGGATAAGCTGCACAGCCCTAGGGCGCCTCCAGAAGAAGGGAATGGTAAACCACTTCTGAGTACTTTCTACCTGGGAAACTCTGAAAAGGGTTGCCATAAATCAGAATTGACCTGAAGGCTTATGATTATTATTTTTATATATCCATGAGTCTGTTCCCAGTATTGGTGTGATTTATTCATATCCTGTTCTATATACCATCATATTTCTGCTCTATATACCATCACATTTCATCTTCATTTTCTGTCCTGAACCTAGGTGGCCATTTGCAAATAACATGATCTTATTTTATTGTTTTTCTTTTTTCTTTTTTTAATAAAAACGAAACAATTCTAACAGGAATTTGGGGAGAACTATTATCTGGGCTTCTCCAGGACGCTCACAGTCTTAGATGCAGGAGACTTTGTAATGCAAACATGAATCTATTTCTATTCTTGTATTTTTCTTATTTTATATCTGCTGTGCTTCAATCCTAAGCATGCATACTCAGAAGTAGCCTCCAGAATTTTATGGGACCTGCTCCTAAATAAATGTGTATGGGATTAGATGTGATACCCTGTTTTATTCACAGATGTGTTTTACATAGCAGTTTACAAAAGGGTCCTTAATATATATTGCCAGCAAGTCATTAACCTAATATATGGCATATATTGAAACATTCTCATTGAAATGTGTACCACATTCAACATATTTCAGTCACGTACATCTTTTTCTTAATAACAAATGTAAACAGTTTTTGTAGTCATTAAAATAGTTTCTGCCTTTGTCATCTGTTCAAAAGGCTAGTCTTTTTCTTCCCTTGTCTTTCTTTTTTTTTTACAAACTCACCGAAAAGATAATATGATACTTACTCATGCGGTGTAGCAAGCAAAATGTCTCAAAATTATTTTTTCCACATGGAAAACTCTGCCAGGATGTATGTAATATAGGTCTTATAGTTCAGCAGTCAGTACTGGGTTTGGATTGCGACCTATGAATTTCTTCCCTGTGAAGGTGATAGAACTGGGGAAGTTCGATGCTTTTAAAGAGAGAAAGAATGGGAGAGAGCATGTACTGGTGAATAATTCAGAACCAAGTCTTTTACAATGCTATGATGCTAGTTCTGATAAATGCTAGTTCTGATCAAAGAAGAATGGTTTTTTAGGTTTCTTTGTTGTTTTGATTTGCTCACTCCAAGGAAAAGTATGCAAGTACGCACGCGCGTGTGTGTGTACACACACACATATGTCCCCACAAAATTATAGGCATTATCAACATTCTGTACTGTGATCAGCTAGAAAGAAAGGGACATCTAAGAAACCAGTAAGCTTCAGGGTTGTAGTTGCTAATGAGAAGAAGCAGGAGATGTTGAATAAATTGCAACCTGAATGTTCAACTTTAATACCGTATACTTGCTCTTCACTGGTATTTTACATGAAATAAGAGCAACATGGCTTCTTCTAATATTACAGCTTTAGCACCATTTCACAGAAGGCCTGAAGCACAGATTGAAAGAAACTAGTTACAAGTAATGTTGTCAGACCCAGAAATCAGGTGCTTGACTCTCCCCAAGAGTCCTACAGTAATTCCATAGACATCCGGGGGGGTGGGGGTGGGGGTGGGTCAGAATCCTGTGTTTGTCACGACTGTCATTTATCCCAATAAAGGGTTAACTCCAAAATGAAACCAAACAAGCACAGACAATCACATCAAAATTCATGTGAGTATCAAAGTATAAGTCTTTTCAGTGTTGCAATAATTTCAGGCAACATAAGCTTGTCTATCTGTACAAGTTTATTTATCTACAATGCTTCTATGTTCTGTATGCACAACATTGCTTCAGAACTGTTGAAAACATCCCAAAGTCTTACAGCTATGAAGAAAACTGTAGGCTCAAATGCTTAAAAATCCATCCTTGTAACTTGTAAAAAGACGCACGTGTCAAAACTTGAGTCATAGGCTAGACTTAAGTCATGCTTGAATATAAAACACAGGAGCAGATCTTTTAAGAATAAAAAAAAACAATAAGAATGTTTCAAAAACATTCTAAAAATGTAAGAGTTTATAGCCAAACAGGGTAAAGAATACATCTCTAGAACACATCAGTGAAATGTAAAAGAACTGCAACTTTAAAAGCTTTAAAATCCTTATTATAAAAGCATAGGAAAAATATGAAAGTTGTTAAAAGTAAAAAAATATATAAGGTAAAATGCATTACTTAGCCTTTAAGCATATTTGGGCACACATAGAAAAATGTTTTAATAATATTCTTACCTAGCAAAGCCAATTAAAATCTATAGAGGAAAATCCATGATTTCTATGTCTTTTCTCTGTACTGCTTCATCATCTTGATACCGGAGCAGAATCAAACTAGATTTTAGTATAACCCTTAGCAGAGAAAACACAGGCCTCAGAGCAACTAGGCCCAAGACATAGCTCAGGCAAATAGAGAAACATCCACAGATAGTATAGGATTTTCCTTTAGTTACTCTTCCCTGCACCCCTTCACCTTTGATCTAGCAGATGGCCAGCTAAGGAATGTGGCCAAGGAGGAACCAGGCGATAATAGTCGGAACATCACCAGCAGGAGAACCGGAGAGTGAAGGCCATATATCAGGGCCCAGAAGGCTACACATAAACATACCAAAAGATAAGATTCTTTCCCCAGACATTTAGACGATTCCTGAGCATAAGCAAAGGACACATGAGCACACAATCTGCATATCTATAGGGAACCAATAGATCAGCGTAGTTGGTATCATTACCCAATGAGGGACTGGATCCAAACTTGGGGTACAAATGACCAATAAAATTGTAGTACTTTTATGACTCTTTGTCTGTATCATTATAAAACATATGTACACTGTATTTTTGGAGTCTTCTCTGCTTTTAAGAGAAGTCCCAGCTGACCTTTTATTTGCTGCTATTCAAATAAAATTGGGCCTTTGGTTCAGCTGTTGCGTCTATACCTGATTCCTTGCCAGAGAATCTTAGAACCCAAATTTGGCTGGTAACAATCTCCCCCCCCCCCTTACAGAGACACTCAGCTGGCATCATTTTTGCTAGCTGTTCTCCACTGTTCTTATACCTTCCCCCAACTCTTTTCCTTTTCTTTCTGCCATAAACATGTTTTAACAGCTCACTCAGATCTTCTGATAATAAGAAATCACTTTATGAGCTACAATAATGTGTATTCACATAGACTTCACTCTTACATCATTTCCTGGGTGGGGACACAAATGTTCATTAAACATCTATGTTTTAACTATCCTTTTTAACTTTTGATTTTCTACCTGCCACCGCTCCCAGTCCAGAAATAACTTGGCTACATAAATCCTACATTCCATGAATTTACAGTTTTCAAAAGATAGTGCTATAAAGTAATAAAATTTCTTACTTCCATTCATTCACCTCTTTCTTTACGATAATCTCATACCTAAGTTTACAAATTCTAACCAAAACATTCATTCAGCTGCCAAGACTGTTCATAATTCATTGCTCTTGCTCTGCTGGAGCTGGCTAATTGTTTTGCAATGTCTTATGTAAACAGTCTTTTACATAAGATAGAGAGTTTCAAGTGCAAGTTTTAAAAATACTTTCCCTTTCCCCCCTGCACTCTCATAGCCATTTTAACACTCTTAAACACACAAGGTTTCCAAACCTTGACAATATAACTACACTTTTTGAGTAAAAGGTAACATCCCAAGAAGTCACAAAATTACAATAAAAAGCAATGTCAGAACTACCTAAAGTTACTTTTGGATATAAGTAATGTTTCAATTATTCTCTAAAGTTAATTTTAAATGCCATTTTAAGGCATTTTGGAAGCATTTAGCCAGGAGTTTTTCACATTTTGCCAACATTTTGTCAATCCTAAATGGAAAATGAAGTTTTTGCTTGTTTGTCTTTTATGTTTTGTAAATATTTGTAAAGTGCAGTATGAAAAGTGGCCACTAGAGTAAATCAGAGAATATTTTGTTTTTCTAGCCTGCTCAATAACACACGATAGAATGAACTGCTTACATGATTTGAGCAATGCTAGTGATAAGGACAATCTGTCTGCCAAGAAGAAATGAATCATACAGAGTTTCTCCTTTTTCTTTTCTTTTTAAAAAATAACATTCCAAGCTCCAGTCTAAAGTATTCAAGGAGACTGGTGGTAACCAGTTAAACTGTGAGGAAGTCCAGTTGCAATCACTCCAGATTTAGCATCTTCATGTATGTCAAAAGCTTTTGAGAAAATAAAAAATGATGGGAAAAGTGAAATATTTAGATATATATCGTACTATTCACCTGAAGTGAAGCACTCCTTTAACATATGTTTAGTGGTTTATATTTGTCTTTTTCTGTTTGTTTCTAATTTGATGCTTTGCTGGAAGATTTCACAGGAACATGACACAATTAAAAACTCAACTGAATTGGAAGAACAGGTTGGCTGAATGTTATTTTAACAGGAAAATAGTATTATGTAAAAAATCCTACTAATTGATGTTCTACTTGAAGAAAGTAAATCGAGGATAACGGCAGAGAGCAAGTGAGAGATGGGCTGCCTAGCCTGGAAGAGTATAATGATCAGTACCACTGAGGTAGGATGCAATGATATAGGTTTAAGGTCCTACACAGCAGGTGTGGTAGGAAGGCCCCTGCAATGCCTCAAGGCTGGCTCACCACAATTTTATATACATTGTGTAATACATATTACCACCGCAGAGATCAATTAAATCCAGTGTCCAAAATTGTCTAAATAAACCAATTTAAATTCTCCTGAATGCAGTCCTTTTAAAATGTATGATTTATTCATCATTGCATGAACTCTAGTTATTAAAGTAAGTTTCAATTTCAGTAGCAGTTGTGTAATGTAGAAGAAGATAATGTGGTACAATTCCCAAGACAGAACCTTCAACACACAAACTATCTTTCGTTAAAGATTTGCTCATAATCCTGATTAAAGCGTGAGATGCAGAAGACAGGTTTGTTTTGCTGCTTAGATACTATTGTATAATAAGTAGTCTAGAAAATATTCAAATTTAAAAACAGGAATTACAGAGGTGCCTGCAAGATTCTAGGATCTGTTAGCAAAATCACCCAGACTCAGACTGATTTGTATGCAGTCTGGATCAAAATGGACTAATCTGACATAGTTTCAGGTCAAAGTGAAGCAAATTTACAAATCAATTCAGATGTGGGGCAAAAAATCAATTTGGCTAGTGAACAATCTCTTTGGCTTCCTGTTCTTGTTATTTTTCTTAAAAGCAAATTTTAAAGGTGACTAGTGTCCAGTTCGAAAGCATGTAAATGCGAGTAGATAAATAGGTACCACCTCGGTGGGAAGGTAACGGCGTTCCGTGTCTAGTCGCGCTGGCCACGTGACCACAGAAACTGTCTACGGACAAACGTTGGCTCTACGGCTTGGAGACGGGGATGAGCACCACGCCCTAGAGTCGGACACGACTGGACTAAATGTCAAGGGGAACCTTTACCTAGTGTCCATACCTCTGAAGCTGCCTGTCTGAAATTTGGCAAGTTTACTGCCCTCTTTAGTTCCTATCGTGTCTCCACATTGCAGGTACATCAGTGCCAAAAATGGTATAGAGACTTTGGCTTTCCAGTGCAAGTTCATGGGAGGCTGGCAATAGAAATTGATGAATAGATTCAAATCTGGATCACAATTGGAACTGGATGGGGCAACTATTCCTCCAGACACATGGACAACCCATACTCCATTACTGAGAATGAATACCTACTTTATCAAGGCAAACATTTTACAGAGATCATATGGATTTATAAATTCACTGCAAACCTCTTACAAGGGTTATGTAACAACAGACTTCTGTAGCAGTGTTACTTCGTACTCTGATTTGAAAATGCAGAAAACCAGGGCCAGACTGGTTTTGATGTAAGAGTGTCTGCTTTTAATAAAGCACCTTGATAACTTCTCTGTAACAGAATGAATCCTGGGCAGAGACCAATTCATTAATGTCACTCTGAATAATGATTTATGACTGTATCTTTAACAGGAAGATCTTTGCGATACTGCAAGCTGTTGCTGTAGTGATTGAGCCCCCCCTAATTAGTTTGCTGACATGGAGGGTGGTTTCTTCAAGATGGTACACCGTCTGGTTTCACTAACGTGCAAAACAATCATCAACAAAGAGGAAATTGGCAATGACAAATAGAAATGAAGCCTCTAATAACAGCAGTTGAGACAGCTGGTACACCAGGTCAGTTCCAAAAAGCCACCAGGAGATAAATTAGAGCAACTGACCTATTGCAAACATATGTAATATGGCAAACAGATCTCAACAAATGGTTTTGCGTACAGAGATTCATCCACAAGCTTTTCTTTCTCTCTTTAAATTCCAAGACAAAATACCCTTTTGGGAAATAGAAGAACTGGGATTAACTGAAGAAAGAAGACAGCTGGAGAATTGGAATACAAATGTTTATGTAATGAGTTGTGGAGGTAGATACATGTGTGTGTGTGAGAGAGAGAGAGAGAGAGAGGGAGAGGGAGAGAATGAGAAAGAGGAGGGAGAGTTTTAAAATATTCTTTTAATCTAAAAACTCAAGAAATGGTGGGTGGATTAGTTTGTAGTAGAAAAGCAGAACATGTCCACACACTCTGGGTTGGGTCTTAAAGAGGACCTTATGGGAATACAATTCTCTACTCCCTCAGTGTAGGGTCCTTGGTCTAGTGGAAGCTTCTGTCAATAGCAGGTGGAAATGATTTATACCAGTTCCTCTGCAATTCCCCAGCACCACCTCCCATTCTGTTCTGGGTGTACCTAGAGTGCCCCTGGATCTATGTAAGGTAATCTGTGTTTTGGCTTTAGGCATCCTGATCCTGTGTAAATCAACTTCATTTGAGAAGGCATCACCTCTGTCCCAATATACTTAGCAAGTAGACAAAGACCACAAGTTGGTAGTTACTACTTACAAATAACAAGTTGCTTGTGATTAATTCAGTTCCTTCAGTAACTAAGGCATAACTAAACTACAGTGGTGCCTCTAGCGAAGCACGTTTTCCCATTGGAATGCATTGAAATCTCTTCAATGCGTTCCAAGGGAAAACTCAGTCGTCTTGCGAAATCTCCCATAGGGAAACATCGTCTAGCGAGTGAGGGTCCCCGTCGGAATGCACTGACAGCTGCACTGACAGCTTTTCACCACTAGTCGGCGCATTCCTATGGGGAAACCTCATCGTCTAGCGAAAATTCCCCATAGAGAGACATCGTTTTGCGAAGCGCAGTAGCGATCGCAAAAAGGCATCGTCTAGCGATTTCCTCGTCCTGCGAGGCAATCGTCTAGCGAGGCACCACTGTATATTAGGTAGCTAAGGTGAGTTAGAAGGTCACCCCTTTTGAAAGTGTTTCACACAGACAGGGGATCATTTCACTCAAAGAAGTAAGTTTTGTACCACAGATTATCATTTTGTAGCATTCCAAGGGAAGAGAAATGTGTAACCTCCTCCCCTAGCACTGGTAGGCTCCTTATCACATGTCCATTCTCACACTGGTTTTGAGATCTGTCATGCAACTGGTCATGTGGTAAGGAGCCTGCAGGAGCAAAGAGGGAAGTCTTATGTGATTATCCTTCTCCTCCATATTTAGGCAAGAGGACACAAGCTTTAAGATCTTGGCAAGCTCATATAAGGAGATGCTGTTCACTGGATAGTCCAGGTAAAGGTAAAGGTTCCCCTTGACAATTTGTCCAGTCGTGTTCGACTCTAGGGGGCGGTGCTCATCCCCATTTCCAAGCCATAGAGCCAGCGTTTGTCCAAAGACAATCTTCCGTGGTCACATGGCCAGTGCGACTTAGACGCAGAACGCCGTTACCTTCCCACCGAGGTGGTCCCTATTTATCTACTTGCATTTGCATGCTTTCGAACCGCTAGGTTGGCGGGAGCTGGGACAAACGACGGGCACTCACTCCATCGCGTGGATTCGATCTTACAGCTGCAGATCTATAGACCTTACAGCACAGAGGCTTCTGCGGTTTAACCCGCAGCGCCACCACGTCCCTGGATAGTCCAGACCCAAGCCATATAAGGCTTTATAGGTCACCACCAGCACTTTGGATGGTGACAAGAAACAGACTTGTGTCCCATAAAACTTTTGCAGCAGAAAAATTCTATTCCCACTTACAACAGGTTCTGGTCGGCACCCTGGCCACAACATTTTGGATCTATTGAAGCTTCCACATACCTTCTAGGACAACCACGCATAGTGCACATTACAGTGATTCAAACAGGATGTGATGAAGCTGTGTGCTGTTGTGGCCAAACCAGATTTCTCTAGAGATGGATGCAGCTGGAATAAAAGTTGTAACTGTGCAAATGCATTCCTGGCCACTGCCAAAACCTGGGCATCCAGGCTCAGGACTGAACCCAGGAGTGAATCTAAACTGTGAGCTTGAGTTTTTATAGGTGAGAAATAAGTAGTTATTAGTAATCCAAAGGTTCTTAACCTTTTCCTTACCATAAATCCCCTTTAAATATCTTTTGTTGCCATGGACCACCAAGACTAAACTCAAGATTTAAAATCCTAAAGTGCATCAAATATTTATTTAAAGTTTCTCATGAAGGGTCTCATCGACAGATATTCCTTGCTACAATGGTGATACTTTTTAAGTTGACTAGAAGAAGCTTCATTTTGGTTTGAACAGGATGCACCCTTATCAACAGCATCAGTTCTTTTACATTTCAAATTCAGCCAGCGATCCATTCTGAGAATCAGCCAAAACGTCTTTACAAAATTCATGTGATAATTTTGAAAGTCACTTTACACAACAATAACCAAATGGTTTTATTAGTAGAAATCAAAGAAGAAACACGATCATGAAGTCCGTCCAAATACTCATTCACACTGACACTGACTGACTCTGACTCTCTCTTCCCATGGCTTCTAACTGTCTGCGCAGTAGCAAGAAATGTCACATGCTGTCTCTCAGCCACTCAGTGTCATTCACTTGCATGTTCTCACCATGTGCAGAAATATCAAACAGTTATTGCTATCAAACAGTTATTTTCATAACCAATTTTACTTTTGTTTGTTTTCAAGTTCAAGTTTATTGTATTGGCTAAAAGCCGTCACAATTGTTTAAAATACAAATATGATCAAGTAAAATCATGATAAATTCACAGACATATGAAATAATAAGAGACCCTTCATATCTGGGAGTCTCCCGCACAATTGATCGCGATGGCTCTCAGGAAATTAGCACGAATGTTTCTGGCCGCTTTTGCAAACAGCGCTGTTCTGTATGTAACATATGGGTCACAGTCCAAAAGTAACCTGACCACCTTTATCTGAGGGCTTTCCTCCTGTAGGGCAGCCAAAATGTTACCCAGGAACTTTTCTCTGGGGTTTTGATAGAGCTGACAGTTGAGTAAATAGTGGACAACATCCTCTGTCTCACCTGCTCCGCAAATACATAGCCTTAGATGCTTAGGGACATTCATGTACCTGTCGTCTAAGACAGCGGTTGGCATGGTTTGGAAACGGAGTTCTGTGAATGTGGTTCTCAAGGAGGCAAAAGTAAGTGTATGTAAGTATTGCACCCTTGAGTGGTTTGTTTTCAGCAGATTGTACCAGTGAGAGAAATTTGAAGAGTCTATTAAGGCTAAGTCCTGGTCATTATCCAATTTGTAGATCCAGTCCCTCAACATTCTTTTAACGCCAGAAAAAACAAAAATGTCTGTGGAGAGGGATTTAGATTTTAGTAGGGTTTGAACTGAAGTTGCCCAGCCGCCACTCTTCCATTGCTCTACCATGCAGCGTTTAGGTAGACGGTGATTGGACATATCCATCACCCTCTTATAGTAGGAGAATATAGCTAGAGTTGCCCTGGCTTTAGTGGACACCATGCCTGTCTCTGTTCTAAGAAAAGCTGCCGGAGTCCCCTGGGGTGCTGCGAGGATGTGTCTCAGAAATTTGTTCTGTCCTACTTCGAGACTTTTGTTTGTTTTTAATGGAGGTGGTAGGTTAGAAAAGTCAAGTTTTACACAAACAAGCATGGGAAATTAAGGTTTTGTTCTACATTTCCTTTTCTTTCTTTCTTTCTTTCTTTCTTTCTTTCTTTCTTTCTTTCTTTCTTTCTTTCTTTCTTTCTTTCTTTCTTTCTTTCTTTCCTTCCTTCCTTCCTTCCTTCCTTCCTTCCTTCCTTCCTTCCTTCCTTCCTTTCCATTTTAACTGCAAAAGATCATAACATTTCTTCAAGCCTTTGCGGGCCTCCTGTGAGGATATTGTGGCTCCCCTAGAGTCTGCAGACCACAGTTTAAGAACCTATGTTGTAATCAATTCCTTTTTCCATGACTAGGTCAAAGACAGATTGGAATGGAATGGGGTGGCACTGGAACTTCTTGACGAAATTGATGCCAAAAATAGTGGGATGCAATGGACAAACATCAAAACAATATTTTAGACCTCAAACCTAAAAATAATTACTCTTTCGTTAATCCTTTTTTGTCCAAAAGCTGCCAGAATGGAACACAGTGACCTGAAATGGCAACTTCCAAGTAGGATAATCGAACCAAGTTCATGACATGTGTGACTAGATGAGACAGATCCAGCAAGCCACAAATCATACTCAAGAGCAATATTACAGTACCCATTCCAGGAAGAAAATTGATATTGTGAAGAACAATATCACAAAATTGTGAAGAAACTAATATTGCGAAAAACAGCCCATAGTACTTGGGGACCAAACAGGCTTCATCCAGCAAGAAATTGTGCTTAGGAACAATTGTGTCAATCTGTATGTGATAGATTTGCATTGGAAAGCCAAATAAGTCCTTTAAATTGAGTAATGCAGAATTCCAGCATACACCAAAAGGATGCTAGCCAAATGGCTTTTATTTCAATGTGGGTGTGATTACACAGGGAAAGAGGATGCAATTTGGACCACTTGTGGAGTGGTCCAGTGCAATCTATTCCCCAGTGATCACATGACACAAAGGAAAGTGCATGCTAGCCTTTACTAATCTGTGCCCAAGCTGGGCCTTTTATAGGGTTTCTAATTTATGGTGCCAGGCTAGAGCGATTCCTCAGGAAATAGGGTTGTTTGGGTTTTTGCAGCACCAGTCTCTTCTAGTCAGATAGGATGGGTCAATATCGTTGGGCTATCCTATTCAGAAGTCAATTTTTCAGTCACTTTTTTCACAATATTGATTTTCTGACCAAGACAGGTACTGGAGTGTTGTTCCCAGGGGTGTTTGGGGGCTAGTTGCATTGGGTGAATTTCGTCGGGCTGCCCTACTCAGGAGTCACTATTCCAGGCTGTTGTTTGCAATATTGACTTTCTGCACTTAACAGGTTCTGGACTGTTGTTCCCAGAGGCTTTTCTGGGCTGATGGCATCAATTCCCTCTAGTGAGATAGAGTGGGTGGATTTTATTGGGGTGGCTCTACTCAGAAGACACCATTCTGTGCTGTTTTTCAAAATATTGAGTACCAGGATGAGTACTAGAATGTTGTTCCTGGGGGCATTTTTGAGCTGGTTGCATCAGTCCCATCTACTTACTCATGTGTCATTAATTTAGTTTGATTATCCTACTCAGAAGTTGCCATTCTGGGCCACTGTGTTTGGTTCCAATAGGTTTGGGGGCAATAAAATATTAATAAAAGATTGATTGATTGATTGATTGATTTTAGGTTTGAGACCTAAAATATTGTTCTGATGTTTGTCCATTGCATCTCTCTATTTTTGGCATCATTTTTAAAAAGTATTCCTCATTAGGTCTCATTCTAGCTTTTGCCTAGCCCCCCCCCCCTTTTGCCAATAAGGAAGGTATAGTTAAGTTACCTTAATGAGGGATTGCTTGATTATTTTTTCCTGTAATTCTTAGTTAATTTTATAGTTACTTTTATGGAGTTGGTTGGAAGGCTTCTTGATCTATAGTGTAGTGCTTACATGTGGAGAGGAATGTGCTTATGAACAAGTGGGTTGGGGAGAGTAATTATAACAATAACTAAGTACCTTTTTGATCCCTGGAATTGTAACTGTAATTAATAACTCAGCAGTAGGTCTTCCTTTTCCAGTACATATTTTTCTCACAGAGTCAGAAACAACCCTGAAGTTCCTCCCTTTCCCCAAAAATTCTTAATAAGGACCATTTATTCCAACTTTGAGCCACCACAATTAGGGTTGCCAGATCTCACCATGTCTGCTGACGACCCGGGGAATTGAACAGGATCTTTTAGTGGAAAGCTGGGGTATAAATGTAATCAACCAATTTTTAAGTAGAGCACTGCTAGAGTGGGGGTGGGTGGGTGGAAATCTGATTTTAATGTGTGTGGTGGATTTATTGCCTGAGTGCCCATCTCCTCCATACTACCAAATGGTGCTAGGCCTCACTGGCTGTCTGTGAAAGTGTCTGTCCATGTGGTGTGCAGATAACATTTGTTTAGGAGGTAGCTCAAGCAGTGCTCTTTGTCTCACTGTTTTGTGAGACCCACACACCATCATTTTCAATTTCTCTTCTTGTTATATCACAAGGGTCCATAGCTGAAGCCTCAGGGAATGGGCAACCTTACCCACTGGTGCTTCAACAGCCCTCCCTAATCTTTGCCTAGACTCGAATTCTTCTAGTTCATTCCATGTCTCACTTTGGTCCTATCTTCCACATTGTAAGACAATTTTCTTTCCAATTTCAGAGACATAGGTCATGGCAGGGGATGCTGGAAAATGTAGTCGCTATATTTTACAGCACCATTTCTGTACTGATATAATTGCTCTGCATTTACAGATTATGAAAATGTAACAAACTGTAAGATGTCTGAAGTACAACCAATTTCATCCCTCAGGAGCTGCCCCCAGAGAGTCTGAGAAGGGTTTTGGTCAGCACTTCTGAGTGGAAGAACTTGCATACGAAAGAATCTGGAGAGAAGACAGACCAGGAAGAGAACTGCATTCCACACACACACACCAGGGTTATGGAATCAATCCAGTAAAAAGGTAGTCTGACTTTATAGGGTCACATTTCGTGATGAAACGAGCAGGCATTGCACAGAGACTGCATTGGCTTCTTTTGGAAAGCACTGAGGTACTGACAGCTTTTGGAATAAATGTAAGCATCCACTTATGCGGCAAGAAAACCCCCATGACCTTTGAGCTGTTGCAGAGTTTTGAATTTCTGGTAAAATTCCCTTTTGCTACACAGTAGAAGTACAGAGACTCACAGAGGAGTCTACAGGTTCCCCAGAGTCCATCTCTTTCTCACTAACTGGCACTCAAACTCTTCATAATTACTCAGACATTTGTAGACATTTGGAGAAAGAATAATAAATGTTTCTTTACTTACAGTTACTTGAAACTACTGACTTTTGTATGCTGCTTTCTTTGCTTACTTAGCAATGAACTGAACAGATCAATAGCAAACAAACAACACTGCCACCAACTGAGGAAAAAGAGGGATGGAACACTCAACAAAGGTTGCAAATAAAACTCCAACATGAACGACTGCTGAGACTTTCACCAAACAAATGAAAGGCATATTTTCTTAAATAATGTGAATAAAGTAGTTTTCACCATAATTTGATGGAAAAATACAATATGCTGTTCCAAAAATTGGAGTTAAAGGGCAAATATATCAATTTCCAGCACTTTTAAACTTTCTGTATCTGCAACTGATGCAATTTTAGACTTCGTTAAGCAAATCACAGATTGCGGGTCTCACTTATTAGCTCAACATATGCTATTTTTAAAGGAATTGAATTTTGAGTCTCATAACATTGAGACTTCTTTTATATGTGACTTGCCTTAATTAAAGAAACATTCCTTTAATATCTGTATATCTATATATGTTTGGTTTGTATACCATAAAGGAGAAAATCGGAATCTTAGATATGGCTTCATCTTTTCTTTGAAAAAAAAAAGGAAGTTACTGTAGCTCTTCAGACACACCAGCAAAGATCCACAGTTCCTAAAACACAAACATATATACCAAAATGTCACAGGCAAAAGAATAAGCTTGTTCAGATCTCCTTTGCCTGCAGAAATATTACAGCAGCATTGACTTTTATTGTTGCACAGTCAAGCATGGTATGATGAAGGATTTTAAAGGCGGCTTCGTGCGTCCCTTTGAAAAACTTTTTCTTTCGGTTGAAGTAAAAGCCATTCTTGATGAAGTTAAGTGATCGCTTTTCTGGCTTTAAGCACAATTTTTTCACATTCTCATTAGCATATTTTTCCATGTTAGGAATTATTGCCACTCTCTTGAATTCATTCAGATGCTTACTCTTCATTTTTCTTGACAGCTGCTTTTCTGACAGCGCTTCGGAGTTCACAGCCCTTCCCCTACATCAGTTTTCTAGGTGATCATCCATGCTGATGATTCATAAACATCTCTCCCCCCCCCCCCTCTTGTTCCAAACTACATGCTGTCTTTTTTGGCACATCCCTGGCATGTGACACTTCCATCATCTTCCTCCACTCTCTTCAAAATGTCAATGTTAAAATTATTTTCTTCATACATTTCCTCACTGATTTCTTATGCTGCCTGCATCCCATTTCAACTAGAGAAATTCACCCTACCTTTTTGTGTTGCTTACTGTGCTTTATCGTATCATGTGTCAGCTGCGGCACATGCTTTAATTTTCTCCCCTTTTTTGGTCCTGATTACTTTGCCCTTTTCAGTTCATATCCAGTTTGACAAGTGCAAATTTTCTATTCTTGTCTTTTTCTTTCTCATGGACCCTTTTTGACATGGTACATGGTGCTATGCACCCATTTATAAAACTGCTGCAAATCTATACCATATGTGAGAGGGCTTATGTATGTCACATTTTCCAGTCTCTCCTTAAAATATCAGTGAGCTTGACTTTTTATATAGGAGACCTTGATTTCAGGCAGACCTAGCATAAAAGATAATCTGATACTGATATTAGCAACTACAGATGCATTTAATTCTGAACATTGGGCAAGTTTTAAGTAATACTTTAAAGTTACACATTATTTAAACATTTCAACAAGAAATACAAAACAAAACAAAAGCAAAAAAAAAAAAAAAACACCACAGCATGTTGTGGCACTTTAAAGATGAATTGCTGTTTCAGTGTAAGCTTTTATGGAACGTTGTCTACTTCTCCAGACTTATGAGTTGGAATAAAGAGACTACATGATAAGACATTCAGCACAAAGTTCTAAGATACAGTGGTGTTTGGTTGCATTTCACACCTAGTAATGATTTATGACCCGGCTACAACTCTGGAAACTACAACATTATTTAAGGCAACATTTTTATGCAAAGGAATTGCTAAAGTATCATTGCTGGTAATGTCATCTTCTCTATTTAAAAAATACTATAAGGCAGTGGCTCACAACTTTTAACTCTCTGGAGATTTCTAAAAAATCTTTTAAAACCTTTTTATTTAGGCAGGCTTTTAAAATTATACCATCGTTAAATGCTCTGCTTTATCTTTAAGTTAACATCTGCAGCCATCCATTTAATTTTAGCTTACCATGTTTTATGCTGTTCTGTGGTCAGATGGGCAGTCTAGAAGTCCGATAAATACATACATAAATAAATAAGTATTTTAGAATTCAACTCCCAAAGCTCAGCCAAATGGCCAAAGAACAGGGGTTTTAGGATCTGAAACCCAAAGCACATAGACGGCCAAAGTTTAAGAACCACAGCAATAGAGGAGTGTGATATATGAACAGATGGAGGAAAAAGTATTTGCGATTTAGTGTAGTATTTTTCAAGTCCATGGGTTAGGACTGTTAAAGCTGCTCTCCTGGGCAGACTCACTTGTGAATAAACCCATTAACCACTATGACTGAGAAGGTGACCAACAATGATGAACCAAGGTGAATGGATAAAGACAGAAAAACACAAGACTCATAAAATACACACCTCTAGATTACTTTAGTTTTGCAATGAGAAATGAAAAGTACAGATTGACTCAGCTGCTAATTTGAGGAAAAATAAAGGGGAAAAGAAGTGCAGGAAGGAAAAGAATTTATGGTTGAAGAAGCTTGCAATGCTGTATTGTTTACAGTTGTCATGTCCATACTCAGAATAGTCATGATGACATCCAGTCTCTGGAAGAAGGAAGGAAGGAAGGAAGGAAGGAAGGAAGGAAGGAAGGAAGGAAGGAAGGAAGGAAGGAAGGAAGGAAGGAAGGAAGGAAGGACACTATGATCTTTATCTCAAATTATTTTTTTGTGAACAAAAGAGTTTCCCCCATTTATAACAGGCACTCGAAGCTAGCAAAATGTTTCCCAGAGGGATCAGCAAGGACCCAATTTTTCCAGTATCTTCCTCTTCAACATAAACTTCAGTGTCCTCTTGTACTCTATGCCAGAGGGTCTCTTACCTCTCCAGAGCAGATTTTGGGACAGTATGAGAACAGCCCCAACTAGAAATGTTGTGGTAAATGGTTTACTTGCAATAAACAGCACCGACTCCCATGATTCTACTCTGAGCCATGGGCATCAGCCACTGTTTAGAAAAAGGAAGTGCAGATTATGGTGTCCACCAAACACAGATAAATGTTCTACCTTAAAGGAAAAGAAAGGGGAGGAGAGCAAGAAAAGGGAAGAAAAGAAGTGGGTAGGGCTTCCTACCATTTACCAGTAGATTTCCATTAGATTTTGACACTCTCTAGATGTTGAGAGTGTCATCCTAATGCTAAGCCCCAGTTGTCCCATCTGAGTTACAGCCCTAGGTATGAGGGGCTGAAGAGGAAAGTAGAAATAATGGACAAAAATCACTTCCCTCCCTTCTGGCAGCAGAAGTGGTCCATTAGTGGAGTTCCACTATTTTGAAAAGTACTTGTTCTATGCTGAGTCTGCTATAAAATATTTTTGCTCTGTATTTTTGTGAACACTCTGTATTTGTACAGGACTTTTGAGTACAGGAGACAGGCAAATGTGTGGATCTGCTTAAGCCATTGACTGCTGAGCCTAATGAGAAGGTAAACCATATGAAGCACTGAACTGATCTACACCTGTTGTAGGGACTATACAAATAAAGTAAGAACAATTTCATTCCCTTCTAATGCTTTTATCATTTATTCCAGAATAAATAAATATGTGAGTGGGGAAAACTGACCAATTAACTTCAAAGCCAAATGTATTGTGTATATGTATAGACCTAAGAGCTAAATCTAATCTTATTCCACTTTTAAAAGATCCACTAAGATAAATGGGATTTAATTAGTCACAACTAAAGTCCCATTGATTTCAGTGGATCTGCTCTACATAAGATAATAAACATTGTGTTTTACCCTATATTCTTCTTTAAAGGGTAATATCTTACATAAATATTTAGTACTCTTCTAACAAACAGAACTAATATAGTGATGAGAAAGCAAAGAATACATTTTTAGTCTTGAAGAATGAGATGCATCGGAAATGAAGCTGCAACACCTGCTCTCCAAAGACCGTGTGTGAGAAAAACCTGAAAATGAAAAAAACTTGAAGTAATAGGTTTGTCTACTACATTTATAAAGACACACAAACACATGAGTGTTACTACATCTCAACATCGCCACTGCTGTATGAGGACTGAATTTGGTTTCTCCCAAATTCAGGTATTGAAAATCTCAAGATCTTTCCAACAGAAGTTGTAGATTTTGTCAAGTTCTTATCAAAACCAAAGTGAAATGGAGTTTTCATTCATCCCAACTTCTACCTAACTGGAGACTACCTTATCTTAACAGCCGTTGTAACACAGAGGAGCATGAGATGTGGCTTACTGTCAGGGACATAATGAGGTATCATAGCAAGGTAACAGCCAGAGTTTTCCAAAAGCATGGAATATTCAGGGGGGAGGTGTGAGGAGAGTGCTCAGTAGACAATCTTCCCTGGCCCTGAACCCCCCAGTGGATTTCAGTGAGACCCTGTCAATAGGGCAGTCTGAGGACACTGACCGTAGGACCGAAGCCTCAGGTGGGAGGAAGGGAGCAGAGGCTGCTGAGCTGCACGTCTAAGCTGGGGCAGAGCTGTGACAGGTCGGTGGGACCTAAAGTCAAAGCCACCTCTCTCTATACACACCTGCAGTCACTTCAAGGACCAGTTCATTCCTAAGTGTGACTGATCATCTGGATGGAGAAGCTCCTGTGAATTATCTATCCCCCTCTCCAAAAAAAAGCCCAGGTTTTGTCACAGCACTTGATGATCATCCATTTTTTTCCAATTAATAAATACCTGGAAAACTTGTTCAGTCCTGACAGTTGCTTTGTTTTGGGTGAGAAGTGGCTAACTGATGAAAAAAGGAGTTAGGTTCTGGGATTTTTCCTTGCTTGGTGTCTCCATGGGAATGGTTGTGTGCACAAAAGGATATCCTGTAGACCATCTTGACTGCTGACATTGTTGTCATCCACATTCAAGCTGCCCTTTGCTACATAAAGTTTCTCCTGCTGGCAACACAGGCGTGATATTGCGCAGAAATATTGGGCCATTTCCTGGTGTTTTGTATCATGGATAGAGAAGCACAATATGCCCGATTAATAAACCGGAGATTTTTTGAAGAATTGAATTATATGCATTAGCCATTAGCCATGATTGAGCAGCACATTGTATACTTACTGAGGAAATGTGCAGATTCATACGAACTACATCTGCCACTGCCCACTTGACTTTGGTTCCACCTGGTTCTCTCCATAGCCCCACCTACTTCTGAAATGTTGCTCCTGAGGCCCTTTCCAATTTTCAATGTGGCCCTCAAGCCAAAAAGGTTTCTCCATCCCTTACCCAGGTGAGTTTGTGCATTCTTAGTGTACAGTGTATTTTTCTCTTCAAATGGTGATGCAGAAGCTTCATTTGTATACCCAGAGCTGCCTTGTAGTCATTACCTGAATTTCTCCATGGGCCATTTAATGTGATACCATGAGCAAAGAAGTAATCTCATGAGAGGCCATTCCAATTAAAATCTGATCCACATTCAGTATTTTTAATCTGCTTTCATTAGTGCTGAAAACATTCATTGGATTGAATAAATTTGTATATATGCATTCAAGTCTTTGATATTCAAAGACAAGGATGGTTGCAGTCCCTTATAGAATCATCAGATATACTGAGTCACAGTTATGATACAGACGTTAAGAGATCTTAGAAGATCTTTGCCTTCAAAGGATATCCACTAACAATGATATTCTAATAAAATCTTATAAATAGAATGCCCTGGAGCATTACCCTACCTCAGATTCAGATATGTTTAGATGTGATTGTCATTAGTTTTGTATGTTAATACAGCTTGATGTCTGCTTGTGTGTGCTGTACTGCTGTCAGCAATCCAAACACAAAGCTAAGTATTATTGCTTCCTTTTCAAGGGGAGCTTTGAGAGCTACATGAAATGGGCAGAAATGCTGTCCTGCTATGAAGGTGGACTGGGGGAAGGGGGTGGAAAAAGAGAAGTACTCCACTCATACTAAAATCACATTGGTGTGCAATATTCTCCTTCCTTTTTGTGATTCTATTAACTCTTATGGCCTCCTAATGCCCCTAGCAGGGACTTTGCAAATGCAAAGACTTCACAACCCAGGCCGCTTGTCACAAGTAGGTTTACAAAGCTATCCATTTCCTAATAATTTTTGCTTCTTCCATATTACTTCTTTTCCTCATTTTGATTATCTTTAGTTCACAAATAGGGAGAAAATACATTTGCAATTGCTCTGTTCACCATAATGAACTTGGAAGATAAACAGAGAAATTTGGAGTGTGCATATGTGCATGTGCTAGTCTAGTATCCTGCTTCCTATGCTAGCTAACCATATGCCTCAGTGGGAACCTCACAAGCAATGCTTGCTGTCACTGCAGTGTTACTTTTGTCACCTATAACATCTCTAAAGATTTTCCCACCACTGCTACTGCAGTAACTACAATGACCACTGCTACTAATATTGAGATTACTATTGATACCTTTCCCTCCACTGCCTTTTTGACCCACTGTTGGCAAGACTTTTCTCAGGAAGGTCTGTTTCTATGAAAGCCTTTCTTTTGAGCCCTTAAACTAGAACACATCGTAGAGGAGGCACTGGCACAGTCTCTTCTAGGAGACACTCTGAGAGGATGTTGGATCACTCTATGATCTTGGTGATGCAATTGCTGCCAGATGAATGATGAAGTAACAGAAGATGCAGTCTTCTCATGGAACATGCATTTGATAAATTTAATATATCAATGGAATAAATGTAAGTCTAAATTTATTTATTTATTGAAACTCCTAAATTTATTTCTGTAAAATATTGAAATGAATATAAATAAATTGAATATAAATGAAATGAATATAAATAAATAAATAAATGTTAGGAAGAAAAACCTTCGGAACACGGCCAAACAGCCCGAAAAACCTACAACAACCATTCAGAATACATAAATAATTTGAACTGAACTGAATTGAATTGAATTGATTGATTGATTGAATAAATTGAATATTAATTTAATAAATTAAAATTGAACTATTTGGAAAATCACAAAAACAATAAGGTCAATAATCTCTTCCTAGTCTCATTGGCTCAACTGCTGAATTGTGAATCAATGCTTATTCAAACCCCACAAAATCAATCAGTCTATTCTATTTAGGACTAGCAACAGGATACTTGCCTATTCGGGGGGGTGGGGGGGTTCTGATTTTGTTGCATTTTTCCCAATCCTGTCTGCATTTTTTTCTCACTTTTCTTTCATATTGGATTATGAGACCTAGTTTTTTCTTCCCACAATGAAACCCATGTAAATGTTTTATATTGTTTTTTCTAATAGATTTATTTCTGTCATACCTAATGTTATGCTATGTGCTGTCAAATCAGAACTGACTTCTAGCAACCCTAATTGAGAATTCAAGGTAAGTGAGATATTTAAGGAGTGGTTTTACCATACCACATACCCCATTGATTTTCCATGGTTAGGTGGAGATTTCAGCCCAGGTCTCCTGAATTCATCACTTTATCCCCTACACCACACCAAATATCTTTTACCTAATGCACACTTGTATTTATGCATTTCCTCAATTTACATAATCTCCCCTATAGGCTGCTTTTGTGTAATTTTTTTTACCTGCACCAGTTTTTGCTGTGTGCCATTTTAATTGAGTGGATTGTTTTGTGTTTACTTTATCTGAATCATCCCACAAGCTTTGCAAATGCCAGCTTCTCAAGACATGATGAATGTCTTCTTGCAATTAGTCTAGGGAGGTACAGAAATGTTACTTCTATTCAGTGAATGGTTTTCCATCTCAACTTCCCCTCATTTCCCTTGAGAGAGAAACAGCACCTTTTCCTGGTATTGCCTTTCTCTTCAATACAAAAAGTACTAGTTAATGGTACTTTACCATGGATGGAAGGAGAGCTGATTTCTGAATTCAGAATGGAATGCAAGCCAAAATATTCCTGACTTTGAAGAAATGACTCATTTTATTTCCAAGCTACTTTATTCCTACCAAGGCTGGAAGGAATATTTCACTGACAAGTCATTACTGAATCTGATTGTTCAAAAACCTCATTTTCTATTCCAATCTGAAGAAGATTTTGTAAAAGAGAAGTTATCCTTGATTTTGATACATTTCAGCATTATTAATTGGACACATCTTGTTACCAAGTTGGTAATTACAAACTTTGGCGCTTGGTTAATCATTGTACAAAGGAACCAAAATACTGAAGAATGGAAAAATGCTTTGTAGTAATGGTTACCTGGTTTGTTGATTGCAATTTGTTGATTGATGTGGTGGATGAAACATCAAACAGCATCTGCTCTCATCCAAATCACTTGATATTTCTTTCCAGGATAAAATATTCATAAAGGAAGTCTCATTTTAGATTGTTGGTCAGTAAAAACTAAACCTCCAAGGGAATTCTAAACAAAGAGCATTTTTATGAGGCAATTTCAATAATTCACGAATATCCAGAAAATTCTTTTTCCTGGTATGATAAAAAAGAAGATATCAGTATTCAGTTTTGCATGTGAGAAGGTGTGGATGAAGATTCCAAATAAGAAAGAAAAAACAACAGCCATGTCAAACAATACAGAAAAAGAACTTCTGACCTGCTTCAAATATAGCCAGCAGAGAAACAAAAGCACAGCTGACATATTGTTAGGCTTCAAAACAAGCTCTGAACTTTAACTATCTGAATAATATTATTGTAGGAAAATAAGACATTGGACAGAAGATATATTAGTTTTGGGACTGATCTGATAACGTATGAAGATCATGATAAAAAATCTTTTGAATTTTCCCCCTCAGCTTTCATTTTAAAGAGCTGACTTTATTCAAGAAACAGAAGTCCAAGGTAAACATTTGAAATGTAGGGTTTTGTGAGATTCTTTGTGTAAACTAGTTAGGCTGATGGTCTCTGCCTACTGATTAATTTTTATGTAGCTTGAGGAGCTAAACCAAGTGGCTAAGGCTGAATGTTCTGTGCATAGCTGTGAAGACTTTACAGTACTTGGGATATAGCAGCTTCTCATACAGAGAATCTGTTACCATGCACAAGAACATGGAGGTCTTCCTTTTCAAAATCAAGTTTATTCTCTCTTTTTCATACTTGTGAAAGTGAGCATGATAACTGTCAGGTCCCAGATAAGCAACACAGTAGGTGCTTCCACACTAAAATGCTATGATAAGTATTCTTTGCTCATTTTCTCAGCATTCATGTGGCACTGTCAGCCACTTGTCATTTACCCATGTTTTTTCCATACTATTTCAGTGATGTGGGGGATAGTTGTTTGTTTGGGTGGTGGGCTGGAGGGAAAAGCTGAGAGAATCTAGCTTTTTGGGGATGAAACAAAACAGCTGCACAAATCCCCTTTAGCACTATTCTTCTGTTGTTTTGAAAGATTGTCACTCCCCTTGGCAATGTCTGCTTTATAAGTGGTTTCTGTTTCTTTCCCATCCCTAATTAGAATGCTTAAAAATTAACTCCAGCAAGAAAATGAAAGGAAGAACAGCAATTTATGAGCAAAAGCCATGCAAGCAATCCTCACAATTCCTCACATTAAATCATGTTCTGGACCCTCTCCTTATATACCTAAATAAAAGCACCTTTATTTTTAAACAGATCTCTTCATTTGCCCTTTCCCCCAATTTGGAGAATTTATGGGAGCATCTGAGTTGTGGTGGCTAGCACAAGTGACCATTGGCTACTTGGATTGCTGGTGAGTCTTCAGGTGATGACAGAGAATGAGAAGGCAAAGAATAATGAGCCTTGGTGGAGGTTGAAGAAGGAAGCCTAGGTCAGTGAGCTCATACCATCAGCTCCTCAACAGCCCTTCAGTGTGCCTGAGAAGATTCTGTTCTATCTGTTTACAATAATTGCTGACATTTCCACTTCAAGAACTTCCTTGGATCCTTGGGAAAAAAAGTGGTGCACAATGCATTAACAAAATAGAAACACAATTAACTAAGAGGACCTGACTCAGCTTGGGAAAAATGACTTAGCTTATATCTCAGCTGAGGGATGGTTTGATTTCTACACTCCATTCCCCCAGTGAACTAGCACTATCAAGTGGTTCAGAGCAAATGGTGACTCTCTCTCTCTCTCTCTCTCTCTCTCTCTCTCTCTGTGTGTGTGTGTGTGTAAGAAGAAGCTTTTTTTTCAATGATGGGAAATAGTCCAACTGATGCTTTCAGGTACGATGTGCAACTACAACTTCAATTTGTCCTCTAGTCTGGTGATGAATGGTTGGCCACCCTAAGAACAATCTATCAGCAATACTAAAGATTCATTCTGTGAAGTGCTACCCAAAGTTACTCTGAAACCACTCAAAGTCTTCCTCAAAAAAACTAGAAGGGAGAGAGAACAGAAGTTTGTTGTCCTGTGTCATCCTCTCCATTTATTGAGTGACAGGGACATCAGTCCATGGGCCTTAGGACATGTATCGGAGAATAAACTTAGCCATGGATTGTTCCTGCACACTTATCTTGTGCAGTAGAAAGCTCTTGTAGTTATGTGAACACGTCCACTCATGAACACAGGCTGAAGGGAAACGATGGCACCCAAAAAGTCCATTGGCTCTAGTTGGCTGCAAGACGTTGCTGTTCCATGGGTCTTGGCTGCAGTCCCACTATTCTAGCCACTGAAGTAAGGCCTGTCACTGACCCACTGATTGCATTGCGGTCCTGCTGACATTCTGCTGTCTCTGTTATGCTTATATATCTCCCGGTGCTGCTTTTATCCCAGTTGTGCCTTGATCCTGTTCACATGGATTGAAAGAGGAAAATGTATGTGTATGCTGTCTAGGCTAACTTTTGAAATCCATTTTCTTTGTTGTATTGGCAACAGGTTTTGACCCTTTTCTTTCTTCCCCTTCCCTTATCTAACTATTTATGGCTTTTGTTCTGACACAGCAGTTTTAGGTTCTCCTTCCCTGAAAGAAAATGGGGAAAAAACACAAGCCAATTTCTTCTGCTCCTGGTTCTGTTCACTGTCGTAGAACCTACTATGCTTTGGGCAGTAAGATGAAAGCTTCCAAATAAATCTTTGCTAGTTCCCTTTGCTAGTTCCCCAGGTGTGGTGGAGAAAGAGGATGGTTCTTAACCTATATCTTTCTTGATAACATTGCATCATGCTCATGTACATGCTAATCAAAGCAGCCAGGCCTACAACAACCGAATGGGCCACAGCAATAATTAATGGGTCTCTCCTCAAGGAGACACTCATTAGGCCCATTAGGAAGAAACCAAGTTTGGCGGCGGACGATATTGGCAATTATAGGCCCGTTGCCAATGTTTCTTTCCTTAGCAAAGTGGTAGAGAGGGTGGTGGCTGACCAGCTCCAGGCTCTTTTGGATGAAACCAATGCCCTGGATCCATTCCAGTCAGGCTTCAGGCCGCGCCACAGTACGGAAACGGCATTGGTCGCCCTGTTGGATGACCTGCTGAGGGAGGCTGACAGGGGCAAAATGTTTTTGTTGGTCCTCCTCGATATCTCAACTGCCTTCGATACTGTCGACCACGGTATCCTCCTGGGGAGGCTCTCCGAGTTGGGAATTGGTGGTCTGGCACTTGCCTGGCTCCGATCCTTCTTGGAGGACCGTCCTCAGAGAGTACAGCTTGGGGAGAGTGTTTCGGCCCCGTGGAGCCTCAATTGTGGGGTTCCGCAGGGCTCGATTATCTCCCCAATGCTGTTTAATATCTACATGAGGCTGCTGGGTGGGGTCATCAGGGGGTGTGGGGCTTCGTGCCATCAGTACGCTGATGACACCCAGCTCTACATCTCCTTTTCTCCAACCACAGTGGATGCCGTTCCGTCTCTTCAGCGCTGCCTGGAGGCTGTACTGCAATGGATGCAGGAGAATGGGCTGAGACTGAACCCGGACAAGACGGAGGTCCTGAGGGTGGGTGGCCCCTCCATTGGTGGTTTGGGAAACTCCATCTCTTTTGGGGGAGTGACTCTCACAGCGAAGAGTGAGGTTCGCAGCTTGGGGGTCCATCTGGATCCGGCGCTCACCATGGAAACCCAGGTGGCGTCAGTGGTCCACTACGCCTATTTCCATCTGTGGCGGATTGCCCAGCTGCATCCCTATCTTGATGTTGGGGCGCTCACCACTTTGGTCCATGCGCTTGTAATCTCGAGATTAGACTACTGCAATGCACTCTACGTGGGGCTACCTTTGAGATTGATGCGGAAGCTTCAAATGGTGCAGAATGCGGCAGCCAGACTTCTCAGTGGGAGGAGAAAATATCAGCATATTTCCCCCACTCTGGCTGCCTTGCATTGGCTGCCTGTTTGTTTCCCCATTGATTTCAAAGTGTTAATGATGACATATAAAGCCCTAAACAGTTTAGGACCTCGATATCTAGCGGAACGCCTCCTCCCACCTAGATCTACTCGAATCACTCGTTCTAGCCAGGAAGGGTGGCTGAGGGGCCTAACGCCGAGGGAGGCCCGGAGAGAAAGAACAAGAAACCGGGCCTTCTCAGCAGTGGCCCCTCGCCTTTGGAACAGTCTCCCTTCAGAGATCTGTCTGGCTCCCTCGCTGGGTGTTTTTAAGAGCCAACTTAAGACCTGGCTCTTTAGGCAGGCTTTCCCTCCTGTCATCACTTGATTATTTTTATCTTTTCCCCATCTTGAACGATATTACTATTGTTGTTCTCTATTTTATTATATCGCTTTTATGCCATTTTTTATTGTTAGCCGCCCAGAGTAGACTTGGGTCTAAATGGGCGGGGTATACATTTAATAAATAAATAAATAAAATAAATAAATACATGCCTTTCCTTTCCATTTTTTGTGTATTTTAAGAAGCCACAAAATTGTGGTGGGTTTTACAAACAGACTTTCCATGACTGTTAAGCAGAGATAATATCATTTTTAAGTTAGAAAGGAATAAGGCAAATCCAAATGGCTAAGATCACTATACTTTTATTGAAGTGCTAAACCATGATAATGGTTTTGTGATTTGGGCTTTGTGTCATGTAGGGATGTAGATCAGGTTTGGACGAATCCTAAATCCTGAGATGAATTCCCCTGAGAAGCAAGTTATCTTCTGAAGCTATCAAAACAGGAGACAGATCCCCAAATGAAGCTTTATGTGGAATTTGCAAAGGCAGGAAAGAAATAGTATTTCTGAGGTTTAGTTTATGTAAAACCACTCACAATGCGACAGAGGGGAGAGGGAGGTTTGTGGAACCAGTGAGGATGCTAGCCTCTTGGGCCATTCTCCTGCATGTGGCTTCTCACCTCAGACAACTCAGCAGCAGCACTCCCCAGTTGCAACTCTCTGATAGACTGGGATGTTGATGACATGGGGGCAGGTGGCACCCTGAGGAGGTGGGTATGTAATAGCAGTGGTGCTACATAAGGACAGGTTGACAACAGAGAAGGAGGACCTATGGGCAGTCACAGTCAACTGGGAAATGGATCCCACCAAGAAGAGCTAGGAGGCAGTCTGGAGGTGTGATCCCTGGAATGGTACTGGGTGGACCTGCTTGTCCCCTGGAGGCAGAGGCATGGGTACGCCATGATAAGGAGAGGCACCACAAGTCCCATTGGATGGAGAACCGGCTCCAAGTCAGATGTCACCAGTGCCAAGGACAAGACCGCTCCCTGTCTCATGGACTATAAATGCCAACATGCTAGTGAAGAAGGCACAGAAGAGGCTGTATTTCCTGAGAATGCTCGGGAAGTTAAATTTATCTCAGCACTTACTTCTGTCCTACTATCGTAGCACCGTTGAGAGTGTCCTAACTTATGGCATTCTGGTATGGTTTGGGAGTAGCTCTGTAGCGGACAAAAAAGCTCTACAGAGAACCATTAAAATTGCCCAGAATATCATCGGGCTCCAGCTATCAACCCTGGATGACATCTTCACATCCGGCTGTCTGAGGAAGCCACACAACATCCTGAGAGATTCTTCCCATCCTGCTTACAACTTTTTTGAACTGTTGCCATCTGGCAGAAGATATAGAACAATTAAGACTCGGACCACACGTTTTCTGAATAGTTTTTATCCCAGAGCTATAATTGCACTTAATAATGAGCTTAAAGACCACCAGTAGTGAATAGTTGGACAGTGTTACTTGGCCTGCGGTGTAGATGTTTGTATTCTTAGTGGGGGATTTTTAGTGGGGGGGAGTGTTTGGGGATTTTTTATGTGTGTGCATGTGGGTCTGGTCTCTGGGTGTCTGTGTGAATTTCGTTGTATGTGTATACTATATATACTTACAATGACAATAAATTTATTTGATTTGATTTGATTTGCCCTATAAGCCATTGGGAGAGCCTGAGGGACAGCAGAGAGGCCAGGTGCCAGGAGAGAAACACACTACTACCCCACTCCACACCCATATGGAACTAGCCAGATCCACCTCACTGTAGACCAGGCCGTGGAGACCTTCTTCAGTGGGCAGTGGCCAGGATGTTGTACTCTAGATTAGAGTTTTTCTGCTCCAGTGAACTTTAACTACATTTGATAGACCATTTTGTCACAGTACTATAGTTTTGTTCTGATGTTTCTAGAATGCACATGAGACAGAACTGCAGTGCTAGGTGTATTTTTCAGATAATAAGAGAAAAGCAATATGTCCTGTATTTCATTTCCTATAATGATGATATCAAATGAATGAAACTCGTATCCTGTTCTAGCCATACAATAAGAATCACTGATAGAGGAACTGAGTAGCAAGGCCAATGAATACGCTTGACTTTCCACACAGCTCACAAGAGTCACTACTTACCCTGCTTCTCTGTTCAGGTTATAGAGCTGCTGCTCTGATGATTGTTTGGACTTCCAAGCTTCCTTGTGGTCATGTGAATTCTCTGTTAGTGTAATTCTAGAGAAAATAGTCCACCAAGATAGTAGCTTTGCATGTGTTCAAAACACTGCATTATGCAATCCTCTTGTTCAAGAGGATGAGTAGTCTGTCACAAATCCTTTACTCCAATATTTTCTTGCTCCCACAGATAGTTATTTGCCAAGAAAATCTGCTAGTACTCTACTGTGTCATTTGTAAGAATAATTATTGTGGGTGGAATGTAAGAAATGATTTTGTTGTGTGAGGTACTCTTATCCCCCTACTAGTTGCCTCAGGAAGTACCCATTTCATTTCTGTCTTACCATTTGGCCAGCTTCAGGAACTGAAATAAGAAGTGTTATTTTATTATATACATATTTCAATAGTACAGCTCGCATAGACTACATCAGTAGTTGCGATTAGAAATGGAAAGGATACTGCACTAAAAAAGACAAAAGAGACTATGCTTTTCACCTTAAAAAATGAACCATTCTTATCTTCTCTGCTTTATGTTTTTGGTTAAATCATCAAAGTGTTATGGCTACAGCACAACTGATTTCAGACTGAAGAAATAGGAAGGGGAGGGGAGCAATAAAGGATAGAAAGTGTTGAAGCAGGTTTCCTGTGTTATTCTTTTAAGATGGATTCAATGATTACTGTGTTGATTGACCTTTTAAAGTTCTCACTTACTCCCTGATGGCTGCCTGAAGAAGCCAACTGAAAAGTTCTCCTGGTGGCTGGAAAGAAAATAAAAAATAAAAATAGGACAGATACCCAGCTTTGCCAACTGTTACTCATGTCCTTCTATCCTGCCCACACTATTTATTCTAAGACCTAGCCTTGCTGTTTGTGTTTACTCCATTCATAGGAATTGGGTGTTCACGGGAACTAGAAAAACACAAATGTGTTCATGGATTCAGAAGAAGATTGCACGGGAGTGTCTCCAGAATGGCACAGGGCGGGTTGACCCCAATCTATGTGCCCTATGTTTACTTTCAGTTTCAGATGAGGGAAGGACAGTTGTGGACATCTTTTAAATCAAACAATGATTTTATTGTCAATGTACACAATGTAGAAATCATCAAAAACATCCAATACCAAGAAAATAGAGTATTGCTAGATAACAATTTAAATGCTCTGCAGACATTATTCAATAACGTGAATGCTGAACATAGTCTGGAAAAAAAACATAATGATGGCTATAAGCAAAAAGTAAGTGACTCAAGAAATGATGCTCAAGTTCCAAATAATGAAATGAATGTATAGAACATGTTGCCCCATATAACTACCTTGGAATTTGGATGAATGATCAGTGGGATCCCAGCTACATAACAGAAGTCAGAATAGAGATGGCCCAGTTCATCTTAAGTTGAAGAATGCAATAAGCACCCTTCTTAAAACTGGATTTGAGAATGTTCATTGTAGAATGCTGTGTATTTCCAGTGGTACTGTGTGGCATAAAATCCTAGACTTTAATGCAACCACTCTTACAGGAACACTTGAAATATGGATTTATTGTAGAAAGCTAAGAATTTCTTGAACCAAGACAGTGATCAAAGAAGAAGTACTAAAACAAACGAGTAAAGACCAAGAAATTGTAAAACATATAAAGTGCACAAGACTAGACTATTTCTGTCATAAGAAATATAGATTGATGCATCATTCAAGGAAAAACGTCTTGGCTGAAAAATCAAGGAGACCAGTTTGAATGCAATGGTACATCATTGTGTAGAGCAGTTGCATCCAAAACTGAAATACTGTAGCTATGATGACACCAAATCTCTGGGAGAGGAAAGAGTTCTAATCTCATTTTCTTTTCTTCCTTACAGCTTTGCTAAAGTCTTCACTTGTAGATTCAGTTAGTCAGCTTCTCATGCTGAATGAACTAGCCTTCTTACTTTTCAGCATTTTCCTCTATCCTTTTTGCAGGAAGCAATTAAGACCAGTGAAAACCAACAATTAGGGACAGTTGAGAATTTTGCTTCAGAAATTTTTTAAAATAAGAATTTATGAAAATGCACAGATTTCTCCATATTCAGGGGGAAAACCCCTCTTTCCTATATATATAGGTTTTTTTTCCTTCTGCTCAATTTTTTATATATTATATTCCTATATAATTCTTATATATATAAGCAGGAGAAACCATAACTGATTGATTCAGCCATCCAGGCCCAAGGCTTTGTTTGTTTGCCTTATAAAACTCTGGCTTACAGCTTCTGCATAGGTGACCATGTTAATCCTCAAGTACAGTCACCTTTTCTCAGAAGGCCCCCTATCCTTGGTACTTATCTAGAACACGTTTGTCCTCTCCATGCTGAAAATTGAATTGGCCTTGGTAAATGGACACTGCTATCATTTAGAAATGTTTTCAGACTATTTTGTTCTGCTTTTAGAACTTATCAAAATCCACAAATATCTGAATATCTGAGACAGAAAGAACTCAACATTCTCAAACTTTAATGCATGGAAAAATTAAACTGACACATTTTCCCCATTCCTTCCCTACTTTAAATCAATGGATTGAATAACCTAAAATGTAAACATGGAGGTATGTTTTCAGACACCTTACTTAAGAAAAAAGAAAAGTGCATTTATTTTTTAATGCTACTCCTTCCTTTCCCTTTTAGAGGCTTTTCTGAATGACATTCAGCTGAACCCAACATTTGGCACAATATGCTTCTCAGCCGTCAGGAACAATCTCCGGTACCCTACCAGGTGCCAAATATCCCAAATGTCACTCTCACAGCTGCCAAAACTCCTGGCATTTCAGGAGCAACTTCCTAAAGTACAGCTGAGCTGTGTGTTGTCAATATCAAAACCTGTTGCATGTTAAGGGATTATTATGTAGAATGAACAGCAAATTAGTGTCTTCAAGGAGACTCCACTGAGGCCATTTATACTTGTAAAATAATGAGATCTCTTCTTAAGTCACAGTTATTTTATACCATTAAAGTGTAAGTATAATTATTATTTTGATATAATGGGAGCACAATCAGAGATGAGAAATACATACTCTCTCCCTCTCCTTTCCTTCCTCTCTCCCATCTCTCTTTAAACCCTAAATACAGGACTTTCCGGCTGTGATATTCTGGGAGTTACAGCCCTCAAAAATTGACTTTTGTTCACTGACAACTCTAGTTTTCAATTTCAAACAAGAATTTCTGCAACACTTCCTAGTCTCAGTGCTTGTTGGGGGGAATCGTGTCATGTCGTGGAAGTTATACATCTTCTCTATTTCTCTCTCTTTTCTTTAGTTGTCAGTAGATCTTTGAAAGCTACCATGAGTATTTTGGAGGTGGCTGGTTGTCTTGATTAATTTGTGTCTCCATCACTTCACCTCCAAACCTTTGGTCTTTTTAATCTGAATAGTTATTGTGCATGAATATTAATGTATTGGATAACAACACTTATCTATTACTCCACTGCTTGCTATTCTAGTTTCCAATCTGGACAGAGCAAGAATCTCATGAATACTCTCTAATCACATTTTTTTTTAAAAAAAACTCTGTCAGAGTTTGGTGCTAATTTTGTGACTTAAGCTTATCTGTATCCCATTTTCAATCCTGTTTTCCTAATTATTTCCCAGTCCAATCCAGACCTTCATGAGATTTCATATCAGTTGCTTGTGCAAAGGAGTCTGTGTTGGTCTCAATGCTGTTTTAGTTAGTGCTTTTATTAGTAGAGCTTTTCTTATCCCTTACTCCCAAGCACAGATTTGGGCCCTACTTTTTAATACCATGGACCTGTCCAGACAGGGGAATTTGGAGCAGTCTGGTTTGCATTAAAAAGTTCTTATCTTAAGTGTGATCTATTTATCTCTCACTTGAGCAATCCTTCCGTTTACTTGGAAATACATCAACTTAGCACGGTATTAGAATTGTGCTGCATCAGTTAGGAAAATGTGTATACAAACATGCACACATGCGCATGTGTGCGCGCGCACACACATACATATACATATACATGCGTACATGCACTGAATCACACCAAAAAACACAGAAGCCCTAACACTGTGCCAGAAAGGAGTGTGGCAGTTCTTAAAGGGGCAGGATGAGTTGATCCAAGCAGACACACATATGGACGACGCAATGTGGTTTGAGCCAAACCGTACTAACAGTGATCCAAATACTGATCTATATACCCATTTTGATAGGTCCTATGCTTGATTTGGATTTCAAGCTGTGTTGCTGGTTTGATTGTTTTGTCTTTAGATAGTAAATCTTAATACAGAAGCAAGAATTCTGCACCAGAGTGAAGAAGAGCAATGAGTATATTAGCTTTAGCATAATATTTGCATATTAGTAGACTTTAAGCATATTAAAAAGCAAAGACAACACAAACACTTGTCAAGATTCATTAACTCATAAGAAACTATAATGTCCTCAAATTTAATGTACTTAAGTGGGAAAAAGAAAGTCCCATATCTTTTATCAAAAATTTTAAAATGCCCACCATGAAAACTCTTGGACTTATTTGTCCAGAATATGGCACAAAGAACATTGTCTGAGGGGGCTACTATTTCTCCAAATTTCATGGTTATCTGTCAAAAAAGAATTTAAAAAGTTACAGATATTTTAATTTCTCCTTGTTTGTCAATGGAAGTTGTGAAGATTCACATTTCCCAATTTCAGTCCAGATTTGTTCCAGATGGGATGATGTATGAATCAGTCCAAACAGAATCAGGCCAAAATCTAAATTTCTTAAATGTATCCCAAATTAGCAGAGAGTAGCACAGCTCAACTAAACATTGATGCTACCTTAGCAACCCAATGCTCCCTACGCCTATCTGATTCATAGCACTTTGAGAAGATATTGTTATGTGAGGAAATGTGGGTCTCAGTGTTGCTCAATCCAGTGTATTGATCAGCTTGGGAAGTCCAGAGATTGAGTAATAACCAACAACTAAGGGCTAAGGGTTCAGCTAAGCATTATGTTTAAAATATAGTTAACAGCCGAAGCTTCCTTTTCCTGTACGTAAATGTATTCCTACTAGGAGCTGGAGCACTCCATTGTTTTCAAAGAGAATCTACTTCTACATAGGAGAAGCAGATTTAATCCTTTCTCAACAGTTCCCATTTTTACCATTAATTCCTCCCCACCCCATTGGCACTGCTGTGGAGACTTCTGATGGGGACATCTTGTCCCCAAACCTGGTAGGCACAAAGAAGATTATTCATAAACTAAGACCTAAGGAGGAAAGAACAAAACATCTCCAGGTGCCACAATAGGAAAAACTGTAACAAGGAAAAATGCATAGCTGCTGAATGCTGATGGTGTTTTTAACGTAATACATGCTTGAGTCCCGACTGAAGTTTGTGAACTGCCCACACCTTGTAAAGACAGTTTGATAGGCAGAACTTCAAAGAATAAGGCACATGAGCTTAATGAGATTTAAGATTGCCTTGTATAGAGTCCTCTCTGATTAATCAGAATGCAGCCACTTTCAAAGAAGTTTTGTAAGGCTGGGCAGATGGATTATCTATGAAATAACTGCCTGATTAGAAGCTGTGCCAGGTTTGTATTCACTGGGAACTTAAACTACTGGATTTGGAACAGAACATGGTGCTCTTTAGATGTTCTTCCAGCTCTGTTGGAGCCACTGATTTCTGAGCAGCTCCCATTGTAGCTGGGAGAACATTTCAATGATCTAAGCACATGGTGGAGACCTGATCAGATTTGTGGCTTCTGTGCTGCTGGAAAATATCTAAAAGAGTTTCTGGGCTTTGCTCAGAAGGAAGCCAACAATGTGGTCTAAAGGTATGGAATAAAACTAACATAGCATACCATAGTATAACCAGAACTATCTGGGCATATTATTTAGAATGATGACAAGCTCAAAACACAAACAAGTTGCCAATAAGGATTTTGTCTGAAAATATAGAGAGATTTTGGTTTTCTCTAGGAAGTAATTATAATTTGCCTGGTATTAATTGCTTTCTCATTTTAATAATTCAGCTAGTATCTTTTCCTTTTTATTATTACTGAGATCTGCTCACACAAAGATGAAACCAAAATTTACTCTCACCACACACCCCAAAACAGCAGGCAGCCAGAGTAGCTGTGCTGTATCATTAGAAAGGTCTGTGTTTCCTTGGGGCAGGACTGGTTTGCATTAACGTGGATGTGTTTCACTAATTCCACTATCCTTCTCAGCTCTCATGTCACACAGTCTATCTCACTCAGAAGGGTCCCCAAACTGTTGGGAGAGGATTTTGGGGGGCATTCATAGGCTGCCAGATGGAGTCACCTTCCAGCCCCACTAGCATGAACGGGAGCAAAAGACAGGTGGCATAGATTTCTTGCTGTCTTAGACATCTTGTCATGAAAATGTATGAAAGGTGATCAGTGTTTTTTAATGAAAATCACAAGAGAAAAGGCCAGAATCATAATGAAAAGTTAAAAGGTGGCTTATATCTTGATCTTAAAGGGGAGGAATCAATAACACTTGCCAGCAATGAGTATTAGTCACCCTCTGCTAGCTTTAATCAGGTTTGATGGAGTTGGATCCTTCTCACAAGCTGATGCCCAAATAAATCTTTAAATGCTTTCAACATCCATTTCTCAACCTTAATGTGAGATTCAGGACCAAACCTTCCTCTTCACGTAATAAATGCTGTTTCCTTTTTTACCAATTCCTCACAATAACTCTTTTTTGCTGTAAGATGGCGATTGCTACCCTGTTTTCCCGAAAATAAGACTTAACCTGAAAATAAGCCCTAGTATGATTTTTCAGGATGCTTGTAATATAAGCCCTACCCCAAAAATAAGCCCCAGTTAAGTGAAACCCTGCCCTCCACCATTGTGCAACCAGAAGAAGATGACATGATTGTATTTGAATAGATGTAGCAAGGAGAACAAACCTATCCATCTTAAAAGAAATCAACCCTGAGTGCTCACTGGAAGGACAGATCCTGAAGCTGAGGCTCCAATACTTTGGCCATCTCATGAGAAGAGAAGACTCCCTGGAAAAGACCCTGATGTTAGGAAAGTGTGAAGGCAAGAGGAGAAGGGGACGACAGAGGACGAGATGGCTGGACAGTGTCACCGAAGCTACCAACATGAATTTGACCCAACTCCGGGAGGCAGTGGAAGACAGGAGGGCCTGGCGTGCTCTGGTCCATGGGGTCACAAAGAGTCGGACACGACTAAACGACTAAACAACAACAACAAAGATTGTTGTACATGAAAAAAATAAAACATCCCCTGAAAATAAGCCCTACTGCGTTTTTTGGAGCAAAAATTAATATAAGACCCTGTCTTATTTTCGGGGAAACACTGTACCCACCAACCCATCCAACTTTCTGTATCCCAGAAATGCTCTTTGGCAGCAAAAATCAAACCTATGGAGGCTGCGTAGAACTTCCCATTATAGAATGCCTGCCTTGTTATTGAGCTGGACTGTTTTCTATTCAGAGGTAAATCAACAACGGATTGAGAAGGGCCTAAGTAGACCCCGCAAAACTATTGTTCTGTTTTATAGCACAAAACTAGTGAAGTACTGTGTTGTGTGCACTTGTTTGTATGCAAGGTACTCTGATATGACAACACTTCCAATATGGCCTGAAAGGAATTTATAAATGTCACAAGACTTTATGCTTAGTTTAATCTTGCATTCTGCCCTTTTCAATATTTTTACAATACTGATTTATCAATGGCAAAAACATTAAAAATTAATGCTCAAACTTGAATGAGAAATATTTATTAATCCTTCCCCAATATTCTTCCAGAATAAATTTGGATCCGATAAGATGTCCCCTAATATTCACTGTGATAGAAGAAAATGTATTCAGGGATGGAGGTGGGGATGTCATCAGACAGTTCACTTTATTATCTATTTTGAGACATTAAAAGGAAATAGTTGGATGTCTTATTCATAAGAAAGAGAAATTAAACTAATCTAAAAGGAAAGGAAGCATGAAACTGTTGGTAATTAGTAGCAGAAGAAATGCAATAGGAGCGACATTATCCTTTAGGTTCAGTTCTGCAAAAGAGGTTCTCAGCAATAGATAAGATTGGCATCTTGAATATGGAGTCCTCTGATCTGTCTTTAGCTTTCACAAAGTGAAACAAAACAAAGCAAAACTCATTTTAAAAACCCCCAGAGAAAAACTATTATTGCCCCACCACTCATTAGATATCTACCCCCACTCAAGAACTGTTCAGTAAGTTGGGGGTTCTTTCTCCAAAAGTGTCCCCAATTTTAAAGACCTCTCTTTTGTCCTGCTCTCTCCCCATTTTGAGCCAGAAGACTTGTTTTAGGATTAATTGTTTCAAACTTCAGTCTGAATAACCATATTATAGGGTTATGATATTTTCAGACCACTCTCCTGATCAGTAGCTGGTTTGGAATGCTGTAATTTAAACAAAAATACTTGGCACCAGCTGCTAAAGTCAAAGAAGAAAGCACTACATCAGGAGATTGTGAGCTAAAGTCCTAACATCTCCTGAAAACTCCAGTCGCTCAATTTATCTCATTGGACTTACTGTATATTCCCCATTGCCCAGCTGATCAGCTGTTGCATTTCTAACATATTTATTATTATTTATATATTTAAAATATTTTATCCCACCTTTCTCCTTAAGAAGGACCCAAGGCAGCTTACATTATTAAAATAACAACATTTAAAAGCTAAAAACATGAAGTATACCAATATTAAAAACAAATTAAGCAAGTATTAAAACTGGTAGATAAAATCAATACTAAACATACATTCAAAAGCAAAAGAGCACAACAGTCCATTAAAAAAACCTCTCAGACAGCCAGTCACTAAGGAAAAGCCTGTCTGAAGAGAAAGGTTTTTGCCTGCTTGCGGAAAGACAGCAAAGATGGGGCCAGCCTGGCTTCCCATGGGAGGGAGTTCCCATCTCTGGGAGCAGCAACAGAGAAAGACCTCTCCAGTGTTCAACCCAAGCACGCCTGTGAAGGCGGTGGCACCAAAAGAAAGGCCTCCTCTAATTAGTTACATAGTAATAGGTGGGTGGATGCACTGTTTATTAGACTGGCTGTGTTCTGGAATTATACTGCACCTTCTTTTAGGTAGCTATGCTGAACCTACATTACACTTAGGATTGAGTGTACGTGAGATAGATGATGAACTTTCTTGTGCAGGCTTTGATTGGATGGGTAAAAGTAATGCTACGGACTATATTTCTCTCTTCCACCATGGTTTTCTTTCTTTCTTTCTTTCTTTCTTTCTTTCTTTCTTTCTTTCTTTCTTTCTTTCTTTCTTTCTTTCTTTCTTTCTTTCTTTCTTTCGACTCTGTTAACAGATCTCTCTTATGGGACAAACTATCTCAATGGGGCATTGATCCTCGACTACTCTTTCTGCTTAGGCGTCTCCACTCTTCAAACACATGTCAGATTCGCCTCCCAAACTCCAATACACTAACTGATAGATTTCAAGTTAATAGGGGTGTAAGAAATCGTAAGAAAACTTCTGCCCTAAAGCTGGGCACCTGGAATGTACGGACAATGACCCCTGGCTTTTCTGACCACGGCTTTTCTGACGACCTGCAGGAAATAGACGATGTGCGCAAGACAGCTGTCATTGACATGGAACTGAGTAGACTGCAGATGGACATTGTTGCCCTGCAAGAGACGAGATTGCCAGACTCGGGATCTGTCAAAGAAAAAAACTTCTCATTCTTCTGGCAGGGAAAACCATTGAATGAGACCAGGGAATATGGTGTTGGCTTTGCAGTCAGAAATACTCTTCTGAGATCCATTGTTCCACCTACTGTGGGGAGTGAAAGAATCCTGTCTCTGCAGCTCCACTCATCAGCGGGACCGGTCACCCTCATTAGTGCATATGCACCAACACTGTCATCCACTACAGAAGTGAAAGATAAATTCTACGACGATCTGGCAGCTACTATCAAAAAAGTCCCTGAAAGAGAGGCACTGTTCATTCTCGGAGACTTTAACGCTAGAGTTGGTGCTGATCACAATTCTTGGCCCACTTGTCTAGGCCGTTTTGGCATTGGAAAGATGAACGAAAATGGCCAACGCTTGCTGGAGTTTTGCTGTTATTATGGTCTTTGCGTCAGCAACACATTCTTTAATACGAAGCCTCAACACAGAGTTTCCTGGAGACATCCAAGATCCAAGCATTGGCATCAGCTCGATTTGATCCTCACTAGACGTTCTAGCCTTCCTAGTATTACGATCACACGCAGCTACCAGAGTGCTGATTGCGATACTGATCACTCCCTGGTGTGTAGTAGAGTAAAACTGCGAACAAAGAGATTATATCACACGAAAAAGGAAGGAAGACCACGTATTGACATCAGCAAGACTCGCGACCAAAGAAAAGTGGAGGAATTTGCCCAAGCGCTTGAGGAAACCCTTCCAGGCCCGGCTGATGCAAATGCACCTGAACGATGGGAACATTTTAAGAACGCTGTGTATAACACCGCCTTGTCCACATTTGGCAAGAAGACCAAAAAGACAGCAGACTGGTTCAAAGCCCATTCGGAGGAGTTGATGCCAGCCATCGAGGATAAGAGGAGAGCTCTAGCAGCATACAAAGCCTGTCCTAGCAAGTACAACTTGCAAGCTCTTCGAGCTGCTCGTAGCCAAGTCCAACAGGCTGCCAGGAGATGTTCCAACGATTATTGGCTTCAGCTCTGCTCTCAGATACAGATAGCAGCGGACACAGGTAACATCAAAGGAATGTATGACGGTATCAGGCAGGCTTTAGGTCCAATACAGAAGAAATCTGCTCCCTTGAAGTCTGCTACAGGCGTGATCATCCAGGACCGAGCACAGCAGATGGACCGCTGGGTGCAACACTACTCTGAGCTGTATTCCAGAGAGAATGTAGTAACCGAAGAAGCATTAAATAACATTGAGTGCCTGCCTGTCTTGGAAGAGTTGGACAGCGAACCAACCTTAGCAGAAATAAAAGCGGCCTTGGATTCCCTCGCCTCTGGCAAGGCACCTGGAAAGGATAACATCCCTGTTGAAGTGCTGAAGTGCTGTAAAGAGACCATCACTACCGAGCTGTATGAAATCTTTTGTCTTTGCTGGAGGGAAGGTGGAGTACCACAGGACATGAAGGATGCAAACATCATCACATTGTACAAGAACAAAGGAGACAGGGGCGACTGCAATAACTACCGTGGCATCTCTCTTCTCAGCGTTGTAGGGAAGCTGCTTGCCCATGTTGTGCTGAAGAGGCTCCAGGTGCTCGCAGACAGAGTCTATCCAGAATCACAGTGTGGATTTCGAGCTAATAGATCCACCACTGACATGGTATTCTCCCTCAGACAGTTGCAGGAGAAATGCAGGGAACAACAACAGCCACTCTTTGTCGCCTTCATAGATCTCACAAAGGCCTTTGATTTGGTTAGCAGGGATGGCCTTTTTAAAATCCTTCCCAAGATTGGGTGTCCACCTCGACTCCTTGAAATCATCAGGTCCTTCCATGAGGGAATGAAAGGCACTGTAGTTTTTGATGGTTCAACATCAGATCCCTTTGACATCCGAAGCGGAGTGAAACAGGGCTGTGTCCTCGCACCAACCCTTTTTGGGATCTTTTTTGCTGTCATGCTGAAGCACGCCTTTGGAACTGCAACAGAAGGTGTCTATCTCCGGACTAGATCAGACGGAAAGCTCTTTAATCTCTCTAGATTGAGAGCGAAGACCAAAGTCCAGCTGAAATGCATGCGGGATTTCCTCTTCACCGATGATGCAGCCATTGTTGCCCACTCTGCTCAAGACCTCCAACAACTCATGAATTGTTTTAGCAAGGCCTGCCAAGACTTTGGACTAACAATCAGCCTGAAGAAAACACAAGTCATGGGCCAGGGCGTGGACTCACCTCCCTCTATTACCATCTCCACACAAGAATTGGAGGTTGTTCATGACTTTGTGTACCTTGGCTCAACGATCTCTGACACTCTCTCTCTAGATGTCGAGCTGGATAAACGCATTGGCAAAGCAGCTACCATGTTCTCTAGACTCACGAAGAGAGTATGGCTCAATAAGAAGCTGACGACATATACCAAGATCCAGGTACATAGAGCCTGCGTCCTGAGCACACTCCTGTACTGCAGTGAGTCCTGGACCCTTTGTGCACGGCAGGAGAGGAAGCTGAACACCTTCCATATGCGTTGCCTCCGACGCATTTTTGGTATCACCTGGCAGGACAAAGTTCCAAATAGAGTAGTCCTAGAATGAGCTGGAATCTTTAGCATGTATACGTTACTGAAACAGCGACGTCTACGTTGGCTTGGGCATGTCGTGAGAATGGCTGATGGTCGGATTCCAAAAGATCTCCTGTATGGAGAATTAGTGCAGGGAAATCGCCCCAGAGGGAGACCACAGCTGCGATACAAGGACATCTGCAAGCGGGATCTGAAGGCCTTAGGAATGGACCTCAACAGATGGGAAACCCTGACATCTGAGCGTTCAGCCTGGAGGCAGGCGTTGCATCATGGCCTCTCCCATTTTGAAGAGACCCTTGTCCAGCAGACCGAGGCAAAGAGGCAGTCACGGAAGCAGCAAAATCAGGGAGCTGGACAGGGGACAGATTATATTTGTCTTCAGTGTGGAAGGGATTGTCACTCTCGAATTGGCCTTCTCAGCCACACTAGACGCTGTTCCAAGTCCTCCATACAGAGCACGTTACCATAGTCTTTCGAGACTGAAGGATGCCTGTGCCAATAGGGGTGTCCGTCAAGGGTGTATATTAGCCCCCTTACTGTTCAACTTATTTCTTGCAGATCTCCCTCCTTTCCTACGTAAAGCTACTAACTCTTCCCCCTCTCTTAATGGTGCCCCTCTCTCAGTCCTCCTCTATGCTGACGATGCAGTCCTGCTCTCCCTCTCCAAAGCCGGGCTGCGTCTACTTCTAGCCAAATTCCAAGACTACTGCTCCATCAACGATCTTAGCATAAATTCTTCCAAAACTAAAATAGTTGTTTTTTCTAAATCTAGCCCTCTATCCACTTGGACAGTTGGTACACAATCCTACCAACAAGTGCCAACTTTCAAATACCTTGGGCTCACTTTCCACTTCAAACTAAACTGGGCTCCACACAAAAAATTGGTCATTTCCACATCAACATCCCAACTCAATGCAATCTCAAAATTCCATTACTTCTCGGGCAACCAATTTGTCCCAGCAGCTTTGCATATTTTTCAGTGCAAACTCCTATCCCACCTCTTTTATGGGGTCCCCATCTGGATAGAGGCTGTAAACCACGACATTGACTCCATTGCCGCTGTCTTCTTTAGAAAGATTTTAGGTGTGCCCAATATGATTCGCCTCTCCACCATGGTACCTGAATTGGGAACCCACCTCCCTTCTACTCTTGCCTGGGTCTCCACTTTCAAATACTGGCTCCGCATCCATCTCCACTCTAATTCCAATTCTCTCCTCTTTGACCTTCTTAGTGACTCTTACACCTCGAACTGGTTTAAACTGATTGACTCCAAACTTCTCTCCCTAGGACTAGAATTAGAATCCCTTTTCGACCTGGGATTACAACAGGCCCATTCCTTGATCAAACACAAACTTTGGCAGCTTGAGTTTGAGTCACTCTCAGCTGACTTAAACCCCACTTGCTCTCCCCTTTTTTTCAGTCTTCCTCCTTCTCTAGGACGTCCCTTAAACTATTTCTCTTCACTGTCCAACCCTGGTCAGAGAAGAGCATTTATGTTAGCCCGCCTCAATATCTTCCCTTCGGCGGTTCATGCAGGCCGATTCGCTAAGATCCCCCGTGCAAATAGGCTCTGCTTTTTCTGTCATACCCTCCCAGATTCCCTGGACCATATTTTATTTCATTGCCCGGCGCATTCATCTCTGAGAAAGCTGTTTCTCGAACCGTGGCTTTCTCTCTTGCCCAACTCCCTATCCTTTTTCCTGAACGATTCTTGCCCGCGGATTACATCTGCCGTTGCAAGATATCTTCTGGAAATTTCCAATTTAACCCATTACCTATGATACTACTTGTTGAGTGTATCTCCTAATTTATGTTTATTCTGATTATCGCTTGGCTTGTATCCATGTTTTGCTGTTGTCCGTTCATATGCCAATAAAGGTTTCGAGTCTTTCTTTCTTTCTTTCTTTCTTTCTTTCTTTCTTTCTTTCTTTCTTTCCTTCCTTCCTTCCTTCCTTCCTTCCTTCCTTCCTTCCTTCCTTCCTTCCTTCCTTCCTTCCTTCCTTCCTTCCTTCCTTCCTTCCTTCCTTCCTTCCTTCCTTCCTTCCTTCCTTCCTTCCTTCCTTCCTTCCTTCCTTCCTTCCTTCCTTCTTGAATGTTTGCTGCTAGTATTTATTCACAGGATCATTTTTTCCCCTCTTCTGTGGGTGGTTTTGGAGGTTCTACACTGTAAGAGTGCCACACATGCTGAAGTTCCTTCAGATATCTCTGGAGAGTCCAAAGAAATTGTAATGATAAGATTCCTTTAATGATTTGGCAGAAACAATTTTGAAATGCATGTACTGAAGGTAATACTTCCAGAACTATTGTGGAGGAGAACACATAACTGAAATGAGAAAAGAAAGGATCCTCAAAAGAAATAAAATTAAGTCTGTCTCACTTTATGGAAGGAAATAAAGAGCACAATGAAGCTGAAATGGTAAAGAAGATGAAGTTTAAAAAAAAAACCACCTAAATTCAGATCATGCAAATAAATCAAGATCTGTTCTAACCACTGAGGTAAAATGGCAGCTTTAATGTCCCGTGCTTCTCTTCTGTCCTACAGCTTAGCTCTCTGCTGTGACATACCTTATGTACAGTTTGCCCTAAAGCACAGATGGCTCATTCAAACAGCAGTGACCAGTGATATAATACAAGTAGCAAAACAAAACATTCAATTAAAGCTACTTTAAAAATGTATGATGAACCTGTGATTTTCAGAGCATATAATGTTTATCACACCTACATAAGGAGCTCTCACTTTCATTTTATCAAGGAGCAAGGGAGTCTAGAAGGGAATGCCAACCGAGGATTAATAATGATACTTTGTCCACAAAATAATACATCTTGATGGGAATTGATACAGGGCAGAATCCTAGCTCCAGTTTGTAACCTATCACTTTTGCAAACGTGTATTTAATGCATGTGTCCGGTTTCATTCTACATTTCGGTGGGCTAGGCTTGATCCACATTTCCTAATCTATCCACAGACAGCCACTCTTCACATTCATGAACCCTTCTATTGATGAACATCAGTGTATGCCTCGGGGGAGGGGGAAGAGAGCATATTTCAAGGGCCAACATATATAAGCATTTCAAATGCGTGCAAAACACACACACACTTAAATGCTGTTCAATGCAATGCATATTATCTGAAACATGCACAGAAACATACATGTTGAGAGGTGGGAGATAATCAAAGAAAGTGATGGACCACATCCTGTAAATAAAGCAACTTAATAGAGCCAGGCAAAGATCTGTTGGAGAGGTAGGAAAGTCCATGGATGAGGACATTATAGATAAACACATCACTCTTTTCATACTCTTACTTACTGTGACATCCCACTACCCACATACTCCAGCTGTCTGTCAGTAGGAACTCTTCTTTGTGGTATCCCATGATATGGAAGAGAATGGCAGAGGAAGTGGAAAATTACCACACACACTTCCAGACAGGTAGCTGTGTTAGTCTGTCTCAGTCACAGCAAAGCAAAGCAAAAAACTAAAATAGTGTGGCGATTTTAAAACACATATATGGCCAGAATCTTATTGCTAATGCCTGCTAGAAGGTCAACAGTGGAAATTTCAGCCACAAATTGCCATTAGTTGAGAAGCTGCACTCATGTTTCTTGTCTCAGAACAGTAGTATGACTTTGCACGTGACAGGAGCTATAAATGCCAACTTCATAACTAGCAACAAGCCTCTCCAATTTACAGTGGTCAGCTTGTTTTGGTGTCAGTACTCCATTGGATTCTTACCTATTTGTTAGAATAGCAAATTTAGAAATGTGTTAGTTTTAGAGGTGCCACAGTAGTTGTATTTGTATTATTGATAATGCACGCTTGTGCACCACACAGTGAAGCACTGTATGGAAAAAGTCCATGGGCCTCTTTCTATTCTGGCCAAATAGCCTGAGGCAGGAAAATTACACTGGTGTTTGAAAAGGTCCAATTTGCATGTTGCGATGCAAATTTCAAGATATGACAAAGGGATGAGATCTGCAATCATTTACTGATGGTGGTAGAGGTGGTGGTGACAATGTAATTACTAGAAACTTTTTCTTGTTATAATCTTTATTTTTAAGCTGAATGAGTTTATGATTGCAGTGAATCTTGGCTTTTAGAAAGAAATTTCAAACAATAAGGGAAAGATGATATTCTTTTAGAGTAGCTCTGCTAATCTAATGAAACAAAAATAAGATAATATCCTATCCTAAGATGACATCTTATGGACTAATAAGTACTATAGGTATAACCTTTCATGGATGGCAGCCCACTTGATGACATGCATAGAATATTGCTTCAGTTTTAAGATTATTGTACCCATGCTTGGGCTGTTGTTATCTAATGATGACTTCCAAAATGTCACATCATTAACTCAAGTTGTGGAAGCTCAAGGCCACGGATTTCTTTATTGAGTCAACCCAACTTTTATTTGGTCTCCCTCTTTTCCTGTTGCCATCAACTTTTCCCAGCAATATTGTCTTTTCTAGAGAGTCTTGTTTTCTCATGATACACTCAAAAAACAACAGCATTTTTGCTTCTAAGGAAAGTTCAGAGTTTGATTTGATCTAAGACTCAGTTAGTTGTCTTTCTGGTGGTTCATGGTATTGCAAACCTCTCCTCCAACAACAAATTTCAAATGAACTGATTCCTCCCCTACCTCTGTCAGCTTTCTACATTGCTCACCTTTCACATTCTTGCACAGTAACCAGGAATACCATAGTATAGATGGGCTTCATCACAAGGCCTTCTAGTTTCTTCATAGCTTTCCTTAATAAAGAAACCTGTTATGAGATCAGCAATCAAAATAGCTAATTTACCTGGTTCCCCTCTCCCCATTTTATTCTGAAACTGCCCTCTAAAATAGGTTTGGCTGAATGGCACTTATTGGCCCAAAGACAACAATAGGTTTTGTGACTGAGCAAAGATTTAAACTTGGATCTCTATCTTCCAAGTCCACAGCCCTAACTTTACTATTATACAGGCTCTCTCACATCAACGGTGACAATATAAATTATGCTGAAACTGAAACATGTTGGTAAAGAAAACAATGTGGCAACCATTCACCAGAAATTCTCCTACACAAAATTCTTCTTAAATTAATTGGTTCCATCAGGTCATTGATTTGAGTTTAGCTTGCAAAGAAATGCCATCTTTACATTAGGAAAGACCAGATGTATGGCACTGCAAAGCATATTTCACAAGGCTTCAAAAGCCTGAATGCAATCATTTAAGTTTGCAACTTCAGTTATTTTTAAAAGTCTGGCACTTCTTTGCATATTAACATCTGCTAGGCCGTGCTTAATTAAATGTCTTTGTCCAAAACATTTAAATGTCAAACAATCATAACGCTTGACTATGACATAGCTTCATGTTGCTAGTTTCTGTTGCTAAGGGAACGGCTATATTTTAAAGTTTGGTGGCTTAGGAAGAAAGCGAGAGGGACATGAAGCTAGGAACAAACAAACAATGTTATAATAAAAGAAGATCATTTAAAGCTTGGTTAAGGGAGCATGGCTGGCATTAACATTAGCCTGACTGAGGAGATTGCCTCAGGTAACAAGGGTGAAAAATTTACTGCTCCCTATTCCAACTGGACTGGTCCCACCCTGCCCTGGTCAGTTGCTGCTGTTCTAAAGCTGCCTCTATCATCCCCACCCCCAAAATTAAGAAGCAGCAGCTTTCTCATGAAGAGGACTAAAGAAGAACTAGCAGTAGAGTTGTTGCAGCAGTAGTGGGATTAGGAAGGGAAAGCCCCAGCTACCACACACCTATTCTATCTAGATCTCACTTATGTCTTTTTCTTCATTTAATTTGATACTGGACTACAGGAGGTCCTTGAGCCAGGCACAGTGGGAAGGGTGTCTTAGAAAGTGGCCAGTAAGATGTGATTTACCAAGGCACTCTTCCCATACTGCCTGGCTTGAGGACTCCTCACAGGCTGACATAAATTGAATGTGGAAAGAAATAGCTCTACACTGTAAAACTGGCCTCTGAAGATTGTAAGAGTTCAGCTATGGTAGGTGCCTCCTCCACTTCTTTGTTGTGACCACCATTACCATCTACTGCCACCACCATCACCACAGTATTGTCTTCTTTGACTAGACAGTGGCATGGCTGCCAACATATCCTTCTCCATTTCCAGCCAGGTGATAGTATCTCTTTCTCTTCTTTTTCAGGGTGGGTGGATGAGTAGCACTGCCACATCAGCTTGCTCTTTTCCATATTATAATGAGGGGAGTTTGGCTACCATGGAACTTATTGGGGGAGACACTTTGCTTGCCACCTAAGGCAGCAAGAGATCTTGGACCATCCCAGATGTCATTGGACTGTAAGTCTCATAACCTCTACCTGGCATAGGGTATCACAGAGAATGAGGTCCTGGAGGACCACATGTTCTGTACAACCAGAATAACCATGATTATTACCTGTTGCAAATTTTGTTACTTTCCTTAGTGAAGAATTTTTTACTTCCAATGTATGTATTGTACTGTCACTTTCTAAGTATTTGTTGTCATATTTTCAAATCTTTTACTACAAGTACTTAGTTATTAGTACATTCATATCCCTCTTTCTTCAAGGCAATTAAAAGCGGTATCTATGGCTCCTCTCCTCTCTACTTTATCTTCACTAAAATGCTGTGATGTAGTTCCTTATAGGATGACTGGCTCATGGTCATCCAATAAATTTCCATTTCTAACCTTTTATTGCAACAATTTATTTATTAATTGCTTATGTTTTTATTCTTCTTTACCCCCCCCCCCCCAATACACTTTGGTCAGAACAGTGAGCTCTCCTCCCCCCCCCCCATTTAGTTCTCCTCAAAACACTACCAGCTAGATCAGGGTGAGAGATTTATAAATTTATAAGATTCAGGGTTATAAAAAGGAGTGTGGTACAGTAGTTGGGAGTGTTGAACTGGGACTTGGAAGATGGAGGTACTGTTCTCCACAAAGCCAGGAAACTCATCTTGAGACAGGACAATACAAGCTGAGATTTTCATGATTTCATCAACTTTAAGTAAACCACTCAAGTATATTTCAGAGAGAATGGAATAGGATGAGCAGGATCTGTCCCCCTTTCCTATTCCATATTGGGCAAAGCAAGTGAAGTTGCTGACTAGGCAGACCAAGAGAAAAGTGAGAGGAGCAGAAACTGTAAAGCTCACCATGGCAGACATCCAGGCAGGGCAATCAAAAGTCACTGTCCAAGAAGACGTCCAAATGGTCAAACACAGTCCAGGTAATGCGCAGCACACAGGAACAAGATGGAAGGTGTTGAACAACTTGGTTCCAGCAATTTGCAGAGCCCAGTGAAGACTGTTTTCTAGCTGTGCTCCTGAAGCTCCATGCAGCTGCAGGTTTTCAGGTGGCAAGGGAAGAAGCCAGCTGGAGGATTTGCCCCTTGAATATCCTGGGAGAAATAACCCGCTTACAAGGAGACCCCCTGCAGCCAAGTACTCCACTTTGGTGCTCATACGTTCAACCTTCGTCACTCCCAAGGGCTGGGAGGTCATCTCACTTCCTCCTTGGACTCAGTTACTGTGCCTCCATCATCTGTGGGCTCAGGTTCCCTGAGGATCCAGGATCTCAAGAGTCGAAGAGATCCTCTATCCCGTCAGGCTTTGCAGTGTCCAGTTTCTCAGGCAAGGATTCCTTTGCTGAGGTCATGACACCCCTTCTTGTTTTTCTGTGATTCATCAAGTACTTCAGCAACCTTACTATTTAAAAGTTGACAAAAACGTCAACTTAGTTGAGATAATTTAAAGTATAATTGGGATTAGGACTACGCGAATACCATCTATTTCAATTTGGTTAAAATTATTTGTCTTACAAATCACAACCAATTTGTTTTGAGCTGATTTGTAGTCTGTCCAATTCCATTTGTATCCAAACATTTAAAGTATTTGTGTCTGTATATGTCCAAATAGTGGAAAATCAAGAAAATAAAAGGCTCTGACCTGTGATGGGGAGGAGAATTTCAATGGTACCAATTGTTACTCAACCTCCAGAGTGCAGGCAAAGTTTCCAGAATTTTCCTCCCTTCCTCCCATCTCACTTTTACCAGAAATCATGAAATCTACTCCCTTCCCAGCTCTTGCCCTTCTGGGAATCCCTCCTGCATTAGCTGGACACTGTTGGCCAGGTGTCAGTCACCCTCAGAGCTTCTTTAATGAATTTTTTAACTTCTGATGCATTGGAACAAATTTTACATTTAAGAGAGCCCTGATACAATTTGAGTGCCATTTCAGGCTTCCTCATTTCACTTCCAAAGCAGATAAATATTCCCACTTCCACTTATTTTCTATCTACAATCCTAATCTGAAGCATATCTCTAATTGGCACCATGCATTTTAAATTAGGGCTCAGTTTTCATATATATATATTTCATGTACATTTTATAGCCAAAATCCAATTTTAGTTTCAACTGAAGTAGACCACTGAAGCAAAGGAATATACCTATGTGCTGACTTACCAAGTTCTCTTTGACTCACTGAATCTTCTCCATTTGGGACTAAGAATTGGATTTAATCTAGATAACTAGCTTAATCTTACTGGTTGTCTCCTTCAGAACAGGAAAACAAACGTTTGCAAAGGAACGTAACCTAATTATATACTTGGGGAAATACCATAAAATAAATTTTTAAAAGTATATATTTTATATGAATTTCAAAAATGTTTTCTTTGTTTATGGCTCATGTAATATATTCTAGTTGCTTAGCTATGGCAATTTGATGTGCATATGGAAACCAGATGGAAATGAAGCAGCAAAGGTTTTGCTTGAATTATTTTTTGGAGTGAGACTGATGTTCAAAAAATGCAAAAGCAGAGCATGGAAACTTAGCATGGCATTATGGACAATGAATTTATGACATGTTTATGTCAAGGACACTAGAAAGTCATTATTATTCTAAATTCTTGGTTGTATTGTACAAGAAAGCTCAGGTGCCACTGGATGTTGTTGGGTTTTTTTCCCTTATCCAACTGAGAAGGAAATTCTCTGTCTGAATAGTAACTGTACCTTTTTCTTTCTATTATTAAAAAAGAATTGTGTTATATTGTCAGAGCAGACAACAGCCAGATTAGTATGCATGTTTGTTGCATTTTTAAAAAATGAACATTTCAGCTTCTAGGTAATGGAATGGTTTAATGGATTTTTTTAAGGGAACAAATAGCATAAGCTGCAGTTTTCATCATGTTCGCAAATAACTTAAATTCTGCATAAGCCACTGAGCTCATTTTTTTCAAGGAAAACTCAGCAACAGCGATGATGATAATCATCATAAAAAACAAGTCAAAAGGAGGAAACGTTGTTCATTGTGTCAGATTTCCCAGTTATATTAACTAGGCAGGCAAATCAATGCCTTTGTGGAAACCAGTGTGTTTCAGTACAGCATAGAAAGCATTCTGACATGTAGGGGTAAAACCAGAAGAAAGAATAACAAATCTTGGAAACTGAAAACTATATCTGTTGCCCTAATGGATCAGTAATGTTATCCAGTTTGTTATCTCAAACTGTGCTTGTTTACAGCTCATCCTTTCTGTACATGCCCTTTTCCATTATCTTTCTAGCCCAAATCCGAATGGAGAAGATGAAGTGTACGGGGACTAGCAAAAATTCTCCATATAATCTGGGTCAGAGCATGGAAGTAACTAGTTGCAATTAACATAGTTATCTGCAGCTACTGATATAATTCAATTAGTAATGCATAGGTTAATTAGGTGTAATGTGCAACACCTACTTGCCTTCAAAAAATACTTTATACGGACAGTTCAGTGCATTTAGAAGCAATTTCTTGGTTTTATACTGTTCTGCTATTAATCCTATGTAGCAATTTCCAAAGAAGTAGCTGTGTTAGTCTGTCTCAGCATGTTGGCAAAATTAAAGGGGGGGGGGGAAATAAAAAGAGAATGGCAACAGAGAAACCAGTTTCAGAATGCCTCAGCCTCCACTCTCTTGCGGATCTCAATTGACAGTTGTAGAATAAAGGAGCTACAGAGACTCAAAAAGGAGACCACAGAAATTGACTACATGAATAACTTCCAGTGCATATCTGTAAAGCTCTAAATAAATGTCAAAGCTTCTTAGCATAATACATATATTAATAAGTCAGCTTTCCGTAATATCTCATGGGAATAAAATACTTGTCTACATTGAGAGACTCTGACTTCTGTCCCAGAAGCAGCTAGTATTTCTGTGACATCCAAACCTACCTGGTATGGAGATAGATTTGATGTCATCCTGTCTATGGTCTGCAATTTCAAGTCATTTATATCTTGATAGTCAACTTGGATTTGCAATGCATTTTCACTTTGTCATCTTTCTGTATCCTCACCTGGTCATGACTCCTACCACCATGAGGATATGTATAAAGATAGAGGACATTGTGTTTGCATCCTTGGGTCTGAAGAAGTGGATCTTAGTCCACAAAAGGTCATATTGAAATAAATATGTTACTCTCCCACAATATTTTGCTCTCCCCTTCCCTTTCTCCTTTAATTTTGCCAAAAACCCTAAGTTGCAAGGGAAATAGTCTTTGGATTCAATATTAGAATTGGCCAGGAGAAAGAACCAGAGAGCATTTCCCTGCGATGATCTGGCCTGTTGGTAAGGTCAGTGCAACGCATTAATATTGAGTAATACAACAAAAGACTTATGTAATTGGATTAATTATAGTGTTAACAGCACCGGCCTGCTGAGAAGTAATGATAATGCAACAAGTTCCTTTTACAACTTAATACACCAAGCTCTAGTCCTGGCCTTCTACTGCCTCATGAAATAATTAATTTACTTTATTGCTAAAGGACTCCTCTTGTCAATCACCCCCTGCTGGAGCAATAATTGTGATAACAGTACCTACCTATTTATACTTCTGGCAACCATGTTAGTTTGGAGTTGTGTTCAAAGCATGTGTGACTCATGGAATAAAGCATTTATTTTTAAATGGGGTTTACAATAGTTTTATATTTAAAAACTCATAACTTGAAAAACCCCTTGGGTAAATGTCCCAAAATTTCATGCAGAGCAAGAGCATATATATATTGTTTTGGCTGCCCCCATTTCTAGAATTACCTTGTAGAATGTTGATTTTATCGCCAGCACAAGATCATTGTGGCAGTAATATGAGTGGTATTGCTACCAAAAAACTTCAATTGAACTGTGACAACTCCAGCACAAACAGTGAGGCAAATGACAGTGTAGGCACCAACAAAGTTTAAAACAGGTTCATTGGACTCAGTGGAAATTAAATTAATCACAACTTATTTCAATCTCATTCATTTCTATAGCTCTTTTCTAAATAAGGCTGAGCTTGGATCCAAGCCCATAGTTTCATAAATATTTGAGTCTTGTGTTGGCTGTTCAAAAGAAAGAAAGAAACACAAACCACAGAATCCTTATTGAGTTGGGTATATATCTGAGAATTCCCAGGTCCGTTTAGTTTTAATGATAACTATTTCCTTCACAGTTTTATTGTTTCTCATTGTTTGTATAGCATGTAATAAAGCCCTGAATTCTACCCATGAACAAAGTCAGTGCATCAAAATTGAAGCATGGTGATGGGGTACGTTTTAAGCTTTCCATGTGTTCATCCAGTGTAAATAACAACATAGAGTATCTGCCTAGCAGCATAACTGACAATCTTCCTGGCATGGTTTATTACTAATTACCATCATCCCCGAGCGTTCACACTGCTATGATTACTGTTATGTCAGCATTCCCATTATTAAATTATCCTTATGAGGCTTTAAACAAGGCAAGCATAGTGATGAACCCACACTGTAATCAGATAGCATTTAAATCTGTAGCAAATCCTTGCAGTGGGCTCAGCACATCCGTATAATAAAAATGGACTCTCATATTCACATGTAATTCACATTACAACTGTGTTTGCTTTTTTCAGTCTATGCATACCTCAAAGCTATATCAGTGTGCCATGAAAAAGATGGGGATGCAGCTGAGTAGCCAAGAAATTCCTTACAAAAATTGTCCCATGGCTCAACCCTTGATATTTCAGGCCAGACAGAAAAAAATATCATATCTAAAACCCTGGAAAATAAGCTATTTTTAGTATAGAGCAGGAATGGGCAGCATATAAACCTCCAAATATTGCTGGACTGCAACTGCCATCACCATTTCCTAGGCTGGCTTATGCTGATGCGATGGCCATGTGTTCCACATCCCTGATGTAGACAGTAGGAACTAGATGAGTTTAAAGAGGGGTTGAAAAACATATTTTTTTTACACAACAGCTCTCAGAATCTTTCAGCCTACATAGCTAAGAAAGTAACTTTTTGAAGCTCTGGGTTCAAATAATATTTATCCCGCGGTTTGTTTGTTTTTAAAATGACCAGAATTGTGTTTGGGGTTGAGTACGTTTTGCATAACTTGCTGTGACTAAATGCAGCTGACAACTCCCAACAAGCACCAGGGCAACTTCCTTTTTGAACAGGAAGCTAGGGGGATGTTGTCCTATTTTAGGCCACCAAGTCTTCCAGCTTAAGTCACAGTGAAGTATCTGTAGGTATCTATCTGTCAGGTGGGACTCACAGAATGAAAAATTGTGGAATTTGTAGTAAAAAAGAAAAAAGAATCCTCCCTAGCCATTACTTAACAAAGGATAACACCAATGGATCAGCACTTTTTTCCTTTGATTTTTAGTCTTCAATTATTTTTTGTTTAAAAATTTCTTAATTCCAAAGGAATGTTTGATTTTTAATTAAAATAATGGAAGTTAAAGAATTATTTCTTTCCAGATTATACTTGGCCTCCAGTACCAAATGGGGTTGCAAGGGAATGTAGCGCCCTAGGCAAAGCACATGTTTTGTATGCAAAGATCCCTAGATTCAATCCCTGGCAAAGGACCTTGTTTGAATTACTAGAGAACTATGGCCTTTCAGAGCAGACAAGGCTGAGTTTGATGTCTGCACAGCTGCAGACATGGAAGCCTGATTAAAAAAAAATGCGGATTACAGCAGGTCCAAGCGGATTTTTCCCACTGTGAAGTTGCACCCATAGTCTTTGCAATTTGCAGAAACCTGTCTTTCTGCTAAACCAGTATATTTTCTTTTGAGAAGCATGGCACATGCATACAGCAAATGAAGAATAACCACCTTATTTACAAAAAAGATCCATCCATCCATCCATCCATCCATCCATTCATCCATCCACTGCCTCTAATCCTTAAAACTCCCCGAACAAAGCAACAGTCATCCTAGTTTGCACAGCTATGCAATTTGTGTGTGTTTTTTTTTAAAAAAATCATTCTCACCAGTACGGAGAGTGCCAGAAAATGTTTCACCCTCTCACAGACGAGAATAATTCTGTGATACCTTGTTCTCGCCTGTGAGGACAAGACAAACAAAGATTTACAATCTAGCCTGAAATAGCTCTACTGGAATGCTTATGGTATGTGGATTGGTGTTTGTAGGAGAAAATGGAAGTAACTGGCTGACTAACCCCTGATAAATTCTTTTCCTGGAGCTCCTGCTACAACCATCAAGGCACACTCTATTCAGACAGTATAAATTATCTCATTCATCTAGTCTTGGCCCCTTTGTTGACACTTAGCTCATGGTTTCAATGCAGAGCCTGAAGAAGAGAGGGCTGCTGTCTGTATGCCCTACTTGTGAACAAGAACCCATGTTTTCCAGAGTTCTTGCTCACATATAGAGCCTGCACATGGACAGCTGTCCTTTCCTCTTCAGACTCCACACTGGAAACCATGAGCAAAATTATGAGGGAAGGACAGGGGCTAGATATTCCCTTCTCATTGTTCAGAACACTGGCTAATAGCAAAATACATTTCTCCCCTAACCTGGATAAAGAAAACACACATCACTATTGACTGTTGTCATGATATAAGCATGTTCTGTGCCACGCAGATATGTTCATCCAGTTCTAAAATGATAGTTCTGTTTGAGGCACTAAATGTACTCACATCTCTGGCAAAACCCGCCAAGGTCTGAATTTTGTCCAGTTGTCTCTCAGCCTTAATTTAAAGATTATTGTGATACTAGTGTCCCTCAATATTATGTTAGTATTATTGTCCTAGTAAAATGTTGCTTATCCCTCAAACAACAAGATATCAAAATGAAATCCAAAGCATAATCTTCTATTTGATCAAAAACAACTTGATTCTACAGCTATTCTCTGGGCAGAAGTGTGTAAGTAAGATGCAGTGCCCCTTGAATAATGTCAAAATAATGATTCAAAGTAATGAATCAAATGATCATATATTGAATTTTATGCAGGAGTTAAATAACAATAAAGTATTTTTCATCTTTCCTCATACAGTCAGGTCATTAGCACGATGAAGTCTTTATCAGACTGAGGTTTCTATTAATGTAGTATAAACGACATGTCGATATCTGCCATTGATAAGTGAAAGAGAGAAATTGAATTCTGAACAATAAAAAAAGAGATGCCTTGGTGTTGAGAAAGTGGAATGTAACTGAACATCAATGCCAGCAATCATTCATTATGGTAAAATGTCTGGGAAGTAGTGAATTATTTGATTCTCCTCAAGCCCACTGGCAATTATAGAAAGGTATTTTTAAGACAGTTTTAGATGATGCTATAAACGCTTGTCCTTCTGAACCCTAATAAAATGTCCTTTTTTCTCCTTTTTCTTTTCCCTCCCTTGTGGGTTCAAAGCTCTCTTGACAAGTAAAGGACGAGCTTCTCTCCTCACTTGACTATCTCTTCTTTTATAACCTACATCCAAATCAGATTGCCTGGGACTGACACGGACAATTGTACAGGTTTACACATTTCTGTTTAGAGCAACACAACAAGGATTAGTAGCTTGTAGCTTGTACCAAATGCCCCACATGCTGGCCACCAAAACCTCTCACAATGCCATCACCACATATGAGCTGCTTCGACGTCTGCAGCTCTCCATTGGTTAACTTCTTTTTCTGGTGCAATATAGGACAGAATTATACATTACCAATAAATTGTCTCATAGATGAGGGAATTAGGTCTGGTTGCATGTGATTCTCACAGCAGAAACTTTCCCCACCTCCTTTACTTTGCAAATTAGCTTGCTTTGTTTTATGATAGGTCATTGTGAGGGAGCATGGGCTTTGTATGGAAGTTCAACCCTGAAACACAAAAGTAATTTCGGCCATAATGGTGGGCTACTGCATCACATAGTTTGGCCAATAATCAAGCATTCAGAGAACCTTCTTGAATTTCTGAGCATGTGAAAATGTACAAGAGGCCACCAACTGATTTTCAGAACAAGCATCTTGGTGATCAGCATTTAACTTGCTAAATGGGCTCAGAATAGTTACAAACCAATAGCGACGGGTGCTCAATTAGGGGAAGGATTTCTATGACATTACACATTTTATCTGTAACCTGCATTTGAACCCATAAGCAAGTTCATACTTGCATTTCTCACCAGATTACTCATAAACATGTTCAAACCCAGCCATGAGCTCAAACATAGGTTGCAGAAAAAAATATAACATGTCATAGAAATCCTCTCCCTAGCTGCTATTGGTTTGTAAATAATTCTGAACCCATTTAGTGAATTAAACACCTTAATAACCTAGCAAACTTGTACTTCTGTTGACCTTGGCACAATATTTCTAATCCTAGGGTGAGTGTTCACCAGAACAAATGAAAACTATTGCGATCACAATATGCTTTGCAAGACAAATACAATTATTTCAGTGTGTTTCTGAGAATGAGAAAAATGATACTGATAAGGGAGGATGCCTTTCACCAGAGGTACTTAGATTTCAATCTTCAAAATGACAGGCTAATAAAGTGCATTTGCTTACCTTTTGTTTCTTTCCAAGGGAAGAGATTGTTCTGATTAAAAATCCACAGCTATATTATATCTATCAGCTTAAATAAGATATGCTGGTGAGAAATATTCCATATGTAGTTCCTGACTTTTTGTACCTGAACTATAATATCAAAAGGAAACTCTTGTCCCTCTTATGTCCTCAGGGGAAAAGGTGGAAAATAATAAACCTCTGGTGTCTTTTCTGCAACCTACTGTCCGCTATAAGTGCCATTGTAATTTAATAGTGAGTACACAAGCAGGCAAAGACCTTTCTCTTCAGGCAAGCTTTCCCTGAGTGACTGGTTTTTTAAACGGATGGTTGTACTTCACTGCTTTGAATGTGTTTTCGTGTTGCTTATGTTTTTCATATGTTATTTGTTTGATCCTTTTTAGTATTTGTATACTCACTGCTGTTAGCTTTTTATATTGTCTTCCACTGATGTACGCTGCCTTAGGTCCTTTTAAGGAGAAAGGTGTGGTAAGAATATTTTAAATAAATAAATAATAAATAATACCAGTGGTCTGTGGTGTGACCAAGCAGACACCTCACCCTGCCACTTCAGGTGAGACTCTCCCTCTAAAACCATGAGCTGCCCTTGATGATGAGGTTGTTACAGTTTAAAATTGTATATTAAAATAATTAATATAAGAGGGCTCTAGAAAAAGCAGCCTTGAAAAATGAAAGTAAATTTAAAAGTGTAGCTAGGAAATAGTTTACTACGGTTATGGAAAACACGTACCAAAATTATTAGCCAGCTCCAGCTGAGCAAAGTCACTGAATCATAAACATTTTGGCAGTTGAACAATGTTTTCATTACAACATAGAGGTGATATATGTAGTCTGATATTTGACACTATTTGTTCCAAAGCATTTACATTACAATATTTAGGTTTTATGAGAATTTAAAGTTTCAAATCTTTGAGGTTGTTGACCCTTAACACTCCAGACTTTACAAAATGTCTAGTCAAGACAAACATGTTATCAGTAAAATTGTAACTTACCAGACATTAAGTAACAAACCTCTAAAGTTGCAAACTCTGCTGCAACATTGAGATTTCTATTTCCATTTTTTCCCCTGGACTTCTAAGCTCTTAGATTTCCAAGACTTGCAGACAAGATTATTTTAACAGATAAAGGGATGGTAAGGGTATAAATAATTGCCGGTCAAGAGAGTCAAGGCAAGGAGCAAAGGTTGTCAGGAGAACAGCATTAAAGGGGAGAAAACTTCTGGGGGGCAGTTAAGATTTTTCATATATGCTTATGTAATTGCTTATACTCTAGTATAGTTTTTTACTTATATAAATGTGTTAAGATATTTCTCATAGATGTGTCTTGATTGAGAGTTAAACATTTATAACTTTAGAGACTATGCCTTTGTAATACTTTTATTCTTAAGTATGTTGCAGCACTTTACCTAGAAGTCTATGATTTCATTTTGAAGCTCCGTATTATTTTTTGTTGGCTCATTTAAAGTTTGCTTAGAGTAGTTACTTATATTTTGGTTTAGTTCCCTTAGTTTTTATATTTCTATTTCTATAACTTTGTGTTAGGTTTCGATAGTTACGTTTTTGGATATACAAACATATATTCATGTCCGCTTCCTTATGCCTATTCAACAAAAGGGAGGAAAAGTAGAGACTTTTTTGGACATTCAGTTTATCTGTCTTGCATGGGGCAAACACACTGAAAAATATTCAGAAGAAGGGATGATTATGCAAGATGTAGAATATTCCTCTGGGTCACCCTCAATTTACCCCCTTTTGAAATACATGCCAGCTGTGAAGAACACAGGCTTCTCATTTTCCCCCTCTAGTTCTAGTTGTGTAGGACTCTTAGGGAGGTTCAGACTTCAGGTTATTCAATCTTCAATAAATGGCAAAAGATTGTACGATCTGAAGAGAAACCAGGTTATCCAATCTGACACGGGCAACCCTGCCCAGATGGGTGTTCTGTTGGGCTGTACTATGCTGCTGCTTTTGGCATTGTGGCCTATTTGTTCCTTGTTTTAGATATTTGGCTCCCATGGCTTCCATGTGATGAAAGGGATTACATGAGATAAAGGCACATGATAGAAGTCGGATTTTTTTTATTGACAAAACTCATCCCCTGCTGTTGACATCATTACCCTTTTTGTAGATACAGTGTTACACAACAGGATTTCTTTTTACTCAGAGAAAAAGAACTTACATAAACCATTCATTCTCTTTGAACCCACATTTAATTGTTAGCTGATAAATTGTGACCTATGATTAAGAAGTGGAGCAAGCATTAAAAAAGTGGCTTGGGGAAATGGAACTGTGTACGTATCTCTACAACCACATATATCGTCTGTGCACTGCTGTTGCTGTTACCACTATTGATCTTGTGGAAGATGGTCAGTCACCAGTTGGGAAACTGTAGGGCCCCTGCATGCTCAAACTCTAGGGTTCCTAGATGGTTTACAAAGTGCTGTTCAATTCTATGATAATATAAGAGTAACCCTGAGGGACTGTTCATAATTTCCAAAGCCCTGTTTAACCAATGTGCCTCAGGGTGTGAATCTGAAGGTAACAGCTTTCTCTGGCTTCCTCCCTATAGACTTTAACTTCATCTTTGTGGACTGTTGTCAAAGTACCTGATCTAGAGGCCTTTTGGTAGGATGGCTTTGGATCCAGTGGGTTCAAATCCAGCTCCAGTCTTCTTGTAGAACACTGTGTTTTGCTGACAAATGCCAGCAGCTGATGCCTCTGAGTTTCCTGCAGATGTAACTGGGGCCTTTGCAGGACATGTGGCCCCTACATACAATAATGGGGCTCCTCTTTGCAAGATAGGGGTGCTTCTTTCTGTATAGGCAAGCACATCTCAGAGCAAGTTTGCCTTTCTTAACTGTTTATACATGGAATATCAGTTTCCAAATGGTAGACACAGCTGGGAAGGGCTATTGGAATTTTCAATAAGTGGAGATATTAAAATTGGTGCTATTTCACGTTACCTTAGATCGCTCGGAAAAGAGGACTAATCTTGTCTGACTAGGCAAACTATAACTTCTCTGTACATATCACACATAAGCATCTATGGGGCCAATTCTTATTGATAAGATCATCAGAACAGCAGCAATAAACTGTTCGCCTTTCTTTGCACTGGTATATTCTCACAATGCTCTCTGGGTAGCAACTTCAACAATAGCATTTCTGTCACTGCTTCATGTGGAGAATCTATTAATTTCTGTGATAAGAGGTTCATCTGCTCATTTTATTTCCCATATGTTGTACATTTAAACATTTGCCTGGATTGCGATGATAAAAACAAAGGACAAAAGCTTTCACTTTGGGGTGCAGTGATACAAATGCCATCATGGTCTTAGATGAACATACTTTATAGCCCCTGCGTAACACTGGTATCCTGAAACAATATACATCTAATAGATCCTTATTCCAGTAAGAAAAGAAGTGTGTACAATGGTCTTATCAGCTGCTTAGAGATACAGAAACTGTTTAACATTGTAAGGACAGATTCTGTGTGGCCTTTACCCAAGTACAAACCTTTAGGCTGTCTACCTCCGGTGTTTCGAAAAATGCAAAGGCAGCTTTTTCCGTTCCATTGCAAGTTTATATGATAACCCTGGAGTGGGGACAAGATTGACTTCATTTTTCTCCAGCCTTGCATACCAATGAATGAACGTGGCTGCATTCCCATTGCAGCCTCTTTTCTATCATGTGCAAAGAATTAAGCATGCCTCCTAGGACGATGTCTTTGCATACTTTTTCAGACTCAACCTACTGTGCTGAGTTCATCAAATTCAAGCCTAGGTGAGCCCATCGTTTTACAGAATAGATTTAATGTGTGCCAGAGGATGGGATGCTCTTCTCATTATGCATGTCGTATGCAAAGCAGGAAGAAATAGGAATGCAATTCTGATTAAAATGATCACATTACTAAGAGTATTCTGTGATATTTCCCTGCTAGGTCTTTTTGTATATTGCATAGGAAGCAAGCAGTTGTGATACTTGGTTTGTGTCCTTCTATGAGCCTAGTGTGGGTAGTAACATCTGTTGTGGAATACTGGCTACCTGAGTGGGGATTTAAATGGATTGTTGCACCTTACTGCTTTGAATGTGCTTTGCTGTTACTCATGTTTTTTAGGATGTTATTTGTGTGATCCTTTTTGTATTTGTATACTCATTGTTGTTAGCTTTAAATACTGTCTTTTAATGTTGTAAGTCACCTTGGGTCTTTTTAAGGATAATAGCGGGGTATGAGTGAATGAATGAATGGATGGATGAATGAATATTCTGAAAGGTGGCAGTGAGAACTGTATTCGTTGAATGGATGCTAGTTGAGATCCTTTTCACAGTGAAAACTCAGGCCTATCCAGCAAAAGGCGCTTGTAGTTAAAGGCTACCACTCAGTGCTGCTCCTAAACCACTTGTGCCTGAACCAGATGATGGAAACACTGATTCATAGTGAGGGTGTTTTTGCTTGCTTGGAAAGAGGTGAGATTGTCCTGAGCCCCTATTGTTGTTGTTTTTGCAAAGATTTATTTCTTAATATATATTTTACAATAACTATGATTACCATTTGCTATATTAAACTAATATCAGTAAATTAAGATTTATATTTTTGGAACATATAAATGAATGTTAATTCATGTTCATGATATATGACATCTAGATAAAGTAATTTTGATACTAATAATCATACTTAACATGATGCGTATACCTCCATGAAGTTTTTATTTTTTTATTTTTTTGAAACCCTCCACTTTTAGGAACAAATTGCCTGGAAACAAAGAATCGTCAAAAGTGCTCAAGTGCCTTCATGTTTTGAGAAATTTATCCAAATTCTCATTTGGTAATTCTTGAGATTAGAATGCCATTTGTCTAATTGCTCGTATTTAATTAAGTACTACCTACGCAAGCAGACTGTGAATTAGCGAGGAATTTGTAAAGGAAATTGATCTGCTTATTATACAATCATCAACGGTTTAACTATTTCAGACAGCTTCTTTTAAAAATGCAGTGTAGCATCTCCTTGAAATTCCTGATGTTTCTCAATTTTTGTTGACATATCCAGTTCTTAGAAAACAAATGTGAGGAGGCAAAAGTAGTCCTATCTCTTAAAAAGAAGAGAAAAAAAACCTTAATGTCTTAGAGTTGTAAGACTTGTGATATCTTCTTGGCTAATTACTTACAGGAGAAGTTGTAATAGATTTATTTCACTTTGTGCAATCAAGCAAAGCATTCCCTTGCTTCTGCAATGCTGCATACAATTCAAGGACGGCACAAGAAATACAGTGGGACTGTGGTAGATCAGTTCCAAGCCCCCACCCCCACCCCCACCCCCACCCCCACAGATGCCAGAAATAGCAGATAAATGAAGCACTTACTTAAAGTTTCTCTGGTTGCATGGTTGAGAGAGGGAGCCCTGGCCCAGTTTTGCTAAAGGACTGTGTTTTCTGCCCTTCTATTTGTAAGAGAGCCTTCCTTGAAACAAGCAACTGCCACCACCACCACTGTCCAAATGCAGCTTCTCCATTTCACTAGAAGGTGCTTCTCTCAGAGATGTCAAGCCACAATTGTGTTTCCATTAAGCTGTTTGTATTTTCTTCTAGGTATTTTCTTCTAGGCTGACCTTTGTTCTCCCTGACCGCATGGTCTGAGGGGGCGGGGTTTGGGCTTTAAATGTGGGCTGGCAGAAGCTCTAGGCCCTTTTCCTGAAGAGGAGCAGAGGCAGGAGGTGAGCTGTGTTTGGGAGGACATTTTATTTGGTGAGGTATTTTCTTCTAGGCTGACCTTTGTTCTCCCTGACTGCATGGTCTGAGGGGGCGGTCCTCTTGGTTGGTGGTCCTCTTGGAAGACAAGGTCCAGCAGCTGGAGGCCTGTGTTCTAATCTCCGCACTCTTAGGGAGCAGGCCGGGTAGGTGGGGCTCGTCAGCCTTGGAAGGCAGCCCATCTAGAGAGAACCACTGTTCATTCTCGGAGACTTTAATGCTAGAGTTGGTGCTGATCACAATTCTTGGTCCACTTGTCTAGGCCGTTTTGGCATTGGGAAGATGAACGAAAATGGCCAACGCTTGCTGGAGTTTTGCTGTTATTATGGTCTTTGTGTCAGCAATACGTTCTTTAATACGAAGTTTCAACACAGGGTTTCCTGGAGACATCCAAGATCGAAGCATTGGCATCAGCTTGATTTGATCCTCACTAGACGTTCTAGCCTTCCTAGTATTATGATCACACGCGGTTACCAGAGTGCTGATTGCGATACTGATCACTCCCTGGTGTGTAGTAGAGTAAAACTGCGAGCAAAGAGATTGTATCACACGAAAAAGGAAGGAAGACCATGTATTGACATCAGCAAGACTCGCGATCAAAGAAAACTGGAGGAATTTGCCCAAGCGCTTGAGGAAACCCTTCCAGGCCCGGCTGATGCAAATGCACTTGAACAATGGGAACATTACAAAACGCTGCTTATAACACTGCCTTGTCCACATTTGGCAAGAAGACCAAAAAGACAGCAGACTGGTTCAAAGCCCATTCGGAGGAGTTGATGCCAGCCATCGAGGAGAAGAGGAGAGCTCTAGCAGCATACAAAGCCTGTCCTAGCGAGTACAACTTGCAGGCTCTTCGAGCTGCTCGTAGCAAAGTCCAACAGGCTGCCAGGAGATGTTCCAACGATTATTGGCTTCAGCTCTGCTGTCAGATACAGATAGCAGTGGACACAGGTAACATCAAGGGAATGTATGATGGTATCAAGCAGGCTTTAGGTCCAATACAGAAGAAATTTGCTCCCTTGAAGTCTGCTACAGGCGTGATCATCCAGGACCGAGCACAGCAGATGGAACGCTGGGTGCAGCACTACTCTGAGCTATATTCCAGAGAGAATGTAGTAACCGAAGAGGCACTAAATAACATCAAGTGCCTGCCTGCATTGGAAGAGTTGGACAGCGAACCAACTTTAGCAGAAATAAAAGCAGCCTTGGATTCCCTTGCCTCCAGCAAGGCACCTGGGAAGGATAACATCCCTGCTGAAGTGCTGAAGTGCTGTAAAGAGATCATCACCACCGAGCTGTATGAAATCTTCTGTCTTTGCTGGAGGGAAGGTGGAGTACCACAGGACATGAAGGATGCAAACATCGTCACATTGTACAAGAACAAAGGTGACAGGGGCGACTGCAATAACTACCGTGGCATCTCTCTTCTCAGCATTGTAGGGAAGCTGCATGCCCGTGTTGTGCTGAAGAGACTCCAGGTGCTTGCAGACAGAGTTTATCCAGAATCACAGTGTGGATTTCGAGCTAATAGATCCACCACTGACATGGTATTCTCCCTCAGACAGTTGCAGGAGAAATGTAGGGAACAACAACAGCCACTCTTTGTGGCCTTCATAGATCTCACAAAGGCCTTTGATTTGGTTAGCAGGGACAGCCTTTTTAAAATACTTCCCAGGATTGGATGTCCACCTCAACTCCTTAACATCATCAGGTCCTTTCATGAGGAAATGAAGGGCACTGTAGTTTTTGATGGCTCAACATCAGATCCCTTTGACATCCGAAGCAGAGTGAAACAGGGCTGTGTCCTCACGCTGACCCTGTTTGGGATCTTTTTTGCTGTCATGCTGAAGCACGCCTTTGGAACTGCAACAGAAGGTGTCTATCTCCAGACTAGATCAGAAGGAAAGCTCTTTAATATCTCTAGATTGAGAGCGAAGACCAAAGTCCAGCTGAAATGCATGCGGGACTTCCTCTTCGCTGATGATGCAGCTGTTGTTGCCCACTCTGCTGAAGACCTCCAACAACTCATGAATCGCTTTAGCAAGGCCTGCCAAGACTTTGGATTAACAATCAGCCTAAAGAAAACACAAGTCATGGGCCAGGGCGTGGACTCACCTCCCTCTATTACCATCTCCACGCAAGAATTGGAGGTTGTTCATGACTTTGTGTACCTTGGCTCAACAATCTCTGACACTCTCTCCCTAGATGTCGAGCTGGATAAACGTATTGGCAAAGCAGCTACCATGTTCTCTAGACTCACAAAAGGAGTATGGCTTTATAAGAAGCTGACGGCATATACAGTGGTGCCTCGCAAGACGGTTTTAATCCGTTCCGCGAAAATCGCTGTCTTGCGAAAACATCGTCTTGCGAAACGCAGTTCCCCATTGGAATGCATTGAAATCTATTTAATGCGTTCCAATGGGGAAAAAACATCGTTGTCTTGCGGAAAAAACTGTCTTGCGAAACGCGGTTTCCCATAGGAATGCATTGAGATCTATTTAATGCGTTCCTATGGGGGAAAAAAGACAGAACAAAGTCAAATTTGGTTTACAAAGGGTTTATTAAGTGCTCTTTAACATCATAAATACTGTACAGGTGATTTCAAAAATTTCAATCAATAAACTTTAACTTTATAAATATCATAGAAAAACATTTAAAAATCAACAAACATGAGGCAGGAACATCTGCCTTCATTGAAACTGAACAGAAACAGTCACTAACAGTCATTGGATTGTGCAAAACTCTTCACAAATTGCATAAACATACAGAAACTCTTCACAAAGTGCATAAACATACAGAAACTCTTCAGAAAGTGCATAAACACACAGAAACTCTTCAGAAAGTGCATAAACATACAGAAACTCTTCACAAAGTGCATAAACATACAGAAACTCTTCACAAAGTGCATAAACACACAGAAACCAACAGTACAGAAACTTTTTACATTTCACATTTTAAAGTGAACAAGTGAGGCTCTAAACCACCAGGACCAGTGTTTCAATTCAGGAAACTGGAGGCACACAGAACTGTCCCCACAAAGAAAGAAAAAATTGGCATTAAAAAACCCCCACTACCTAGCAGAAGCTAACCCCCTAACTTCCCTGTGCAAGTTACCAAAGAAATACAGTACAGTAAAAAAAAAAAACACTTGGCATGAAACCCCCACCCACCCACACAGGAGAACAAATGCAGACCTACCTTTTGCTGGCCAAAAAAGTTCTTGAAAACTTCAACTTCACCAAAGATCACTGCAACTTCTTCAAAGACAGGATGCCCCACAGCACAGACCACAGTTGCTCCTGGAACTCCACGTGGAAAAGTGAACCCAGGCTGCATTGGGGAGGGTTTTTAAACCTTCCCGGCACAAGGCACAATGCATCCTGGGTATTAACGGTTGAAATTTGAACAAAAACAAAAACAAAAAAAAAAACCCTGCAGAAAAAATCGTCTTGCGAAGCAGCTGTCAAAAAAAAAATCGTCTTGCGAAGCATAGACCCAACATCGTCTAGCGAAATTCCTCCATAGGGAAAACCGTCTTGCGAAGCGCCACAGCGATCGCAAAAACCCATCGTCTTGCGGATTCCTCGTCCTGCGAGGCAATCGTCTTGCGAGGCACCACTGTACCAAGATCCAGGTCTATAGAGCCTGTGTCCTGAGCACACTTCTGTACTGCAGTGAGTCCTGAACCCTTCATGCACGGCAGGAGAGGAAGCTGAACACCTTCCATATGCGTTGTCTCCGACGCATTTTTGGTATCACCTGGCAGGACAAAGTTCCAAATACAGTAGTCCTAGAACGAGCTGGAATTTTTAGCATGTATACATTACTGAAACAGCAATGTCTACGTTGGCTCGGGCATGTCGTGAGAATGGCTGATGGTCGGATTCCAAAATATCTCCTGTATGGAGAATTAGTGCAGGGAAATCGCCCTAGAGGGAGACCACAGCTACGATACAAGGATATCTGCACGGATCTGAAGGCCTTAGGAATGGACCTCAACAGATGGGAAACCTTGACATCTGAGTGTTCAGCCTGGAGGCAGGCGGTGCATCATGGCCTCTCGCATTTTGAAGAGACACTTGTCCAGCAGGCCGAAGCAAAGAGGCAGTCCCAAAACCAGCAAAATCAAGGAGCTGGACAGGGGACAGATTGTATTTGTCTTCAGTGTGGAAGGGATTGTCACTCTCAAATTGGCCTTCTCAGCCACACTAGATGCTGTTCCAAGTCCTCTATTCAGAGCACATTACTATAGTCTCTCGAGACTGAAGGATACCTAACTAAGCTGTTTGTATATAGTGTAGTCTCTGGTTCCGTCTAGTGGTGAGTCCTGGTATTACACCTAGGAAACATGCATCTCTGGGTTTTTTTATAATTTTTCCAGGCAGCAGATAAGTAAAACTGTAGGTACTGATCCTGCGGATATGGTGGTCTTAATGTTTCTCTCACACACATTTTACTTACTGTATATGGGACAGACACACCAGTTTGACTAAATTAAAATTGGAGTGATATTTATAATACTTTACTCACTTTTGACATTTCTAAATACAGACTCATACATGCATGCACACACCCACACAGTGAATGTTGCATGTTCATGGAGGTAGCCTATCCATTTCTGCTTCATGCTGTTAATCTGAAGATTTATTAAGATCATAGCAGATGAACAGGCAATAAGATCCATGAAGATGCAGTACATGAAATACCAGGGTGAAATCTGAATTTCTGAGGAGCCTTGTGGAGCGGTGGTTAAACTGCTGTACTGCAGCTAAAACTGTGCTTGCGACCTGGGGTTATATCCTGGGTAGCTGGCTCAAGGTTGACTCAACCTTCTATCCTTCCGAGGTCGGTAAAATGAGTACCCAGCTCACTGGGGGGGGGGGGGGGAATGTGTAGCCTGCAGAATTAACTTGTAAACCGCCCAGAGAGTGCTTTAAGCGTGATGAGGCGGTATATAAGCGGCACGCTTTGCTTTGAATTGCATTTCGGGGAAAATATACTATAATGGCCAGAATCCTATGAGTTATTTATGCGACTACAATAATGTCAATTCTGGTGGCAAATTCCTACTACTTAACAAGCTGCCACTTGCGTTCCTCATCACATACCCATCATGTGACTTTATGCTCAATCAGGAGGAATCAAAGTTCTGACTTGTTAACTACTGTCAATTTGCCATTCTGATTTACATCACTGCACTTAAGCAGGAGTAAATAACCAATAGGATTCTGACCAATGATGAAAAGTGTTATTTAAAAGAGCTGGAATGAAATCATCATATAAAGTTACAGCATGCAAAACTGGCTCTGCTTAGTCCTTTGTGAATACTATATTTTAACACTACATTTGCCTCTAAGCTTCCATCAATTTGTAAATTAAAGCTAACTGGGTTTCCAGCTGTATATAGTCTTTGGGCTAAGTAGTGAAAATGAAAAATAAAATATGCAAGAGTAATGAGGCCACACATATCTGTAAGTATAAACAAATTTTAAAAAGTCACCACAACAACACAGAACAAGTGTGATTATCACCCATTATTTCCCAATGAAGAAATAACTTGGTTACACCCAAGGCACAGAACTGATTACTTATCTGTAACTAGTTACTTTTTGGGTAATGACATGTAGCTATAAAGCTAAAATAAAAGTAACATAAAAGTAGTCACAAGTTAATTTTAACGTGCAATTTATTGTTACTTTCACAAGTTATTGTAAAGGACAAACCAAGGCATTTTAGAGAATGTTGCCAGTAATTTTTCAGCTTTTATATCATTTTATTGTCAATCTTCAGTGGTGAGAGAAAGTGGTTTTCTCTTTTTCTAGATATTTGCAAGGTGCAATATCATAACTACCCAGTAGGAGGAGACGGTATTGTTCTATATTTTTCTGGCTAGTAACAACAAGCCAATGTTTTATTGTGTAATGCGATGACTTAACAGCACCACTGAAGCAACATTAACTGTAATAGCAAATTGGCTGCCAAGAAGTAATCAGTAAACCTACAAGTTCCTTTAAAAAATTCATGTTGCAGATTGTGTGTAATGTCTTTGTTATTGAAAAACTAGATTAATTACAGACTGGGATGTGCTTTCGGTTCAGAAATTGTTCAGAATCTGAAACATTCCAGTGGTATTTGTCACTTTGTGAACTGATTTCAGTAAAGCAGGGAAGCTTGAAGGGGCACTCTGATCAAATTGGTGCTGTCAAAAGTGCCAAATATTGCTTCAGCACTATAGTTAGAAAAGCTGATTTAAAAAAAGAACTTAATGACAGCAAGTCTCATTCTGAAATTAATACTTTAAGAGAACCAGGAAACCTATAATAAAAGGAGAGTGACAGCTTAGACACCAATAAAAAGCCCAAGCTCTCCTGGAAACCCCAATCATGAAGCTTTAGGAGGGCTCAAATTGACCAGATAAATTATTTTGCCCTGTAACTGGCAGGGCAAAGGAATCACATTCAGTCATTTCACACTTAGGCAGGGCAATGGAAGGAAGTTAAGCTGTTAGAGATTACTTGCATCAATTTATTTTTCAGTAGGATGGGTGTGCATTGAAGAATTTTTTGTTCTTGTATCTTAGACTGTTGCACCTTGCATTTTGTACTACATAGATATGAACACTGCAACTTATTGAGTGCTTGTATCTATGAATGTACTTTACATGTCTTGCATCTCTTCTGTGGGATTTCAGTGGGGTAGTTCACATCAGCATTAGGAATAGGATAACTGCTGGATACCTCAGTGGTTTAGGCATCAGACTACAGAGCCAGAGGTTGGGAGTTCAATTCCCCACTGTGCTTCTTTGACAGGGGATGGACTTGATGATCCTTAGGGTTCCTTCCAGCCCTGCAGTTCAAAGATCATTAAGATCATCTAAGCTATATCTCGCCTCCATTTTATAGTTCTTTTTATTTTTAATGCCTGCTGTGGGCTTTTATTTTTGCAGCACTTTTTCACATTATGTGCCAAGTTGCCCAATTTTGTTTTCTTCTTCTCCTTCTTTCTTTATTTCTCTCTTTCTTTTCTTTTCTTTTTACTCTTCAAATCTATACAAATAGTTTTGAATGTTTTGATAGAAACTGAAACAGATGGAAGCTAATTTGAAGCTACAAATTGGCTCAAAGCTAATCAGTTTCTATTTGTAAGACAAACAACTTGGACTGAATCCAAACCAATTGTACTCAACCCCTCCCTCCAAAATAGGTAACCCAGTAAACATGGTTATTCAGACAGGCCTTTCCAGATATTGTGCCAACAGAGTGCAGAGGTTCGTTCAGCCCTTAAACTACCAACTCTGCCATCTTGCTTGTTCATGTTTAATTGTTATGTTTTAATTTTACATTAATTAATTGTTTTTATGTTCCTTTTTTAGCTAATTGACTGATATGTTTATTTGGTTTTTTATATTGTGACTATGTTTTGTGGCTATTATTTATTCTGTTATTGTGGTTTATTTTGTTGTGAATCGCCAAGAGTGGCCTTAATAGCAAGATGGGCGGTATAAAAACTGAATAAATAAAATAAATAAATTATTTGTAAAATATTAATTTCAAGCTCTTGTCAAGATAATTTATTTCTTCAAGCAATTTCACAGCCTATTTTGTTGATTCACCAAACTTAGTGAGCCAAGATATGTCTGTATGTATTACCCAGATTTGGATAGTGCTTACATTGCTGTTTTTGTTGCCTGTTTTAAATCCTTAAATTTAATCCTTAAAAAGTTTTAAATGTTGTTTGCAATATTCATTCAAAGCCGTTTATTAACCCCATGGAACTCAAGTGAGAGAGATAATCTGCCTACAGTTTTTATCTCAGAAGAATCATTTCAGGGCATAAGAAAGACATTCTTTCTTATGACTTCTACTATTCGTTTAGTTGTTTTATGCTAATAATTCCCAAACTGGGGAGTGTGCCCCCTAGGGGCATGAGAAGAAATTTCAAAGGGGCATGAGACTGAGATGTTTGAACAGAATTGATTGTGTCAGCTTAAACAGATTTGTGCAATAGGCATATTCCTTTTGATTAAATGTTTGTGACAGGAAGAACCACTTGTGCTTGTTTTTCACTTAACATGCCTTGTAACTGTTTTTCTGTTTATTTTTAATTTTAAATTATGAAGAGAAAATGTTTGATGAAAGGGAGTTGGATGGTGGTAAATGAGAGAGACGTGTGGGTTTCTGAAAATTAAAAAAAGAAGGATGTTTCAGTAAAGTGGCAAACTGCCTGTATGTACACAATGGCAGAAAATACAAACTAGTATGCAGAATGTGGATTGTTCTGTACTATACATTTTGGAACATCATTTTTAATGTATTGTATACAACCATACCTTCCAGCACTAATAAATACAAAGACATTATTTTTCAGTGGTTGAAATTCTGTTGCTTGATATAGTGAGTTGTAGAGTTGGCCCAATGAATCAGTGGGGATATGGTGAGTCAGCTTCTCTGTAAGTTCCACTGAATCAATGGGCCTACTCTAGTTGCAACTTACTGCACTAATCCATAGAATTTTAGCCTCTGTCTTCTTTTATAATGTTTATTTATTTAATATATTTATTTACTATAATTTTTACCCTGCCTTTCTTCTTAAAAGACCCAAGGTGGCTTAATGTTCCCCTTATGTTGGACCCCATCTCAAAAGACTGTCAGTTAAAAGTCACTATATATTTTTCGCAATGTCTTTTTTAAATAAAAATAAAAGCATATTTATATTTATTGATAGATAGATATATTTAAAAATACAACAGACACAATACCTTTCTCCCCACTTTGGAAAAGCTGGTTTTGGCCCAAACTAAATACAATGTAAGATCATCAAAGGATTTTAAGAAACAGATTTCTTCAGTTTAATTACAGTGAAAAATACTATAATCTGCTCTGAGCCTGAGAAAAAGGGCAGGAGAGAAATATGAATACATTCAATTGGTAATTATGCATCCACCACTCCAGATGTTTTGATATTATCACAATCTCACTGGACTGTTCTATCAGCTGATCCAAGGCTGTAATTTCACAGCTAAATTAGAAGATATAATTCCTCTCTTATGGATATCCAAATCATTAAGTGCTCTTTTGCTTCATTTGAAATATATTTATATTGTAAAGATAAGGCAAAATGAAATGGTGCACAGATCCTTTTCATAAGTAATTACTTTTTTTTTCCTGCTGGTGTCTGACAGGCAATATAACATAGGTGATGCACTGGGCAATAGTCCAGCAGATCTGGGTTATTTGGAGTTCGAAACCTACAGTATGTGTTCCCATTGAATTCAGGGAAATTCACTTAGACTAATGAGATACTGGTATATGTGTTGGTGTCACTCTCCCTCTTCCCCGCCAATACGAGCTTGTGTATGGGGTAAACTTAACAGGACTGAAATACACACTGACATATTAATAATAGGCAAGGAACCCTTCACTTTAATTCTCTGAACTTCCCATGGAAGCTGGGATAATCCTTCTCCAGCTGGTTACTTAGCACACCTCCATCCTGGCCCTGAACACCAGACAGGGATGTTTATTTCTTTCTTGTGTTTGGCCTTTCCTGCTTAACGGAAGTGGTGGCACTGTGGGTTAAACCGCAGAAGCCTCTGTGCTGCAGGGTCAGAAGACCAGCAGTCGTAAGATCGAATCCACACGACGGAGTGAGCTCCCGTCGCTTGTCCCAGCTCCTGCCAACCTAGCAGTTCAAAAGCATGCAAATACAAGTAGATAAATAGGTACCACCTCAGTGGGAAGGTAACAGCATTCCATGTCTAGTCATGCTGGCCACGTGACCACGGAAACTGTCTTCGGACAAAACGCTGGCTCTATGGCTTGGAAACGGGGATGAGCAACGCGCCCTAGAGTCAGACACGACTGGACTAAATGTCAAGGGGAACCTTTACCTTTACCTTTCCTGCTTACCTCAAAACGAGGGTGAGCAAAGTGAGCCCCATGGGTCTTGTATACCCTCTCAGTGCCCCACAAGTATGTCCCCCCACACTTTGGGCCCCACAGCCTGCCACATAAAAAATGAAATGTGTACATATTTCTAAAAATGGCATAGAAAGTCACCTGGGGAGTGGGGCACAATTTTGACATGTTTAGGGGGTTTCCCAGCACTGCTGCCCCCATTTTGTTTAATTTTTGGTTGCTGGAGTGTGTGAGGGGGGCTTTTTCACATACACCCCAAACCTTTTTAAAAGATATAATTTGGAGATGAGCAAGGTATTAGTGCCATGCAGGCTTCTGTGTTTGAGAAGTGGGCATCTACAGACCTCTGGAAGTTGCACACCCTTTCTTTAAAATATCTTTTAAGATATGGCAGATGTGGATCCTGACCATTGTACACTTCCTTGGCTGGAGGCCCTTAGATATAAAGAGTCTCCAAGAGGCCATGGGTAATGGATTTAATTAAAGTTCTTGTGAGAGGAGAGGTAGAGAAGGGGCTCTTCACCATAAAGATTCCTCTGGGTTCTCACCAAGGTTGCCTCTGATTAAGCACATTCCACTCCTCGATTAACCACTGAGCTGTGCCAAATTTGTCTATTCACCAATTCAGACAAATTATTGCAACAACTCACAAGAAATGCTACATTGTGAAACTGGTAGAAATGATTATAGGTAAAAGCAAAATAGAAATAAAAATTTAAAAAAAAGAAAAAAACATGGTGGCACCTTAAAGACTAACTTTTTTTTTAATGTGAGCTTTTGTGGACAAGTCCACTTAATGAGACATAAGAGTAAGATATTTAATGTGGCAAATATTTATACATGACATCAAAATATAGAGATCAACATACAGAGGTTGTGGTTGTTTGGTTGGTAAGAAAGTTATTGTGGTGATAGTGTCTTTGATATGCAGGTACTTCATTGAAGCTTGTACTGTAAAGGATGTGAGAGCCTCTGTCATAAAATAACAATGGTATTCATCCCTCCCCAGAAAGATCAGGACCACATCCACCAGAAAGACTACTGTTGCTGACTGTTAATGACCCATGACAATGGTGGAGAAGGACTACAGAAGTGGGATTTTCACTCACACACCCCCTTCTTTGTGCATCTAACTAGCCTAATCAGACCAATGGGAAGTGAAATCAAGGTGGAGGATATATCAGGAATCTCCTACCAACTCTCCTCAGACTGAAGAAGCTACTTGGATGAGTAACGAAATGTTTCAACCCAATAAGAAAGAAGTCCAGTTACCATAACTCAACTTCCAGATAACCTCACCAAGATGACTGAAAATCTTCACAGATAACAATGGTAGAGTAACATGAATGTTAATTAGATTGGCTATTTACAGTTGTTGATGAACTCCCCCCCCCCACAAGCTTTTCTTCGTAATCAGTTGCAATAGTGTGTGAATTACCCCAGGCAATGGGTGACCACAAGAGCAGAGTAAAGAATCTGTTTTACCTTTGAAGGTGGATCTGTTAAAGGGGTGGGGGGGGGGGAGGCCTTAACAAAATATAAACTTGGTATTTCCTGTGATAAAAGGGAGGCCTTTCTCTTGGTCCCACCACCCTCACAAGCGTGTTTGGTGGGGGCACAGGAGAGGGTCTTCTCTGTTGCTGCTCCTGAACTCTGGAACTCCCTCCCATGGGAGGCCAGGATGGCCACATCTTTGCTGACCTTCTGTAAGCAGGCAAAGACCTTACTCTTCAGATGGGCTTTCCCTTATTTATTTATTGATTTATTTATTCATTCATTCATTCGACTTGTATGCCGCTGAGAAAAGTTTTAAAACAGGATGGTTTGTATTTATTGCTGTTGCTTTTAAATCTGTTTTAGAAATGCTTTTACCTAACATTGATAATATAATGTTTATTTAATTCTTTTTAATGTGTGAATAATTTCCTATTGATAGCTTTTAATATTTTGTTTTTAATTATGTAAGCCACCTTGGGTGCTTTTTTAAAGGAGAAAAATGGGTTAAACATATTTTAAGTAAGTAAGTAAGTAAGTAAGTAAGTAAGTAAGTAAGTAATCAGGTACCAGATAAGAAGAAAGACCCCTGCCACAGATCCTGATCTGGAGAGTTATTATGAGATTGTACTGGGACGGCTGAATAATAGTCTGATCTGGTTTAATATAACTTACCATATAGCTGTGAAGTTGGTATGCAAAGCTTTTCTTCAACGTTGTTAAAATGCTTTATCTAAAGTGTAGGTCTTTCAGCATTCATGCTTTCTTACAGAAAATTGTATACTTTGGCACATCTAATTTAAAACACTGAATATAAAAGGATCCTGATTTATGTGAACAATAGTTATTCTAGCAAATTTTGAACTGATTTTCATTTAACCATAGCCTAGTAAAATTACGAAACACACAATTTTGTGTAATGTGATTAACCTTTTCCCCTATTTCCTTAAAGTTACCAAGATTATTGTTCTCGCTCTGAGCAAGAAAGCCACATTACTAAGCTGATGTAACTCACAGATGATCAACAGAATTAAATTTTCCATCATGGTTGTGCAGCTTCAGGTATGTCTATTTAACACCAATTAATGCTAATTGGGGTTACGGGTATGCAGAGGAATAAAGCCTTAACCATCATTGTCTTGTCAGTGCACATTAAACAACGCAAGTGGGAAAGTTTTCTATCTGACTAAAACAATCTCAAAGTATTGGAACTCTAAAAAGAAAAGAAATTATTTTGTTACTTAGAATTGTTCATCTGTAATGTGATTACATACACACAGTATGGCCAAAATCCAATAGCAATAAATATATAAATAAAAAAAATCACATACAAGGGCAATTATACAGTGATAGTGAGTAGTTATTGAATAAGAAAAGTAGTGAAACATACAGCAACATATAGTAACGTAGCATATATATATAGAAATAAGATTCCTTATGCGAAATGTAGCAAACTTTAGCTCACTTCAATTCCTAGAACCACGATAAGGCCTACGTGACCTCCAAACACATTGGAATGTTACAGGATGTTGCAGGGGAGGTGTGAAGAGGCCCATTTACAACACAACAGATCCTCCGTCTTCAGGAAGAACCACATCAACATATAAATAAGGAATACACATCTCGGGTGGCAGGATGTCTGGAAACTAGAAGGACAATGCGAGGGGGGCCCTCCATCACTCTCCATTCCCTATCAAGAACCAATAGGTCACTTGATCACAGCCCGAACACCAATTAGGGCAAGGATCCAAACTTGTTGCAGATTAGGCTCGATCATGGTTTTGAAGTCTATTACTCCCGATCTGTAAACAGTATATATGTATCTGACTAATGTATTTTGGGGGTCTTCTAACTCTTTATGAGAGGAGCCCCAGCTGTCTGTTTTGGCATACTTGTTTTCTCAATAAAAACATGTTGTATCACAATCTGTGTCCAATTCTCTGCTGGAGATTAGCTCAAATTTCCAAAAAGCTTTAAAATCAAGGCTAAGAGTATCCCCTCTCTAGCAGACTATCTACTCAAACTGGTTGCATGCTTGATTTCTCAAAATAAAATATGATCATGTGCTGTCAAGAGTTTCCTAGGTAGAGAGTACTCAGGTGGCTTACAATTCCCTTATTCTGGGGGGCATCCTGGGACTGTGCAGCTTGCCCAAGGCCACACAGGCTGAATATGCTCATAAGAGGCACAGTGGGGAATCAAACTCCCAACCTCTGGCTCCACAGCCAGATACCTAAACCACTGAGCTATCCAGCCAGCATAATTTCTCAAAAGGGATTAATAAATAATTGAGACAATGAGAATATTAAATTTGGCAAGACAGCAACAACAGTCTCTGCACTGAGATACATAAGTATCACAAAAAATTTGGGGGGGGGACAATTGGGAAGACACCAAGACGCAAAAAAACAAATAATTGTAAGCAACCCATGTAACACGATGTTTGACAAGCATGAACCGAATGTAGATAGATTGAAAAACTAATAAAATGTATTTTTAAAAAAAGTATCGCAAAATTTTTTGAAGGACCCATTTGATAACCTTTTGGAGCAACAGTTGAGTCCAAATGTCAGTTACAAATTCTTGGTAAAACTAAACACAGTCATCAGAGCAGTTATCTCAAAGTCAACACCTCTTAATTGAATAAATTTTATAAAAGGTCATGGATCCTTACATCCTATGGATGCAGTTATGTTTCCTCCTGCATTTGAAGATCTTTATCCTGTTTATGGAAAAAATGAGCAAATTTCATAAAATTCTTTACAAAAGAACTGAACAAATCTCTCACCCATCTTCATTTGATAAATTCAAGAGCTACAACTAGTCCAGCACAGTGAGGGCCATGCCGTTCTTACCTGCAATGCAGATAAAAAAGGTGAAAAGCCTGCCAAAAAAAACAGAGAGCGCAACCCTTTCAGCAGCAACAAACTTGGTTGACTATCAAGAGCAAAGCCCTACAGTGGGATATGCCAGTCTCTGACTTTCATTTTCAGTCTAAGTTCTTCATTTTATGTTTATGATGAAATGCACAAATTCAGTAAATTTCCTCTCTGTAACTAAAAACAACAACATCCTCCACCATCTTTAGCATATTCTTCATGTCTATCATTTGCCGGAGACACAGCTTTGTGACACTGAGATCTAATCCATAAGAAACATTTCAATGGTCTACTCTAGTTGGGACTAACACTAGCTATAACTCCATGACTCTTCCTTCTTGGCAAATATGCTTACGATTTCAGCCCTTTTCCTAAACTGCATTTCCTTGTGCAGAGCAATGATTCAGTTCATTGTGACCTGCCAGAGAACAGATAATGATTACAGGTGAAATCCAGCGCTATCCTCTATTTTCATTTCTTCTCCTTACTCAGGAATCCTTGGCTGTTAGCCTACGAAACAGAAAGGAAGTGAGAAACAGAAGAAGGACACATCATCCACCCTGCCTTGGCACCTTCTAGCTCTAGTGGATGAGGAACATCAATCAAATAGTCTAGTGGTTAAATGGCTGCTGTTCCCTATGCATTTGCTAGTGCTGCTGAGCCATAATGGTGTGTCTATAGGGCTCCTAGGAAGGTTCTCAAGCATAATCTTTCTGACCTGACATTTTGTTTTAAGAAGAGAAGAAAAGCATCTGCACTGAAAGGCACTTTAAATGAGTGGAAGCAACCACCGATGCTTCTCAGTTAAGCACACTTGCTCTACCCAATCCATCTTTAAATACATATTTGCAGTAACTCATACAGTTGTTTGGCTAAAGCCAAAAAGAATGTCTCATCCAATCATTTTCTTATTGATGTATAGAGAGGAAGAATCAGAGAACAGTGTAAATGATCTTTTTTAAAACAACAACAACAACAACAACAACCCTAAGAACACTTTGGGAAATATGTGGAGTAAACAACTCAAGCAGCCGTCTATGTTTGATGATGGTGATTTCAAATTCATGAACAAACTCAATACCAGGCTGCTGTATTTTGGAACAAAATTGCCCCTCTGTGGCTTCTAAACTGAGGTGAAGAACATAATGAGCCTGGTCTGTTTCCAGTGCTAACTCTAATTTGTGTATTTGTGTCATCCTGACCACTCTGGATAAATTTAAACACCTTCAGCTCATATTTCAGGGTAATACAGCCACTAGGATCTTTATAATATCCAATTCTCACACTCACCAATGTATAATATCTTCTATGTTATTTACACAGCTCTGAGGTTCTGGTGAATTATCTCCTGTGGTAGTGAGCTAACAGTAGGTGCAGTTATGAAAAGCAAGAAGACTACTGTAGTAGTTATGAAAACCAAGAAGACGATTGCATTAGTTGCAGCACTGTGGTGTTATATATTTATATTTGATCCATGATTGTAACACACAAATGTTTGGTTACAGTCAATTATGTCAATGGTTTTGAAGCACAGGTCTAAACATTTAAATATCCTTTCCCTCCACTCTCACACACAATCTTTCTCATCCCTCTGGTCCCAGTTTTCTGATTCAAACCCCAGTTGAGCTTTACTGAATTTTACTTCAAAGTCTCAATCACAGGGACATATTTTCAGTCTAAATGGCAGGTGACCAACGCTTGGCAAGCCAAATTCTGATTTCAGTGAAAACTAGAAACAGATGCTGTTCAACCATATCTAAATATGTCACAAGATTAGTACGTTTACATATTTTGTTCCTAAATATTGGAATAATTATTCAATGTGCATGTTCAGGCCTTCAATTTTAGTCCAAGAAGCAACTGGTTTTATATACAGAAAGTAAAAAGTACAAATTGACTAGAAATTTAAAAAAAAGTTGGTTCTCAGATAAGATTTTAAGATGGAATGCTGATCAGTTTTCCATAAATATTCAGCTTATTTTTGTGTGTGTATCCACCAAGGGTACGTAATTTCAGTTATCGTCATGGAATTAAGAACTGTGAGGGCTCATGACTGCATCTTTGCAGAAAGTCACATATTTTAATTATCCTGATTTCTCTTGTAGATTAAATAAGAAATAAAATAAACTACTACAATTTGCATTTACGTGCCATGTCATGAAATTGCATTTCAAAATAATACCAAACTAGCTGAAAGCTTAATTTAATATCTTCACATTACAGTTGAAAGAGCATACAAAGAACTGAGAAATGGAGGTGCTGCACAGTTGGTGAATGTGTTGGGTAATGACTCTTTAAATTAATCATTACAAAAGGTACTATGTGGCATAACACTGTGTACAATTGCTATTATGGTATCCTGGCCTTGTTGTGAAATTAAATTCCTAAAGACTGCAATAGTTGTACAGGCCAGTTCACACAGCCAAACAAGTCTCTGTGCAATGCTCTTAGACACCTTTTAGAATGGGGCTGGGAAACGTCCAGATGTATCCAGACTCCAATTCTCATCAGCCCAACTACACTAGCTACTGGTGAGGGATTATAGGTATGGTGGTTCATCAATCTCTGGAAGATCACAGAGTTCCTATCCTTGCTCTTGGATGTACATTGCATTCATAGGAATTGAAGCTTCACAAGCTGTGTCCCGTTGGAAATTCTGTGGACCTGATCGCACCAAAGTTACCGCCATGACCTTGGAAATCAGTTGGTGTACACTCAGCAGAATCCCCATTTGCCCCAGCCACCTATCCTCTTGAACAAACATTCAACCTGGAATACTGATCAATATGAGGGTCTGGTCAGGGCAGACCCTCTTGCTGTCTCCCATCCCACCTTGCTTGAAGTTTTATTTTAAAAAGCCTTCTGGGGAGAGGTGAGACAAATTCATTACACTTCATCCAACTACATAATGGCCCTGTTCCCAAGCTGCTCTCCTTGCTGAAGTCACATGCTCCCTATTAAAGCCCCATAAAGAAAAGAAGATCCAGAAGCAACCTTAGTGACAACAGAAGAAGTACAGATCCAAACCCAGCCTAGCCATCACATGATATGGCATATCACTCCCCCATACCATACATCCTGGCTTCCCTGCCACTGAAGCCTTAAACAGTAGATAAAAGAAGAAGAGTACATTACAGGAGCTTAAAGAAACACACACACACACCCCTGTAAAACTCCTGGCAATCTTTACTCCTCCACAGACTTCGGACTCACTGAAGCTAAAGAGTGAAGAAACGGTGCACCACTACCCACGACCAACTGTGGCTTGCAGGAATAGTGCATTTGATTCCACACAGTGGGATAAAAATAAGCTTTTGAAGAAGCCACCAACCCTGGAGGCAGCAATTCTGAGCTTGGAAACTTCCTTTGAAAAAGTAATTTAGCCCTGTTACTCATTACAGGGTTTGAGAATTGGTCCAATATTTTTATCCATTACAATGTTGAAAAAAAAACTTTGTATTTTGCTTTATGTATAATTTGTTACTTTGCAGTTACTTTTTTTAAAAGCTTAGGATTGGTAAGAGGATGGCATAAAATTTGAAAAGTACCTTCCAATAATGCTTTTGAAATGTCTTTAAGAGTAACTTTCACAAGTAATTAAAATGTTACCAATTAAACTGAAACAGTAGTATTGATCTCACTTTTCTTTTTCTTCAGTTTGCACTATTGAGACTCATTGGTTTGTGAAAATTGTGCTGTACACCAACAACTTCAGTTGTTACTCAGAAGAGGACAACCTGGCAGGTGGTGAATACATAAATATTATCTGAAAGCAAAATAGACCCATAGAAAATATTTATTGTAGAATCTCACAGAATAAAGAAGGCACTGAAGTTACTGACTGTTGTATTAGCTCCACAAAAGGTATATTTTCCAGACAAAAAGTAGGAAAAAACAGTTTTCCCAGGAGTGATATTCATCTCCACTTGACACATTTAGTAGCATCTCCTATAATATTTAACCCGCAGTTTGTCAGAACTGACCCTGCCTGGGCAAATTCATTCCAAATCAATGAAACACTGTATGCTTTCATGTATATAGATACACAAAGTGCTGACCATGCACGTTCTCTCTGAAGCATTATTCGTTTTTCAAAAAACCTCCAGCTTATGAATGTGGGATATTGTGATTCTGTATCCATGATTCAAAATGCCAGGAAATGCCCCCAAATTGATGAATAATATTGTGCCCACACTGCCAGCAGAAAAAAGGATGCCAAGCTTTACATAGCAAAGGGCAGCCAGAATGTTGACAACACCAATGGCAGCAGTCAAGATGGTCTACAGCAGAGGTGTTAAATTCAATTTCATCTTGGGCCGCATCAGCATTATGTTTGCCCTCAAAGGGCCGATTGTATCTGTAAGACTATATAAATGTATCTACTCTTTATCATATTAAATATAATCCTCCTCATTAGATTATTATTGGTTTTAGTAATAACGTATGTAATAACTAGCTCTGAAAGTAAAAGTCTATGATCAAAGTCTAGAAATAATGGCAAGCAGATAAAAACGGGAGCGGGCAATAGCAAGGACTACATTTCCCAAGGTGCTGTACACCACCCAATCGGCTGCATTTTCTGACTCTTCACTGCTTGGAATGCTGGGATTAGAAGTCCTGCTGGGCAGATTCCCACCATCCTTGTGGAGCATTATGGGTGACCAAGTAAGTGCCTGCATATTGTATACTGCACAGTAGCAGGCAACACTGTGAGGGCCACATGAAATGGCCAGGCCCCACGGGCCTTGAGTTTGACACATGTGGTCTACAGGATACCCTCTTGTGCTCACTAATATACACAAAGTGACAGCAAGGAAGTGAAAACCTGAAGCTGACGCCTTTTTCCATCAGTTAACACAAAGCAATTGTCAGGGCTGTTTTTCAAGAGGTGTACACGATAGTGAGCAGAAGAGGGTCCCCTCACCTTTTGAATTTTTTTTTTAAAGGAGAGCTGGGAGCTAGCAAAGATTGTCACTGGAAATCAAGGTCAACATCTTCCCTACTGTGTGAAAGAAATGCAGTGAAGAAAGACAGGGACAAAAATCAGCTCATTTGAAATATGGTGTTGGAGGTGAGCCATACAGATACCAAAGACAGCCAGAAAAGTGGGTGCTCAATCAGGTCAAGCCTGAATACTCACTAGATCAAAAATGAGCAAACTGAGGCTATCTGTACCACAAACATATAATGAAAATACAGATCTGACCAGAAAATACAATATTGCTTGGAAAGGGGGGGGAGGCAGTAGGAAGAGAGGAAGACCTAACATGAGTCAAATTGTCTCAGTATAGGAAGCCATAGCTGCTAGTTTGCAAGACCTGAGCATAACTTACTGGAAAAAGATAATATTGTTAGAAAGGGAAGGCAGTAGGAGGAGAGAACAATCTAATATGAAATGTTGTTGGTTTGCAAGATCTGAGCAAAGCTGTTAACACTATGCCATTTTAGGGGTCATTAACTCTTATGATCACCAGACATCAGAAATGACTTTTCAAATATATTTACAACCAGACATGAAATCCCTTTGTCAGCACCAATGCCTGTTTGGCCAGAAAGGAGTTAATAAGTTTTTTTAGGATCAATATTTCAGCCCCCGTAGCTTGGTTTTTTTTTTTTTTAAGTGGGTGGGACCAACTATTCTTTTTCAAGATAAACAAGATTGGTTTCAATTTGTGTGAGCTGTTTTAAATCTGGTGATGTTTAGGGTCACTTGTTTCTGCATGGTGGGAAACAGTTTTGCCTTTTAAAAAATCAGAACTTGAGAACCCATTGCCCAGACGTCCCCAAATACGGTACAGGGCAAGAACAGACGGTCCACTACATCTGTGCCAAACTTGGTGCTGATCTGAAGTCCAGTTTCAAAGCTGTAATTTTTTTTTGTTTTGGCTGCCTCCATTTTTAGAATTGCCTTGTAGAATGATTAAGCCGCTGCAGAGCCGAGGCTTCGGCAGCGTGGCTTACCTTTGCTGTCTTCCTGAAGGACGCAAGACCTCTGTTTACTCTCGCGCGATTTGCTATGGAAGAGGGGGGAATGATAGGCTATATAAGGAACCATTCCCCCCTCTTCGCTTCCTCTTTCTTGTCTGCATTGGTCATGAGAAGAGTTAGCTGTTCGGTCCACTATCTGACTGTGGCGTCAGTAGTTCGGGCCGCACAGCTCTGTCGTTAAGTTGACTGTGTATTGACTTCGGATCGGGAGGGTAGCATTGGCTCCCTCCCTTGGTTTGGCATTTTTGTTCCACTTTTGGTTGAGGATTAACGTGGATTTTAGTTAATTTAATTGTATTTAATCGGTTAAGTTGATTGTGTATTGAAAGGGGGTGGGGGTGCATTACTGGTGCCAGCGCCAGCTGTGCAGCCGCATGAGCAGCACCGCAATTGATAGTTGAGTTATTATTATTGGGATATAAGTGGGCATAGGAGTAAAAAAGAAGAAGAAGAAGAAGAAGAAGAAGAAGAAAAGAGAGTCAGTATTTTTTGTTGATATAATTTGCTGGGTTCGAAAGGAGAGCGGGATTGTCCATTAAACTAATTAGCGAGCAGCACACCTTTTTTCCTACCCCCCATCCCCCTCCTCCCCTCCCCCCTTTGTTCCTTGCCTCAGTGGCAAGCGTCTATTGGCTGCCTCTTTGAATTTAGGAGCCAACAGTTGGCGGTGGACGAGTCTTAGGGGAAGGGTTGGAGCAGAATTAATTAATCAATAGAATTTTTTGGTCTATAATTGTAATTGATTGAAGTTTAATGCAATACTTCATAAGTTGGCTTTGGTTTTGGCTAATTGGGCACTTATTGGGCAGGTGGCAATTGAATAATCAATATTAGGAGATTAACCTAGATAATTAATTAAGGTACAGAGCATAGTAAATATAGAGTATTTACATAATTAATTGGGTTATTGAATTTGATTAAAGTTACAGTGATCAGGATAAGTATTCAATTGGAGTCCATCAGTGGGGCTGTTTGGGATTTATATTAAAAATAATAATACATAATAATAATAATAATAAAATAAAATAAACATAATAAATAAATAAATAGATAGATAAATAAATAAAAATTATATAAAAACAAGAAAATAATAGAAGGAGGTCTTAATTATTAAATCAGCTTTATTGCTATAGGAAGCCAAAAGGGCAGCACGGTTGCCATTAAGGGGCCTGGATATTGAAGTTTGGATCTTCATCGGCCAGGATTAAACTTAGATTGCAAAATGACATCGAGAAAGAGCCAAGGCAACAGGAAGGGAAAACAGCCGGCCAGAAAACGCCAAGTGCCACAGGTTTCACCGCCCCAGTCGTCTTCCGACGAGGAGTCCTGGCCTATTTGGCAGCAGCTCCAAGAGAAGATTGCTGCTCTAGAGGCCACTAAATCGGCTAAGTCAACCCCTCAAGCGGCCGAGGCGCAGCCGCGTCGGTCAGCAAGGGATTCCAGGGGTCATCGTAGGGCTAAACTTAGGGCTTTGGCAGACAACTTAATGACCAGATTTGCTGTTCTAGAAGCCGGGCAGCAGCTGGAAAGCACGGACGGAATGGAAGCCGAGGGGACGTCGGGGCAGGCAGCAAGCAGAGACACCAGCGATGATAGGTCTACGCCAATTATGGTTGCGTCTGCTACGCTGGCAGCGGGTAGGCAGGTGACATCGGGGGAAATTGGTTGGGACGAAACGGAGGACAGGGACGAGCCTGTCACCTTACCTTCATCAGGTGAGTTACCTTCTGTGCACGACACTTCAGCACATTTCCCTGCCTGGTCTGGGCCGAGCATGGGGCAGACACAGACACTTGGGACAGCTACACCATTTTCAGCATGGCCATGGACAGGCGGCAGTTTAACTTCTACACCTGGCTTATCATCAGCACTGCCGGCATGGCCTTGGCCTGGTAGTGGCCAATTTATTGTACAGCCCTACCTGGCAGGTAATTCACAGGCGTCGGGGGCGCTTAGCGCATGATGGCCTTACATGAGTGCCCATTTAGGTGGTTGGGCTGCTCCATTTGCTCAACCTCCAGCTCCAGCCCCGGTAACTCTGGCTGCTGGTGTGGGGGTTTGGCCTTATCCATCTGTTCTGGACACGGGCTACAATACCATGCCCTTACAAGCTTTGCCATTTGGGGATCGTGCGATGCCCCTAGGCGATCACTTGACGCCAGCAACAAAGGAGAAGATATGGAAAGGAGAGTATTTAGATTTGTTTGAGTTACTTAATAGGAATGTGGAAAAGAAGGATTTAGATAAGGAAGACGAGAAGGACAAGGAGAGAGGTAGGCGTAAGAGGCCGGATAGAATGTGGTCCAATTGGCTACCCGGTTTCTTAATCTATGCAGGGGTGGTAGTAAGGGCCCAGCCTTGGCAGGCATTGTCTCTTTTCCAATATTTAGACCTGATTTACAGGGCTTACGTGGACTTTGTGGGGCAGGCATGGCTTTCTTATGACGAGGCGTTCCGTGTGAGAAGTGCCATCCACCCCAATTTACGGTGGGATGAGCCACTAGCCAGCCTTTGGTTACAGTCGATGACCCCGGCCAGGCCCAATTTGGGCGATAGGACTGATAGTGGGCATTTAATTAGGAAACCAGCTGTAAACTCCCCGTGTTAGCGCGGGGCAGGTGGTTCAACCCCGCCTGCTCTGCTGAGAGTATAACTCAAGGGGAGTGTGCTCTAAGAAGCAGTGTAGGTTTCAACACGAATGCACGGTGTGCGGAGGACAGCACCCCAGTGCCACATGTTTCAGGGCTGGCGCATCGAGGCAGCCAAAAGGCCCCGGAGGTGGGAAGAAGCCCACTGGTGGAGGCGGCAACCTTGGTAAAGGGGCCCAGCCCAATTAAGATTGGAGTATTAGAAAAATGGCTGCGGGAATATCCCAGATGTGATGACGCCAATTACTTGTTATCAGGTTTTAAAGAAGGTTTTAGGATACCGGCAGCTGGGGAGCGGAAGGCATTTTTTGCTGGAAACCTCAAATCCATACACGGTATGGAAAATGTAGTGAAAGAAAAGATAGCTATGGAGGTAAGGGAGGGGAGAGTGTTCACAACACCTCCTTTCGATACACTGAGGGTCTCACCCTTAGGAATTGTGCCAAAGAAAGCACCAGGTGAGTTTAGATTGATACAGCACCTGTCTTACTCTGAGGGGGGCTCGGTTAACGATGCCATCCCTCAGGAGCTATGTACCGTGCGCTATACATCATTTGATGAGGCAGTTAGCATGGTCCGCCGGTGCAGTGCAGGGGCAGAATTGGCAAAATGTGACATTAAATCTGCATTTTGGATTTTGCCAGTTAACCCACAGGATTTTGACCTGTTGGGATTTCATTTCCAAGGGTCTTATTACATAGACAGGGCATTGCCCATGGGCTGCTCCGTTTCAGGTGTGGCTTTCGAACGCTTTAGTTCTTTTATTGAATGGAAGCTTAGGGCTAGAGTGGGTTGTAAAAGCACAGCTCATTACCTTGATGATTATCTTTTTTGCGGGGCACGGAACACCGGAAAGTGTAAATTCATTTTAGATACGTTCCGAGTAATGGCCGACGAGTTAGGCCTACCTTTAGCCAAAGAGAAAACAGAAGGACCGGCTTCGACCCTCACGTTCTTAGGGATAGAATTGGACACGATCCAGCAAACGTCTAAGCTCCCACAAGAAAAGTTAGATGACCTTAAGGGTAGGGTAGCCTCAATGCAGCAGAAGAAAAAAGTGACCCTGAGGGATTTACAGGAATTGGTGGGGCATCTATATTTCGCTTGCAGACTGGTAGCGCCAGGTTGCACCTTTTTGCGTCGGCTGCACCGTCCGTTCCATAGGACAAGGATTACGTACGGTATTAGGGAGGATTTAGAAGTTTGGAGGCGGTTTTTAGACAAATACAATGGCATTTCCTTCTGGAGAAGTCAGAGGTTGCTAAAGGCTGAGTTTCAGGTCCAGTCAGACACTGCAGGCTCCTCCGGTTTCGGAATTTATTTTAGAGGCAGGTGGTGCACCGGCAAGTGGCCGGAGGAATGGCACCAAGCGGGTATCACTAGGGACCTAACTTTTTTGGAGTTTTTTCCCATAGTTGGTGCCTTATGGCTCTGGGCAAGCGAATGGGCGGACTCAGTGGTACGCTTCTGGTGTGATAACCAGGATGTGGTCCACATTGTTAATAGTCTCACGTCCCATTCAGAGAGGGTCATGGCTTTGGTTAGGGCATTTACATTGCGTGCACTGAAATTTAATATTTTAGTACAGGCCAGGCATGTACCTGGCATTGACAATAGCTTAGCGGATGCATTATCACGCCAACAGATCGCACGGTTCAGGGAGTTAGATCCAGGGGCCAACAAGTTCCCGGAGACTCTTCCCCCAGAGGTCTGGCAAATTGGCGTAAAGACGCGGAGAGGGCAATAGGCCTGGCCCTGGCACCAAGGACAAAAAAAGGGTACTCTGCAGTGAGTATAGAGTTCCAAAAATTTAGAGACTTAGTGGGCTTGGATCATTCGTGGCCAGTCCCAGTTGACCATCTTCAACAGTTTATAGTCATTAAATAGGTAGGGTTTGGCGCCAGGGACTATACAGGGCAAGTTATCTGCATTGGCCTTTTACGCAAAAATTAGGGGTTTTCCAGACTATTCGTCTGATTTCCGTATCTGGAAAATGATTGAAGGATGGTCCAAGGAAAGAGGCAGGGTTAAAGATTTGAGAGCTCCTATATCGCCTGAGTTCTTGGAAGGCATTTGTAGGCAATGGACAATCCTGTGCAGGGACGAGTTTGAAGTTGTTTTATTTAGGGCAGCGTCTCTGATAACATTTTTTAATGCCCTTAGGATTAGCGAAGTAGTGGCTTCAGGAAAGGGGGACAAAACTGAAGCAGCACGACAATTTCACGATGTTGAGGTGGTGGATGAGACGGTGCAGCTCCACATACGTCGATCCAAGGCCAATCAATGGGGTAGGGGATCGGGTATAAAATTGGCATGATGCCACATTAAGTTAATCTGCCCTGTCAAGGCTATGGTAGCGTATTTAAAACTCAGGGGGTCGAGCCCAGGTTATCCTTTTATCCATAGGGATGGCTCCCCTTTGACGAAGTACCAGTTCTGGAAGCTAACAGATCTGGCCCTTCAAAAAGGAGGAGTGCAAGGTCTTAGATTTGGCATGCATTCTTTCAGAATTGGTGTGGCCTCCATGGCAGCAGCCCTCGGCTACCGCCCAGAGGATATCAGACAGTTAGGACGATGGGATTCGTCCTCTTATCGCAGGTACGTTAGGGCACTTCCTAACGTCCAGGCAGGGGCCTATTGTTTGGTGTCTTGCAGGTACCACGGTGGTGGCCAGAAGGAGACACATCATGATCGTGGGCCACAGCTATGTTTTTTGGGCAGCGTGGTATGCTGCTGCATCCCCATGGGGGAGCAACCTCAGCCTGGATGCGCGGACCCATATCAAATGGAGAGGGCGCTGCGGCATGCTGTGGGATTGGGCAACACCCGCCAGACATGTTGGTGATACACCTGGGTGGCAATGATTTGACGCGGCACACTGGAAAGGCCCTGATCATCGATGTGATTCGTGACCTCACTTGGTTGAGGGTCACATATCCTGGCATGCGCATCGTTTGGTCGACACTCATCCCTCATCTGTCTTGGAGGGATGCAAGAAATTTTTTACCCGTAAACACTGCCCAACGGAGTGTTAACAGGGAAGTCTGCAGAGCTGTTTGCAGAGGCCTAGGATCGGTGATTGGTCACCAGAGGATCCGCTTGGATGGGCCAGAATTTTTCCGGTCAGATGGTGTACATCTTTCCCAACGAAGTTTGGATGTCTTCCTGGAAGACATCAAGGGGGGCCTGCTTTTGGAGCTGGAGCAGCTTGATGGCGGGCATGGGACTTAGCATGGCTAGTCCCTATGCTGTGGCGGTTAGTGCAGATTAAACAGGTATTTTGGGGAGTCCCATAGCAATAGTAGGTAATTATAGCTCATCTGAACTCCCAGCACTGCGGATCGTGCGATTACAGTGCTTGGGGGGAAAGATGCGCTGGGGACACACCCAGACCAACAGTCAACATGGAGAGAGTGGCTTGAGGTCTGGGGTGGTCAAATTTGGGCCGGCAGAGTTTCCCAATGGCTTCAGGACTGGGAGAACTCGGGCCAGGGACTAGCACATTGGTTGGTTAGAAGGGTCCATTTAGACCTGTTTTAAACCTGAATCCGCACTACGGCAGGACCCCCCTTTGCCAAAGGATTGGCAACAATGATTGTATTCAATAAAGTGTGGCCCGTGTTTAATCCATATTTCTGGTCATGCGTATTTATTCCGGGGTAAGGGGGCAATGTTGATTGCTCAGTTGCTCAATAGCATAGTTGTAGTACCATGCAACTATTATATACTTCTTTTAAGTTCTCATGAACCTTCAAACTTGCATTTGTATACTTGATCCCTCCCATCTCTCTTTTGCAGGACTTGAGACTAATTCAGTTGAGCTGCTAAACTTCTGGGTTTCTACCCTTGTCTCTGTTTCCAATGAAACAGTCAACCAATACAGGAGAAGGGACACTTCAACCGTTCTTGAGGGAACATACATCTAGGTTAATTAACATGTGAGAAGGAGAAATATCCTAAGCCTGTCCCCATCATTTCTACTCCTCTCACATGGAGATTAATAGTCTGAGGACAGCCTCCTCCATATGTCATGTCCATCACATGGAGAGCCCCCATGCATGGAGAAGCCTCCCCATGTGATCTCTTTCTACATGAGGAAAGCAAAGATGGCAACTGCTCCCCTTCCTGGCATGTCAACCATTTTTAGATTTATACTACCTGAATAGGGCTATTTTCCAAAGCATGAGGTAGGAGATTGCTGCCTGATTACTGGTGGTTCTATGCAGCTGAAGAGGAAAGAGCTGATTGCCTCACTTCCAGAAAGGGGGTAGGACACAAGATGTTGTGCTGAGTGGCATTATGTTGCCTGTGTTGGGGTGGGCAAAGTGAAGCCTTCCCTTTTTCATCCTTGATCAAGGTCACTGGGTACCAGCCCAACAATTTAGACATCTGGGTCTTCCATGGTTTTCCAAAAGAGCACCATAAGAAGTAGATATGAACAAGAATATTTTGATTCCTGTATAAAGATGCATTCAGTTAAATTATTCAGCTCTATTCATTAGTGAAAATGACAATTGTTCAAAGGTGAAAAAACAACTAACCTTCCTCATTAGTAACAGTTACCTGGAGTCAAAGGTACAGTATTTTTTTTTATTCAGTGGACTAATTTTATGCACAGAGAGCAAAAAGGCAAGTGAACTTGTGAAGGCTTTATCCATAACGTATAGAAATTAAATACAGAAATATTGAGTATAAAAAGGTTGGGTATTATGTTTATCTATGTCCTTTGTTAAAACCACTATCCACAACTTAGTGCATAACTAAGCAAATTTTAATTATACTAAAGCAAATGTTAATGGTAGATAGTACACATATGTACATTTGACTCTTCTGTATGAAACTTTGGAATCATCAACTCAGAAGGACACACAATTTCATGAACTTTATAAACATATCTGGGATACATATATTTAAAAAAAGCCATTTTAAAGGAAAGCTTTACAAGTGTCTAGCATAAAAACCCCTGGATAGATTTGTGTGGAACGTGGCAAGAATAATCCTCTCTGAGTAAGCTGCCATGTGTTCAAACACATGCATTTCCAAGGAAGGAAGGGAGGGAGGGAGGGAGGGAGGAAGACCTATTTTTCCTCCTTTACTGGGCAAAATCAATGGAAGGTGGGATGGTATGTATTGTCAAATTTGAATATAGGTTTGAGTCCAGATCAAATGCAATTTCATCCAAACTCAATCAGTCCTAAATCCAGATTGCTAAATCAGGTTATTTGTCAAATCAGGAGACCCTTGTACAGCTGTAATTTCTTCTTAGCCTTTCAGGGTTAAATCTTTTTATAGTCAAACTCATTACTGGTAGGCTGGCTTCTATTTACAACAGTCAAAGGATGTGATCCAATTTTCATCAAGTTCTTTTACCTCATAGGCAATCTTCCTGGCAACCTCTCAGATCTCTAACTTGGTCTTTCATCCCAGAGGCCATCCTACTGGTACCTGTTGAATTCCATGAGCAGACAACCATTCATGAATGTGACAAGCTGTCCACCACAGAGCTTGAAAAAAGTATTTTTGCACTACAGCTCTGAGAAAGTCCCAACTGGAAGGATTATGTTAGACAGAGGATTTTGGATTTCATAGTCCAAAAATAACTTTTCCATGTTCTGGTTCATTCCCTGTAGCATGGATAGCTATGTTGTTGCTGTGCTCACCCCCTTCTTCACTGTGACTAGAGATCTTCCACTCAAATTATTGGAACCAACCTATTAACCATTGTGCCTTGAAGTCTTTGTTTCCAGCAGGGTCTTCGTTTTCTGGCTGAGACAACCTATTTAGCAGCCTTAGAACCACATACATGGTTCTTTTATAAGGGTTCTTTTATAACACTGCTACTGATTTAAATGCATTTTTGTAAAATAAATACTATTTTGTCCTTCCCCCTCCTCCATTCGGTAGCACATTGATTTATTCTTCATTGTGTCTGGAAAATGGAAAGCTGGAAGGCAAATGAATTATTTCAACAGCATGTATGTTTTTCCAGAGAGATGACAAAACTAATGGGATTCTAACACTCTTGTATTACACAGTTATACTTCCTGTTAAATATGAATTGTGTTGCTTACAAAAAGCCATCTAACTCACTAATAGATACTATTCTTTTAGGATTGGTAGACCTTAAAAAAGTTACATCAGTGCTTTGTTCTGGCAGGTCCCAGGCTGTGTCGTAAACCTCCAATGGTACTATATGAAGAGATGTTACTGTAAAATAAGATACACTCAATAAACAGATGTTTGAATTCTTGGAGATGCCACTTGTCCATTTAACAGTCCCATCTCTAAAGCCCCAGTGGTTGATTTAAGTCTTGTGTGGTCCATTCAGTGTCTGGAAAAAAACCCCTTTGAATTACAATTCCCCAACCACTTGACCACTACCCATATTGGCCAGGGCAATCTGGGAGTTGCAGTCCCAAAAAGGTCCTTCTCTGAGCTCTGGGTCTATTGTTGCATTAGCAAACCTTTGGACCTCTACTCCCCAAAGCCCTAGACAGCATGGCTAATAGTAAAGGACTTCATAAATCCAAAATATCTCGTAGGCCAAAGATTCCCACCCACTCCAGCCCAGGATTCTATTTTTTTAAAAAAAATAAAAAATCCCAATAGTACATTGGCACTGCACATATAATGACAATCAGTATTGTGCATGATAAGCAGTTCTTATTAATCAAAATATTTCCCAGTCTATTAACCCTTCCTTGAAGCTGTCATTCTCCATTTGAACATGGGGGGGGGGGGATGTATCCATATAACCATTATGACTGATTGAGATCAGATGCAGTTCTTTACCCTTTCAGTGGGGGCGTGCCTGAATAACAACAATGGGATCTACTTTTGCATAGACATGTACAGATTGTGCTATTTCCCCCCCCCCCCACTTTTGTTCAGTTCTTTTTAAAGGCCATCTACCCTAGTCATCAACACCCCATTGGGTGACATCAAATCCCATATATTCAATATGCAGGTTGTTAAAAAGTACTTTTTAATATCTGTCTGCAATCCACTGCCAATCAAAGTTATTGTGTTGTCCCAAACACATGGTCCTATCATGAAACTGAGGTAGCCATTTCAGGGGACCAAGGGTGGTGATGTAGTACTGGAAGGTAGAGTTTTATGTGCCAAAAAGCTTCTCCTTGGCCCGATAAACTGGCCTCCTATCTTTGCGTGTGAAGGGCTGTTCTATCCTCTGTTGTTTCATGACTCCCAGTCCCATAATTCATCCAGGTGGATGGTCCTGATGGGACTGGAAGTTCATTTTTTTCTGAAAGTCCTGGTCCGTGCTGAGGATCTCCAGAGAGGGATAGGGACGAATCGTACCTGGAAACCTGGAGCACCACTGGTAGTCACAGCTGGCTACAATGGCTTGGGTAGACAAGGGTCTGACTCAGCTTAAGACAGCTTCCTATGTTCTCTTTATACACTTTATCCTCATCATGTATAGTTTTATAACCCACTATTTCTTGCCCCCTTCTCATCTGAAAAGGTCCATGTGGTTGAACTATAAAGGAAACAATCCAGTCCTATGATCATTTTGGTTGCTCATTTCTACTATGCCAAGAAGGTATGTGGAGAATGTGTTAAGAGCTGAGATGTGACCACTCTGTCTTCACAAAAATGTGGACTTGTTAAATACAAGATGCAAATAGGTCTTTCTTTTCCTAAAGGGATGCAATGTTCTGAAATAAGGGTAACGGAGCTTGTAAAATTTGGCATGTGTCTTAAAATAAAAAGTAAAATGGAGACATTGTGCCACTTCCAGGCCTAGAGGAGACTGTGGTCACAGAGAGATGGATTGCAAGCGACTGGAATGAGGTTTGTGTTCGCCAAAGTGAAATTAATGTGACGAAGCTATATTACTAAACACTCAGTGCAAAGAAAAGGTTTTTGTCATCTCATCATGTTCGACATGAACAATTATTTGACTGCCAGCAGATGGAGTGGACAACTCTGCCCCTGCTGGCCAGAACACCAGAAATGTGAATGCCAGCTTTTCTCTTCTTCAATCATGCTCTGAGCATCCTTCATTTGGTTTATATTATGCTGCTACAGCACAGTCTTTGTGACCATATCAGAAGGATGATACTATTCTGCCTACAGCAATTCTGTTTAACTTCTTTCGCTGATATGGTGCAGGGAATATTTTCTTGTTTTTTTTAAAGCATTGATTTAAAATGGGTTACAAAACCCCGGTTGTTCTATATCTTGCACGTTGTGAAGTTCTGTACTCTTTTTGCAAACACTGAGTGCCACATATTTCAAAACTGAAACTATTTTCACTTAAATCTTGTCCATTCTGGCATCTGTCCCACTGTAAGAATGGCCCTGCACAGACGGTGCTGCTGTTTTCTCCAGTGTCCACATGATGTTCTTGCTTATACTGATTGCAGACAATCCTTCTGTGTCCCTTTAGGAGTCTTTTTCTTTAGACTGGTGTAGCTGTGGTGGTGGTGGTTTTGATGAAATTTGGACTACTTTACGTCAGTGTTTTATGAGGTGGTTGACTGTATTGATAGATTTCATAAATACGTTAGGTGTGGCTTCCATCACAGGTCATGATGTAACCAGCAAAGGAATAGCCTCAATATATCTAACCCCTCTTGTTTTTAGTCCCTCATTTTGCTTTGCTGTGCTTGCTTTGGAGTGGGACATCAGCACTATCACAGGTCTCAGCACTTGACAAAGAAAGCAGTATCCAGTCTTAATCTCATTTGGAAATCAGCTGTTGTTGACACTAACACTCTGGAAAACCTGGGAAAACACCCTCTGGGGAAAGGTGCTGACTGCTGGATTTTGGTTTCATTTGGTTTTGGAGGAGGGTTACCTGACAGCTTCCTCTCTCAGGTTCTAACAGAGGGAGCTCTTCTATGTAATTTGGAAATCAGCTGTCTTTGGAGACACACTTAAAAAAGAAACTCCCCTGTCATCCTTCATGCTAACTTTTTCTTTTATGTACTTTTGTTATTGTGTTAGCACCAACACTGAAACCTTAACCCCCAAATCATAGTCATTTCTATTGCTGATGCCCATTTTATGCCCATTTACTCTTGTATGTAGACTTTGGTCCATTCATCTGACATAAGGCGTTGCTAATAAAATATAGTCTAATTTGCATAAATCACATTCTTCTCACCCAAGGAGCTCTGGCCACATGAACATTGTTTGGAGTGAATCAGCTAGACCCATTGTGGAAATGTTTTTAAAAATGCTTTCAGAATTGGTACATTGCTTCATGTCCAAATCAAGGGTCCACCTCTTGTTTTGGAGAGAAGTAGCAGGTGGACATGGGGGACCCTGAAGAAGGACAGGAGAAAAGGTCAGAGAAGTGGGCATAGAGGATGTGGACTTCCTGGTATCATGAAACAACATTGCTCTTGGCTCCCCTTTGGGCAGCTGGAGCACTTGAGAAAGGTACATTTTGGGCATGGATTTGGGAAATGGCAAATTTCCGCACATGACTCAACAGCAGGCATAAGAGCAAAACAACATGTGTCTTTTCACCTATCTGAACAAACCCAAGTTAGTTCAGCATGCATTTGTATAAAGGTGTACTCTATAAAAGAATTTATAGTTATAGGATTTGGGAACATTTCTTGTACCTGATATTTTAGACTTCAATTCCTAGCCGCCTCAGCCAACACAGACTGCACAATACTATGGTTTATGGGTGCTGTCATTCAAAACATGTGGATGGTCAAAGATTCCCCAATCCTACCCATAACAGCACAAAAGGAGACACAAGAGGCAGCAAAAGAGATACCTCCCAGAAGGTGGTTACATAGGGAAAACATCCCTTCTATTTGCAGAATAACTGCAGTTCCAAGACCACCGCCACTCTGACATGATGGATAGAAGTGGTTGGGATGGTGGCTCTTCAGTAGTCTTCACTGTGCTCAGGAGGAAAGTTACTGCTGGCCCAAAGACTGAGCATTTGGATAGCAGTGTAGAGCAGGGAGGAGTTGCCCTGGAATCAAAAGCCACTCCATTTCCTGATCCAAGACCTGGACTTCTTGGACTTCCACAAAGTGAAAATTTTGCTGGCATATCCTCTTGCCTAAACCAAGGGCTCCCCAGTTCTGTACAAGGCAGGAGTGAAGGAAACAGAACCCTTCCATGATGCACATCCCTGTGGTTTGTTGCAACCATCACCCACCACTAGCTTGGATGATCCCTTGTCTGGGAATGACATCCTGGGGAGAAGATGTCCCTGTAAATGAGGGGAGGGTCTTCCGATATAAACAGTGACCAAGGTGTGTTTTTTTAAAAGCAATCTTGCTGTAAGTTACAAGATATGTTCCTATAATGCAGCTATCTTTTAAGCGAGAGGGCACTGGCCTTTTGAAATGAGAACATGTTTGGCAGCCTAAAAGCACTGACTTTAAAACTCTTATATTTCAGATGGCTGCAAAATTATTATTTCATCTTCCTCAGGATAGTTGTAGCATGCTTGGATGAAGTCTGCTGAGCAAAAAGGGTGAAGTGAATTGCTAAATATTTTGACAGCTGCCTGGCTGCAGAGGAAGGGGCTTTTATTGGGTGAGTGCTAGTTTTGTTTTGTTTTACTCTGCAATTTGCTTTCAATCCAACTGAGTTAACATTGCAATTTGTTTAATTGTGATTTGATATTACACATTAGTGCATTTTTACTTTTCATCTTGCTGTGAGTGGTCTTAAGTCCCAGGCTTGGGAAGATATAAAGATATAAAACAAACAAAGAAAATATTCTTCTTAAAATGGGTGTTGAATTTACCAAAACCATAGTAATTTCAGATGCTGAAATCTTTTCGTTTGTAGATAAATGACCTGCTCACTTTCTCCCTTGAATATTTTCTAGGAAAATCCTTTACAGACAGCTGTCTATTTTAGGAACCTACATGTTGTTAGGCTTTTACTTGGACTGCACTGAATTTTCAAATGCTGTGAAGGATAGATGTTGATGTTCTTTCAACCTTGATGATTTGTTCTTCTGTAATTTTGATGTTGGAGATTGTCAACTAATGAAAGCCTTTTCCTGAGCACATAATCCAAATGGTTAGAATGTTTTTATGTTAAATACATGTTGGAAGGCAGAATGCCATGGGTATCCTTCATAGTCTGTGGCCAAATTCTTAACAATGTTGATGGGGACAAGGAAGCTGAGGAGAGATTACTGTAGATCATATACAAGTCAATGGTAGATATGTTGTTATACTTTGCCCTGCAATTCAGATTGCTGAGTCTTGTTTCATTTTATTCCCAGGGCCACCCAACAACATTTGCTGCTTGAGAGGAACAAGAAGAAGGCCCTCCCTCCCATCCTATACACAGAAGCTGGCTGTAATAGCAGCTGAATCTTACTTCACATTTGGGATGAGATTGGGTGCAACTCCAAAATTGGAGCAGAAGGGTGAATTATGGAGCACAGGGGACTAGGTAAAAGCTGGAATGGAACTGGACAGAATGCGGACTTCTTAATAAAATATTATGTCAATAATAGTGGGATGCAATGGGCAAACATCAGAACAATATGTTAGACCTCAAACATAAGAAATATTACTATTTCATCAATCTTTTATTGCTCTAAAAACTCACCCCATCCAACTAGAGAGGAATGATGCAACCAGCCACAAAACACCACTGGCAACAACATTCCAATACCCATTCTGGTCAGAAAATTGATATTGCAAAAAACTGTGATTTCTAAGTAGAACAGCCCAAAGAAATTTATCTGTCCCATTCATCTAGAGGGGACTAATTCAACAAGCCACCAAAACAACAACAACCCCCACAAACAAACCAACAAACCAAAACTCATCTGCCGGGGAATTGCTTGAGCCTGGCCCCCAAAATAAGAAACTTTTAAAAAGGGTACAGCTTGGGTACAGATTGGGGTGTACTGAAGGACATTTCCCCATGCATCGAGTGATCCCTGGGAAATCGATCACACCAGACCACTCCACAAGTGGTTCACATTGCAACCTCTTTCTCTGTGTAATCACACCCACTATTACTGTGGCTGCAAGCAGTTTTAGGGCAAGCACGTGTCATCCAACACAAATGCACATTGCTTTCACTCCACCCTTGCTCTTGCTAGCCATTCAGAAGTGCATACATGCAGGATACACTGGACAAATGGGTTTCAATTTATAGGTGTGCTTATTTACCCTGATTACACAGGTAAAGGTAAAGGTTCCCCTTGACAATTGTCCAGTCATGTCCGACTCTAGGGGGCGGTGCTCATCCCCGTTTCCAAGCCATAGAGTCAGTGTTTGTCCGTAGACAGTTTCTGTGATCACATGGCCAGCACAACTAGACACGGAACGCCATTACCTTCCCACCGTAGTGGTACCTATTTATCTACTCGCATTTTTTACATGCTTTCGAATTGCTAGGTTGGCAGGAGCTGGGACAAGCGACGGGAGCTCACTCCGTCACGTGGATTCGAACTGCTGATCTTTCGACCTTGCAGCCCAGAGGCTTTTGCGGTTTAACCCGCAGTGTCACCACGTCCCCCTGATTACATAGCTATATGTATATCCAACCTTTCCTCCAAAAAGCAAAAGGTAGCATGCAATGTTATCCTCCTCTACACATTATCCTCCCAGAAGTAGATCATGCTGAGAAAGACTGACTGGCTGAAGGTCACCCAATTGAGTTCCATTGTTTACAGGGGAATTGTACTCTCATCTCCCTAGTCCTGGTCCTATGCTCAAACACATATATAAATAACAGCCGTTTGGCTAGCACCTTTTCAGTATATGCTGGAATTCTGTATTACCCAATTAAATGAACTTCTTTGGCTTTCTAATGTGGAATTTGTGGATCTATCATTTACAGATTGACACAATTGCTCTTAAGCATTGTTTCTGGCAGAATGAAGCCTGTTTTGTCCCTCAGTATGATGAGGAAATTCGTCAATGAAGTATAGAGAACATAGCCAGAAGAACAAAAGATTTCCAAGAACACTGGAGAGAATCCTTAATGGTCTGCTCTGATTTGTTTGCTAAACATCTGGCTGATAACATCACTTGCATCTGCTCCAACCTGGCTGGTACTGCCAATATAGTACACACCCTGGATGTTGCTGGAAAACCGGATCTTTGCATCAGTTTGGATGATTTCACTTGTCATAGTTGAGGGAAATGATTGGTGGAGTGTAGTCTACTATATGTCTCCTTGATCATTGGCTGGGAACATTGAGCTGAGAGTTGATTGTCTGGGTTTAAGAGGAACACATCACCACGTGAAGGAATAGCACTGTCCTACTATTAGGTACATTGAAACAACTGCCCCAGGCAGCAAATGCAGGGAGAGGGAAGCAGAGACACCCCCTTGCACATTCTCTTTTTTTGGAGAATGGAGGTGTGTGAGCCATGTGGTCTTTTGCGCGTCCCTAAACTAGCTTGTTGCCCTCTGGTGCAAGAGATGACATTTTTACAACACCAGTGCAGATGAAGAATTCATATGTTAGTCCAGTTCTCATCTGTCTGTGGAGTGGGTGGAACTAGAATCTTGTCCTTTGCTTCAGGCAGCAAAATGTTTTGGGTGTGAAGAACAGCCTCCATCTTCATACTCTGTTTCTCTTTTACATCAGCAGACAACAATGACAATGATTCTATTAACATATATCTGAATTTTCCTTTCTCTTTTCTGACTTCTAATTAAGAGGCACAAACACTGGATTTAATGCGAGGGGTTCGTGGGTGTGTTGCTCCACCCGTTAATGCCTCAGGGCTCTTTGCTGGGTTCACAGTATTTTCCTTAACCTGATTCTGGACACTATATAAATGTTGATACAGCCCAAAACTGAACAATCTACTGTTGACTTATGTTTAACTTGTAGTCTAGTAATGTGTCAAGATCCTTTTCATACATATTGCAACTGGTGTCACCCAGCCTATATCTGTGCAATTGATTTTTCCTACCTAAATACAGAACTTCATGTTATTTCTTGTCAAAACCAATTTTTCTGTGGCCTAGTTCTCCAATCTGTCAAGGTTCTCATGAATCCTGATTCTGTCTTCTGAAATATTAGCCCCCCTCTCCAAGTTTGGCATCATCTACAAATTTGATAAGCACCTACGCCATGATCCAAGTTATTTCTATAGATGTTGAACAATACCAGACTCAGGGTGGAACCCGTAGTGCTACACTTGTCAACAGCCTTCAGGGTGACAGTTAACAAAATCCACCCATCCCATCAGACTTGAGGGATCTAAGGCAAACAGCCACAAAATGCCCACATGAACAACATTCTAGTACCCACTCCAGGCAGAAAACTAATATTGTGAGTGTGTGTTGTGTTTGTGTGTGTGTGTGTGGGGGGGGCAAAGCCTAGAACAGTAATTTTGGAGCAGGATAGCCCAATGAAATTCTCCCATGCCACCTAATGAGAGAGGAATTATGCAGCAAGCCACAAAACAGCCCTGAGGACCACATTCTAGTATCCATTCCAGTAAAAAAATATGTATTGCACAAAATATCCCAGAACAGTGATATTCACAAGTCACATCAGATGAGAGGGGAATGATGCAACAATGTACAAAACATCATCAGGAAGCACATTGTAGTACCCATTACAGGCAGGAAACCAAAATTAGGCAAGACCACCAAGACTGGCAATGTCCAAGTAGGACAGTATGCCAAAGTTCACCTATCCTGTTGCGGTAGAGAGAACAGATGCAACCAGCCACAATATAGCTCTAAGAATCATATTCCAGGGCCTGTATTGGGTCTACATTTTTGAAAAGGTCCATGAACAGCATCTTCTTGAGCTGGTAGCAGCAACCAATTCAGCAGTCACATATGACTTGATAGGAGTAATACATCAAACCACCGACCTTTCACAGGAACCACAGAAAGACAGATTGTGACCTTATGCTTTCTGCCAGCCTTCCCAGGCCCATCACTTTGGCTTAGCCTGGAGAAGAGAAGACTGAGAGGGTCTGTGCCATCAAGCTGTTTATGCTTTGTTTCATCCCCCCCCCCCCTTGATGTGGGTGATTTTCATTGAGTTGTCCTACACAGAAGTTGGTCTGGGCTGATGCTTGCAATATGGATTTTCTGCCCAGGACAGGTACTGGAACATAGTTTCTGGAAGTGTTTTGGGTCTGGTTGCATCAGTCCTCTCTAGTTGGATGGAACAGATGAATTGTGTTGGGTTGTCATACTCAGAAGTTGCTGTTCCAGACTGTTTTTGCCCAGAATGGATACCAGAATGTTTTTCCTGAAAATGATTTGTGGTTTGCTGCATCTGTCTGATCTAGTCACATATGTGTTGTGAATTTGGTTGGGTTATTGCACTTGGAAGTTGCCATTCCAGGACACTTTTTTCCAATATAAATTTTCTACCTGGAGTGGATCTTGGAATGTTGTTCCCAGAGATGTTTGGGGGGCTGGGGTTGCTTCAGTCCCCTCTGGTCAGATGAGACGGGCAAATTTCATTGGCCTGCCTTACTTGAAAATCACCGTTCCAGGCTGTTTTTTACAATATTTATTTTCTGCATGAAACGGATACTGGAATGCGGTTCCCAAGGATGATTTGTGGCTTTCTGCATCTGTCTCATCGAGTCACAGATGTGCCATTAAATTGCTTTGATTATCCTACTTGGAAGTTGCCACTGTGCTCCATTCCAGCAAGTTCTGGAGCAATAAAGAGTTAATGAAGGAGTAATGTTTTTTAGGTTCAAATTCTAAAATGTTGTTCTGGTGTTTGTCTGTTGCATCCCACTAATTTTGGCATAATTTTTTTTATTAAGAAACCCCAGTTCCACCCTGTTCTGTTGTGTTCTGGTTTTCACCTTGTCACCATCTAGATGTGTCCGCTACCTGATCGGATTTTCTCATTCTGCCTTATGGTAGGGCCAGCACTTTTGTAGCTAAGTAATAAATACATAGTATGGAGGCAAAAAGTGTAGGTGAATGGATGTTGTGGTTCTTTCCACTTAAATTAACATTTTGCTGTTATAATTGCTGCTCCCTTGGCTTTATAGTCCCCTTGGTTTAAACAATAAAATGACAATGGGAGAAGGAGTAGGAAAGTTAATGAAGGATCCTAAGTGGCTTGGTGTGTGGAGGAGGAGGAGGAGGAGTGGCTTCTTAGCAACATCAAAAACCTTCTGGTGCTGGCCGGGTTAGAAGGCAGAGGAACAGCTTTGCCAGACTTTTCAAATGGAGTGTCCATGGAGGACATCCACACACCTCTGGCTGAGCATTTTTCTACCTTTAGACAAAACAAAAACAAAAACTCCTCTGCTTTATTCTAACCATGTGGGCATTTAATTAGCTTTGCAAGTCTGCAGTACAAATCAGCCAAGACTGCTGAGAGTCGCCTAAGCTAACACTAGGCCAGCTGAAGCTGTGCTGGATCAAAAAACTAAGAAATTACTTAGGCCTAAAACTATGCTGGTAGTACCTGTGTTCATGGGCTGGCAGAGATTTAGATCTGGTTCACTATTTTTAAAAATTCAGTATGGTTCATAGTTTGTGGTTCGTTGGTGTCCAATGAATTACGAACCATCACAAACCACCATTTTCCTAGTTCATGCCCATCTCTACTTGAAACTTAGTACAATCCTGAAGGGACCAAGACCTACTGTCCGTATTATTTGTGTTGATTTGCTACATATGTATTAAAAATCAACAAACACACCAGCTGTGTTCTGTATCTTTGCTATAAGCTTTCTTTAAACTTTATTCAAAGATAATGTACAGATTTGGGTAAGCGTTCCCACATAATTTCATACAATAAAACTTTCATGTATCTGGCTTGTATGAAATGAAGCAGTACTTACTCTTGAACGGCACATTAATTGCAGTTAGAAGTTTACACAGAAAGTTATAAGCCATTGAAATAGACATGTGAGTAGAATGCATTGGGGAAATAGAAACTGATGGGGATATGGCCTAAGATTTGTGACTAAGGAAAATGTGGAATATTAAGAGTAGCAAATGTCTCTAGTGCTGCTATCAGTCCCTGAGAGACTGGAAGAACAATAGAAATCGAAGCAAAGCAGGGAACGTAGATTGTACATGACAGCATTTCCTCTGTAAGGAGAGGAGTTCTCTCTGCTGAGGAGAGAATCAATGATATTGCATGTGCTTGGAGTATTTTCATTTCAAAAATTACTTTAATTATCTAGGCATTGAAAAGAGCCCCTCTTTGGCTAATAGCCCTCAACATGAATGGCAATTAAAAGATTGCTTGTCTGACCAAGAATGCAGCATAATAAATGCACTTGAAACACCAACAGTCCTTTCATAATGATGGCTCCCAGTGGCCTCTCAGGAGTTTCTTTGCAAAAGGCATTTTCCAGGGATCAAATATGCTCTTTTGTACAGTGCCTCTGAATCCCTCATTCCTCTAAACAGCAAACGTTGCCTGTTGTCCTACGCTAAAATCTGTAGGATTATGTTCTGTATTTCTCCCAGGGTTTACAGAACTGTGTGCAACTGTTCTCCAGTACTGATGCTGGATGCTGCTCAGAGCTGAAGAGGCAGGTTGCCAAACATTTGCTCGAATGAAGGGGAAAGGCCCCTTCACTGACCAAGAAATGGGGAGAGCAGATATTTGAACAGTCATCGTGGGTTTTTTTAATAAAGGGGGGGGACTCCTGAGGAACTCTGGGGGCCCTGAGAATTACAGTATATTGAGTATTACAATAAGGTTGTGATTAAGGCTAGGATTAGAGTTTGAGTTGCATATGCATATCCAATACATACACAGCAATACATACACAGCAAGTAGCTGAACTCAGGAACATGGCTGACTCAGAAACATTCTCTATAGATAACAATGTCATAGATAGGTATGGGTCTGTGTGGATTTTGCAACACAGCACAACTCTTTGAGATGAAAATGCTCCATCTGTGAGGTTTTTTAAAATGGCAGCTGGTAACTGGCTGGATCCAGTGCAACATATAGGCTGAGCTGATACCAGGTAAGAAATGCAGATGGAAGAAGCCATTTGATAGTAGCATTTATTCAAAAGTCCAAGGGAATAGTTTCCACAGCTGGTAGTATTTCGCTTGTTCAATTCCCAGCCCAGCTTCCTCTGTACTTTATAAAAGGCACCACTATGATTGTAGCACTTGATTTTATCTTTGAAACACATGCTTTCTGTGTTTCAGAAATGAATTCAGTGACCTCAGTTGTTCCCAAGTGTAGTTTAATAGTCATTCCTGCATGAATTACTATAATGTCCATAACTATCATGGACTCCATATATCACCATTCCTATGTTGTTGTTTTATGATGGATTTATAGCATTTGACTGTTACCACTTCATGAAAACAAGCGAATTTCTAGATGTGGTAGTCACTTCTACTATAGTGGCAATCATGAAACTGTTGCAGACAAGACAGCACTGGATCACCACCAGGAATATGGGATTATCTCCTATGTGGTTTCATTCTGAATTGTTCTGGTAATGTGTGACCAAAGTAACCACTTGAGCAAACATGCAGACACTATTTCTTCAAATGGAAATGCTTCCCACCCTAAGGGACTGCATTATTAGCACAGGACAGAAAGAAGCATATCATTGCCTGCACCCATGTGGTTGCTTTGTGCAAAAAATGTCCTAAGCAATGTGAAATGAGGCATGGGGCTTCTACACTGGAAGTGTGAAGTGTGTGTGTGTGTGGCTTTTTTTTTTAAGAAGAGATTCCCCCCCTTCTCTACAGAAGGGTCATCGGAAACAGGCTGCAATGATTGCATTAAATGGCATGATGATTAATGTTGGTGAACTACAAAAAGGACAGTCAGAAGGACTTTGGAAAAAGCAAGAGAAGAACCAGGTTTAAAGTTTGGCAAAGCAGCAGAGGTGAAAATTGAGTCCTTCAAGAGTATACATTTGATGTGCTTTCCCTTTGGAAGGCCAAGTATCTTCTTTAGTAATAAAAAAGGGAGCATCTTTTAGTAACGTATTGTGTACATGGATGTAAGTGAGGGAGGGAGTGTGAGAAGCTGTAGGTTGGAATGTGTGTGATGGGATGAGAGCAAATAGGAGCTTGCAGTCATCAAGGTGAGTCAATATTACTCTGCTGTTATCAGCCAGCTTTCACTCCATGATTCATATGGTATTTGAAGGTGAATCATAATGGTGAAACTTAGAATGCCAGAAATATCTGTGTTATAATATTAATGCTGCTTCTCTGTGGATACAATAGCTATCATTACTATGGCGCAAACAAGTGCCTGTTTTACAGGTATTAAATAGCTTCATTTTTTAACATTCGTTTTGAGTAATCACTGCCATTTCACGGGGCAAATATTTGTTTATGGCTTCATTAACAACCACTCTTTTCTGTAATACTGGAATAACAATCCATGCAGTGATGATACCCTCAGGTAGCTTGGAAATAATCTTCAAGAGCATTATCCCATAAAGAATCATGGATTTTATGTTTGACCTATTTTAATGTGCATCTTGAATTACCTAATGTGTGCAAAGTATTTTTGTGAATACAGAGATCATGCTAGCTTGAGAAAAAGCGGGATTCTTCAGAAATTCCCTTCTAATTTCATAGTTCACATTAGAATCAAATGTGAGTACCTTTCTATTTACTACATATGTTTCCTTTCCAAGTAAAGTGACTTGATCTGATCTGTAGCTGCATACTTCTTTTTGAGAGTAAAGAAATCCACTGAAGGAAACACATATTTGCTTCAATACAAGGATTTGTATAATAAAGTATAATTTAATATATAATATCACATGACAGACATCAGCCAAAATCCTATTGCACAAATTGCACTGGTATAAGCGTGTGGGATCAGCAACTGGGGAGATTGTCACTAATTAAAGAGTTCCTGCTTTAATCTTAGGTTTCCACAGCTTTTGTGTAATCACTCCCGTATGCGAGTTTTGTAAGCCCCAGAATGGAAGCAGGAACTCTTTAATGCCATAGCCCTTATGCCATCGCAATTTATGTAACAGGATTTTGGTCATTATAACAGTATTGTGATATGGCAGTAATATATGGCACTGGGGATAAGTACATTGCTGCTTTACCTCCAGTGGTGCCCCAGTTATAGAAACCGTCCGGTTGGATACTATGATTCTCTGACACTTTGTATGCTTGACATAAAAATAGACTGAACTTGAAACCTACCCAGTCTTAGGACTTCAAACAATAAAAACCCATGTCCCACCTGAGTTACTACTCTTTCTCAAAAGTAGTGTGGTCATCTCCTATTTCACAGAGTTAAGTAATACTTTCATGTAGTTGATGACATCCTCTGTTTGCAAGGCTTTCTGGTTCAAATCTAATCTGAAGGAAGGCGAGCTGAGGGACCCTAAAGTTGCCCATCATCACTTGACATTTGGACAGCAGTCTGAGCAGGCAGATGGTCATCTGTGACAGTTGGCTGCAGTGTGAGATAAATTTCTATTTAAATCATAGTAATACATATTTTAAATGTGTTTGTATGCACAATATAAGTTGGCTTATACAACTTTTCTATAAATCTATATTCCCTTTCCCCTTCGTTTGATATGATCCATCAGTGCGCATCTTACTCCAAGCCAGCAATGGCTATTGGCTAACATAATCATTCTTTTTACACAAACACTGAATCTCAAAGTTGGCCAGTGCGCATGACTGTTAGAAGATTTGCCACTGGTAGCATGTTTCAAAATGAAATATTCAAAGGATTCAAATTGGCAGCAGTTGACGATCAAAATTGGGTATGTCATCATCAGACTCATTAGAAGTTACTCAGTTTTTGCTTTATTATGTTTTAGAAACAAATGGAATAAATGAAAATTCTAGCTTGGCTTTTCTTATGTTGTTAATGCAAATGACACAAAGCTGAAAGCGATACCTCTTTGGAGACATACAGACAAATATGCCCTTCTTTAGGACTACTGGTAAGTGCATATATTGGCCTAGTATTACCTTCCAAGAGGAAAGAGTTGCATAAATTAGGTGTGATTATATATCCATGCACTTACAGCCATTTATTTCTTATGCATAAATATTCATATGCATATTACATTATATGGGCACATTTTGACACTTTGTGCCCTGTCCTTGTAGTTGATTTCCAATTTAGGGGCAACCACCTTAGCAAAAATACAGGAAGGACTACAGTGTGGGGCCAGGCTGATTTGCATTTTATCTGTTGGTCACTAGATGCAGTGTGAAATGTGAGCCAGCCTGGAGTTCCCTGACATGCACATTTTTTTTCTCCTCCACCTAGGAGGCTTCCACTTTTAAAAATTACAAATCCTTTCCTATTGCTTCAGGCATGTGATCACTCGAGTTGATGCAGAAAGGGAAGACAAGCTGCACATGCACAGATACACACAAAGCTCCTATCTCCTTGCCGCTTACCTCATGAGGGGACAAGCACATACATAGACACACAAGGAAGAGCCAACACACACACTCTCAGCAAAGCCTCTCTCCCCAGACTCATCTTTATTTTTTTTTCTTAAGCTTCTCTTCCTGGGCAACACTTCTGTTTAATTTTTCTTCCAAGCTGAAGAACTTAAGAACAGAGAGCAAAGCTCCGCATCAGAAGCTGATAATTGAGGAAACTGAGATAGGAAGAATTCTTTATCATTGCTTGTTAATGCAGTTCTCTAAACAGTGCCACCTGCAGGGCAGTAAGTAAGAACTGCAAGTAGTTCGATTTAAGTGTGGCCACTTAAATCAAACAGACCTGAATTCCCCAGTGCAACCTCACAGTGAGTGAAGGAGAGTGAATTTGCATTTCCATTGCGGTGCAGTTGCACCTTTGGTGAGTGGGAACTAGCTTTCTACTGTTATCTGTAGGGCGTATGAAATGTTTCAGGCATTGAAAAATAGTAGATGTTGCAAACAACTGTGAGTCACTAGTTTGATTCACAAAAGTGATACATAGGAAGACCTTTTTCCTTTATATGGATACAAAAGAAATGTATTGGGTCCGTATTTCCCTACAGAAATAATAATTTTGCACCTCCTAGGCCTAGTTACAGAATTGGAGTATGTATTATGTAGAAATATATCCACTTCCAAGCCCTGTGATGGGGAAATCTGAAGTTTTCTTATTGTGAAAAATTGAATGGGAAAATCACTCTAGATTAAGTTTTTGGGGGATTTCAGTAAAAATATTGTTCAGGAGTAAGTTCCTTTGACTTTGATGAGACTAACTTTTCTATAAACACATACAGGATCAGAGTATACATTTGTAGTTTAGAGAACTGGTTATCTTAAAGCTATGCTGCTTTATTGGTCTGGTTTAATATGAATCTGTTTTACTCAATATAAAAAGCTGGAAGTAATGATTATGGGTTACAAGCAGAAGCAATGTCAGAGATAAACCCAATTTTACCTTTTGTGGCAGTATAACTTGGTGGTTTATGCCAAGACAGCACAATTCCGAATAAATAGGTATTACTTTGCACCTGAATCTTGTCATATTTACCAGTAATTCATCTCTGAGTTTGATTTGCAAACACCTCCCTATATCGTTTAAAAGTCCAAGTCCTGTGGAATATCCCTCTAACATCTCTGCAAAGTAATAATCATTATCGTAATTCAAAATCATTCCAGCTTCCTCTTTTTTAATGCTTGTGATTATACTCTGAGTGTGGAAAATAAACTGCAAGACTGAGCTTCTGAAGTGGCATGTAACATATTTGTGGGAGTACGATTCGTGGGAATTTAGGTACTCCATCTCTTATTCCCAGTGTGGTGTAGTGGACAGAGTGACAGACTGGGACTCCTGAGAACAGAGTTCGAATCCCCACTTAGCCATAGAAACTGACTGGGGAGTGCGACTGGTAAAACCATTCCTTAAATATCTCACTTACTTTGAAAGCCCTATTAGGGTTGCTGTGATTCGGTTCTGACTTGACGGCACAGAACACACACACACACATCTCTTATTAAAGAAACACTCTCGTGGGAACATCCTGCAGTATCAATTGAAGATAAATGTGGGATTCCATGGCTGAATGAAAGATTTATGGCATGCATAAAGGCAAAATACAGTTTTCTCGCATGACAGCAATTTCTGATGTAAAATGATAATGCTTGTGATAATGCTTCAGTGCTTGTGAACGGAAGCTGTAGCAGCAGCTGAAAGTTGTCTTTAAACACAGAGTGCAAGAGGGTGGCCACAATAAAAGCATGCACAAAATATTCACATCTCCTTGCTCTCCTGTTCTTTTTCTCCCTCTTTCCCCCTCCCACTGCATGACCGTAAAGAATTGGGAACAGTCGTAATCTGGGGGGATGGGGGGGGGGAAGAGGCTGTACTTGCTCACATGTGCAGGCTGTTCTCTTTATTGTTCTGGCTTTCATCACAGACTCACATTTCCTACCTGTCACCACAAGGGGTGTCCAGGACACATTATGAATGTGAAGCTTCACTAACCAAACTGTACGGGGTAGTCTAGCAGTTGAGCTCTGAGTGATTCTGTGAAATTAGAGGAGAGATCCTTGCAGCTGCTCTTCAGGGACTGCTGTCATTAAGGGGGAAAGAGCAGATCTTGCCGTGTGAGACAGAGAGAGAAGATGCAGAGTGCATTTGGCTGAGCTCTTTGGCTACTGGGAAGCACGGAAAGGCAGACAGAGCAAGAGCGAGAGCAAGAGCGAACGGAAAGCAGAGGAAGCCAGAGCGAGACTGAAGCACAGAGCAGCTGTGCCTGTTTCCTTATCCTTTGACACTTCGGGGCGCCTCAATCCATGAGGACATGGATTCTTTCACTGAAATCTTCCTCAAGCTGTTGATCCTGGTCCCTGTTCATCACTGGAATATATTAGCAGCAGGAGACAAATGTAAGTATTTCAAATGGACATTAAAACTTGGATTGTTCAGGTGGCGATGATGGGGGCTTGACAAGGAAGGTCTTCCAATTAATCTGGGCTGGTGCAATCTTAACAGCAAGGTGAGAGGATGCAAATGTTTCAAGGGCTGAGGTGTATCAGGGCTCCTGTTTCTCCAGGCTAGAAGCAGAGCCCTGCCAACTAAGCTGAGCTCCCGAATAACTGGAGATTCTTGTTTCCCAGGTGAACTATAGACTCCCCTGTGATTGCCTTTCGTCTTTTCCAGTGCAAGCTGTGCAGCAACAGAGCAGTATTTTGTGAGGAGTTAAGTCTGTCATTCGGATTACTGGTGTGACAATACTCTCTACTGCATCACATAGGGCTTTTTTTTTAAGCAGGGTAAAACCTGGCAAGCAGGAGTCTGCCTCTGTCTCTTGAATTAAGAGTGACTCTGGTGTGTGGTGCCATAAAGCACAGAAGGTAATGAGGAGTAAATGTGGAGAATGGGATTTTATGGGATGTTCATCGATTTCAGGGAGAGTAATGTTCAAGTGTGACCGGATAGGAGAACATAGCCAGCAATACAGAAAGGTACCTATATCTATATCTGCCTCTCTGTTTGAGAATGGTAGCACTTTAGAATTGTAAGGGAAATGTTAGTGCAGTAAGAGAGCCAGTATCCTGGAAACCTGGTATTTGTTAGAGATTTGGAGTAAGTAGCCTGCAATGTTGTAGCAAATCTGGCTATCTGTGGTATGTACAAAACATAGAGTAACATTTGAGTGTACTCATTTGGATGTACTTGGGAACTGATCTCACAATTCTCAAAGCCCCCTTAAACCATAGAGTATTAAATACCTTAAGTGGGCGTCCAATATGTGCCTGAAAAGATGCACTGCTTTTCAAGCAGGTTCCAGGGAAGTGGCATACGAAACAGTGCAAATAACAGTGGCTATAGCTGGAGGAACTGAGTGTTGGAAGTAGCAGGGATTCATGAATAACATTACAGTACTGTTAGAAGGAACAGCTGCTTGAGAACATCTAGGTAATAGAGGAAAGTGGAAGTTCCATACTTTCATCACATGCTTTCTGCTTCAGAAACATAGGACTAGACAATCATAAAAGTGACAATTACTCTACAGGACCTGTGACATTTTATTGTCATTCAGCCACAGTATCTCATGTGACATACAAAATCATAGGCTATTGCTGAACAAGAACAACTTTTTTCTATAAGGCACTCTGCTGCAATGTGTCTAGACTCTAGATTTATCAAGATATCTTTCATTTCCTGCAACATTCTGGTTTATCGTGAATTTATCCAGTTTCACACAGTCATGAATCACAAGTTAATAACACTTGGTACTATGCACAGAATTAAATCAGATGCTTGCAGGGAAATATATTAACATCTCTAACAAAATACAACTCCAGGAAAGATAACGAAGCAGCGAAGCACTAGAGGTCACTCTTACAATTTAGGAAGCAACACTCAGAGAAAAATATAGCCAGCATCTTCCTAGCACAACATTATGATGAATAAAAACATCACGTATAGGCTGTGATTGCTGCCTTTACTTTCTGACACTTTGAGACAACAGAATTTTAAGTTACACTCATCTATTAAATGCCAGAAGAATGCCCCTTTCCAGGCAATGATTCAGAAATAATTAAAATACTTTTGCAATCCAATGAATAATACACCCAATTTCCAAATGTGAAAAAGAGTATAGAAATCAAAGCACTTGCTCAGCTTTATAGAAGCAATGAATGCTGTGCTTTGCATAACAATTTATAATCATAGTATTTAATATATTCAAGCATATATTGCATCCCCTCCCAGTGACTATAAATAGGTAGCAGTATATTGACTACTCACATCATCCCTATCTCTTAATAAACTTAGTAATGGAGCCATGTTATATTAGCTGGTTTTAGTCCCACTAAAATTAATGGGACTTCAGCTAGCCAAGAGTAATTTATCCCAATGTTTTCTATGGGGCTAAAGTCCTGCCAATTTAATTTGGAGCTCCTCATGCATTTTTTTTACCATGTTTTTCCTTTAAAATTGCCATTGTACATCAGTGTCATTATATTTATAATGCCATGCCCTTTAGTAGCAGATACATCTCCATGACTTTAAATGAAAATTCTGCATGAAGTATAATTGTGTATATTCATTAGTGCACTGCTGTATTTAGAATTTCTAATTAACATAATTAATTTTCACCATCCATATTGCTTTGCTTTTATTTATATATTGGAGTTACGAAGTTTTATCCTACAGTCACTAGACATTAAGCAGTTACTCAAAATTGCACACTGTAAAATTCTTACATATTCTACACATTGTGACCTACTGTACCCATTGAGATTTTCTTCAAATAAAGTGGTGTGCATAGGACTGCATCTTAAATAGCCAGGATTCAGTTCTGATCTTGGGAAGTCAATGAATGCATATGTAAATGGTGAGGGCAAAATACAAATGTCTTCAACTTCGACAGCTTGCCTTGATATCCCTCAGCATCTGGTTTACTAAGGCCATTGCTACTGTATTGACTTTCCATTCTCTCATTGTAAATTCATACATAACATGATGCCAGACCTTGAGGTTCACCACAACCTACTTGTCTGATTCCTCAGGACATTTTAGGAAATAATTGGCCTCTTTCATTGGCAACTGTTGTCTTTAACACAACTGTACCAATACAAGTTTTTTTCTCCTGGCTTTGCTAGGCAATGACTGACATTCTGCTGCACAACTTCATCAGGCATAAGCGGTGATGACGTTATCACCTGGTAGCACTAATCTTTACTTTAATTTAAAACTTCCTATCCCTCCCTTTAGGTTCCGAGGCTCCCTAGAGGCTCCCTTTTGCCTTGTGGAAATCTTTGGGAGCCTTGAGCCAAGTAGGAGACTGTAATGTTAGAAAACTTCTAGCAGGAGCCTTGGAACCTGAAAGGGGGAGATAGGACGTTTTTAATTAAAATGAAATAAATATTAATATTAGCAGGTGATGACATCATCATCATGTATGTGGTATAGTTGTGCCAGCTGGATTTTAGCCAATATGTCCTTGAGTTTCATCACAGGGCATTAAGTGTCCATGTCCTTCTTCACACCTATCATTGTTTCAAAATTTCCTAGAAGATACTCTGAGATAAGACAACCCATGATGACTGGCTTTAAATGCAATGCTTATTTAAGCAATCAGAAATTGGTTAGCCTTCTTATCTGAAGCCCCAGTAGATGTATTTTACTCTTGCTTCTTGAATATTCTTGTCAGGTGGGTTGCCCAGCATGGGGATAGTCATCCCTGGGAGCATGTGCAGTTTGAAAAGTGCATGAAGTGCAACTCTAGAAAGTCATTTCTTCCTAAACAAGTTTAATTTCCAAAGCTGTGGGGTGGGGAAATCGCCCTTGCAGTGAGAAACGTGTTACTGTGCAAGGGCAAATTTAAGCAGGAACCTCCTCTAATGTTTTACTGATGGAGTCAGTACAAGTTTCTCTGGTTGGTTTTCCTTCTCAGCTTTTATTTTCCTTTTGAAGATTGTTCCACAGCAGTCAATCAGCTGGTCGGTATCACTGTCTTTGCCACAGCCCTGAGAATGGAACTTTGATATCTATAAGGCTGGCTTTCAAACTCTTGAGACAGGACGTTACATGAAACTTAATTAAACCTTATCTACATTTCAACTTGGTTGTGGCTGAAATGATTGCAGCTCATGTGGTCAATATGCAAAAACAGAACAGTGTGTGTACCAAGTTCTTACACAAAACGGCTTGTTTCCACACAAGAATGCTCCATTAGAAAAGTTTTACCACCTCAATTTCAATTTTCAAACTAATCAATCTGAACAGAAGTTAACAAGTCAAGGGTCGTTATTACCATTTCTGAAGAAGCAGCCACGTTAGTCTGTTCCAGATATCGTCTCATACTTAAAAGTATTTAAAATGAGTGGCAATTGTCTATAAATGGTTTGGCACAAGAAGCTGGTTGCTATACAGTCTTATAAGTGTTTAGTCAGGAGGGAAAAGCACCCAATACTGCATTCAGTTGAAGTAACACTTAGGTTACTGTGTGTTGGATTGCTTCAGAACTCTTTCTTCCAATAAGGTGCACCATGACTGTTTCTTCTCAAATTGTAGAATGTCCTAGATGATTCTGTGAAGGAGACGTTTATTCTACTGATACTATAGGTTTATGTATGTCTACTTACAAGTTCCACTGAGTCAAAAAAAGTTATTCCCAAGTAACAGCGGATAGGATAACAACCTTGTGTAAATCCTATTATATCTAGTAGGGCTTACTTGTAAGTATACATGTCTAGGATTGCATTGTTCCTGTGCCTAATAAGTAGAGTAAATCTACACTTATGTACTCAGAAGTAACCTCACTACGTTTAAAGGGACGCACTCTCTAGTAAGCATGTTCAGGACAGTATCTATAGCACGTAAGTTTAAAATCATCATTTCCAAGTCCTAGATTTGTCAGCCCTCATAAGGGGACTGTTTTCTGGGAGCCAACTCTTGGGGAAAAGAAAAGAAAACATTATATGATTTGCTTTAGATAATCATCATTTCATCTTCACCATTTTTACTTGAAAAGTTTACAAAGGCTAAGCAGCAATTTACTGATTGCTTCCACTGCTGCAGCCTCATTGGAGCTATGAGCAATATGCTTTTATACATGAACCAATGACAATTTATTTGTGATTAAGAAAGTTGTTATGATAGTATTATTGGTAATAAGTGGTTAATGTTCTGGCATTTCAAATCACAGAATTAACTGAATGATGGATCTCTGCTGCAAGGAGCTTGCATTCTAAATCTGGATTGTGTAGGATACATTGGGAAATTTGGGAGAGGTGGTCAATAGAATCCCCATCACCGTTGAGACGTAACATTGTGATTCTGATACCCAGTATGGTGTAGTGGATAGAGTGCCAGGCTTGGGCTCTGGAGACCAGGGTTCAAATCCACACTCGGCCACGGAAACTCAGTGGGGTATGGAACTGGTAAAGCCACTCCTTAAATATCCCATTTATCTCAAAAGCCCTATTAGGAGCCTTGTGGTACAGTGGTTAAACCGCAGTACTGCAGTCAAAGACTCTGCTCACAACCTGAGTTCAATACTGAGGGGCTCAGGCTTGAGGATGACTCAGACTTCCATCCTTCCAAGGTCCATAAACTGAGTGGCCAGCTCACGGGGGGGGGGGGGGATATGTAGCCTGGATAATTAAATTGTATACCTCCCAGAGACTGCTTTGAGCACTATGAGGCAGTATATAAGCAACACACTTGGCTTTTTTTTTTGCTCTATTAGCCTTGCTACATGTTGTTTATGACTTGATGGTACATAATAGCAGCAAAGTCAATAGAAAGATGAGAAAAATAGGAAGGAGGACTAAGGTTTTAAGCTAAATGCTTCACAGAAAGGATGGGTTTTGAGAAGATACTGAAAGGATGAGTGAGAAATAACACCTTACAGACTCTCTCAGGGAGAGAGAGAGAGAATGTACTGTGTTGTTGAAATAAGCTAGAGACTTTGGGGTGACTGAGGCTGATTATTGAAATAGCAAAAGTCTTAGGCAAGATATAAGAGGAGGAAATCTAATTAGAAAATATGAGAGAACTAAAACAGAGCAAACTAAGAAGAACTGCTGTGAAAGTAGAATGACAAAAATGGAATCACGGAATTGTGATTGTGTTGCAAAAATAGAATCAATGATCTGTAGTGGTGAGGATCAGGGCCTGAATCTAAAGTCACTTTGGTCCTGCCTCACCAAAATGATGAAATCATTCTGCCCCAGCACCACTCAGAAAGGAGCGACAGAAAGTTTCCAGCCTTCTGATGTAGGTTTTGTTGGTTCAATGGTGATGGGGATTGCTGTCAATTTGAAATGTGAAACTATTCAGTCAGTAAACCTACTCTACTGAATTCTAACCTATGAGGGCATCCAAAACTCTGTTTCTGAAGCAAAAAAATCCACTTTACATCTGGTATAAACAATTTTGCCCATAAAATTCATATTATCATTTGTCATGGCTATAGTATGCAAAGGTTAACAAAATAAAAGTTTACTGTAAAACAGGTTTAAATATAAAATCAAGTATTCAAGAATATACTTCTAACATACAAATAGGGGGTGGAATCCCCAGCCTGTTTTATCCTAGAAAGAGTGTGTGTTTGGAGATGAGGCAATGTTGGAGCAATTTTTAAATTATAGTTTAATTTAGCATTTTCGAAATATCATGTTTTACTTCCAAGTCTGGGACTTACAGTCTGAATAAGTAACTTTTCCATAAATTTCAATGTTATATTAAATATTCTGGTCATAAGTCTCACTTAATCATGAGTGGCCGGGAGACAAAAGTGAAGAACTAATGGGCAATTTGGCCATCACTGGAAGGTCACACTTTAAAAAAAAAGTCCATGGAGCTGGTTCCCTGTGATGTCCTCTCCTTGGTCAACCTTGTTTGGGAAGTAAAATACGTAGATGCAGAAAGCTAGCCCACTCTTTTCCAGTGGTGGAACGGTAAATTTGGAAATGCAGATGCTCATCATGGCAGTCCCCCCCCTTACAAGATGTAGGCAACTGATGTCCGTATTGACAAATGAGATGTTCATAGAGAAAATGGGAAACAGGTCTTTTGTAAAGTTAATGGCTTTTAATATCCCATTCAAGACTAAACCACCATCAAATACTTTGCAACGCAGCAGGAACTATTTATTCATTTGTTTATTTGTTTGTTTCATCTATATGAGGGCTTGGAGCATTTTCTGGGTGGTTTACAACATAATTATGTGAAGAACACTTTACACTGCAGCAAGCTGGGTCCTCATTTTATCAACCTCAGAAGAATGGAAGGCTGAGTGAATATTATGCAGTTTCTGAAAAAGATCTTGTCACTCCCAAGTACTGTGAGTACTGTAGAGGGAGCAGTGAGCCCAAGGTGGTTGCTGGATGGTATTATCGTCCCTGGTACTCACATAGCTTTGACCCTCAGAGCCCTGGTTCCATCAAACCACTACTCTTTACGTTGGCCTTGTCCATTTGGGTGCCTTACAGATCACAGTCTAAAAGGAAGACCAAGCTTCTTAAGCACAGCACCTTGTGTCTGCCTTGTCTTTTTGGTTGGCCAGTGAAAATAGCAAACTTTATGGAACAGAGTCTGAACTGGATAGGCGTCTTAACTAGAAGGATACAAGAAGAAAGTGAGGTGATATTATATACTTACAGCAAATGTGAAGTTTTATAAAGGATAATTCTACAGTCTCTCTGTTTTGATTGGAATCTGATTTTCGCAAGAGAAGGAGTGGGTTTAGTAGACTATTTACTATCTACAATGAGTTTTGATGGTAGTTCAGTCACAAGAGAGGAACATACTGGCAGTTAAAAAAAAGATACTGTTTATATTCCAGTTAATGAGTTCCTTCAGTAGAATAATTTGAAATATGACTGAAGCTTAGATCCTTTTGACATTTTAAGTAGATTTAAATTAGTAACTACAGAATTCTAAATTAAATACCATACCTACCAACCAATGACAGAAGCTACCTTGGGGGTTTAAATCATAAGGGATAAAAATAGTAAGAAGTCTATCCAGCGGGAAGCAAGTCTACTAATTACCTTTTTTTAATAAGTATGCATCATTACGTGGTAGCACTCAGGAATAAGTGGTAGCTTATTGCTAACTACTAGAATACCTATTTGTTTCTGTAACAATTTTTTCTCTCAGTTAAGCACATTTACACGCATGGCCTGGAGAGAGAGAATTAGATTACATACAAGATGTGTGCAAACACTGAATGTTAGCATCAGCATTTATTGAGTAAAATCTGTACTTCATTTTTGCATGTTCATTAATAACAGCAATGCACTGCCAAGATGTCATTAAAAACTGTGGCCAGAATCTTATTGTTTACATGCAATGGTGGAGGTGCAATGGCATAAATCAGTGCAGCAATTTATGCCGTGATTTACACCATTGCACTTAATTATGCCATCATACATAAGCAACAGGATTCTCTCCAATGCCTCTTTTAACAGCACAATCATATTGTGACTTAAGATTGTTTGTGGTATGGTCTAGTAATGTGTATTTAGCAATTACCCACCCCTATCTTTGCTGTTCTTCCACTAGTAGTTAAAGACCTTTCTCTTCAGGCAGGCTTTCTCTTAATGGCTATCTGAGTGAGTTTTTTTTTTTAAAATAAGATGGTTTGTACTTTTGTTGCTTTTAAATCTGTTTTACTAATGCTTTTATCTAATATTTTTGATACGATGCCTATTTAATTCTTTTTAAATATTCAAATAACTTATGGTTTTTAATATTGGGTTTTTAACGATGTAAGCCACCATGGATCCTTTTTTTTAAGGAGAAAGACGGGGTAAAAATATTTTAAATAAATAAATGGAATGAATAAAAGCGGCTGCTGTATGATTGGTCTTACATTATTTTCAGAAAGATATTCTTTCAACCTTGTTATCAAAAAGACAACAAAACCACAAACTCTTGTTTCAGAAAAACCGATGCAGCATTTCGAAAATCACACTGTGTTTTGTGTGAAAGCAGCAGCAATATAGAGGTGTTGAGCCATTGAACAAAACTTGTTCTGGCAAGGTACTTTGAGAAGTAATTGGATTTTTGAATAAGACATATTGATGATATTTCCTATTAGAACATGTTAATGACACCCATTTGGGCTCGATTATCAAATGCACCTGAGGTAACCAGCTTGTAAGCATAATTTCATCATGCCATTCATCTCTGATTTGATTAAAGATGGGCACTGCTAGTTAGTTCCTGCTGACGTACAGTAATTGTTCTCTTAGACATATTAACAGGTGTGCAGTGTGTACCAAGAACAGCACAGAGGCCTAGATAGAAATGCTAATCCCAGCTAAGCTCATTGAATCAATGGGATGTAGGCATGCATGAATTTACCACTCAGCAACTGGTTCATTTGGTCTCCTCTAACTGGGATTAGCAATGGCATTTGTGCCAGGTTTTAAAGGTTCTAGAGAATCCTCTAAGTAGCTCTTTGTGCAATGGTGTTAATAGCTTATTTTGGGGTCCAGGTTCCCATCATGACAACCACAATTTCCATAACCCCAAGGAGGATACAAAAATGCAGGTGTCTGAGTCTCCACAACAACCAACCCATTCTCGCAGTATTCATCTCCACCAGGAAGACACCTTTTGCAAAACCTGGCAAAATAAACATGAATGTAAGTGTAAATATATTTGTTGGGAAATTCTGTCGCCCCAAGCTACTGTGAAGATTGCAACTAAACTCAGGGGGAACAGAAGCCTGAGGGGGTGATGTTTTCATTATGTCTGCAATCATAACTTCCCAGTGCTCCAGCACTGTCAGCCCCTGGCTCTGCTGTGTCATTCCTTCTGTGCAAAGCCTGGAAAAGCTGCTTTTTTGAATGGCGACTCCCAGCATACTTCAGCCAGCATGGCCAGTGGCCACAGGAGATTCTAGCAGATGTAATTTGAGGGGTGCGGTGTTGTTTCCTGTTTCCAGTGCTGTGACTTTATATCCTTAACACACTGTAGGGCTCAGATACGTGTGTATCAATATGTTATAACACCTGCTACCCCATCGCTTTCTGTGGGTTACAAAGAACAAACAGGGTGGTTGATACAAGAACACAAATGAACATAAACAGGACGATTAAAATGGTATATAGGAAATGGTGGGTGGATATTTTAATCTCTCAGGCTATTCAACAGCTTATGTTGAAGGCAGTAGAGGTTTTCTGAGCCCTTACAGGAATCCTAAAGGTCACCATTGTTCATATAGGTAAGGTGAGAATTCAGATCAAAACCATCTCCAAGTAATGATTTTAGTGAGGCTTTTGTCTCATCAGCGCCAGCAATGGGGCTTCCAGAAATCATTGAAAAGGGTGCATTCACCTCCATGTATGAGTCAATCCTAAATGCCAAGATGCAGGTTTCAAGTGATTATACACCTATTGAAATATGATGTATTTAATCTCTCTCATAAAATTGCCTCCCGCCCCCATACACATTCATACTTTAAGTGCCTGAATGTGCATGTCTGTTAATTAATAGATAGCTCTGAAAACATCTAAACACCACTGCATTCGGTTAACTCTGGATCCGTGATAAGGTGGAGCCAAGGGGATTATACACTAAAATAACTGCCAATTACCTTAGACATACATCCAGTTTTCTTTATTGTCTGCCATGTTCTTGATAAATTAGTCTGTTGTCTAGATACTCATTGAATCCTCAAATCTCTTAATTAGTCAGGCTTTCAGGTGCTACGGGGGGGGGGGAAATGATTTGTTTGAAATACAGTGCTGGAGAGCTTTGCAGATACTCTGGATTGCCAGAAAGAAAGTGGGTCCTAGAGGAAGTCAAGCCTGAACTCTCTCTGGAGGGAAAAATGATGAGACTGAGGCTCTCCTACTTTGGGCACATCACAAGAAGGCAGGATTCTCTTAGAAAAGACAATAATGCTGGGAAAGGTTGAAGGCAGGAGGAAAAGAGAAAGACCAAATAAGAGATGGAATAACTTTCTAGAGGGATCATGAGCTTGAGATTACAAGAGCTGAGCAGGGCTGTTGAAGACAGGACATTTTGGAGATTGCTCATTCATAGGGTTGCCAGAAGTTGGAAGAGACTTGATGACACACAGCAACAACAAAAGATGCTACCAATCTGTGCTTTGTTGTACAGGAGACTTCTAGCCACAAACTATTACAAGGTAAAAATAATACTGAGAAATACCACACAATCTATTTCTCTCTCTCCATATACACTTTGTACTCAAGAAATTGTCACTTTTTAATTCCCTGATAGCATCCTGTATATGGATACCCAGTGTGGTGTACTGAATAGACTGATGTACTAGAAATCAGGAGACCTGGGTTGGTACCCCCACTCAGACATGGAAACATGGGGGCAGGGAGGACTTATAAAAACACTCTCATTTATCTTGAAAGCCCTATTAGGTTCACTGTAAGTCATTTCTGGCTTAACATACTACATAAATATAAATTCTGTGTATTTACCTTACTGACCTTCTAATACTTGTGATTCTTTTTTCTCTGTTTTTTTGGCTCTGCCTGTGCTTTTAAAGTATGTGCTAACTTCCCCATGTGGTAGTATATAATGGTGTCTTGTCTTCATGCTGATGGCTTTCAGGAATCAGATGTTTGAAAAGAAGGGATGTAAATGGTCAATAGACTGTGAATTAAACCATTCTATTCTGTATCTCTGATAAGGCAGAGAAGATTATCTTGATGCTGTTATAGATTTTTTCCAAACCTTCTCAGTATTCAGTGCTTAATGGTTCTGCTAATAGTCAGACCGTTATATAGCATGAAGTCTTGACACTTTCTGAGCTAGCAAACTGCTGCAATCACCAGAGCTACCTTCAGTGATCAATGGAGGGTTTCCTATCTAATTTTGAAGAACAAATCTTTGAAAAAAGAGATACAAGCTCCTCTTTCCTTTTGAGCTCTGTTGTTTTCTAAGGACTATGTGTTAGGTTAGCCTTAGAACATAAAGTCTAGCTAGCCTTTGGAACTACTCTGATACACTGAAGGAGAATGGAGAGAATGAAGAAAACTCCTTTCTAAGTTTGGGTGAAAATTTCATTCTAGTTCATTTTTGCTGTGAATTTAACAAAATGCACTTTTTTTCTTGTTTAGCATGGAAATCAAATATGTTGATTTTATTTTATATTTGTATTATTGTCACTGTTTGATTATGTTGTGAACTGCCCAGAGCTGCCATATTGCCCTATAATAATAATAATAATAATAATAATAATAATAATAATAATAATAATAATAATAATAATAATAATAATAATAATAATAATAATAATAATAATAAATACAGAAAGAACTTGAGGGGGTGTTTGAAAGGTTTAAATCTAATGTTAATTCCAATATAAGTAGACCTATGGATATATCTGTGAAGATTCTCCAGGTGAGGCTATCTGGAAGTTGAGTCATGGCAACTGGATTTCTTTCTCATAAGGTTGAAACATTTCACTACTCATCCAAGTAGTTTCTTCAGTCTGAGGTTGGTAGGAGACCCCTGACATACTGGTTTCTCCAATGTAGAGCCAAAGAGCCACTAAACAGGAGGATGGCCCAGCACAGGAGGGGCAATGGCTCAGGACCATGATCAGCAGCGTTCCTCCATTTGAATGACAAAGGACACTCATTTGATGACCAAGATGTACTCATTTTGGACCGACAAGATAAGTGGTTTGAGAGAGGGGTCAGGGAGGCCATACATGTGCATATAGAAAGTCCATCACTCAACAGGGGTGGAGGTCTTAGATACAATCTGTCTCCTATTTAACATGCTGCCCTTTCATCCCTTCCCAGAAAGATCAGGACCACACACCAGAAAGACCACTGTTAACGGTCCATGAGAATGGGTGGAGAAGGACTACAGAGGTGGGATTTTCACTCACCCCCCCCCCCCCCCGTTCTTTGTCCTTTGTCCATCTAACGAGCCTATTCAGACCAGGGGGAGGTGAAACCAATGATATATCAGGGGTCTCCTACCAACTCTCCTATGGATTTCATGGTTCTTACATAACTTACCAAGTTCCCACTCATTCAATGGCTCTACTCTAGCTGGGATGAACAACTGGATTTACAACAGGAAGTGTGGGCGAAATTGAAACTGATAAATTTGCCCCAGGTCTTTCTGAGTGCTTGATTATTAAAATGTACAAGGTTAAAGCTGCTGTATATTTCAGACATGTTTCTGGTGCTGAACTGGGGTTGCCACCTCATTTTCCTGTGAGGTTCTTAATCCTTAATATATTTCTTGTTGTTACGTGCGATCAATTTGCTTCCAACTTATGCAACCCTATGAATGAACAATCTCCAAAATTAAGTTTCTTGTTGTGGTGGGGAAGAATGGGGACATATGGGGATACTCTAATGCTGACTTCTTGCTTTTTTCATAATTGTATGGACTACAGGTAACTTGATTTTTAAAATCCTATTAAAAAAACATAAGGAGGATACAAGACGTAGCAGATGTTTAGTTCACACGCAGATGGGTGTTCTGAGTGCAAGCCAAGTAAGGCTACTGACATCATTTCCACACAGCATTGTCCATTTCAAGAAAAAGAACTCACAATGCATTTGTTTTCAGAGCCTTCATTTTATCCTATCCAAGGCTGGAGAGAGCACTTGTGAGAAATTAAGGCTGAATCTCTGAAAATGCCTATATAAAAGAAGATCCAGTCTCCAGCAAGGACCTTTGAAGCAAAAGGATCCTTGGTGGAGGTGGACCATTCTTGCATGTCAGCAGATTTCCATGTGCAAAGCCTGTACAGTGGTGCCTCGCAAGACGAATGTAATTCGTTCCGTGAGTAGCGCTGTCTTGCGAAAAAATTGTCTTGCGAAATGCATTCCTATGGGAAACCTCGCAAGACGAATGAATTAAATTCGTCTTGCGAGGCATCGGTCGCGAAAAAAAAACACGTCTTGTGAAGCACGGCCATAGAAGAAGCCGTCTTGCGAGTCAGCAACACGATCGCAAACGCTTTCGTTCTGCGAGTTTTTCGTGGCGCGAGGCGTTCGTCTTGCGAGGCACCACTGTATTTTCCTTCTGTTAAAGTCAAAGGGGACAGGGCTCTCTCCATTGGCTTGCATGGGGATGGGGATGTGAGAAAGGACATCAGAAACATTTTTAAAAAGTCTCTGAAGACCCTGCCTCAGTCATCTAATCAGGCTTTGTCTAATACTCCATACTTGAAGGATAGATAGCATTTTTTTTAGGGCAATCTGGAATATTCTGCTTTTTCTTTGTTCTGTCATTCAGCCTAGTTTACCTACTGGAATACAGCTACACTATTAAGATTCAGTGTACATGTGACAGTGGAAGGATAGATGTTGGATAGGCTTTGAGTGGCTATGTCACACAATTGGGGTACTGTACAGCCGCCGCCAAACCCCACTCCCTGGTTGATAGATATTTGCATTGCCCGCCATGTGTGGGTCTTTTTTCTTCTTCTTCAAAAACTGAGATCCAGCAACACAGATAATATCGCTGACCCAGAGACAGAGCAGGTTAGAATGTTGCTTAAAGGATAGAAGGTGTGTTGGAACTGATCTGTGTGCCCTTTGCTCAGGCATAAAATGGACTGAGGGGCTTCTATATACCCTTGCTATTATTTGTAAGTCCAGATAAATTGTATGGAACTTAAGTCTGAATGAGCCACTGTGAGACTGTTCTCCTCCCTCCTTCCAGCCCTCCCTCATGTCCAACATCAGTTCTTCCACAGTAACTTTCCTTTCTACAGAAGGAACGTCTACTGAAAATATAATTAGGCCTGTCCAACTCTCCCTCCCTTTCAATAAGCTGACAGGGGATCTAGCCCGCTGGCCATTGCCAATGATCTACCACTCTGAATATCCTATATGGACATGCATGGAGATATCCAGGCTAATTCTCTTTTTACAGATTTTCATTCTTCACTGCTTCAGGAAATGAGAAAGCAAGACTACAATGAAAACTTGGCCCCTCTGCTTAGAAGTGCACTACATATCAGAGCATTCCTTTCTCATTCTAATGCCTGTTATTTTCTGTCTTCCAAAAACGTTTCTTTTTGAAAAGTCTGGTTTACCATTTGTTACTTGGTATGACTGGTGTGTCTCTATATGTATATGGCAAATTCAAATGTGTTTTTTTTTCCCTCAGTCAAACAGAAAATAGTAGTTCAAAACATTTTACAGATTCTTTGATCTCAATTGTTCTCTGCTTTTGTACCTCAGAAACAAAGGTTTCATTCTTTGTTTTCATCTAGCAGCCAATTCCCCTTTCCTTATTACATTTCTTCCATCACCTTTAGATATGGATTAGCTACTGAGCATCATGGCCATTTTGCTTCCCCATATTTCAGAATCTTATCACTATTGTTGCTGCTTTTCTGAGTTTGGTATTTGCAGCTTGCCCATTGTGTGGGATCAAGAAGAAGGACAAAAAGTAGGGATGTGCACTAGCACCAACATTCAGATTTGGAATTCAGATTCAGAATTACAGCCCTTTGGATTCAGAATTCAGAATGTTAAAAATTCAGAATTTCCAGATATCCAGAATTCTGTTATGGACCATATGAATACTATATTGTCATTATTATCCCCTGTATTTATTTTATTTATTTATTTAAAATATTTCTACCCCATCTTTCTCCTTAAAAAGGATCCAAGATGGCTGACAGCATTAAAAGATAATATTTAAAACTAAAAAGAGGGAGTATACTAATGCTAGAAAGAGTCAAATACCCACACTCCAACACATTAAACAAAAACACCAAAAACACATTCAAAGCAGTTAGGCACAACAATCTGTTTAACAACCCCATTCAGACAGCCAGTCACTGAGGGAAAGTTTGCCTAAAAAGAAAAGTCTTGTCCTGCTTGCGGAAGGACAACAAAGATGGGGCCAGCCTGGCCTCTTGCGGGAGGGAGTTCCAAAGTCTAGGAGCAGCAACAGAGAAGACCCTCTCCCATGTGATGCTGATGGGATTGAGAGAAAAGATCTCCTGAATCTGATGATATTAAAACCTGAGCAGGCTCACAAAGAAAGATGTGGCCTTTGAGATAACTTGAACCTGAGCTGCTTAGGGCTTTATAGATTAGAACTAGCACTCTGAATTGTGCCCAGAAATGGATTGTCAGGAAATGAATTGCACAAATAGGCAAAATATTTTAAAGGATTTCCTTGTGTTCTCTGACACCTTCCCAGTGATTGTGCCGAACAGAAGGAGTGCACACCAACAGCCAGCAGTGCTTAGGTGTCAGGAAATGACTGTATTGGGCATCCTGATTGAATCCTGAACAGCAGAAATGCCAGCAGGAATTGCCAGCAACATTGGGGAAGCAGAGGACTGGTCACACTGGGGAGTGGGCAAATGCCACTGGCAAGCAGATTGGAGCAGCAGATTGCTTGTGATGCGTGGGAACTGTGCCAACAGCAAGGAGCACAGCACAGCTGAGTGAGTGAACACAATCTTAGAGTAGCAGTTGGAAGAATCAAAGAGACAGCAGACTGAAGCATGGCATACCTAGTATTGTGTGCCATTCTTTCTTACTTAATGGGGAATTCAGGGAAGCCTAGCAATGTTAGGCTGACCTTAAGGAAAATAAGGTTTTCTACAGATTCACGTTCCAGCTGTAAGCAGTATGGACTGACGGCATGCCCTGCCTGAGAAAACACTCACTGGTCACACCAGTTGCCCACTGTCACCTTGCCCAGATCTCCCCCAAAAGCCTCCTTGGCCTAGTAAGACATGATATTGGTCCCTTTGGGCTTGCAGGGCTTCTACAGGTACATCTCTGCCTCTGCCATGTCCTTCCTCTGGGGTGGTGTCTCTGGAGGACAGGCCCTTGCATTCTTGTCAAGACAGTGTCCCAGAGAGCTTGCCCTGTTGCATAGGTGAGAGACCTGGGCTCTGGAACACAACTATTGGCACTCCTGTTTGGGGTGCTATGAACATTGCTACTTTCTTCCTGCTCTATGTGATCCCTCAATATTAACCAGAACTTCTTCTCTAGCTGCTGCTGTTGCATGTGATAGAAAGTGGGGTTTATATCCACTTGCTATTGCTTTATATCCATGGCACACTGTTTAATTCAGGGGTCCATGAGGGTTGCTAGAACACACTCCTTTTTTCACAAGGATGTGAACCTGTAATGGAGGAGGCTCTTAGCTTGCCAGCACCTAAGGCCAGAAACAATGTTGTTCTCCCTCTATGGAATCCCTCATCCACCCAGATTGACCTCTCTTTATGCCCCCCATTATGCTAACCAAACCCTGAAACATTGGGATAAACTGGCTAAAGATAGCTGCCTCCTCCCTAAGAACCTATGTTGTAACCTTAAATCTTCAGAGGACATAGACCATTTATAATGTCCCACTCTTCTCTGCCCAGAGGAGCAGCCACATCAATGGAAGTCTCCAGTGCCAAACCATGGAGCCCCTTTTGCTGCTCCAGCACTCTTTCAAGGAGGTAGAAAGTGGAGTTCCATTGAGTTGCCACATCCTGGATTAGATAACGTAGTGGAAACCCCAATTTTTCTTACCTCTGCTGCAGGCAGGGGAATAAGATTTTGTTATACAGTATAGAGGCAGATATATTAAGTTAATAGATTTTGCGTCTCTGTGTGAGCAATTTTCATTGGAAGGGTTTCTGTTCCGCTGTAGCACAATCCAACCCTATTCTTCTTTGGGTAGAGCCTGCAGGTAGTATGAAACATGAGTGTGGTAGAAGAAGTGGGCACTTGGGGAAGGCTGCATGAGTGCTGCTTGCCCCCACTGCAGCACCTTATACTGAGAGATGGTTTACGCCCAACCCCAATTCCCAGCAAATCTCTCCTGTGCAAAGCAACATTGTGGTTGGTGTAAACTCCCCTTCACGTACATACACATCTCATGTGGGGGATGAGGAGACAGGGTGGACTCAGATGGGTGCTATTTCAGAAGCATGTGACACTGAAATCACCCCTTCTCCTCCAGCTGCACTTGCCCACCAGTTGCTGGAACTAATAGTGATGACAAGTTAGCAATCCCTGTTAGGAACATGCAGTCAAAAACTGGAGCCCCCACAAGAAGTCAATAATCTGGAAACATTTTCAACAGTGTGCAACAGGTACTTGCATGGCTGAGTGCATGAACTGCAAGATGCTCAAGCGTTGGTAGGACTTGGTCCACCTCTCCAATAAGTAGCATGCGTAGCCACCTGAAAACATGCCACAGGACAATGTTGCTGGCAAATGAAGTGGGTGCTTTGTGGTGCTTTACAAGATATGGAAAACAATATGATTGAGTGGGCCAGAAAGGTGGCAGGGCATTTTCCCTACAGTTTCTGGGGCAGTGTCCCATTGATATACCCCAAAGGGGCCTAAACCTAATGTAATATTTCCCTGCTGATTTATAAAATATGAATCTACTAATCCTGAATCTCATTCCTAGTTGTATTAAGTAAACAATATACAAGGAGATGTAAAGAATGTAAATGTAATTTGAGGGTTCAGAAAAGGACACCGAGAAAACTGCTGTAGTGCGGTCTTGCACCAGAGCATATCCTAACAGCAAATGCTCAGGAGATTGATAAGCAGTTATGCCTACTTTTCAATTGGAAGGAACCAGTGTGAAAAAATACCTTCTAGTTTCTGTGCCTGCTTCTAGATTTCATTGGTGCAGACAGATATGACAGCCCCAATCAGGAGGCACGGAGTTCTCTATCTGCTCTTGGTGCCAGAGTCTTTAAGTTTCATTTCTCAAGACATCAATCCCGGATGCTTGAGAAATAGGTTTCACTTTCATTTCTTCTTCTTGCAAACAGAAACATAGCCTTTTGCTTTCTAATCTACAGGGACTCCAAACACTAAGAATTATCAAGTTATTTAGAGCTATCAAATTTGGATATATCCGGGACTGTCCAAAAATGGCATTGTTCCAGCAAGTTCTAAATATTTATCTCCTGTCCCTTGAAGATGTGACAGGAGATTATTTTGATACATGGAAAGCAAAGATAGAATGTGATAAGATGGGAGCTGATTGTGAAGTCCAAACCTTTGCATGATGAGGTGCCCAAATGCTGCCACTGATTGAGACGGGAAGAAAAGCATTGTACCTGCAAATCATGGCAATGATTGCAGCATCTCTCCATTGCATATCAGAACCCTTCCCATGCTATAGCAAGATCAATTATCCAAGAAAACTGGGCAGGCGACAAGGGGTGGGGAACACCCCTTTCATTAACAACTGTGTACTTCACCCTTCATGGATTGCTGCCTTGTCGTGGTGAAGGGGCTTGAGTAATTTAGAGAAGCTATGGGCTATGCCGTGCAGGGACACCCAAGACGGACAGGTCATAGTGGAGAGTTCTGACTAAACGCGATCCACCTGGAGCAGGAACAGGCAAGCCACTCCAGTATCTTTGCCAAGAAAACTCCATGGACAGAAACAAAAGGCTAAAAGATATGATGCTGGAAGATGAGCCCCTCAGGTCGGAAGGCGTTCAACATGCTACTGAGGAAGAGCGGAGGACAAGTACAAGTAGCTTCAGAGCTAATGAAGTGGTTGGGCCAAAGCCGAAAGGACGCTCAGCTGTGGACACGCCTGGCAGTGAAAGGAAAGTCTGATGCTGCAAAGAAAACTACTGCATAGGAACCTGGAATGTAAGATCTATGAACCTTGGTAAGCTGGATGTGGTCAAACAGGAGATGGCAAGAATAAACATTGACATCCTGGGCGTCAGTGAACTAAAATGGATGGGAATGGGCGAATTCAATTCAGACGATTATCATATCTACTATTGTGGGCAAGAATCCTGTAGAAGAAATGGAGTAGCCCTCATAGTCAACAAAAGAGTGGGAAAAGCTGTACTGGGATACAATCTCAAAAATGATAGAATGGTTTCAATACAAATCCAAGGCAGACCTTTCAACATCACAGTCATCCAAGTTTATGCACCAACCACCGATGCTGAAGAGGCTGAAATTGACCAATTCTATGAAGACTTACAACACCTTCTAGAACTGACACCAAAGAAAGATGTTCTTGTCACCATAGGGGACTGGAATGCTAAAGTAGGGAGTCAAGAGATAAAAGGAACAACAGGTAAGTTTGGCCTTGGAGTTCAAAATGAAGCAGGGCAAAGGCTAATAGAGTTTTGTCAAGAGAACAAGCTGGTCACCACAAACACTCTTTTCCAACAACACAAGAGGCGACTCTACACATGGACATCACCAGATGGGCAATACCGAAATCAGATTGATTATGTTCTCTGCAGCCAAAGATGGAGAAGCTCTATACAGTCAGCAAAAACAAGAACTGGAGCTGATTGTGGCTCTGATCATCAGCTTCTTATAGCAAAATTCAAGCTTAAACTGAAGAAAGTAGGAAAATCCACTGGGCTAGTCAGGTATAATCTAAACGAAATCCCTTATGAATACACAGTGGAAGTGAAGAACAGATTTAAGGAACTGGATTTGGTGGACAGAGTGCCTGAAGAACTATGGATGGAGGCTCGTAACATTGTACAGGAGGCAGCAACAAAAACCATCCCAAAGAAAAGGAAATGCAAGAAAGCAAAGTGGCTGTCCAACGAGGCCTTACAAATAGCAGAGAAGAGAAGGGAAACAAAATGCAAGGGAGATAGGGAAAGTTACAGAAAATTTAATGCAGACTTCCAAAGAATGGCAAGGAGAGACAAGAGGGCCTTCTTAAATGAACAGTGCAAAGAAATAGAGGAAAATAATAGAAAGGGAAAAACCAGAGATCTGTTCAAGAAAATTGGAGATATAAAATGAACATTTTGTGCAAAGATGGACATGATAAAGGACAAAAATGGTAGGGACCTCACAGAAACAGAAGACATCAAGAAGAGGTGGCAAGAATACACAGAGGAATTATACCAGAAAGATTTGGATGTCCTGGACAACCCAGATAGTGTAGTTGCTGACCTTGAGCCAGACATCCTGGAGAGTGAAGTCAAGTGGGCCTTAGAAAGCACGGCTAACAACAAGGCCAGTGGAGGTGATGGCATTCCAGTTGAACTATTTAAAATCTTAAAAGATGATGCTGTTAAGGTGCTACACTCAATATGCCAGCAAGTTTGGAAAACTCAGCAGTGGCCAGAGGATTGGAAAAGATCAGTCTACATCCCAATCCCAAAGAAGGGCAGTGCCAAAGAATGCTCCAACTACCGTACAATTGCACTCATTTCACACGCTAGCAAGGTTATGCTCAAAATCCTACAAGGTAGGCTTCAGCAGTATGTGGACCGAGACCTCCCAGAAGTACAAGCTGGATTTCGAAGGGGCAGAGGAACTAGAGACCAAATTGCTAACATGCGCTGGATTATGGAGAAAGCCAGAGAGTCCCAGAAAAACATCTAGTTCTGCTTCATTGACTACGCAAAAGGCTTTGACTGTGTGGACCACAGCAAGCTATGGCAAGTCCTTAAAGAAACGGGAGTGCCTGACCACCTTATCTATCTCCTGAGAAATCTATATGTGGGACAGGAAGCAACAGTTAGAACTGGATATGGAACAACTAATTGGTTCAAAATTGGGAAAGGAGGACAACAAGGCTTTATATTGTCCCCCTGTTTATTTAACTTATATGCAGAGTACATCATGCGAAAGGCAGGACTGGATGAATCCCAAGCCAGAATTAAGATTGCTGGAAGAAATATCAACAACCTCAGATATGCAGATGATACCACTCTTATTTTATTTTTTTATTATTCATTGTATTTTTACCCCGCCTATCTGGTCAGACGACCACTCTGATGGCAGAAAGTGAGGAGGAATTAAAGAACCTCTTAATGAGGGTGAAAGAGGAGAGCGCAAAAAATGGTCTGAAGCTCAACATAAAAAAAACTAAGATCATGGCCACTGGTCCCATCACCTCCTGGCAAACAGAAGGGGAAGATATGGAGGCAGGGACAGACTTTACTTTCTTGGGCTCCATGATCACTGCAGATGGTGACAGCAGCCACGAAATTAAAAGACACCTGCTTCTTGGGAGGAAAGCGATGACAAACCTAGAGAGCATCTTAAAAAGCAGAGACATCACCTTGCCGACAAAGGTCCGCATAGTCAAAGCTATGGTTTTTCCAGTAGCAATGTATGGAAGTGAGAGCTGGACCATAAAGAAGGCTGACCGCCAAAGAATTGATGCTTTTGAATTGTGGTGCTGGAGGAGACTCTTGAGAGTCCCCTGGACTGCAAGGAGATCAAACCTATCCATTCTGAAGGAAATCAACCCTGAGTGTTCACTGGAAGGACAGATCCTGAAGCTGAGGCTCCAATAATTTGGCCTTTTCATGAGAACAGAAGACTCCCTGGAAAAGACCCTGATGTTGGGAAAGTGTGAAGGCAAGAAGAGAAGGGGACGACAGAGGATGAGATGGTTGGACAGTGTCATCGAAGCTACCAACATGAATTTGACCAAACTCCGGAAGACAGTGGAAGACAGGAGGGCCTGGCATGCTCTGGTCCATGGGGTCACGAAGAGTCGGACACGACTTAACAACTAAACAACAACAACTTCAGCATCATACTTGCCCCTTAGAGTTGTATACAGTTTGGTAAGATGCCTGAGCTCCATTTGGCCTGACCACTATACAGTGACTCTCTTCTTATTTTCCCATCATGATCACTGGCTCTTCCTCAGCAGCTCATGCTTCTGATTTCTTCCAAGCCCCAAACAATATTGTTTTGCCGCAGCCACTATAGCTGGCTGCCAAGGACTATAAAGGATCACTGTTGCCGCCACATCTGCAGAGGCCCTGCTGCTGCTGCTTCTCTTACCTCTGTCAAAGTACAATGGATGCTGCACCAGCAGAAGCACAGTATCCTCAGTTTCTAATTAAGGTATCGTTGGTTGCTTTGACTACTTCTCTTCAGTCACCAAGAAACAGTATGAAACACTTTTAGGCGCATTTCCTTTGCTGCAATGAGAATAGACCCATCATCTCTGTGAAGCAGTCCTTAACATTTCCAGCATTAGATTCCATTTCTCTGCCTCCTCCTGGAGCATGACATCTGGAAAGTAACTGGCTCTAGAGACCTTTGCAGAGTAGCAGTGACTTTCCACAGGCAAAGGGCCTTTGCTGGACAGAGGAAACAGTGAACTCACCACTCTTTGTGTTCTACTCCCTGAGGTGGCAGTCTCACTCAGCCTAATGGCCGAGCTGGCCCTGCTTAGCATTGTTTCTCATATTTACATATTTTAATATGTAAGAATATGGCTTCATGTCATATTCTGAAGGTATCCAAAAAGATGAGCCTTGACCCATATCCTTTGGAATGTAAAATGGAGCCTACATTCCTTATCTATTGCCTCTCTCTTGCAGAGTGTATGATTTCCCACCCTCCTGAAATACTTAGTTTCATTTTTATTCTGAATTGCATGGATATGTCTCTATATGCCATTAGGATTATGTTGTTTACTAATAGATTCTGGAAAAGAAATCCTTCCTGCATATGAAAAATTATAAATGAGTAAACTTACACTAAGGAAGTGTGAATTGCCTCCCACCTCCCTTTGATTATGATTTGAGGAGAGGGGGAATCCCATGTGTTGGCAAACTCACCAGGAACCATGGTTGTAGTTATGTTCAGCTCAGGTTCCCAAAGTCATTATTTGAGGCTGCAGTAATATGCATTATATTAGCAAGCAAAGGAAAAATAAATAAAGGTGACATAAATTTTGGTCCCTGAAAGACAAGCTGACTTGTAACAAAATCTAAATACAGTCTGTGAAGAGACAGAGAAGTTGGGGAAACATGGATTGGGAAACCTTTCTGGAAAAAAAAATCAGGCTTTTATCGGTGCTGAGGAATGGCTGGCTGGGAGAAAGGAGGGAGGCAGCTTTTGCCCAAAAAAGGAATGGAAGCACCACCTGTGATTTATCTTTTGGGCTAAAGCTTCAAGAACATGTTGGCTTGTCCCCTGGTACTGTGCTAGTTGGGAATGACAGGAAGCTCTGGAAGGTGATGGATAAGGTATTTAAAAAAAATCAGAAGTTACTTAGTTGGATTAGTTGTCTCTCAGAAGACACTATGCTCAATTGCTGTCCTGCTATACTATGCTGTGAGGGATGCAATATGTGCATGCACTGAGACCATTCTGAACCTATGCTTGTGTGTAGGTACTGGGTAGTTTGGTTAGCTTTCTTCTCTTCTTGTATGTTTGTTCTGTATTGCTCCTGCCATAAATTGTTATTGATTATTTAATCCAGAATACTTTTGATGCTTTTTTTTAAACCTTTGAGATCTTTTGAAACATTTGCCTTTTTACCTTTTTCACTAACTTTAATAAAATATAAAAATTTCTCCATTCAGACGTCAGTTTTGTTGTTGTTGTTGTTTTTGCTAAAGAAGATTTGTGGTACTTAAAACCAGCCCTTGCTTTGATCATCTCTACCAGGATCCTGTATGTTTTCTGGGTGTCATGGCAGTTCCACTTTGCAAGGTTGACATGAGAATCAAAGCACTTAACCTTATAGTTTTTTTGGAACTCCCTGGAAGCACTGTCAGTTGGGTCAGCTTGGAGTGTCGGGAGGTTACCGAGACAGGTAGATTCTCCCAGCAATCGCCACATTTAATTCTCCTGGCCTCACCAACTCCAGGAATAGCAAAAAATAGTGTCGCTGAGTGGTTCTGGTGGAACTCTTTGACTGTGACACCCTTAATGTGGATGTTTTTGTTATATGAATAGCAGTCACAGGAAACACTGAACTGACTATCAAGAAGAGAGGTGAAGGGAGAAGGACTTAAACTCTTTCTCTTCCTCTGACAGTTCCGACAAAAATTGCATTTCTAAAGCTGCTATTTTGTATTTCAAGGGAAGTCCCAGTGACACCGAGGATGCTTGCGCTTTCCCCAAGCTCTTTTCATAGCCCCAAAATATAACAGCTTGCATGTTCAGTGCACATATGCAATTCTCATTGTGCACAGTTCAGTTCTTTTCATTTCTGCTTTGTAACTCAAATGGCTTGAAACATTTTGCAGGGATAGACTGAGTTTCAGATAGTGAATGACATTTTAATATCTGATGTACAAAATGTGGTCAGAGAACACTGTGTTACAGTAAGATAATGGGAAAGATGCTAAGTGACTGGTGACTCTTTGCCTTCAGCAATGGAGGAAGACAATGAAAACTATATCTCTTGCTGTCTCAAGCTGATTCTAAAAGGTTGCACCTTCCATTTTGGAACTTCACTTTAAACTACAACAACACCTGTCCTTAACATCTGGCCAGGATGATTTGGGGATTTTTCTGTCCCACATCCCAAGCTCTACAATAAAGTGACTTAACAGGACTGGAAAGCGAGCCTGTATCTGAGATTTTGGGAGCTATACCCCCTCCCCCATTTTAGGACTTTTCACAAGGGCTATATAGTTCATGCTTTTTCCCCCAGGTTATGTAGTGACTAGAGATGGGGACAAATATAATAATGGATCGCTTTTTCCGATGAATATAGCTGATCCGTTAAATATTCATCGATCCGTATTTGTGGGTTCCAGAGACCCCCACGAATATGAAGGGACGAATATTTACCTGTTTTTATTCGTCCTTCATATTAAAACAAAAAACAAAAAACACCATTCTGGCTACTGGCCGCCTATCAGCTGATTGATGGCAGAAAGGCAGCCACCACCCCACACAGCCACCAAATACCACAGCATACCCCACCCCTTCCTTTCCCTACCTTAGGCCCCACGCCACCCCACCCCCACCGACACCACCTTACCTTAATCGCTGCTGCCGAGGTCTTCTGGCCTTGGAGCCACGCATGTAAAAATGGAGACTGGCTGCCCTTTGCAAAGATGGCAGCTGAAGCTTCATTTAGGGTAGGGAAGCTGCAGCTGCCATCTTTGCAAAGGGCAGCCTGGATTCCCTTAGCCTGCCTTAAGGGAATCCAGGCTGCTCTTTGCAAAGATGGCAGCTGCAGTTTCCCTACCCTAAATGAGGCCACAGCCGCCATCTTTGCAAAGGGCAGCCAGTCTCCCTTTTTACATGCCGTGGCTGCGAAGGCATGATGGAGACTTCGGCAGCAGCTATTAAGGTAAGGGGGTGTCGGTGGGAGTGGGGTGGGGGCTAAGGTAGGGAAAAGAAAAGGGTGTGGGGGTAGGCTGTTGGGGTGGCTGCCTATCAGCTTCTGATCAGCTGATTGGCGGCCAGTAGGCAGAATGGTCTTATGTGCCGTGTGGTAAACTCTCCTGGGGGGACCCAATTTGTGGGTGAATAACTGGGATGTCCAATATCCAATCTACACCAAGTTGGCAGGCGTGTTGGGGAAAGACATAGGAAGCTCCGTTGTGATTCTGGAGTCTCTATGTACCTGGGGGGAGCTTTCCTGGGGTGGTCCTCTTTGTGACTATATAACCCAGGGGTCTGTGATCCAATGTTCACCAAACTTTCAGAAGTTGTAGGATAGCTTCTGAGAAAGCTTCCCTGCAAATTCGGTGTCTCTAGGTGGTTGGGGGCCAGTGTTATAGTCATTTAAAGTGCAGACAAATCGACAGATTGATTCGTCGATTCGTTGAAGAATATTCGTATATTCGTATTTGTTGATCCGTTAACCTTGACGAATAACGGATCAAAACAAATTGCCATTTTTTTTATTTGTCCCCATCTCTAGTAGTGACCAAAGATCTGTTCTGTCTAACAGCTACATAAAAGTACAGCTAATATCAACAGACTGGACTGAAATACAAATTCCATATAAATATGTTTGCTTGGTTGCATATCAGTATTCCTATACTTGCATTTCTGTCCAGTTATTTTCTTGCATGTCTTTACTATGAATAGTACAAAGTTTGGATGTTACTGGGAAGTTGTTACAGTTGTGCATATAATTGTGTTGTGCTGGATGAAGACAGAGAAAAAAGAATTCCACATTGCTCTTAGCTGCCCTCAAGTAATAGGGGTACCATTCACTTGTTAGTCTAGTTCATTTTCTGTGGCTAACAGATGTTCAGATGGAAACACTTCCTGATGACTTTGCAGGGCTTTGTAAATGAAATCTACTTGTCGTGTCATCAGACATGTCGGCATTGCTAAATCTGTGAGTTAGAAACCATACTCTAGAGTACCATATGACAGTGAAATAGCTATAGAAGTAACAATCAGCTCTGGCTAGTTACAACATCTGTGGGAAGTTTGGATGCTTTGACTGGTCTGATTAACCTTCCAATACAGGTGGATCTAATAGTTTCTACTGTAGTGAGAATTTTATTTCTTTTTAATGTTCTTTTTATTACAGGAGAGAACATTAGACTATAGCATCACACCTGAATCAGTGTGGTTGTTTGGAATCAAGCCTTAATCATCCAAGATATGGGAAACCCCCTCCCCAAAATGTGTTGGGCAAGCATCCATGGCAGAACATATAATTAGAGAAAAGTACATTTCCCAATGTTGCCATAATAGATTGTAGCAGTATGTGTAAAGGCAGCTTTACAATTATGCTTCCAACATCAGATCTGCAGGGATTGGTATGCTTTGTGTTCTCCACAATACAGTGTTTATATAGAAAGCATCTATGTCAGGTATGTTATCACAACGAGCACCAGTAGGCAAGCATGCTGTTCAATAGTGTGGTATCTCCACTGAACATTAAGTGGTAAAATTTGAACATCAAGGTATGGATAGGATTAAACAGGAAAAAGGACTAAACCCAAAAATCTTTTTTTTTAATTTACATACTCCCCTTTTTTGATTTTTTTAAACCTCCTGTTCATTTCATCAGATATGTGTTCTATTGGTTTTTTGTAAATTCTTCAAATACCAACTGCAATAAAATTTGGACTTTTTCAAATTCATTAGGTAAAGCATTTCCCAGAAGACAGAAGGCCGTGTCTTGCCTCATGACACAGTGGTTAAACTGCAATATCACAGTCAAGACTCTGGTCCTAATGAGCTCAGATAGCCAGCTCAAGTTTGACTCTACCTTCCATTCTTCCAAGTTCAGTAAACTGAGTATCCAGCTTGCTGGAGCAGGGTGGTGGGACGGGTAGCCTGCATAATTAAATTGTAAGCCACCCAGAGAGTGCATTAAGCACTATTGGGTGCTATATAAGTAGCACACTTTGCTTTTCTTTGCCCTAGAAGACACACTAATAAAGGAAAAAGACTAGAAAACTTTATTGAAAGAATAGCAAAAGAGAGAAGCCATGATAAAATAAGTTTGCAATAGAAAGCAATAGTACAAAAGGAATAAAAGACTAATGTAGAAGAATAGAGCAAAGCATTCCGTTTTAATCCCCCTTAAAGGGCTAGTTCCTGCCCCCTGCCTAGAATAACAGTGTATTCCATTTTACTTGGCAAAATGTTTGAAAAGTAACTCATTAATTGTTACATTAATAAGGATAGCCCTCACTAATTGGCAAAATGATAGCACTTGTATCTTTAAAGAACTTAGTTAATGAGGAAATTGATCACATGTTGAGTTCCCAAGCACAGGTGTCCAGAATTAATTGGCTGACCAACACAGCTGTATAAAAAAATCTCTTCCCAGGTGATAACCAAATATCTTTATGACAAGCATTGTATTCCCAAACAGTTAATTAGTAAACGCATATGCTTCCTGGACAGTTATTTGTCAGGTCAAATAAAGGACATGAGAGGGAAATGAAATTAGAACTAAACTGTGAAATGGAGAGCTAGCTTCTACTCAGGCTGAGAAAGATCCATAAAGGCTTATATGAAAATAGAGATTTATGCATATAAACCTCTACTGGGCATAAAGGAAAACTGGAACATACCGCTGAACCTCTGTGAAATACAATAACCTTCTGGATATCACACTATATGAGGGGTTTGAAGCTGTTTAAAGATGTTAGTGCTAATTCAGTTGAACAAACAAGGATTCCAACCCACAGTTCTAAGTGTTGGCTACTCAAAGCCTTGGTCATAGATGGACAACACTGTTCATTCTGGTTTCTTCCAAATTGAATTTTGGGAGAAACTTAAGAAAAAATCTTGTTCTTTCCTGCCTGAATATGATGAAGTATGGATTTTCACAGATTCTTATTTTAAAACATGAACTGAAATAAAATTCTCACCTATTTCTTTTTCATCACAAGCAGAAGCATATGTGGTGGAAACCCAGAAAAGATGTATGTGGTAAAGGAGGCTTTTCTTCCCATGATAATAGAATAAAATCACTACACAACATTTTGATCATATCTGACATATAATGACAAAATCTGCAAAAGTAAAGTTAATAGGAATAAAGAAATGCATACTTAGTTTGCTAAATCATTAATCTGTCAATATATTACCTATATATTATTCTTATTAGATGTGTGTTCTGTGCCATCAAGTTGGAACTGTCTTATAGCAACCCTAATGGGATTTTCAAGGTAAGTGAGATATTTGAGAAGTGGCTTTATCAGTTCCACCCCTCCGGTGAATTTCCTTCACCAAGTGGAGATTCGAACTCAGATATCCTGAGTCCTGGTCCATCTCTCTACCCACTGCACCACACTGGGTATATTCTTATCATCTTAAAGTTATGTCCATGCATGAATTTTATGTTTAAAAACAATTCTCAACAAATTAAATCAGTAAGGGATAAACCCAGTTGTTTGTCCTAACTAGAATAAACATACTGAATGAAAGGATTTCTGAAGCCAACATATTGCCCTCTATATGTGGAACTTAAATTCCATTGATTCAATGGATGTAACTGTAGCTTGGACTAACAATTGAGTTTAATGTATTCTCGAAGGCTTTCATGGCCGGGATCTGATGGTTGTTGTAGGTTTTTCGGGCTGTTTGGCCGTGTTCTGAAGGTTTTTCTTCCTAATGTTTCGCTAGTCTCTGTGGCCGGCATCTTCAGAGGACAGGAGTCAGAATTCTGTCTGTGCTCTGATAAGATCATCTCTCCCCCTTATCACAACAATACACCCACAACAAAAAAACATGCTGATCACCATAATCACCCAATCTTCTGAAAAGGACAAAAAGCTGATCCCACAGCTATAAATACTCAACTATCCCACAAACTGCAACCAGAACACAGACAGAGTTCTGACTCCTGTCCTCTGAAGATGCCGTTAGGAAGAAAAACCTTAGGAAGAAAAACCTTCAGAACACGGCCAAACAGCCCGAAAAACCTACAACAACCAATTGAGTTTAACCTTAACTGATTAATCATTTGACCACAAATCAATAAAGTTGAAACATAGGGGTTGAAATCCAGTAGCAAATCAAAATTAGAGTAGGACCATTGAAATAATGAGAATTTGATGGGTCAACTTCTCCATAAATTCCATTGATTCACCAGGCCCACTTTTGTGTCTTACTACTTGATTTCATCCAGAATCTTTTACGAAACCAAAAGAGAAAACAGTAGCTCAAGGTTTTAATATTTAGGGTATGAGTGCTTGATAAAAATGGGCACAAACCAGAAAAATGATGAATCGGGCTGGTTCCTAATTCATGGCTGACTACGAAACATGAATCACTATGAACCCCCATAAAAATGTTCATGGTTTATTTTTCTGGCTCATGCCGGGGGGGGGGGAACCTAGCTGCTCCTGCCTCTGCCGTCCGCCTTTCCCCTTCCCACTGCCCATGTCACCTCCCTTCCTGGTCCTGCCACTGCCTCCTCCACCACTGCCACAGCAATCCTCAGAGCCAGCGGACCTGGTCTCCCTTCCTGGAGCCAGGCCTGCTGCTTCTACACGTGCACCCACCTATCAGCTGGGTGATGGGAGCCCGATTCATCTGCTTTTCTGGTTTGTGGTTCGATTCATGCCGATCTCTAGTGTCTGACTCAGAATGTATGAATGTCGTGATTAAAGTTGCCCACAAATAGTTATAAGAAATTGCCTTCATCATAAAGCACACAATATTTTTGTGAATCCACTTCACTATAATAATGTTTTTAATGCTTTGATACCCTCTTCTTATATTACTTTTAAAATGTCAGTACAATGGCCAGAATGAGCATTTGTTTTGCCAAAGCATCTCCTGCACTACATTTTCTGCACCTTGATCAGATGTGAGAGCAGGCATGCTTAAAGATCTCATTCACTGTGCATTTTCAAGTGAATTAACTACTTGACCCAACCTCCCAAATTAAAGTGCAGATCAGAATATAGTAATCCTTCAGATTTCACACTTGCCTGAATATTGTGATGTAGTTCCTAGCTAAAAGATTACCAAAAAGTCGTCGAAAAGAGAACATTTTAAAATTTAAAAAATGTTTATGTAACAAAAATGTAAACTTAGCATTTGCCAGAAACTCCATTGAAAAAATGCATATATAGGTGTGTATCTGAATAATAATTTTTGCATCGATTTTGAAGTTAATGCAGATTAATGCAGAAATAGGACAGAATATGGAATATGAGTGAAGCTGGCAAAGATTAGAAATGAACTGGTCTGGCCCTCCAGAGAGGGAGGGAGGCTGGAATAATTCCCTGTGAGAAACGTCCTAAGGGATTTGCCTGAAGTCACTGAAAGAGCAGCATGAGCTCCATTTCAGTTACATTTTCTCTGCACATTACTGGAATTAACTGAACACTTTGCAAGCCTGTTATACATGTGTTATGACAGCATCAAGCACATTAAAAATCCTACAGCCCCTGACATCATAAGCACAAGGTTGCAGCTGAAGAGAAATCTTCAAGACTGTATGGATATTTTGAATTTAGAGCAAGAGTAATTCATGATGATGATGATGATGATGATGATGATGATGATGATGATGATGATGATAATAATAATAATAATAATAATAATAATAATAATAATAATAATAATAATAATAATAATAATAATAATAATAATAATAATAGCATTGTTTTGATTTGGGGTTATATTTTCTCCTTCGTGGACTTTTCAAGGTATGAAAAATGACAGCAAAAGCAGAGGAAAATGATGTTGTCTGGATCATCATACAATTCTGTGCTGGAGATGGAATGACTGAGCAATACAAGCCTTATCTGGAAGCACCCTAATATACTCAGAAATTACTGAGTGGCTCTAGCAACCTCATAAGAGGTTACCATGTTAACTCCTCTAAGAAACTCACGAGAGGGCCTATGTTTTTCCATTTCTTTCAGGTAACCTTTTCATTATTGCTGTTGTTCACTGAAGCTGCAGTTCTACCCTCAGTCCTTGATGATGATGATGTCTTATCTCAAGTTGTCTAGTAAGGCCCCCCCAACCCACAATCCACTCACAGTCTATGATCAGAATCCTACTAGTATTTGTTTATGTAACTTGGCATTGTTAACTGATGAGATGCTGGTGTCATTCATATACCTGGTCATGCACCCAGTTGTGCAATGAAGATGCACCCTAGCACCTCATGAATTAGCCACAATTAGCCATCACAAATTATGTAGACCTTACATGAACAACAATAGGATTTCAGCCTATGTATTTCTACATTTTATAAAGCTGGGGCACTCCCAAAAAAGAACAGCGAAAAAGTCCTTCAGTTTAAAGCATGCCTTTTAAACCTATGACTATCATATGATTGCTCACTTCAGGTGATCAATAATCACTTCAAATGATAAAGATTTTGAGTAATGGTGAATAGATCAGAGCAAAATAATTGATGATTTTATTAAAGTAAAGTGAGATTGGTGCAAAATTGCAACTTGTTTTGTTCAATTACCCTGTTATGCTCTCTTTAGGTTTCAATTGCTCCCTAGCAGACAGAGTCTAGGAGCCCAGATTTGTGCTTTGGTGAATGCAGAAAGCAGTACATCAGGAATAACAAAGCACACATTACATTAAATACCTTTTGTGCGGTTTGGATTCCTTAAAAAAAAATTCAAGTAAATGCATGTGACTCTGGAACCATCATCACATGTGGTTTTGGAAAGTTTAAGCCTTCACCCATCAAGCATGCATCTGTCCTCTGTGACATATATTATAGTCACACATGATTTGAATTACCGTAAGGCATTTGGTTGACTTCCAAATTTCACCTGGTCCAAAGAGCTGTTTTCTAGTGCCTTCTAAGAGTGAAAATGGGGTTCCTGTTATCCCAGTGAGTGGGAGGCCAGAAATCACACTAGGCTGCTTGCAGGTATAATTAATTTGAAGATTTATTTAAATAACAGCAGAAAACAGGAAGTAAGATCCATGAAATGAAGGCACAATATAAAATAAATCAAAGGAAAATCAATGAATTTCTAGAACAATACAATGCAATGATGAAATGAAAAGTGCAAAGCAGAACAACCTGTATTAAAGTATCAAATGAAATTACAGTTATGCAAAATTAGTCACAGTTAGCCCTTTATAAAATGCTATATTTGCTCCTAACTAGAGATTACATGAATCAGAAAAATGGTGGCTCATTTTGATTTGTGATTTGTCAAGGTTGATGAAACATGAATTATGAATTTATTATTTTTTCTGACGAATCAAAGAATCAATTTATCAATTCATTGTTTACTTTAACACCCTATAAATTTCCCCCCAAAGCATCTAGAGTTACCAAATTCAGAAAGAAATTTACCTTTACTCTCCCCTACAAGCCCTGCAAGTTTGGTGAAGTTTGGCTTTCGGATGTCTGAGTTATGCACACACAAGGAGGGCACACACACCCCGGAAAGTTTCCCTCAGGCACCTAGAGACACCAGGAATTGCAGAGAAGCTTCCCATGACTCTCCTCTACAATCCTTTCATGTCTGGTGAGATTGTATTTCAGACATCCAAGTTATACACCCGCAAAGTGGGTCCTCCCCAGGAAAGAGCCCTTTAGCAGCTGGCTTGGGGAAACTCAATCTTCACCAAACTTGGAGGAATTGTAGAGGAGAGTCAGTAGAAGCCTCTCTGTAATTTTGGTGTCTCTAGGTGCCTGTGAGAGGGACTTTCTTGGGAAAGGGCTCCTTGTGGGTATATAACTCAGACATCTAAAACCCAATTTTCACTAAACTTGGAGGGATTGTAGAGGAGAGTCAGCGAAAGCCTTCCTGCAATGTTGGCGTCTCTAGGTGCCTGGGGGAAGCATTTTATAGCCCAGTGAATAGTAAAATGCTGAAAATTAGTTGATTCACACAAATCAACAAATTAGTGATTTTTGAATGAATTTGGTGATTCATTTTTTTAAATTCATGCCGATCTCTACTCCTATTCTTCCACCAGCCCTTTAGTGGAAGATGCTGGTATTTGTAGCTGTTCCAGCTGTTTGGCTTAACGATTGAGAAAGAAAGATGTATACATATTCCAAGGAACATGTTCCTGAAGATTCAGGGGAATGTTCAGGAAGATTTATCCAGGAGAATCCAGATGGGAAAATCAGAAGGAAAAATGTAAAATTGGGTAGTGAAATCACTGGTGTGTGTGTGTGTGTGAAGTGTGTGTAAAAGCAAACAATAAACGAGGTGTAGTATGTCCCAGTCTGACCACTGTAAAAATTGAAGCTTCTCTCAAAATCAAGGCAAGCTAAGGCCTAAAGGCCCCAGAGCAGTCAAAAGCTCATCTCTGTGTTGGTAGAGGGCAAGCTGGGAGAAAAAGTACATTGCACCCCTTTCCTTTATTCCCAGAAAGTAAAGTATCTCTTTGTCCTGCAGCATGATGTGATCATAGCATCGTATCAGGGTACACTCTGAACCTGGAGCCACTGAAAATATTCGACCTTCTAGCCTGTCCATATTGTTCCATTGTCATCCAGCTCAGCCAAAGAAGCCTTGTTGCCACAGCAATCATGTATCTCTCTCGTTTTCGCTCATTCCATCATGCAAAAGTCCAGGCTGGAATGCATCCTCAGCCCTCTTTGCCAACAAAGGTACTTTGGTATGATACAAACCAAAGATTTCCTCGATGCCATTCCATAGCCAGGCCATTCCTCAGTTCCGTAGTCCATTCCAAAAGCATATATCTGTAGGCCAGTTCAGTCCATACATCCACAGGCCTTTTGCCCAGTGTATCCTTGTACCATAAATGTAGGACCTGATTAACAGAGGGGAGTATCCAACTCAGTTTCACTGAGTATTTTTCTGAGCACAACTGAAAGGGCTGATTATCACTATAAAGCCCCACATGGCTTGGTTCCACTATTTGAAGGATCATTTGTATGCCCTAGACCCCAGACCTATAGAATAAGCTTTCGGTGAATAAGCTTTTGTATGTTTTTTATCAGTACTTGTTCTTATCTGTGTATCTTTTAATTTTGTTGTCAACTGCCTTGGAACCCAATTTCAGTGAAAGGTGGAGTATCTATCTATCTATCTATCTATCTATCTATCTATCTATCTATCTATCTATCTATCATTCAGTCATATAGGGATTCCCTCAGATCCAGATCAAGGCCCTATATCTTACCTGAATGTTAAAAAAAAAAGAAAAAAAAACCTCATTTAAGGCTGTGCTGAATATTTGATATCTCTGTTCAAAGACAGATGCAAGCATAATACACACGGCAAGAAGCTGGCTCCTGAGAGCAATATTGGACCAGGAGGCTTGAATGCTTTCCAGTCCAAATTGGACCAACACTGCTGGAGAAAAGCAAAGCTGCAACTGTGCATTCGGTCTTTTGATTTTTCCCATCAGGCCCATTGTTATGGCATCATTAAGTACAATGCATAATAGTCTGATGACAGATAAAAGCTCCCATCAAGTTAGATGCAATATAATGGAACATGAAAATCCTGGAGCCAAATTTTGGACCACTTTATTGTAGTTACTTTCAATTGTACCCTAAACCATTTCCCAAAGGAGTATTTTCCCATCATGCTTTATTCAACTCAGTGCCAGTCAGGCCTCCGTTTACATGCCTTTGGATACTCAGTGATTATTATCCGTCTCTCCTGCCTGGACATGTGCTATTTCAGAGGTCCTTTAGGTATATTTAGAAAGAAATCTATATGTGAACCATGACTGCTGTTTTAAAGAAGATGCAACATAATCAAAACAAAAATGTAGAGCTTGAAACATTGATCAAGGATTTTATGATCAATTGGTGCTCGAAAATATCTCTCTGCTAATTTATTCCAAATTATAATTGTGAGTGCAGATAATAAATGTTTAAATATCATTCTTATTTTTTAAGTGCCAAGCATTTCAGGAAACTACTTTGATGCATATTGAATGGTGTTTCTTCCTTTTTTTCCTTCTATAATGGAAGAGTTGATGTACATGATGAGATGGGCTCTCTTGATTTACTTTGATATTAGTAGGTGCCTGCTGTCCTTCATGAGAGTTATATAAATAAATAATTTTCATGTGATGGATGATGATTTATATTGAAGCCAAACTACTTAATAAAAATGTAGCTGTCAAGCTTTGCTACCTTGAGTGGCCCAGATCTCTTCCATGTCCTTTTTGATTTTTCATCCTTTACAAGTAATGTTGCTCAGGTCACCTGTCAAGCACTTTCTCTTTCCTATATATAGAGGCAGTGGAGATATTATCCCACAGCAGTCAAGAAATGCTGGTGCATGGGCGAATTCCAGTATACGATTTGGGCATATCTCTGCTTTTCAGCCCTTCAATGGTGGTGATACACCCTGTATTCCATAAATTTACCAAGGTGTTTTGCAATTGTGATGAGGTTATTCATTAAGAGTTGAATTTAGTAGTGTAGAAAGGTATATTGAACTTTAAAGATATATACACTGATCAGCCACAACAGCAAAAACCACTGACAGGTGAAGTGAATAGCATTGATTATATCATTACAATGGCACCTGTCAAGGGATAGGATATATTAGGCAGCAAGTGAATGTAATGTGTTGGAAGCAGGAAATATGGGCAAGCAAAAAGATCTGAGTGACTTTGACAAATAGTGATGGCTAGACAACTTGGTTGGAGTATCTCCAAAACAGCAAGTCTTGCGGAGTGTTTGTGGTATGTAGTGGTTAGTACCTACCAAAAGTGGTGCAAGAAAGGACAACCGGTGTCAGGGTTGCAGATGCCTAAGTCTCATTGATGCACATGGGGAGCAAAGGCTAGCCTGTCTGGTTGGATCACATAGATGAGCTGCTTTAGCTCAAATTGGTGAAAAGTTTAAGGCTGGCCATGATAGAAAGGTGTCAGAACACACAGTGCATCACAATTTGCTGCACAAGGGACTGTGTAGCTATAGTCCAGATTATAAATGAGAGACGAAGTCTCAGGATGTAGAAAATAGAACCAAGCTCTTTATTCTGTATTTCTTTAAATGAGTCATTAAAAAGCTCTGGCTCAACGCATTTCGGCGAAGCCTTCTTCAGGAGCTAAGCATAACACAAAACCACAAAATCATTCACATTTTATTTTGAATATACCCTGTTTCCCCTAAAATAAGACCTAACCTGAAAATAAGCCCTAGTGTGATTTTTCAGGATGCTCGTAATATAAGCCCTACCCCCCAAAATAAGCCCCAGTTAAGTGAAACCCTGCCCTCCACCATTGTGCAGCAACCAGAAGAAGATGACATGACTGTATTTGAATAAATGTAGATTGTTGTACATGAAAAAAATAAAGCATCCCCTGAAAATAAGCCCTAATGCGTTTTTGGGAGCAAAAATTAATATAAGACCCTGTCTTGTTTTCGGGGAAACAGTGTGTGTGTGTGTGTGTGTGTGTGTGTGTGTGTGTGTGTGTGTGTGTGTGTGTGTGCGCGCGCGCACCTGTGTTAGGCACCGATGGATACGGCCAAACCCCTGTATTAGTTACATTATCAGGTTGTGCCGGTGGGGAAGGAGCAACGTAGGGCATGCCCCAACCGCTAAATTGAGGATTGGCGCACGGCCAGGCAGTATTGGTCAGCCCTGTATTCAGTGTATTGTAGGGTGTGTATGCTGTAAAACTATATGGAGGACCACCAGCCCAAGGACATGCGGGGAGAGGTGTATGGGTGCCCGGTGCAATAGCAGACTCACCAGACAAAGTCGTAGCCCTGCAAGGGTCCTCCAACAAATGTGGTTTGTCGAAGCTGACCTCCTCCACCTCATCCTGTCCCTCCTGGTAAGCAGACGATGGAGTCGATGACCTTCTCCGCTTTTCTGTGCTTCATGACCTCGGCGTTGATGAGGCCCCATCAGCCACACGCCTGGCAGAAACCTCTGGGACGTGTTCGGACTCAAGAGCAGCAAACCTGTTCATTAGGTCCTGTGCCATTGCTTTTAATTTAGCCTTCCGATGGCTCTTAGTCTCCCTGGCAGATCTGCGTGGTTGAACCTCACTTGGCTGGAGAGGCTGCCTTGCCATCCTTTGAGCCTCTAGAGCTGAATTTTTTTCCTGTAATTCCTGCCACACTGGCCAGGATTCCTCATCTGAGGAGGATTGTGGGGGAGACACCTGAGGGGATGGCCTCTTCTTGGCCGGTTGTTTCCCCTTCCTATTGCCCTGCCTCTTTCTCAATGTCATTGTTACCCGGGGCTATGTATTAATTAAGTGGTAACAATAGCTCACTAACTCCAACCCAAGTGACAGCGCAACAGAGCTTGGGTGCTAATTAGCCACTATTTCCTGTCAATGTTACTGGATATTACCTATGTGCCCTGAATAACAACATTTAGGTCCCACCAGAGTGTTACCCTTGAGACCAGGGAGGGTCTAACCAACTGCCCTTCTGAGAAATTACGTTGTTTAAACTTTAAAGCACCCTTTAACAAATGCTCCCTATAATCAATGCGATCACTTATCAAAGAATAATTAACTATTATTGCAATCAATATTAGGCTGAATCAACTACTCGCTTAATTAATTAACTCAATGAATTTACCCCAATTGATTACTATCAGTTAATTATATTTATGATTAATTAAATACTTAGCTTATTTAAAATATCCTACTGATTAATACGCCTTATTGAATAAATTAAAATAATAATTAATAAATTAATTAATTTATTATTTATTTTATTTTATTTTTTATATTATAATTTATTTATATCGCTATCTATTTAATTTCTTATTTATTGTATTTTAAAATCTATTTGACTAGCTTTCTGTTTTTTTGTTTTTTTGTTTTTTTATACTCGTTGCGCACTTGGCTAGTCAACCCTCTGGTCCACTAGCCGCAGTTGCCTCCTGACCGTTACAGCTTGAATGGGGGGGGGGGAATCGGCACACGGATGTCGGGAGAAAGCTAGAAGCGGGTCCCTCTCCCGCTCGAAACTCCTGCAAACGAAAAGAAGGGGATGCCCGAAAAGCAGAAATGAAAAGCAAAATGCCGCTCTGAACTCAAATCAAAGCCTTCCGGTAATGTAATCCAAATCAAAACGCCCATTTAACATACTTATCCCTTCTCTTCTGTTTTTCTCTTTGCTAAAATTGTTTGCAATCGGTGGTTAATTAATTTCTAGTATTATTATTTCCCTCTCTGTTTCCCTTCTCTGTTTTTATTATTATTATTATTTTAGAACCCTTCGCGCCGCCGCTTTCCCCCCCTTCTCTGTCGGGACTAAACTAAATAAAGCAAACAATACGAATAAAATTTAACAAATAATAAAATTGACGAAGGATAAATTGACCAAAAATATTCCGAACCAAACCCTGGGAGGGAGCCGATGCTACCCTCCCGTCCTGTAGAAACTCGATCGCCAGGTGACGCAGATGGAAAAGCTGCAGCAGTGCAGCACAGACTCTTTCTCTCTCGGTGCCCGAAAAAGAAGAGGGCGGTGTGAGGGGTGAATGCCCCTTAAGTAACCTAGGTGTTCCCCCCTCCTACTTGCAATTCTCATGAGACTACCCAGTCTCGCGTTATCCAGGGTGGAGGGCAAAGAGCTGGACTCGCTGCCCGAAGTCCGTGGACTCGTCAGCGGCAGCAGCATTTGTATTCGTATATGAATACGAATACCCCTGCACAGGTGGACATAATGAGGGTCCATCCACTTACTCGTCCACTGCTGCCGCCGGCTCCTCGCTCCCTTCCAATTGCTCTGGAGCTCGCGGTCGACTAGCCACTCATCAGCCTGGCAGGGAGGCTCATTTTCCCAGGAGTGGCTAGTTGACCACAAGCTCTGGAGCAATTGGAAGGGAGCGCGGAGCCCGCGGCAGCAGTGGAAGGGTGAGTGGATGGTCGGACCCTCATTATGTCCACCTGTGCGGGGGTATTCGTATCCGTATATGAATACCCCCATCTCTAGTGGTGAAGCCTCAGTAATTCATCTGTGAGCAGAGCCCTATTCATACATGCTGTGCTCGAAGGTGGCAATTAGAAATATTCCTCACTGCTGTCACAGACAGAACTTCAAAACATTGAATATCTAAGAACTGTTGCTGATTTTTTTTCTCTTAACAAAGTAGAAGCTTGCATTCACTCCAGATTTCTCTTGCAAAATCACCCCCCCAGTTTTGCCTTTGGCAAGGAAGAAAAGAATATAGAGAGGTACTTTGAAGCAAAGCTAATCCACATGCATGTTTTGACTTCCTTCAGGTGACTCCCTCTCCTGAATCTAAATGATAAATCTCTCTGGTGATGGATAGGTACCAGGGCATGCACAATGCATGATTTTCTCCAACCACTTGCTCCCCTCCTGCTGACTCCTTATATGTAGGGATGTGAAGATTTCTCATTCTTTCATTACCTTTCTCCACATCCGTCCTACCTTTTCTTCCTACCTTGTTTGTACTGGGTTGTGAGACTTTGTGTTTTCCTCCTGTATAAAACTTTTGTTCCCAAAACAAACATTCTTCAATCTAGGTGTGTTTCTTCTTGCAGTGAAGAATGCACAAAGAATATTTCCACTGAGGTTATCTAATCCAACAACATCTCATAATAATAATAATAATAATAATAATAATAATAATAATAATAATAATAATAATAATAATAATAATAATAATAATAATAATAATAATAATAATAATAATAATACTTCAAAAACACTAGGCACAGTCAAAATTATAAAAACATTGACTGGTATTGTATAACAGATACAAGTTTTAACCAAAAACCTAAGTATCTGTTCAATATCAGCAGAGTATGTATGCTGTTCCTAATATTGCTGTTTTTTTGTGGCTCTGATGGTGTGATTTCTGAGATCTGCAACTGCTTATAGTACTGTGTGAAATTTCTTGATATTTTTCCAAAAGCCCCAATGACTATGGGGACCACTGAAGTACGTTTCTTCCAGAGGCGAGATGTTTCGATTGCCAGGTCTCTGTATTTTTTTTAGTTTTTCCAATTCTTTATTTTCAACTCTGGAATCCCCTGGAATTGCAATGTCAATGATCCAGACGTTTCTTCATTCTATTACTACTATGTCTGGTGTGTTATGTTCAAGGTGTCTATCAGTTTGGATCTGGAAATCCCACAAGATCTTGACTTCCTCATTTTCTGACACCTTCTCTATCTGATGTACCCATGGGTTTTTGGAAGCTGGCAAGTTATATTTTTTTGCATAATGACCAGTGCACTGACTTTGGCACTCTATCACTTCTAACTTTGTATTCTGTTTGTGCAATCTTTGGACATTCACAGATGAGGTGTGATACAGCTTCATCTTTTTCTTGGCAGAGTCAACATTTGCTGTTAGCACTAATTCCTTGGATCTTAGCTTTCATTACGTTGGTTTGGAGTGCTTGCTCTTATGCAGCAAAAATCAAGTCTTTGGTTTCTTTCTGAAGGGTCCCCAGTTTTATGATCATGCTTTCCATCAATATTTCTCAGGTGTTGTCCATGTAGTGGTTTATTTTTCCAGCTGTTTAATTTATTTTCAAATTGTTGTTTCTTATATTGAGCCTTTGTTTCTGTTGTTTTCAAAATATTCTCCATTTTGAGAATATGCCTTAAGTATTTTTTCTCTTTTTCTCTCTGCTTGTACTGAATTGTTATTATTCAAAAACACCAGGCATAGTCAAAATTATAAAAACATTGACTGGTATTATATAACAGATACATGTTTTAACGAAAAATCTAAGTATCTGTTAAATATTGGTGCCATATGTATGCTGTTCCTAATATTGTCATTTTTGTAGCTCTGATGGTATGATGATGATGATGATACTGCCCATACCAAGGCCATTCTGGGTGGTTCACAATAGAAAATAAGACAATAATCAACATCAAGAAACCAAAATAAAATAACATGAAATAGTAAAGAAAAATAAACATACTCTAAACATTAAAAATCACTTATAAACATTATGAACTTAAAATAACCCACAAAAACAACAATTAATAAAATCAGTCACAGTGGCAGGATCACTGACTTAAGGATTGATAGATGCTCTGTGCTCTGTTGGTGGTATATTCTCAAAGGCCTGTCTAAATAAGCAGGTTTTTAATGATCACTTAAAAGTAGCCAGGGAAGGGGCCAGGTGGATATCAGTCATGGGTTGATTCTAGAAATGTGGTGCAACTGTTGAGAAAGCCCAGTTTCTGGAGTTTTACTTCTGGGCCTCTCTCGGGGTCAGATTCCTCAACCGCTCCATCTGAGACAAACGAGCCTAAATGTAGCCAAATTTGTTTTGATTTACAGCTGTGTGCAATCAGATCTCTATTGTTATTAGTTTTATTTTTAGTTTTATTTATATGCCGCATTTCTCCCAACAAGGGACCCAAAGCAGCTCACAACGTTAAAATTCACACAATTTAAAAACACAATAAGTTAAATATTAAAAGATAAACAATATATGATTTAAAAAACAATTAAAACATGAAGACATGAAAACATAAAAAAGATTATGTGAAGTTAAATGTTCTCTTCGATTTTCTTAGGTTTTCACACGCAAGCAAGCAAGTGTGCTATTGCAGAAATGATAGGGAAGATCTTAATGTGTCTGTCCATTGCAGCAAAAACAAGGAATTTTGTAGAACTGCAAAGGCTAAGGGTGTTACCATGCGAGGGAATAGATTGCAATCTGGACAGCTCATGGAGTGGTCCAGTGTGATCTATTTCCTGGCACTCACAAAACATATGGGAAAATGTGCTCCAGCCCAACCCTGATCCATGCCCAAGCTGGACTTTTTTAGTCCAGCTGTAGGGCTTTTACTTTAGCAGAAGCCGGTGAATAGAAGGATCACTTTAATAGAGATCACCTCTGGTAAAACAACCCTTTGCAATGTGTTCAGCTGTGCACTTTTGCTGCTTTCTGATTGCATCCTAATAAAGTTTTTTGGCATCAGCTTTGAGGGTCTGTAGTCCATTTCTTCAAACTGAATTGTTGTATTAGGCACAGTTTGCTAATGCAGCTTGCTTCAGGATGTAATGCTGAACAGATTGCTTTGGTACACAGCATATAAGCAAGTATACAACAACCTTGTATAATGGGAGCAACAGAGGTCACCTCAGCTGCACATCTTTGCTGGGGGAATAACCTGTTCCACATAAATGTGTTGCTGATTTGTCAGTAAACTCTTGAGAGAGACAAACTTGACATTACACCAAAATATGGAGAATACCTTTGACTATTAGGTGGGAAGAAAATGGAACAAACTCATTACAGTAGCCAATATTGTCATGTCCTCCCTCAGCAGATAATGAACAGGGGTGTTGGCAAGTCTTTGGGTCCAATTCCGAGTCCAAGTCTTTGGTACCAAGCTCCAAGTCTGAGTCCCTATTAAAAACCAGCTCTTTTCCCCAGAAAAAAAAGGGAGGGTGGGTGGATTCCAAGTCATGAGTTGAGTCTGAGTCATTAAAAAACAAAACAAACCCGAGAACCTTGAGTTGAGTCACCGGTGCAACTTAAGTCTGACTTGACAGTGAGTCCCACAACTCAAATCCTCATCCTTGGTAATGAACCATTTAAATCAGTGTTCGGTGGCTATTCTAAGGGTGAGAGGATGTTTTCAAACAGTCAGCTTTACCTAGGCTTACAGTAACATTGAAATGATTCAACTTCTGCAAAATCAAGTTCTACAAACGTTCTGAATCTAAATAGAGATATTTAGTGAGATTGGATATGGAATGTTGGTTAATGGAAACAAATTTGTTTATCTCAGCTCTGCTTTGAATGACGTCAAAAGAATAATATATTGAAATTCTGTCCTGCATTGAACAAAGCTAGCTTCTCAAAGCTGGTAGTGACAAGTGCTGTGGTTGCAAATGATTACTAGATTTACTACCTCTCCAGCCATATAGATAAGATGCATATTTCCTGCATAAGGAATAAGTGTGAAGGAAATGCAAGTTCCCCTTGTCCTTGTGCTGAGCAGAGCTGATTTGGAATATGATTGCTTTTTTTTGTTTTGCTGTGTAGTGTGGGAGATGTTGAGTGCAGCCAATTCAGCTCTGAGCCACTCCAGGTAATTTTTCATATGAAATCTCATCAGTGTTCAAATTCTGAATGTCAACGTGTCATCGGGATATATTAAAAAAGTAACCAGCTGGAGTTATTCAGCTAGTTGACACTCACTTATTTACTAAGATACATGTGAAAACCTTGCTGTACTTTGATGCTATCCAATTTTGCATTTCCCTTGATATAAGTAAACCTTCTTTAAATGATTAAATTTTACAGCATTGTAACAATTATGGCCTATAATTTTGAATAAACATGAGCAATTAAATGGGATGATTGTTTTATTGAAATTACTCTGGATCATTCCCAACTTTTGAGTCATCTTGTTATTTAAATTAAACAAATTTAAGCTAACACTTATATTAAATAACAACATAATACTGAAATAGAATCTCCTCAAATTAAAATGGAAATAATTACAGAGCATGGTTTTTTTAAAAACGAGTTTCGTCTCCTGCTGATTCCTGTAGAATAAGGCTATCCTGAACCTACTTTTCTGTACCAAATCTTCTACATGGCTTTAGTAAGTTAGCCTTTTAAAAGTGCAAATATTTCTTAGCTATTAAGAGTAAATCAATGCAGAGAGGACTCCATTCAGAGATCTTTCGGGGCTTTCAAGACTCCCAGTTAGGGCCAATGCTTCAAACACTCTCCCTGTTCCCACAATGACAGAACAGACCCTCATCCCAAACACACTGTTGCATGAGTCACACAAACACGTTGGTTTTAAATAATTATGAAATTGCAGCTTTGATTCTACCTTGGGGGGGGGGGGAACCTCCCTTTCCTATTTTTGATTAGTAATAATACCTCTTCATCTTCCTGAATAACAGGGTTTATTATTAAATATAAAAGCAACAAAGGGAGGTGTTTCTCAGAAACAACAGTGTCGTTTTAAGGAGAAAGGTAGGGTAAAATATTTTACATACATACATACATACATACATACATACATACATACATACATACATACATACATACATACATACATACATACATACATCCTATTAAAGAATGTTGGGTACAAATAGCCACCACTGACCATGACAGAATTGTGTGTTTGTATAACTGAGAATGAATTAAACATTTTTGGACCTACAACGTGTTCCAGAAGAAGCAACGATATTCCCATGTCCTATGGGGCCTGCTTGGACCTTCCCACCATGAGTTCTTTCCTAGGCACAAGGCATTCTGTCCCTTGTAGTTCTTGTTTTGATATACCAGCAAAACTCTTTGAGGTGGTGCAAATCCTCTTTCCTGTTCACCTTGGCAAAGGCAGAAGAATATACCCCTGTCTACTGCATCCTTGGAATTGATGGCACCGCATATTCCTCCAAGCAGGTCATGCTCAGTGTTTTCACTTTCATGAGAATTGATTTTCATGGAGATCGAGAAATATACAAATACCTTCACTGACCCAGACAGGGTTTGGATTTAGAATGCTATCAAAAGGGCACAGAGTGAGTTGGCCCCAATCTATGCGCCCTTTATTCAGGTATGGACTGTATCAGGAACCTTATGCATTCCCTCATTCCTTTGATATAAAAGCACATGGAGAGCACTTATGATGGGGGGGGGGGGAAGCATGCTAGCCCCTGTGACCGCTACAAAGCATTTGTCCAAATAGGGAGGACTCCTCAGTCACCACGTGAGCCAAACCCCTGATTTTTTTTTTACCGAACCTTGTTTACTCCTTTTCATTTTGTGTGCTTACCACATGCTTTGAGATGATGATAAAGTCTTCACTCATACATGTTTAGTTGCAGAGAACACTCCCTCTGTTCTAAAGAGGAGGTTGAGTCTGAGACTGAAGGAAGAAGCAAATCAGGTGAGAGTGTTGCTTGAAACTGATCATACATGACTTCTGACCATCTCCAGTAAACCTCACAAGGCTGAACACTACATGTACATTTCCATACATACAGTCAAACATTATCTGCATTTTATCCTCATTTTTCTTACTCACAGTAAAAGGAATTATCGTTACTCCAGGTCCTTTCTGGGCCTTCTAGCCATGGATATAGAGGAAAATAATAGAAAGGGAAAAACCAGAGATCTGTTCAAGAAAATTGGAGATATAAAAGGAACATTTTGTGCAAAGATGGACATGCTAAAGGACAAAAATGGTAGAGAACTCACAGAAGCAGAAGACATCAAGAAGAGGTGGCAAGAATACACAGAGGAATTATACCAGAAAGATCTGGATATCCCGGACAACCCAGATAGTATGGTTGCTGACCTTGAGCCAGACATCCTGGAGAGTGAAGTCAAGTGGGCCTTAGAAAGCATGGCTAACAACAAGGCCAGTGGAGGTGATGGCATTCCAGTTGAACTATTTAAAATCTTAAAAGATGACGCTGTTAAGGTGCTACACTCAATATGCCAGCAAGTTTGGAAAACTCAGCAGTGGCCAGAGGATTGGAAAAGATCAGTCTACATCCCAATCCCAAAGAAGGGCAGTGCCAAAGAATGCTCCAACTACCGTACAATTGCACTCATTTCACACGCTAGCAAGGTTATGCTCAAAATCCTCCAAGGTAGGCTTCAGCAGTATGTGGACCGAGACCTCCCAGAAGTACAAGCTGGATTTCGAAGGGGCAGAGGAACTAGAGACCAAATTGCTAACATGCGCTGGATTATGGAGAAAGCCAGAGAGTTCCAGAAAAACATCTACTTCTGCTTCATTGACTACGCAAAAGCCTTTGACTGTGTGGACCACAGCAAACTATGACAAGTTCTTTTTTAAAAAGGGAGTGCCTGACCACCTTATCTATCTCCTGAGAAATCTATATGTGGGACAGGAAGCAACAGTTAGAACTGGATATGGACCAACTGATTGGTTCAAAATTGGGAAAGGAGTATGACAAGGCTGTATATTGTCTCCCTGCTTATTTAACTTATATGCAGAATACATCATGCGAAAGGCAGGACTGGATGAATCCCAAGCCGGAATTAAGATTGCCGGAAGAAATATCAACAACCTCAGATATGCAGATGATACTACTCTGATGGCAGAAAGTGAGGAGGAATTAAAGAACCTCTTAATGAGGGTGACAGAGGAGAGCACAAAAAATGGTATGAAGCTCAACATCAAAAAAACTAAGATCATGGCCACTGGCCCCATCACCTCCTGGCAGATAGAAGGGGAAGGCAGTGACAGATTTTACCTTCTTGGGCTCCATGATCACTGCAGATGGTGACAGCAGCCACGAAATTAAAAGACACCTGCTTCTTGGGAGGAAAGCGATGACGAACCTCAACAGCATCTTAAAAAGCAGAGACATCACCTTGCCGACAAAGGTCCGCATAGTCAAAGCTATGGTTTTTCCAGTAGTGATGTATGGAAGCGAGAGCTGGACCATAAAGAAGGCTGACCGCCAAAGAATTGATGCTTTTGCATTGTGGTGCTGGAGGAGACTCTTGAGAGTCCCCTGGACGGCAAAGAGAACAAACCTATCCATTTTGAAAGAAATCAACCCTGAGTGCTCACTGGAAGGACAGATCCTGAAGCTGAGGCTCCAATACTTTGGCCATCTCATGAGAAGAGAAGACTCCCTGGAAAAGACCCTGATGTTGGGAAAGTGTGAAGGCAAGAGGAGAAGGGGACGACAGAGGACAAGATGGTTGGACAGTGTCACTGAAGCTACCAACATGAATTTGACCCAACTCCATGAGGCAGTGGAAGACAGGAGGGCCTGGCGTGCTCTGGTCCATGGGGTCATGAAGAGTCGGACACGACTTAACGACTAAACAACAACAAAATATTGAACAAGATGCTTGCCATTGACTCAAACTACCCACTTCCATTAGCAAACATCCATCTTAATTGATAAATTCAGTGATACTAATTCAATAGCCCCAACCTCTGTGTTTTTCGGCAGAGAGACTCAAATATATATTCACTGGATCATGTCTTAGAATTTCATATGGATTGCACTCAGCCAGTGATAAACATTTTGAGAACTGCAAAAGCTCTTTGAAATGCAGAATTCATTCAAAGTTTATAGTTCTTTTCTGAGTGCTCTGAAAATCCCTTCTGCACAATGGCACTGATACAAAAGCTGGAATAAAAATAAGGATGATTTGGTAGGTGCACAGAAGGCAGTTTATTGCCTCATGTGTTTAAAGTTAGAATTCTTTCTTGTGGGTGACCATTTGGATTCTCCTCTGAAACAGAATCAATCTCATCTTCGGAGTCACTTTCCAATGACATTGTCTTGAAATGGTATTGAAGGAAGGACAGATGGGGCTCTTTTCCTCACAAAAGTACAGAATCAGTGCCACTCCTTATTAAGGAAGCATCTTAAATTTAAATGCATTGGGCAGCAATTGCTTTTGAAATTTCCGACACTTTCTTCCCTGCACTTAGTGCTATCTCTTATTTAATGTTGTGGAAATAATGTGTTCAAATGGACATGTTAATGTTACGTTGGTTACTTTTTTCATCAAATACGAGGGGAAGTGCCAATTTCCCTAATGTTCCAAAAATAATGCTTTAGAATATTTTTTTATTATTAACAAGTTTTCTTTCTTTCTTTTTTTAATGGTGACTTGTGCTACATTGATGTGTCTATGCTTCTCCCCAGAGAAGAAGGCACATGCGCACTTCCCCAAGTGGATTGGCTCTATGCAAGTGGTTCACAAATTTGGCACTAGCCGGCATAGTCTATCAGGAGTTTTCTGGGAGTAGCTCTGCAATCTTAGGAGTCCCCCAAATTGTTTTTTGATCACTCTGAGGTGTATTTTTTAAACAATATACTAAAGAGGTTTTGCCTGTAAGTTAAGTATTAACAATAAGCTGCTCAGCTCTCCCAGTCCTGAAGTTCACAGGTAATACAGGTCACAAGAACCAGTTCCTAGCACAGTTCCACAGGACAGTCATACAGATAAAAACCATTCACTTTCAGTAACTCACAAATAATGTAAATAATGTCCTTTGAGAAACACTTAAAAAGTTTGCATTTGACGAAAAAAAATGAGTAAGTACAGTAGTAAGCAAGCTGGAATGATTTACATGGCCCCTCCTCTAAACATAGATATTAACTGTTCTAATAAGAGTTGTTCTAGGGAGATGAGAGGGTGGGGCTGGGGGAAAGCTATGATTTCCAATCCTCCTCCTCTAGAAGCTGCAGCTTGCCCCACCATGACCCCACTTATCTTGTCTCAGAAGTCACCTCTCTAATACTTAAGAATTCTAGGTTTTGTGAGACACAATGACTCATTCAGAATCACTGGCTGAATTTCATGTCATACTTGAACCTTGACTTTCCAAAACAGTACACTGACTCTACATTCCTTTTTCTTTTCTCTCATTCTCATAGAAGCCATCACATTGGTCATGTCGGCCACCCTTACAGTTTGGTGAATGGTTTGTAATGTGATATAGAGGCTATAATGTTTAATCGTTAGATTGTCCAGGAGTTTCAATATACATCTAGTAGCTCTAATAAAATCTTCAGGAGTATGTGAGCAATCAGATCGGTACCACACTGAAGTGCAAGCTGAACAAGCTGCCCCCACTATGTGATGGCAGTACAAGTAACCTCTGCAGTTATCAGAGTAATGCAGAATCATGGCAACATCTCTTCCTCTACTTCCTTTTGCAGAAACATCGACTGTACTAGAAGACCAATGCAGTATAGTGATTAAATCATCAGGCTACATTTATGAAGACAAGTTCAAATCTCCATTAAGCCCTGACACTCACGGGGTGACCTACATTTGGGCAGTTGTTACTTCTTAGCCTAACTTTCTTCATAAGCTTGTTGTGAAGATAAAAAGGAGAGGCAGCATCTGTGAATGTAAAATTGAGCTCCATGGAGGAAAGGCAGTTTGTAAATGTAATAGTAAAGTGGAAAAAATGAATGCAAATGATCATGAACGGGCTATAAATGTAATAAATAAATAAATAAAATAAATGAACCCATTAGTCCTGTGGAATCCTGGAGGCAATTCCGGCAAAGATGGGGTAACTGTGTTTATGATTCAAACCTATATAGGAGCAGCAACTGATTTATTCCAAACTTTTTTTGCAGAGTTCCACAAAAATGTCATAATCTGAAAGTGCATCTTACTGTTTGTAGAAATACACTTGTTATTTCTAAAATGGTCTTGTTCACCTATAGCAATTTTCATCTAATCATTGCTTCCATCACCAATTGCTATCGCTGCAAACTTCTGGAGTGAAATCCAATTATTTAGTCCCAACTAGACTGGACCCTTTGAATCAATGTGACTTGGGTAAGTGTCGACTTATCAACATCCCATTGACTCAAAGAGTCTAATCTGTTTAGAACTAACAATTGGATGTAGGCCTTATAGGCAGAGCCATGACCAGCGATTTTGCGTTCAAGGCAAAAATACAAAATTGAGGTCTCTGCTGTTCTTTGTATCTCTGTAAAAAGAGCAGAGAGAGTAGGGAAGCAGAACAATACTGCATGGAGCCTGAAATTCACAATGCTTGATTCATCTTGAATTTATAGGCCCTATTCAGTTGTTCCCTATGTAGAGAAGCTTATCACACTTAGAGGGGGGTGGCTGGCCCTTCCCCCTTCACTGCTGCTTTCTATATGTGGAAAATGACAAGTCTCCAAGGGAGATGTTCCCGCTTAGGTTTAGGCTTGACACATGAGCCAAAACCCGAGAAATCAGGATTCTTGTAGAGTGTACATGCCAGCAGGAACATTTCTTTCAACTTGTCATTTCTCACGTGTGTAAAATGATGATGCCAGCCTCTTTCCTCTGAGTGTGATTAGCTTATCCAGCTAGGGAATGAATGAAAAGGGATTACAAAATGCACTCTTTCCCTAATGGCCTAGCGTGCTTGGAATTTGTAGATGCATACTATATTTTTTTGAGCATTGGAGAAAATATGTCCGTATTCATAACAATTAAGGTCATGGAACTATAGAGCCATTCTCAATTCCTCTGGGCGTTGTTATGTAAAGTTGGTTTGGTTTTGTAAGTTCATTGCATATATAGATGGATAGATATACAAGAAAACACTTTTACATTGCTGCTTTGTGGACATTTAGAGCACATTATTCCAGACCAATGATTTATTCATATCTGCTGTTGTTTTGGCCAATTAATCATACTGGAGAAGTGCAATACACAGAAAACATAGAGAATGTTAACCTGTACTTGTACTTTGCATGTGGGTGCTATAAACAAGAAGCAGTTTTTCTGATTAGATAATTTTGATTGGGAGTTTGTCTGAAAGTAAGAGTGATCTTTTAAAGAGATTCCCACAATCTCACTACTGATGCTGGCATTGTCATATTACTTGATGTGAATGAATTGGGAAGACCTGCTTGAGAAATTTAATACACTTTTCATTTCTTCCATTCCCATCCTCCCATGGCTGCTTGTCAGATAGCACACATCTCTACTCTTGGCCAACGCTTGTACATTATTTCTCTTCAAGCCCAATGTCAGCAAAGGAATGGTTAGATGAGCGCCCTAGGTACACAACCGGACCCAACACTGTTGGAGCCTGCCTGTAAGATATGCACTGTGAAATTTTTCATATTTCTTTCCTTTGGAGATTCTTTCAGATGTCTCTTTCATTTTTGTATATTTTTTTTACATATTGGTTCTTTTATATTATACAAAAGAGAAAGCCTCATTTGTGTTTTCCAATAGGGTTTCCTCATTCTTGTTCCAAAGCACTCCAAATGCTTTAAAGAACTCTTTAAAACTACTCAAACAATGCAGAGGGAAGGCAACAGAGAATTAATCTTTTCCAAAAGCAGGCAAAAATACATGAGAAAAAAAGATCATCCTCATTATCTATGAAGGGCCTAATTCATATTATCACATTCCTCCTCCTCTTCTTTTTCAATTCATCATCATCAATTATCATAGCAGGCCTGTTGTCTTGCTTCATTGGCACTAACAGTTCAATTCCCCCTCTCTCCAACTTTCAGTCCACTGCACACAACACTATAGTCCCTGTCACCCATGGGGGGCAACCACACTGACAAGTTATTCTCAGATCACACCATTTCATAGACAGTGGAAAGATCCTGTCTGCTTGAATGACTAAAATCTGAGGTGCGAGAGAGGATGCTGCCCAGCCTCAGCAATGAGTGAGGAGTGAGGGAGACTGACTAGCTGAAAGAAACACAAAACTTTGTGTACCTCTCTTTCCTAAGGACAAATCATTTGTGCTTAAGAAGCATTGTTTTGGCAATCACCGAAAGAACCAAAAGTACATGAAATAGACTATCTTTTGTGTTTGGGGGTCTTTCTTTTAGACATGAAAAGTCCATCCCTACCTGCCTTCAGTGAGGCAAGTAAAACACTTTAATATTTTCTGTCTTTGAGAAGAACACTGAGCAGCTGGTAAAAACCAATGGTAGTAAAAACAGTGGCACTTGCTTCTTTCTTGGAATAGATATTGTATATCTGTTTGACACAAAATCCAGGTACAGGAGAGGTAAGGATGTGGAATGGACCAACCTTATTCCCAGTGATGTCATTTCGGTCATCCTCCTATATGTGGAGGGTGAAAAGTTTGAATATAGCTAAAATAATGGTGCACATACTTGCTAACAAACAGGAATGGGTTCACAAATAGCAAATGTGTCATTTTTTAACTAGCCTTAGGAATTTTCTGTGGTACTGATATGCAACAGGTGGCCAAGGGGCCTAACCTGGCCTTCCAGCAGGTTGTCTTAATCAAACAACCCCTCCAATCCACTAACCACAAAATGCTAAATGTCACATCAAAAATAAAGATAATAAAAATCTGCTACAAGGCAGAACATTCCTTGAATAGAAGTGTCTTGATGTTTCCATTGAGCCAATGTATAGCCTGACACCTCCCACTACAGACTAGCAGAGAAGGACATAGAGAACAGATGGCATGGTTTGGACAGAACAGATGCCTTATTCTCTGTGCATCATTTTTAATATACACTGATTCCACTTCTGTTACAAATAATAAACATAGTCCCAAAATTAAACTAGAACAAAACTTGCCTTGTCCCCTCCCCCATGTTCTCCATGGCAGCTCTTTTAAATGTTACTTTTCACTGGTATTAATCCTCTTTCTTTAGGTGGAGTTTCAGCTATATAGAAGCCATGATAAGTGCCTAGCCACATCCTGGAAGGTTTTAATATCAGAGCAAAATATTATGTTTGGGCTTGTCTACATGGGTTCTTTCAGAGTGGGCAGATGCAGGGTAAATAGGGTCTCTTGGGATCGGGTACCATTTTGTTGTGAGGATCACAGAGGCGTGGTATGCCATTTGGTGTGATCCTCACATCAAAACAGCATGCCAGAGCTCAAGTGAACCTATTTCTTCTGGCTCCTTCCTCTGGGAATTTCCCATGTGAAGACAACCACTTCACGATATTGGGAAATTAAACACTTCTTGTGCTCTATGGAAGGGCAGAGGAAGCGAGCATTTCTGTGCTGCCCTAATATAGTCTTAAAAAAAAAAACACACACACATTTATTTAAAGACTATATTAGGGCAGCACAGCAGGAAGTATTTACTTTGCCAATATCATGAAGTGGCTGTCTTCTTAAGCCACTTCACAATATGGGAGTTTACCTTGACAGTCCCAAAGCCACTTTGGTTCATTTTCAGCAATTGCATGCACTGGAAACAAACCAAAATGGAGTAATGTTACCAGTACCAAAAAAAAGCAGAAGCTCCTGACAGGCACCCAGAAAGGTACAAGTAGGAATGGTCTGAGAACTGGCTGCTTCGCCCTAGTGATTCTGTTGTGTAATCTCCAGAAAAAGGAGTGAACCTGCCCATCCCTTCAGGCTATCCGATCACACTATTTCTCTCATCACAGAAGTGTGCTCTAAGTTTCCTATCTTTTTAATTTTAATGTACTCTTGGACAGAATAAAAAATCTGAAGTTAGTGTAAACCAATGTCAGACCAATGACTTTTTGATGAAAAAGGCCTTGTCAGCCTGGTGCCATAGCTCGTTGAGTATTCTACAACCTCACAAGAGTTCTCACTAGTGATGAGACTTTCAAATGGGGAAAAACACAAAAGAAGCACTTACTTTCATTTTCAGAGGTTTTTTTTGTGGCTTTGCACTACAGAGCTTCTGAAATAGACTCAGGATTCCAAAAGAGAAATGAAACTATTGTATTACATATGAATTTGCTCATTTGGGAAGTCTGGTGATGATGAGATCTGATGAATCTAATTATGCTTCTCTTTCTTATCAGTACTGTTTCTTGCTGGTGGTATTGACTAGGATGTGATGTGATGTGAGTACCTACGGCATAGGTCTGATGACTATTGTTTCTCAGGCACTGCTGTATTGCCTGCTTTTTGACTTGGTGATTGTCTGTTGCCTTGACCCTGTATTTTTGGAGTTGCTTTAATGGTTTTGTAGGGCTTAATTTGGTCTCGCATCAGAGACTTCAATGAGAAAAACCAAAACAGAAGTATACAAAAGATTCGGGCCCTTTCAGACTTACTGGAACAGTAGGTACTTCAAAGGACCTGAAAATGAAAGAGAAGCCCACTGAAAGAACCTGAAACACAAGCAAACCAAAGGTTTTCTCCCTGCACATCCCTAGTTTTCACTTTGAGTGCAAGGGTAGCAGAACAAGGAGGTTTTAATATTGTTTTTTCCTCAGATTGCTCAAAGTGCAGTTTGCATAAAACCAGTGCTTATTCCCAGAATACACACACAGAGCAAGCACAAAAGGACTGCCTGGTTGATCAAAAATATAAAAACAACCCATTCAGTGCTAATAGTTCATGAGACATGGCAACATGTATCACATTTTCCAATAATGAAGATTTTTCAGAAATGCACAAAAATCTGTCTTACAAATATGCAAATTTTGCTGTCTTGGAGCAAAAATTAAAAAAATCTATGCTTTCCCATTTTGTAGAGAAGGATGATCCTGATCAGGATTTGTATTCCTAAAGTAAACACCCTAAAGCGTCTTTGACTTGGGATGAGAGGGTTACAATGGTGAGGCTTTATGTTACCAGACACCTAAATTGTGCTTCTGGCAACCACAATTGTGGATTTCAGTTATGTACCACAGCTGTTCTTTAATACTTTTCTACCTTACTTGAGCATCAAGATTCAGGCAGGCAGGATTTTGGCAGCTAAGTTGAATTGCCAAAGAAGAGATTTTTAACTAGATGGGAACATTTTTCCCCTTTAATTTGTTACATGATAAAAACTATAAAGTTTCAACTGCATTTATTTTCTACAATTTTATTGTTAGTTACACTGCGTCCCTCTTTTTAAAGAGAGAAAGACAATGTAAAAATCAAATTGATCAACCAACCAATCAATAATACAGTCCTATGTCTAAGCCAGATGTTTGTAAATAGGAGTAAGCAACTGAAGTACATACAAGAAAACTCTATACCCTTCCTATTAACATGAGGGTTGAGGGGTTTAAAGAGCATTTTGCCAGTGTTTTCAGCTTGAATGATATAAAAGTGAGACAGTGGGTGGTACAGCTATTTCTATCTCATGCTTAATTCAACAATGTGGGGAGGGGGGGGAGAAAGGAAATCACATCCACCAAGATTAATTTCTCAATAACCTTACAAATTATATATCAGATTTCAAAACTACAAAAATTAAAGCAAGCAGCTTGGTGCATCTCTAGTGAAATCCATTATAATAATCTCAGAACTGTAAAGCAGGAAGGGACCCTATGGATCTCGGAGTCCAGCCCCTGTCAAGGAAGCATAGTGAGGAATCAAACTCCCAAGCTCTGGCTCCACAGCCAGGTACCTAAATCAGTGAGTTATCCAGCAGTTCTTAGACGTCACGTGTCAATAATCAACTAGCTACTTTTATAAGTGTTTAATGTATATCTGCACATATTCTCTTCTCAAATAACACAAAGACAATGTTTGTAGGAGAAAGAATAAAAATGTCTCCAGTTACACTAATCCCCACAGGCTATGGGATCAAGTCTTCAAGGTCAGGAAGAATGAGAATGAAGTAGAAGTAGAGTTGCTGCACAGAGAAATGGCAGATGTTGTACAGGATGGAATGGCCAGCACTAAACATGAGTTCAAAGCCTCCAATCCATAAGCATCTCAGGCATATCTCTTAAGGATCTCATCTCCCTGGCATGGTCTTCAGCCATGAATAATAACTTCAACCCACTCAGCTCTGTTCTAGTAACAAATTTTGAGTCACTTGCCAGTACAGTGAGAACATTTCCCTCAAGTGAGTGCTTTCTTACTCTCCTCCAAATAATTTATTATGCTTTTCCAATATAGCACTCTGTCAGATAAGCACTGTAGTTTCACAAATTATTGTGTCAATTCAGTACTACATCACCTAACCAGAAAAGGTGGCAGGGAAGAAGGTAATATTCATGACAGAGGAGGAGGGATGACTTGTGATCCTGGTGCGAACTGTAGTGATTTGAGATGTGGTGTGGATTCTTGCCCCCAAAACTGACCAGGATAATTAAATATTTTTTTCTTCCTCATTGACATAGGAAGCTTTGAATCAACCTAGAAAAGCCTTCCTGTCCAGCCACACTCTTGGCTAACCCTCTTTATTTTTAACTATTAGTGTTACTGTTGCTCTCTACACAAAACTAGAACTAAATAAAGAAACATACTGGACACATAGTATTACAGAAGAGGTCATTCTAAGTGTCCCTCTTTTGAGAGGGTTCTTGTTGCTGGCCATGTTTAAAAGTACAGCTTGTATTAAAAGTAATTTTGTTAGAAATCATGCTGCCAGATGAACCTGATTAATCTTACTTTATTATTTTAAAGCATTTCTCGATTGTCCTTCTGCTCACAAGGGTTCCCAAAGTGACAGTCAAGAGATTCAGAACATGAAGAGCAGATTAAAATGATTAAAAAACAACAACAGATTGAAAACATTAATTCAAATTTTTTTAATAAAACAGGTCCAGAATACTATCAAAAAGTCATTTCAAAAACATCAGTAATACTCATAGAGACCAAAGGCCCTTTGGAACAGTAGAGGTTTGGGTGCCTGTTGGAAATTTAACAGAGATGGGACCAGCCTACCTTCCCTTGGAAGAGACTGACACTATCTGGGTGCTGGAACTGAAAAAAAGATCTTACCTTATGTACTCAATAAGCCAGCTTGATGGTGGGATTCATAACGTTGTCCCTGTTAATGATCTGAAACTCCTAGCAGGCACATAGAGGAGGTAGTGGTCTTCCAGATATCCAGGCCCCAATTTCTTTAAGGCTTTACAGATGTAAACCAGCATGATGGATTGAGCTCAGAAACAAACTTGAAGCCAGTGCAATTGCTTTAAGGTCAATGTTATATGGTCTCAAGAGTAGATCTGACAGCAATCTGGCCACTATGTTTTGCACTAGAAAAAGTGGCCTTGAAACATTTTTCAAGGGCAGCCACATGTAGGATGTGTTACAGTAATATTATCTAAGAGATGAACTGATTATATTTTGCAATCCTATCAATTTCCATGTATTCAGTATATGCAACCATGACCTGTGTGAATGTGAAAACTGAAGTTGTATGACTAGTGAAGTCAGAAGAGTAGAAACAAACACATCTTTAACTGAGAATGGCTTTAGAAAGATGAAATTTTGAAAACATTTAAGGGCCTATCCCTGGCTAAGTGTGGGAAAGCTCTCTATGTCCTGAACAAATCTAAAATGCATAATTAATTGCCACTTGAACTTGTTAAGAATATTTCAGTTCATGCTGACTTAACATTATCTGATTCCTAAAATCAATTGGACCTTTTGATGTGATTGAAAAGGCATGATATACATGGTTTCTGTGCTTTTATCCATGTGTGTAGCCTGCTTTTGGTTAAAAAAAAATAGTCCAATTATCTTAACATTTAAAATTTGTTTTTAATTTTACCTATATTTCATATGTGTCCATAATTTTAAATTGTGCAATGCTCTGATAAAAATAAGGAAAGATGTGTGTATGTGAGAGTTATTAGTAGATCTAGATAATACCCTCTTATCCTTTCCTTTGTAAAGCCTAAGAGAGATCCATGGTTTCTGGTAAATAATAGATATATTATAGAAAGCTCTGCAGCTCCATTATCAGTGAGTTTTCTACTAGATTTTCTGTAATTACATTTCAGATTTATCGCACAGTGTTTTACAGAAGCTCGCCCAATGGTAAATTGTACCATGCATAAATCATAAACAATTGTGGGCTCTCCAGTATTTATTTAAACACAACATGATGAGCTGAAGCACTGCTTTTTCCATCTAGGAGGCTATAATTATTTAGAGAGATGATGTTGTTACTCTTAGAGGATTGCAGGGGATATAATGTTGATAAATCTAATGGCTAAGCACTCATACATTTTGAAAGTGCAATATTGAATCATATGTTGTCCTTAAAATGAACACCCAAGGATGAGTAATTAGTGCAGCCAATCAAATCAAGGAGACTTAAAAAAATCTGCTTTATTCAGTTAGTAGACTGGACTCAACTTCGCTTATGCAGCACAAGTTTCATTTGACTGGAGAAGATTTCTCCCCCCAGCAAGAGCTAAATCTAATGGCAGTGCAGCTTTCTCACCAGGTTCATATGCTGAAGTGTCTTTAGGTAATCCTTATTACCTTGAACAATTTTAAACTTTAATCTTTAATTTGCCTCAAGTGCCAAAGTATGAAAAAGTTCAGGGCGGCTTTACATTACATTATGATAGGTGAAGGGAAGTATAATTTGACAAAATTGTTGGAGCATATTCATATCAAGAAATAAATTTTCAATATTGGTTCTAAACTTGTTGCCCCAGGGTACAAAGGGAGAAATCCTTTCGATGGATTGGACTCGGTTTGGAGGCATAACTACAGGAGATTAAAATGCATTCTCATAAGGATATTGAAAATGATTCTCTTCCTCTCCTTTTTTCCCCTAGTTTTGGGTCACTTTAATTTTAGTAACTTCCAATATGTTCCTTTTTCTGTGCTGAGACACAAAGCTGTATCTTTGTGCTGCAGAGTAGATTAACTCTTAAAGGTGTTAAGTAAGATCAACTCTCCTTGTTTAGGAGAAGAAGAAAATGATAGGAAAAAAAGAAACCCTTTTCAGGAATCCACAAGTAAAGAGGTGAGACACCAGAAATGGATTTCAGACTGGACCACAACTTTATTTATGTATCAACTGTTTAAATCCCCTGACCTGCAGTGGGGTCTAAGGTAGCGCATGGACCTGGAACCTGAACAGATGGACCCTCCAAGCTCCTCTCTGGACCAGCCCTGAGCCCTGGGGTGTTACTGTACCTTTTCAACATTGCCTTGGTTAGCTCTTCTGGGAAGACACATTTGAACCCATTACTTGCCTAAGTCTCATGATTTAAGGCTGGTTGTAACCCAAACCTGCCTCTGTGTTCCAGAATCCCATGATCTGTATTACCCACAGAGGGGACCAGGATGCCCTGAAGGTGACCTATGGGGGTGGGGGCTCACCGCTACCATCCTTTTTCTCAGCACTATTCACAGTTCCCTTCCCCCACTATGCTGTCACACATAGCAAATAAGCCCTTCTGGAGGTCCCTTAGGAAGATGTCAGCTACTACATCTGAAAGATATAACCCATCCCATCTAAACAGTTCCAGGTGATCAAAACAGATGTCCATATGGTCCACAAAGAATCCCCCACTCCTGATGACCCATGATTTGAGCTACCTGTTCATGCCCCTCTTTGCCTGGTCCATACAGTGAGGGTCTCCTTCCCCTCTACACACTCTCTTGGCCATGATGGATGACCACCCCATGATCACCCCAGCTGGTGACACTGAACCTTGTGGAGGTCCCAAACTGTCCTTAAAATTGTCTCCTTTTTTTCAGTAGCCCTATATCATTACCCCTAAGTGTACCACTATGATCTGCCGTTCCTCAAAAAAAATGTAGGCAAAAGACTGTCCCATCTCATATCCCTTCTTCCTATCTATTCTAAAGATGCCAAACCCTTAAGCCCCAAGTATGTCTCTAACTCTGTCACCTGTTATCCCTACTTATGCCTCCAGCTGCACCCTCTCATTCCTGAAAAGCAAATGAGACATGTTAAAGAAGCAAAAGGCACACATACAGTTATGTCTTTTAATATTTAACTTATTGTGTTTTTAATTGTGTGAATTTTAATTGTGAGCTGCTTTGGGTCCCTTGTTGGGAGAAATGCAGAATAATAATAATAATAATGCTTGTAGCAGCCACCTCCCCATCTTAATGATGATTTTGCCATGCACCCCAAGCATCACCACCTATCCTGAAGGAATGTGTCCCATACCTCACACCCTTCAGCCCCAGTTCCTCCAGTGCCTTTTTTTTGGTCACACTCGAAAACTAGTACCGAGTTAGCAGGGCCCCATCCTGATGCCAAAAAAGCCATTCCATGCCAAGCCCCCATGCCACCATGTATGCTTCCATTGGTCTCGTGGGGCATAGCTTACCATCCAGGGACCTTCCCAAACAAACCCAGGTGCCCTTCCCCTGCTGATATGTCTAGACCAGCTCAGGTGAAACTTTTCCCAGCAAGTTCTGTATTCTCATTATATGTGCAAGGTAGGATAGCCTCAATTTAATCAGTTTTCCTTTAGTGAGAGTTCAGACTCAACTTGATTGAGCACCCACTGATTTGCCTTTCTGGTGGTTTGTGGTATCTGTAAAGCTCACCTCCAATACCACATTTCAAATGAGTTGATTCCCCCCAACTACCCTGTCTTTCTTCACCGTCCATCTTTTACACAGTATGGATGATTTTGACATTGGTTTCAAGTGACAGTCTTTTCTAACTCCCAGCCCTGCTTTTTTATTTCAAAAAGCAAGAGGGCATCTTTTACAAAACATGCATGCAACACATTCATAGAGTCAAGGGTTTGGAAATTGAAAGACAGCTTTCTAGTCTGCATTCTGTGGAGCAGGCATGGCAACTTTAGTTTACCTGAGAGGTTAAGGGTGTATATGTTTCTCTATTGTAAGTGTTGCACTTACACTTTTGCTTCACCATTTCATTAAGCCCTTCAAAACAGCCCTTCAAAATATTCTGGCAAGAGGGACTGCAGCCACATCCTAGCTGATCTTGGTTTTGTTGTCCCCCAGCAACATATTACATATCAAGTAATCATCTTCTGAGATCTTCTAGCACTGGGTAATTCTACATGAAGAAAGTTGCTGTTGGAATTTGTGTGTAGTTTATGTATGTATTTATGCATACTTGAACTTCCATTTTAAAAAGTCAGGTAATACAGTTCTTCCAAAAATCTGCATTTTTTGAATGTGGGATACTGTACTTCTGTATATATAATTCAACACGTTAGGAAGTGGCCTGCCATTGCTGCACAATATTCCTGCATGCCCACGTTATCAGCAGGAACAAGGATGCCAAACTTTACATAGCAAAGGCAGCCTGAATGTTGACGACACCCATGTCAGCAATCAGGATGGTCTACAGGATACCCTCTTATGCTCAGTATCATTCACAAAGAGAGACCAAGAATTCCAGAAGCTGATTCATCCAAACACAAAGCAACTGTCAGGGCAGTTTTTCAACAAGTTCTCTAGGTATTTATTGTTTGGAGCCACAAAGTAATCAAAATGCTTATCTTTTACCTCTAAGGTGCTGTGCAGGACAAGGTCTTTTCCTGCTGTGCAGGAAAAAGAGGTTTTCCTGCTGTGCAGGAAAAGAGGTTCACATATCTCTATTTCCCTGCATTTTATCTGTATGTTCCCATATTTTTTTCTGAGTGGCAGAGCTCATTGAGGGAAAGTCTAAATGTAAATAAATGCAAATAAAACAAAATATGGTTGTTGTAGGTTTTTCGGGCTGTTTGGCCGTGTTCTGAAGGTTTTTCTTCCTAACGTTTTGCCAGTCTCTGTGGCTGGCATCTTCAGAGGACAGGAGTTAGAACTCTGTCTTGGAACAGAGACTGGTGAAATGTTAGGAAGAAAAACCTTCAGAACACAGCCAAACAGCTCGAAAAACCTACAACAACCATTGGATCTCGGCCGTGAAAGCCTTCGAGAATACATAAAACAAAATATGTTGAGCATTGCATGATAAATAACTATATGTTCATATGTTCAAATTCTAGTTTTAAGTAATGAAGACATAGGTGCATATTGAAAGCCTAGACAATCTTCACCAGACCACTAAAATATCATTTTAAAAAACTGAAGCTTTCAAGTCCTCCATAAATGTTGCTGGGCATTTGCAGTGGGGGAGTAAAGAAACTGAAATATCCAAAACCTATCCTAGGTAGGTTCTGAAGCTACATTATCTGTTTAATTTAGGATACATTTATTCAGCAGCTTTCTAGAAATGGGGACTGCCATGTTTGGGGGTGCTTTGGTTTCTAGCCATGCGATTCTCCATTGCCTTTTCACTGACCAGCCATCTTTTGTTCCTAGAAATGGAGGGTGAGTGGGGGAGACTGTCTATTGGGTATGCATCCCCTGAGGTGAAGTCTGGTATTACAACATCACAAAGTGAAGGTTCATGTTTGTATTCCTAAAATAAGATCTGAAAGTCTACAGATCATCCAGCTTTAGCATCTAACTGGAAAGATTTCTGGATTTTTTGGTTGCTCACCTCAACACAACCCATGCTAACCAATCTGATGAAAAATTCCTAAACTAAGCTCAAAGATGACTACGCAAAAGCCTTTGACTGTGTGGACCACAGCAAACTATGGCAAGTACTTAAAGAAATGGGAGTGCCTGACCACCTTATCTATCTCCTGAGAAATCTATATGTGGGACAGGAAGCAACAGTTAGAACTGGATATGGAACAACTGATTGGTTCAAAATTGGGAAAGGAGTACGACAAGGCTGTATATTGTCTCCCTGCTTATTTAACTTATATGCAGAATACATCATGCAAAAGGCTGGACTGGAGGAATCCCAAGCCGGAATTAAGATTGCCGGAAGAAATATCAGCAACCTCAGATATGCAGATGATACCACTCTGATGGCAGAAAGTGAGGAGGAATTAAAGAACCTCTTAATGAGGGTGAAAGAGGAGAGCGCCAAAAATGGTCTGAAGCTCAACATCAAAAAAACTAAGATCTTGGTCACTGGTCCCATCACCTCCTGGCAAATAGAAGGGGAAGATATGGAGGCAGTGACAGATTTTACCTTCTTGGGCTCCATGATCACTGCAGATGGTGACAGCAGCCACGAAATTAAAAGACGCCTGCTTCTTGGGAGGAAAGCGATGACAAACCTAGACAGCATCTTAAAAAGCAGAGACATTACCTTGCCGACAAAGGTCCGCATAGTCAAAGCTATGGTTTTTCCAGTAGTGATGTATGGAAGCGAGAGCTGGACCATAAAGAAAGCTGACCGCCGAAGAATTGATGCTTTTGAATTGTGGTGCTGGAGGAGGCTCTTGAGAGTCCCCTGGACTGCAAGGAGAACAAACCTATCCATTCTAAAGGAAATCAACCCTGAGTGCTCACTGGAAGGACAGATCCTGAAGCTGAGGCTCCAATACTTTGGCCATCTCATGAGAAGAGAAGACTCCCTGGAAAAGACCCTGATGTTGGGAAAGTGTGAAGGCAAGAGGAGAAGGGGACGACAGAGGACAAGATGATTGGACAGTGTCATCGAAGCTACCAACATGAATTTGACCAAACTCCGGGAGGCAGTGGAAGACAGGAGGGCCTGGCGTGCTCTGGTCCATGGGGTCACAAAGAGTCGGACACGACTTAATGACTAAACAACAACAAAAGCTCAAAGAATGAGGGAGGATAGGGAGAAATGATTACAGGGAAGAGATAAACAGAAAGTAAGAACGGGTTTTTTAGGGATGGGTGAATTAGAAACAGGTTTTTCAAAAATTCTGCAGTAGTTTAATTCCTGCCCCCTATGACCAAAAAAGAGACTGGGAGTGGGGGTAGGAGGTAAAATCATGGATGACACTTTTCTCTTTTATTCAGATAAGGCTTTTAGTGGAAATACAAAAATAATTTACATGTGAATTTAAAATTAATGCAAAATGTTAAAAATGTTGCTCTTTTAATGTAAATATATATTTTTTGCTTATTAGCAATCAATAAATGTGTAATTCTAACTGCTTGCTTTTTAAAATGAGTGCATTGTTTTGTATTTACTTCTCCCTGAACACCCCGTAAGGAAAACAAGTGGACAAATTCTCAGAGAGATATGTTTCTTCTTAAGTGGTGGAAAAAAGCTAATATCTCTAAAACTGTCAAATTCAGCGAATCTCTTTCCATCCAAGTAGTGATATGCTCAAAATATAAGTAAGTCTGGATTCAGCCTATCATTTTTAACCAATATACTGAAATCTTATGCTGTGCATCTCAGACGTATTTCCAGTGTTGCTTTGCTAAAATATGCTCAACATGTTGGGGAAAGGAAAAGAAAGTGATCTGGGTTTTTTACACATTAAAAAAATTGCCTTTCCAAAGGTAACTTTCCATCAGTTACATTGCTTTCACCATTTTCAGCTCTCTCTGTTGGGGATAAGTGGCTCAGAATCTTTTAAAAGGCTTTCTCTGTGTTTCAGATTTTTTAAACCCACGTTTTCTACCTCCAAGTGTATTTTCAATGCCCAATGGAAGATATGAGAAATGTAAGAATAGCTGCTTTTTTCTCTGTTAGGCCCAGAAACTCGTTGGACTGCATCATTATTATAGCTGATGCTTCTACAAAACGTATGAATAGGCTCAATCTACAGGGAACATTTTCTTTCCAGGAATCCTACTTATTTCAATAGAAATTCCTGGTGGATTGCACCAATTGTCTCGTGCTGATATTCATGTTTAAATGAGACTTCGTGCATCGTTGTTGTTGTTTCAAAGAATGAGTGATGAATTTGAAACTGGGTTCCAATGACATGGTCATAGCTTTCATGGCATCAACATATACTGTGATCCTCTTCAGAAATCAGGTTGCATCCTTTCAAAGAATCCCTAGAGATAAAAACGTTTTAGTGCATGTTTTAGTATTGTTGTCTCCATTATTCATTGCTAGTTCCATCCAAGTATCTCTGTGTATTGCAGACAGTCTGAAGGGTGAAGCCTTCACACATTCTGCTGAAAGTGTATTAATTCCTGGAAAAAGTCAGGAACCCTGCTGGTTCAGGCCTCCTGACCATGTCAAAGAATTTCTGAATATTCAGATGAATGCACATAGATGCATTCTGGACCTTCCAACCATTATGTTAAGGTCTGGAGAGGAAGTTAGCAGAAGTAGTGATGTTAGGGGGGGATGGAGGCTGATGATTTGGATTTCACATGGATTCCCAATGTGGTGTAGCAGAAAGAGTGATGGACAAGGACTCTGGAGACCTGGGGTTGAATCCCTCTTCTGCCATGGAAACTCACCGGGGGAGTGTAAATATGTAGTAAAATCACTCCTTAAATATCTCACTTACCTTGAAAGTTGGTTCCGACTTGATGGCACAAAGCACAAACCAAAGAACTATTCAAGGTCCAACCTATTTTTGAAATAGCTTTCAGAGCTGTGGGTAACTCCTGTAAAATTTAAACTAAAACACAGAATGGATTTATGACCCCCACGAGACTAGAATCACCAACTTTTACTGTGGAGAACTGCATGCTGTGTTAGTCTGTGCAAGCATTATAGGTAAAAGCAAAATAGAAATAAAAAATTTAAAAAGTCAAAAATGTGGTGGCACTTTAAAGACTAACTTTTATATTTTTCTAATTTGAGCTTTCGTGGACATGTCCAGTTCATCAGACATAAGAAAAAGAAATTTAGCATGGCAGATATTTTTATTTCTAATTTGCTTTTACCTATAATCCCTGTTCCATGTTTTCTTTGATAATAACAAATTTAAAAGACGTTGGTAACAATATTTATTTAGTTACTATGAAGTGTGTGGTTGTGCTGTCCCCCACTTACTATGTGGGTGGTAATTGTTCCATTGCTAATTCCATAGTCTTATATAATCTGAATTTAAACAATGTTCATAAAGAGTGTCTGCTTTTCCTAATTATGCTAGAATGAGTGAGAATTCCCATAAATGTACAAGAATTAATGGTCTCTGTATGAGGTGTGAGATCCATTATATTTTCTTATATAAACAGTTTAGAATTCAATACATCACTATGTTAAAAATAGGGTTGTTCACAGGTAGGGATTGCCTTTGTTGCTGTAGTCAATTCTCAGCCTCCCTGTACATTACTACCTGTAGCAGCACAGTGTGGTTGATGGGGGATACATTTATTTCATTGCATTCCTCTGATGTCTCAATGGACAACAGGCTTTTTTCTTCTTAGAATAGGGTGGGAAAGGTTTTATTTACAAGAGAGCAGAGAGAAAAGAAACTGAAACCCCTTTCAACTCCATTAGGTGTTACAGGCAGTTTTACATATGGTCCTACTACTTCTGAAGAGATGGAGAACAAATGCAGGAGGAACCTATGGCTTGGCTAGAATGTACTTTCCATAGGGAGAAAATGAACATTTTAGGACTTGAATTCTAAACTCCTAATTTGGAATTGTCATAACTGATTATGGTTTTATTGGTCTGGGGTTGTTGTTTTTTTCTCCGTTAATGGAAAGGCCTTTCAGAGCTAAACAGCACACTTCCTTTGTTTTCAGTACTCAGGCGCTCCCTTATGAGCTATCTCAGCACCTTAGTACCTTCAAGCCATGAAAAACAAACAAACCACACATTGGGTTTTGTTGGAAAATACTGCAGACTTCCAGTTTTGTGTTGGTTGTTGAAAACATGATTTATAAAATGAAAGGTTGTTTAAAAAATTAAAAACAGTTAAAGAAAATTTATAGTTTCAGCTTTGCCTTAGATTAATTATTGATCGCTGAAGTTTTGAGAACAAACTGTCTTCTGGTAGCAATTTTCCCCTCTTTCTGATGGTATTGATAGCTCCACTTAAAACAACAACAACAACAACACCAAACCCTTCAATTTAAATGATGTAACTAATGTGAAATTGCTAACTTTTTGGTATTTGTTCAGGCAACCTTTTCTTTAGCATTTAATTCTACATAAGTGGTTCCCAACCTTGGGTAACCCAGGTGTTCTTGGACTGCCACTCTCAGAAACCTTCACCACCAGCTGTGCTGACCTGAGTTTCTGGGAGTGGCAGTCCAAGAACACCTGGGTTACCCAAGGTTAGGAACCACTGCTCTGTGTGATGTGAAAACACTTGACAGTTCCTTTTGTTCACAAAGAAGACCAGTTTCAGGACAGAGAAATTTAGACCAGAGCGAGGAAGAAATTTTAGTTGTCCAGTTATTAAATGCTGAGTTGGTCATAAAAGCATGTGAAATGTAAAAGGAAAAAGGGAAGTAAGCAAGGTTTCCTCTAAGGTGTACAGCTGCACCTCCCTCAAGGCAACTTTCCTCCTCCTCCACACAGTGATCGTTTTCAGCCCCTTTGGTTTGGGTTGCGATGGAACCCCGAGTGTGGGTGGTGGTGGTGGTTGGAGTCAAGCGCAAGAGAGGCGGAGCCCTGCCCAGTGAGGCTGAAAATTAAAAGGTATGTTGGAAGAAGGGAAATGAAAGGTCTCTGGTGGATTTAGATAGCATGTCAAGTATGTAAGAAAACTGATAAACAGGTAACAGAAATAATACCGAGACTCTCACCATGCACCTAGTGCAGCTCATATTGGCAAATCTTCACAGAACAGAAGTTGTGTAATGAGTGAGGCTCTGCCCTACACAACCATTCCATCTAATCACTTCTGTTGGATGCTTAACAGCTATTAGGCCAAAAAAAGAACAAACATTTTGATTTTCAGGTGTTTGGCTATCAGTGAGTACCCCAGGTTCCTATGTATAGCACTTGATAAATTGACATTAAGACAGGGGGAAAGGGAAAATTCATTTATAGCACCAGTAATTGTGGGTTTCTGTATGAAAACACTGGACAATATCCTACTGCTTGTCTCAAATAAGCTGGACCAACTAAGTCAATGGAATTTACCTAAATGCTGACTTACCATTCAGCAGTTGATTCAATTGATCTCCTTATAGCTGGACTAAAAGTACGATACTGGCTACTTACCTTAATTCTAGCAACAGTTATGCAGTTGACCCAGGTTGTCTATCAGGTATAAAAAATAATAATGAACAAAATGCATTTCATTCCATGCTATAATTGGAGGGTGATATAAAGAGAGGATATAAAGATTGACAAATTCAATAATCTAGTGAGAATTGGTAAAGCAGACTTACTTCAGAGAAAAATGACATTCCGAGAAGTTATCAAATTAACCTACAGACAGTATGCGATGACACAGGGAGAGAGAACCCTGTTAAAAAAAATAAATTAGTCTTCCACTTTTTCTTTTGCATTAATGTAATATCATTGTATTAATACAATTTCTTGTTTCTTTTGCTTCCCTTAATTTATTCATAAGCCCTATTGTTATCTTACAAAGTCTTACTACTTTATTAGCATACTATTTTAATACACTTAGTGTTTATTTTAAGAATTTACATATTGAATTAACCTTTCTTATCTTCTTACAAAATATTTGCGTACGTTGGTAAAATTTGACTAAGCATTTAACCTGTATTGTTTTTCCAAAATACATGGTAGCAATGATGTGATGTATACCTTCAAAGGGGGTTGGGGAATTCTACTAAGTGTTGTTGGTTTTAAAGTCAAACTAGTATCCTGGATGATAGAAGAAGGATCATAAAATGTGGGGCTTTGGTTTAATACAAATGAGGGTTTGGAAGAGATTCCTGAACCAATGTTAGAACCCAGATCTGGGACATGTAGAAAAATAATCTTGTATATACTGCATGATCTGTGGAATACTGTTCCCCCTTCCAAGATGGTTGCAATGTGCATATTTAACACTAAAAATAAGATCTTCTAGGAAATGAGTCTGCCTTGGTCTATGGCACCACATACTTCTCTATGAACCATAGCAAGCATAGTCGTATTGCACTGCAAGCGTAATTATTTTTAAATTCTGCTCACATTGTAATACTCATTCTGGATGCAATTCAGCTGCTTTAAAATCAATGCCAGATTTGTCACTGTCTTCAATGGAAGAAGGGCTGCACTTTCTAAATATCGCTGCTGCTAGTATCTGATGTGAAGTGGATGGGCTTAAAATGTCCCCAAGACAGAGAAAATGACTTCATATCTGAATATTACCCATACAGAGGTTATCTTATTACATAGAATAATTTGTTTATATAAGAGAGCTGACAAGAGCAACAGCCAGTGTGTTTTAAGATGATAACCAATATCTGATGAAGAATGCTCTGTATTGCTAGCAAATTAAAAGTTTAATCTATCGTGCTGTATTATCTGTTTGGAATGTGTAGCATCTCTGACAAGCTGGGATATCACAGCTCAAGCATGTAAACAAGCACCTAAGGCCTGCACGTGGCCAAACTGTCAATGAAACCAATGATTTCCACATGTTCCCATACACATTCTAAATGACTATGTGTGAATGATATGTGGACTTGAAATGCACTGTATTCTAAAGAAGGAAAGATCACAGTAGCAGAACAGCCATATGCCATGGGCATCCAAGTGTACAATAAAGGAACCCTTAGTCTGTACCCTTCATTGCTCGCATAACCAGATTAGTTTTAGATTTGTGTGCCATTGAGTTTGAGATTTGATCTGGGAGGAAGCTGGTGGAGGTCAGCTTAACTAGCTTGATTTTTCACCACGGCCTGAGAGGGAGGAAGGTTTTTTTTAATAGATCTCCAAACTAACTTCAGCTTCACTTCTGTAGCATGACCTGCATAGTTGCCAGTTAACAGTGGACTACATTGCAGAGATGCCATAAACTGCACAAGTTACTCCATCTCAGCAAAACCTCAGATTGGTAACAGGTTATAACAGCGAGTTATAGTGCAGACTTACTGGATTCTGCTCTCCTGGCATTACCTGCAGCATGGGGGTAAAAACAATTGACAACATGGTTGTTCTGAGTTGCCCTCTCAGCTTTAGCCCAGCCCACACTGTACAAATATGCCTAGAAAACACTGTAGGCGTGTTATAAACCATTGGGAGCCTGATTTATAGTAATCAATGTGAACTACACTAAGCTTTCATAAACCGTTCTACCATTCATAGCCCTTTCCTACCCATGCTATGGGCAAATAAAGCTGCCTTTGATTTTTTTTAAACTTTTCACACTAAATAAGTATTATGGGTAGGGACTTTTCTCTTTGCTGCTACATTTGGGTGGAGAGGCAAGGTGGTGATATACCAGCACCCAATAGCTATATAAACCCTGTTAGTGGGAAAATATAGAAATCAATGGAGAAATATTCTAAAACCACCCTTCTTTTCCCTCCTGGGAGATATTTAAAAATAGCTCTTCATTGTGAATCAAGAAATGACCTATCCTGACATGACAGTTCTTTCACTTCTTTCCTCAACTGCATGCCTCTTCCTCCATCCTTTTCTGTTCTCCTTGTTTTATTTGAAAGAGCTAAAAGGAAAGAGATGGATCAAAGGACACTAGAGAGAATGATTCTGGATATAAAACTGCCCACCCTCCACTTCCCTACTGCTTATTCAATCTGATTTCCTACATGCAAATCACATTCTGTTAGTTAGTCTTTGGGATCAAAGAAGAAGAATAGAAGCCAGTTGTTAAGAAGGTGGTTGCTTTTATACATAACACTTGGAATGGAAATAATAATTGCTAAATCTCTCATTATTGTGATTTTGGACACCTTGATGAGGAATGTTAACGCCCGGTGAGATTCCTTATTTTCAGCCAAGAGAGAAACAAAGAGCTGCCCCTCCATCCAGATTTCAGCAATTTATGCGAAATGCCCTTAAGAAGCAAAGTGTACAGACGTAACATATGCACATGCAGAACTAGGCCAATAATCTATCTAGTGCTTCAGTTTTTAAATAAGTCTGCCTCATTCTAACTTTGGGCAGTTTGCCCAATTCACACAATTTACATACCTAACAAATTTCACAATTTTATATAAAAAACCCAATTTTTGCACAAAATTGGCAAAAGATTTTGCACCAAACATGGTTCTTGCCAGTATCAAAGCTCTATCAAAATTTCTAGGACATCCTTTGCCGTCTTTACTGGTAAGAAGAAATACGTTGCATTTTTTCATCCTTCTCTCAGACAAGGGAGAGTTTATACCTGTATAAAATACAGCCCATTTTAAATGCCTCTTTTATTACTATTTATTGCAACCCTAGATACTGACTTTAGCCTGGAGCAGTGTGATCTTATGCATGTCTATTCTATGGTACTCCCAAGTAAGAATGTAAAGGAGTGAAGCCTAAATCTCTTATTCTGCCTGTAGTGATAAATGGGATTTTTCCTGGAATGCATTAAAGTTAAGAATACTCCTATGGTAGTTGCTCACAGTGTGGACCAGAATGTATGATCTGGCAAAGCATGGATTTCAGATGTAAATAGACATCATTTCATCTGAAAGCTGCAGATGCTGAGTCTCTCAAGCACTGTCATCCTTTCTGTATTCCAAAGGAGAGAGTGCTAAATCATCTCCTTCATATTTTGCATACATAGCCTTTGCTGCCATTCTGCTAAGAATCTCTTTCCTGTTCTCTTCTCTCTCTCTCTCATTAAATCTGCATTGCTATTACAGTATTTTGTGGAATTAGGCTTTAGATACATTGGATGAGCCTTAACGTGGCTGATGGGACAATATTTATTTATGTGTTATTCCCCTCCCCTCTATGTCTGCATTTTATCTCCCTCAGGCTTTTCATTTTAATAGCATTTTGGCTCCCCACTCCCTCCCGTATAATGCTTTCTCTCCATTTTCCTCTTTTGGCTTGCTTTGCTCATTTTCAGACATCTGGTCTTTAAACTGCTACTATTATAAGTAAAGTCAATATACCGCTCCATCAGTCCCTGGCACCACTGGTACCACAAGCAATTGTCTGCTGTCTTTTTTCTTTTCTTTTCTTTTCCTTTCCTTTTTTTCTTTTCCCCTCAAGACTGGGCCAACCTGTTCACTCTTCAGGCCTGAAGTCTGAATGTCTGATTCAGTTATGCCACCAATACTTGCAGATTTGCATCCCAATGAGTTAGCACAGCTTTGTGGAAAGCCCATGGGGCTTTCGACTGTGCTTGAGTCAATGCTAGATGCATGTAAATGATCATTTCCCTACGCTATCAGTATCCCTTTATTTAGCTTCATCTCTCCTCCTCCTTCAAATCAGACACCACTGGAACCAGCCTTACTCGTCTTCCCATTTTGTCCTTTTCTCACTTTCTTCTCAAGGCTGATCAACAAGGCCTCCTCTCTAAATGAACTGATCAACATATTCAGCAAACTAGATGTGCACTAAACATTCGGAGGTGCAGATAAAACCTTTGAAAAACAAATTGCAAGAATGTCAAAGAGACATGAGGTAGAAGTAATGAGAAATTTCAATTATCCTGATATCTGTTGGGAGGCAAATTCTGCCATTATGGCCTTCCAAGAAATTTCTGGCTTTTGTTGCTGATATTTTTCTCCTACAAAAAGTGAAGGAAGAAATTGGAGGATGAGCTATCCTTGACTTGATTCTAACCAATACAGATGACTTGGTGGAAGAAGTAGCTGTAAGGTGAATTCTGTGGGAAAGTGACCATGTTCTACTTGAGTTCTTGATTTCAAAGGAATCCAACCAGAATGTAGTCTGACATGCATGCTGAATAGAGATGGGGACGACTCATCATTTTGGCGAGTTTTGCTTCGTGAGTCGTCAAAAGTTAATGACTCACCAAGCATGAAGCTGCCCCCATGAACCGACGAAGCACGAATTTATTTGTCAATTCGTGGGGGGTTACTAAAAAAAACCTGACCCCCCCACCGCTGCCCCCGCCACCCCCCGCCGATGCCCAACCCCCACCGACGCCCCCCACCGTAATTGCCGGCGCTGCCATCGCCGCCATCTCCAGCTGGCCTCCGCAGCCATGGCCTGTAGAAAGGGACACTAGCTGCCCTTTGCAAAGATGGCAGCTGCAGCTTCCCTACCCTAAATGAAGCCACAGCCGCCATCTTTGCAAAGGGCAGCCAGTGTCCCTTTCTACAGGCCATGGCTGCGGAGGCCTGCTGGAGATGGCAGTGGCAGCAGCAACATATAGGAAGCGGAAGGAAGGCCAGGCCACAAAAAAAGAGGACAGACAAGCAGCAAAGAATTGCAGGGACAGTGATAGGAAGGTGAGTTGAATGAGAGTGAGCTAGTCAGAGACGCTACAAGCAACAAAAAAGCATTATTCAGATAGTCACATAGCAAAAGACTGAGAAAATAAATAATGGCTTAGCTACTCAATGGGCATGGAAAAATAACAGACAACGAAGAAAAGGCAGAAGTGTTTGATTCCTACTTTAGCTTGGTCTTTTCCCAAAATACAGTCTATGACTCTCCTTGCAAATGTGAAATACAAGTGGAGGGGGCAGGATTGCAGCTTGAGATTGATAAATAAATAGTCAAGGAATACCTATTACCTTAAATTAGTTCAAATCCCCAGGGCCGGATGAACTGCATCCAATAGTATTGAAGGAACCAGCTGAAGAACTCTCAGAACCACTGTTTATTATTTTCTTGAAATCATGGAGGATGAGTGAAATGCCAGATTACTGAAGGAGGGCTAGTGTTGCCCCTATCTTCAAAACAGGCAGAAAGAAAGATCCTGGGAATTACAGATCAATCAGTTTGACATCAATCCCAGAGGAAATTCTGGAGCAGATTATAAAGTGACTATTCTGCAGACATCTTGAAGACACTGGAGTAATAACTAGAGGCCAACATGGATTTGTCAAGAACAAATCCTGCCAGATTACACTTATCTCATTTTTTGATCACGTAACCCCCTTGGTAAATGGTGGCAATGCTGTAGAGGTAATACTATATATCTTGATTTCAGCAAAGTTTTTGACAAAGTGTCCCATGACACTAAGTGTGGGCTAGATAGCACAGTGTCAGGTGGTTGACTGACAGAATCATACATATACAGTTGACTACAGAATCGTACTCAGAGGGTGCTTATAAATGACTCCTCCTCAAACTGGGAGGAGGTAAGAAATGGGGAACTACAAGGCTCAGTCCTGGGTCTGAAGCTCTTCAACATTTTTACTAATGACTTAGGTAAGGGGGTGCAAGGAGTGCTAATCAAATTGACACAAAATGGAGTGGAATAGCTAATACCTTGGAAGACAGAAACAAAATTCAAAATGGTCTTGATAGGCTCAAGCACTGGGCTAAAAACAACTTAATGAAATTTAAGATGGATGAGTTCAAAGTTCTACACTGCAAGGGGGTGCAGGTGCACACCCCTAGTGAGCCTTCTGTCCCTAGCACACAAGTATCAGGCAGCCAGGAGAAGATGTTTTCTTAAGATCAGGCTAGTGGGAGGGTACATTTTCTCAGAATCAGGCCAATGCAGCTGAAGGAGAGGCAGTTCCCTGATGAGAAACAACTGGATGAGGCCTGTCAAGGAGAATAAAAGGTCAGATCTGGGAAGGCAGAATGTTGTTGCTTAACTCTAAAGAAGAGGATGCAAGAGAGGAGAATGATGGAAGTTGTCTACCCTTACCCGGTTTGCTTGCTTGTGACAGGAGTCAGACACTGATGATGCTGTACCACTAATAAAAACTGTTTTGAGCCAAGAAGCTGAGCTAGAGCCCATGGAATTATTGCTGAGGGACCCTAGTCCTGCCAGCACCACAGGAGTGGGTGCCAGCGGGGCACATATACCTAGGGGTGGGTGGGGAACAAATAAACGCACAAGTTGGGGGATACTTGGCTCAGTAATACTATGAGTGAGAACAATCTTGGAATTGTTGTAGATCACAAGCTGAATATGAGCCAACCGTGCAATGTGGCTGCAAAAAGGGCAAATGCTATTTTAGGATGCATTTGTCTCCAAATCCTGTGAAGTACCCCTCTATTTGGCACTGGTTAGGTCTCATCTTGAGTCCTATGTTCTGTTCTGGTCACCACAGTTTTAAGATGGATGCCAACAAACTGGAATAAGTTCAGAGGAGGGCAAAAAGGATGATCAGGAGACTGGAAACTAAGCCTTATGATGAAAGACTGAAAGAACTGTTCATGTTTCTCCCCAGAAGACTGGGGAGAAATATGTAGCATTTTTCAAATACTTTAAAGATTATCATACAGAGGAGGGGCAGAATCAGGGTGTAGGACACTTAATAGTGGGCTCAAATTATAGGAGGCCACATTTCAGTTAAGTATCAGGAAAAACCTCCTAACTGTTAGAGCAGTATGTCAACGGAACCAATTACAGTGGTGCCTCGACTTACGACCGTCCCTACTTATGACCAATTCGACTTACGAACAGCTCTGGTCGCAAAATTTTGCTTCTACTTGTGACCGGAGCTTCCACTTCCGAACAGAAAAAGGCAGGGGAAAAAGGCGGGAAATTCAAATTGCTAACTGTAGGTGGCGAAAGAGGCTGCTTCTTTGTAGCTCTTTCGCCCCAGCAGTTAGAGTGAGTGCGATCGAGGAGGGACTGCTTGGCTTCTGCTTTTCAGTGAGCATGTGTGTGTTTGCAGGGAGGCTTGGGACTGCCTGTTAGGTAAGGTAAGGTGCTGTTTTCTGCTTTTAAAAAACTGTTCTGGGTGTTTTTGCAGCGTGGTTTTAGGGTGGGGGGTTATGTTTCTGTGCTGTGACGGATCTCGGGGGGTTTGTTTGTTTTTTGGGTTTCCCCCCCCCCATTTCCGATGGGACTTGGGGGGTCTGGTTGCTTTTTGGGTTTTTTTCCCCATTTCTGATGGGTCCTGCATGCTTCCCTTGCTTTTTGCAATAGGTCTTGCATGCTTGATTGCTTTTCTTTTTCTTTTTCCCTTCATCCGGAAGGGATTAATCGCATTTCCAATGAGTCTTGCAGTGATTTTTTTTGGTCATTTTTTTCTTTGGCCGGAACGGATTAATGGGGTTTCAATGCATTCCTATGGGAAATGGTGCTTCGACTTACGACCATTTCGACTTACGTCCATCTTCTGGAACGGATTATGGTCGTAAGTCGAGGCACCACTGTACTTCAGGAGGTGGTGAGTGCTCCAGTGCTGGAGGCATTAAAGAGGAAGTTAGACAACTATCTATCAGATATACTTTGATTTGGATTCCTGCATTGAGCAGGGGTTGGATTCGATGGCCTTATAGGCCCCTTCCAACTCCATTATTCTGTGATTCTGAAGTGACAGGAAAGGAGACTGTAGTTGGGGAACAACGTTTTTGAATGCTGTTCTTATCAGGGGAAGGAAGGCCTATAGATAGAGATATGCACAACAGAATACAGTCTGGAATAGACTATTTCTCCCTGACATACTAGATTTTTCTTTGATAACGTTCACACAAGGAAGCACTAAGCAATGGTATTCACTTGTGAAGCTCTGATGTACAATAGAACTAAACATGCCATTACACACTCTGCCGTACTACAGTCTATCATGATACCCCAGGACCCCTCAACCTTATTCTACCTCATGTCATAGAACAGACTCTAAAACAGCAGATGCGGTAGCTATGTTTTGAGGTGGTAAAACAGTCAGCCTGCCAAAATGGAATGCTTGTACCTTTTTTTTTTAATTTGGAAATTTACAATATTCAAGGAATCATCATAATTCAGAAATTAAGAGAGGAAGCACTGTTTTATGTTATTCAGTGATGAGAAAAATGTAGCCTTTGTGTGTTCAAAAGGATTCTTTGATACTACTGGCATTAGCACTACTATTTCTGCTACTACACATGCTAGGCTCTGCAAGTAAAAACCTTCTATGTGACAATTTTAAACGTTTCGGTTTCAGGGGCATCTGCATGTGTATGTTTTTTTCTAAGCTTTTCTACTTTCCCATAGATTTATTATACAAACTCATAATGTGTTACCAAACGCTAAACACAACATAAATCAATCAATCAATGGTTTATTTACGGTCAAAGACCAGCAATATATTACAATTAAAATATATTACAATTAAAATATAATTTCCATAACCTCTAAAAAACCCCAAAAAAACCCAACAACATCCATGACACCACTGCTTTGATTTTGAACATCCACTTTATCTTTGTTTATTAAAGATGAAAGGCCAGACAGGTATGTGTGAACTCTGACGAAAGCCTAGGAATTAAAAGCAAGATTAAGAAAGGCTTCAGGTAGTCAGGGCATTAATTATCATTAATCATTTTCAGTTCTTCTACCATAGCTGAGAAACAGAGCTTGGTGGCTGTCACTGAGGTGAACACATGGAAGCCTCTGATTCAAACAAGAACGTACAAGGTAGCCTTAGGTGACACTTTCTCATCTTCAGGCCCTTCCATCTGTAGTAGGAGATATGATAATACTAACTTAACTGCAGCTTAAAGTCAAATTTAAAAAGTGACTTGTGTTGCTCATGACTTTGCTCACGTTTCAGGCTGTTATCATTTAACATTACCACAACCAGGAAAATAAATCATTTTGTTGCTCATTTGAATATTATTATTAGCATGACCACTGTACCACTGAGAAATGGAATAAAATGCTTTGGGTCCCTCCAAGAACATCCCTTAAGTACTATACCTATCTCTAACCGTAACAATTACAAATACCATATTAATAATATTAATAAATGAAATAGCAATTAATTTGCTATTTTTTCATGACGCCTAAAAGCTGTTGCCTGAGGTGAGAAAGAATACGTACCTCTATTCGCTGTCAATTTTCTGCAGCATGTCATCAATTTTACAAAGAAAAATTATGAGCCTTGGCATGGGCATTTTTTAACGTCTCCTGCAGAGCAAAAAGTAAAGTCAAATAAATAAATAAATAAATGTGATCTGTGTTACGCTGGAAATTTCAGGCTTGGCAAGAACTTACTGCTAGCTGAGTCAGGCACCTGGATTTACTTCATAGAAACCTCTGTGCTAGATACCATTTAGGGTGTACTTTATCCTGCTATATTTACACAGAAGTAAATGCTACTGCATTCAGTTGAAGTGTGGCTTACTCCTCCCAGTGAGCATCACAGCCTACTGCACTCAGCCTGGCTACTGGAGTTAAGGACTGCAGATCATCTTTTTGTGATTTGCCTTGGAGGGCAATTCAGGTTATGACAAGGAGAGAGATATGGAGAGGAGAGGCAAGGTGAAATGCAAAACCCTAAAATATCCTTCTACATCAAACTGGGGAAAGTGCCCAGTCCACTTGCAAATGAAGAAAAGCTCAGAGCCTTTTTCCATTAAAGCAATAGCACAAATTTAAATCAACTCCAAGTCAAATGGCATCAGGTGGTGTTTGAGGTGTGTTCCCTTACAACAAACATTTAATGTGGTGTTTTAAAGGGACACCCTTGCCAGACACATGCTCTCTCTTTCCAACTCAAGGCTGGAATTCAGAGAGGCGGGTGGGTGGGCTTGTATGTGTGTATACCCTGGGTGGGTGCGCGCTCAGAGGAGGGAAGTGCAATAGGGAAACAGCCAAGTAAGCTGGTGCAAGAAAAGCCTCCTCATGCACAGCAACGCATGCACAGCAACACCTTGTGAGTGCTGATGCAAGTAGGAGAGCCCAGCAGCGATGGGTGATTGACACAATCTGCAAACGTGCAAAGAAAACACACTGTCATGAGTTCAGCTGAAGAAGATCTGGAATCTGAGGGGTTAATTACAGCTGAAGAAAATGCTGGGCAATTAGAATCACAGACAGCTGAATCACCACCAGATTCTCCTCCCCCACTAGCCAGAGTGAGGGACAAGCTTCGGCAGGGACTCATAACACGAAGGTCGGCAGCTCACATGAATGCTTCCCACAAGAACATCAGGTCGACCAGCCCTGAGTTTTAGCAGGATTGAGTGTTTTCTAGAAATTAGATGACTGTTGCTGCTATATAATCTGTACCCAGAGGCTTGGAAGCCTGTGGAAGCAACAAGTCAATTCTCTGGCTCGTGTCCACGCTCCTGCTTATCTTGAACCTTGCTCTCTTGACCCTTGGCTTTGGACTCTGACTTATGACTACGGTTTGTGTTTAGACTTTGGCAATTTGCCATCTGTTTTGTATCTCCCTGACTTCTGACTTTGGACTGACTTATTGGACTTTCGTCTGCTGTATCCCCTGGAAACGTGTCACACATGCACAAACAGCCACAGTGCAGGAGACATGGGCTGAAAGTGACTGGCTGGAGAGGGGGAAGGGGAGGTGGCCATGTTTTCCTGCCTTTCAGTCACCGGTTCTAGGGTTTGTGAGACTCCTCCTTGGGTTGATCTTGCCTTATTCATCCCCACACCCCAGGACTAGGAAAAGATTTGGGCAAGCAAGCAAGTGGCAGGAGGCTCCTGCAAGATGCTTGGTGTCTAGGCTTCTCCCTCAACCCCCCCAACCCCGTTTTAACACAACAAAACCAGGGGGCAAGTGGCTGAATAATGCGGACAATGAGTCAATTCCACATCCGTGTTAAAATAAACAGCCTTCTGACGGAGAAGTAAAACAACTCCCTGATGCTCAAAAAACCATGAATTCCTGTCACAATTGCCTGTTCTCACTCCTTCCTGTTCTCTAATACTCACAGCATTCGCCAACAAAGAGATGCAGGTAAAGCAGTACAAAAAGAGACTTAAAACACAAGAACACACCCCAGTGGTGAGTGACAGGCAGACAGGCCACTTCTAATCCACTGAAAAGTAGTGAATAAGAACTATGTTACAGGCATAGTAGCTTTGCTCTTGTTTGTCAAAGCAAAGTAACTTATTTTAAAAGTAACTTAGAAATTAGAGAAAGGCACTAATTCCAAATTCTGGGCTCCATTAATGGAGTTCTTCAAATTATTAAGGACCAGAATCTTGTTGGGTGTATACGCCAGGATTAGTGTAACTGTGTCCATCATGGCAGTGCATTGCTGCAAATTAACAAGTTGATGCTTTCATTCCTAGTTAGGTGCAAGGTTGTACTGTATGACTGGCATGCCACTAATAATGCAAGTAGCAATTCACTGCCACTATTTGTGAGGTTGCAGTTATACGGGTATTCTCCAGTAGAATTCAGGCCAAAGCTGGCTAATCCATATAGATACTGTAATGAATCCCTTTGAATATCTGAAAGCACTGTTGAACTGTTAAGCAGCAGTGGAAGCAGCCATTTTTATTGTCTGAAGTGGCCATCTATATTAATCTCTGTTTTCTTTCCATATTCTTTTATTTACAAGACACATACACACCATAACTGTGATGTGTTCATAATTGTGGAACAGATCATTAAGGTGCATCATAAGTAACATAGATCAAAAGGAGGGAACTGATACACAGATATAGCTGTTTTTTAACCTGTCTCCTCTAGATCTAGTGTAGATTGGTCCTCTTAAATTCACTTCCTCTGTTGTTTTTACTTCCTATTTCTCACTCTCCTTGTGAGGTAAGGCCAGGCAACACAAGGTATTTCTCTCATGATAGCCTGAGCCAACCTACAAACACAGAAGCTGTGTCAAGAGATCTCTGTAAATAAGCTTAATGATCTTTTGCCCCTGTTCAATCCATGAATGGATTTCTTGTGATACAATAAATACAAAGGTCTTGGCCTCTTTTTTTACTAATACCATTCTCCAGAATAGACATTTCTATTTTGTGACTACAAGCTCAGCACAAAGCTGTTGCACACTGCTAGTAAGATATCAAATAATCATTTTTTTAAAAAACAAAACAAACCTAAACATTTCATGAATATCTACAACTAATGATAAAGTTCATGTGTAAGACACACAAAACACAGCACACAGCATTTCACAATATTTTTCAGTGGTGGAAAACTGACTCTTATAAGTCATCCAGTGACACAAATTTATAAGACAATTTGGATACTGGGGAAAAAATGAACCCATTCACCACAGAATTCTAGGAGTTCCTGGAAGTTCATGTCAGATAAACACCTTGCTCATAGTGGTAGCTTTCTGGAGGAGGGAACTTCACATCTGCAGTCAGCTTTGCTATAGTATGGTCACCACAGCAGGTTGCTAGAACATGATATCACAGCTACTGACCTAGAAAGGAATAGACACGTGGAACCAATAGATACTTTCCTGGACTCTAAAAGCTGATGACTTTAGCATGATATTTCTATGGGTGGCATCTAATTCAGCACTGCTGGAAGCAGCTTGTGGGTGTAGGTGGACACCACATAAGTAGTTCTTACATTCTTAATTCAAAGGATTTTGGACAGAGGAACATCTCAGTAGATGGAATGCCTCTAGGCAAAATGATTGATGGCAAAATGATCTTTATGTCAGAACTTTTGATGTGAGCTAATTTGTATGAACATAACCTCTCAGACAAGGAAAAGCAAAGACATTTGAAACCCCTGTACAGAGATTTCGTGAAAGAACCTGCACTAATAGTTCTCATCATGATTTGTTGTATGTAGATAATTGTTTTCTTATTTCCAACTCCCTAAGATATTATTGTTGTGGAAAGAATGCTCAGTGAATTAGAATTAATTCCTTCTTTAAAGCCAGATGCAATATTGTGTAAACACTTCTAGCTTCATTGAACACATTGGTAGACACAAGGTGGGATCCATCATTGATACCCCCCACCTTTGTTCTGAGAATTACAGGCAGAGAGATTCCTGCACTGTATCTATTCAGGTCTCCTGAGCCGTTTGGTCCCATTATAAACAGTGGTGTTTTACATTATTTCCACCTATTGTTAAACACCTAATGCCAGCACACCATGGTAAACAGAACATGTTTTTCTTGTCCTTCATTCCATCTTCTTTCAACTAAAACCAGAACATGTTTTATTTATTTATTTATTTATTTGCTTGCTTGTTTGTTTGTTTCTTTGTTTGTAAATATAAATGGAAAAAGAACACTGATCCTGTTTAGCAACCAAGCTAGAGAAGGATTTAACATCCCAGGATAGTGATGAGAATCTGCTTATATGCCATTGATTGGGAACCGCAGCTAAATTCTGTTTCTATTTTCCTGAAACGCTGTTACTTCATTGTGTAAGAAGCCCAAGACTTGCATGCTAATAATTGCTCAGTAATGATTTCATGTCTGTTTTACATCTCATACACACAAAAAAGTAGAATAACAAGGCACATTTAGTAAAAAACAACAACTATGTTGTCATTAATGTCAGCTTTTCTTTTTTAAAAAAAGTCTCTAGTGACATGTATTTGCTATGGAGACACACACACACACACAAACAAACACAAATATATATTTTTCAGGGCATCTCTAGCTTGTTGTTGCCTATACTGGCAGGTGTCAATAATTGTGGTCATAAATAGCAGCTTGTAAGGTCTGGCTATTTATCAAACCTGTCTCCAACGTTAGGTTGGAACAAGGAGTACAGAAAGAGTCATCGAACCCAGTAAATTACACCATGGTAATCTGATGAAATATTGATCAAATAAAAAAAAAGCCATCTTAGCACTGGTAGTTCTAACAGACTCAAGACAAACATAGTGGAGACGTGATCAGAGATGTACAAGGTCAATTCAGATGTTTGCCCTGTTTTGTTTCAGTTATGGTTTTCAGCAGTTCTTGTTTAAGTGTGTGAGCCTGAAGCGTGCTGTTTTTCTCCAACAGATAATTGTGATGATCAGCTGGTGTCTGCCTTGCCTCAATCATCATTCAGCAGTTCATCAGAGCTGTCCAGTAGCCACAGCCCAGGATTTGCAAGGCTTAACAGAAGAGACGGTAAGCATACTCCCATATTTTTAATCTTTATTTCTGAATGTTTACCAAAGAGGCTTCTGGCATTTGCCATATTGTCTCTAGACTGTTAAGCTGGAAATATGATTTTTAAAACATTTTTTCTCATAGTTAAAGTATACACTAATATAATTTTCCAGGAAGCAGCGTTATTCTTGTATTAGTCTAAGCCCAGCCAACAGAGACAAGCCTAGCTGAGCCTCCAATCCTTCTAAAGGTGTGATCAGACAGGCATTTGTCCTACTGCTTGGCCCACTGTGTGGACTGGCCAGTTTGCTTGTTTTTCCAGCAATCACATGACATAATTGCTGGAGCAAATCAGCCCTTTCTGAGTCCCTGTCAGAGGCTTCTACTTTTTTGATGCAGGTGGGATCGCATAATGTTGGTTTGTTTTCGACATGTACGATAACTGTAAATGAACCAAAGTGTAACTTGTGGCTCTCAATTGGCCAAAAAGATTATTTTTAAAAAACCCAATTGTATTAGGGCATTGCTGATGTGTGGCATCAATTATAAAAATAATTGAAAACTTTTTCCTGTAACTGGGAGGAGATAGAAGGGGATAAGGAGGGGGATTTTCTTAAGGTCCCATCAAGAACCTACCTGCAACCAAATCCAATGAAGGTTGGTATGAAATAAAAAGCTATATGTTCATGGGCCCCGATTTAGATTCCAGAGTTTTACATGAGCCACCTGTTAAATACCATATCTTTTCTTTCATAGCTAGCTGGAGGTTTGCTAGATGACAGAGGTGAGTTGTAGTGGAAGCCAAATTTAGGGTATAAATATTTAAAATAAATAAATAAATCCCATAGGTGATTTTTTTTAAAAGAGCGTCTCCACATGAATGCTTTGTTCATGTTCATTCTCTGAGTTGTGTAGGTGTAGAGTTTTGTTCTATAAATTGTTGCAGATGAGTTTAGACATATATCAAATATACATTCTATTTCTCTGTGTTTCCCCAAGTGCTCCAGTTCTGAAGTAGTTCAGAGAAGAGGATAAATAATGAGTTGGCAGGGAGGGGTGGGGGTTTAAGAACCTAGTCTGTAAAATCTCAGGCAGTCAGCAATTTAGAGGTATATTTAATTGGTCTCTAGACAGCGTGAAAAACAAAACTTCTCTGCCCAGCATTCAGACATGATTTTAAAACTGAAATCATTAATGTGGATTTAGGACAGTTTCCAGCTTTTAGGAACCCAGTTACATACTGAAATGCTTTATTTGGGATTGTAAGAGATGAATAGACTCAATTAGTGTTTGGTCTTGAAACATGTAGGGTGGAAGAGTAAAAGTAGATCAAAGAAAGAGAGAGAAATGAAACATGCAGAATATTTAATAAAATGTGTGTGAGCTGCAGTGCAAACTCTGATACTGTGCTCATAGATAGATAGATAGATAGATAGATAGATAGATAGATAGATAGATAGATAGATAAAACCTTTATTTGGAATACGTAAAAATGGACATAGTCACGGTGGTTTGTTAGGTAACTACATACAGTGGTGCCTCGACTTACGAATTAATTGGTTCCGGAACTCCGGTCATAACTCAAAATGGTCGTAAGTCGAAGCACCATTTCCCATAGGAATGCATTGAAATGCAATTAATCCATTCCGGCCGAAGAAAAAAAATCACCAACCCCCCCCCCCCAAAAAAAACAACACTGCAAGACCCATTGGAAATGCGATTAATCCGTTCCGGCCGAAGGGAAAAAGAAAAAGAAAAGAAAAGCAAACAAACCGTGCATTACCCTTCGGAAATGCAAAAAAAGCAAAGCAGAAAGCAAATAAACCGTGCAAGACCCTTCGGAAATGCAAAAAAAGCAAAGCAAAAAGCAAACAAACCCTGCAAGACCCATCGGAAATGGGGGGAAAAAAACCCAAGAAGCAAACAAACCCCACAAGACCCATCGGAAATGGGAAAACCCAACCCCCCCAAAAAAACCCTGCAAGACCCATCACAGCATAGAAACATAATCCCACCACCCAGCCCAAAACCACGCTGCAAAACCCACCCAGAACAGTTTTTAAAAAGCAGAAAGCAGCACCTTACCTTACCAGGCAGTCCGAAGCCTCCTCCGATCGCACTCACTCTAACCGTTGGGGCGAAAGAGCTACAAAGAAGGAGCCTCTTCGCCTACCAACGGTTAGCAATTTGAATTCCCCGCCTTTTTCCCCTGCCTTTTTCTGCTTGTAACTGGAAGCTCCGGCCGCAAGTCGAAGCAAAATTTTGCGGCCAGAGCTGGTTGTAACTCGAAATGGTCGTATGTCGGGACGTTCGTAAGTCGAGGCACCACTGTATATAGGCATCAAGAGGGCAGAAAAGTGTTAGAAATCCTTAAAGGGACAACGGTTCATCTCCTAACATTAGTATCAAGGAAGTCTGCGACTCTTTCTACAATGTCAGTCATCTCAGCCGTCAGCATATAGCGAACTTCATCCAGATCTGACCTCCCTTCCAGCTTTAATAAAATTGGGGCTATTAACCTTGATCTGCCAATCGAGTGAAGCGGGCAGTGCAAAAACATATGAACAAAGGGTTCCAGCACCCCCTGTTCACATGGGCAGTGCCTTTCAAAATAGGGAACTGCATTAAATCTGCCATATACCCTGTTTCCCAAAAAATAAGACCTAACCTGAAAATAAGCCCTAGTATGATTTTTCAGGATGCTCGTAATATAAGCCCTACCCCAAAAATAAGCCCTAGTTAAGTGAAACCCCGCCCCCCGTCACTGTGCAGCAACCAGAAGAAGATGACAGGACTGTATTTGAATAAATGTAGATGGTTGTACATGACAAAAATAAAACATCCCCTGAAAATAAGCCCTAATGCATTTTTTGGAGCAAAAATTAATATAAGACCCTGTCTTATTTTGGGGGAAACACGGTAATATAGCAGTAGGCATGACATTGCATCTGGCCAAAGAGAAGGCCCTACGTTTTGGGGGGCATTTGAGCAAGGAAAGATAGGCAGCAGGTTTACCCATTTTAGGAGGAATATGGAAAATCAATGGTGAACAGAATTTATTGGTAGCACTACAAAGGTCCTGAAATACAATATCCAAAATTCTTCTTTTAATAATTTGGAAAGCTAGCTCTTGACTTAGAACTCCAAGGTAGTTGCTCTCTATACCAATTGATTTCAATTTTTTCAAGAGGACCGTTGACCCAAAAGGCGGGACAGAGTCCCTCAGAAGTTGGTGTAATAATGTCAGTATTTTATATAAAATACAATATGGAATTGCCTTGGTGGTTTGTGGGAAACCAGAAAAAGCTGAGTCACTCAGGTTGGCAGTGAGCCAGAGTGAAAGTCATGTGACACTGCTGCACATGTGCAGAGTTCAATATGCTGTGTCACTATTGCATCAGACTATAATATATAAGCAAGGTGCTGACTAAGCTTAGTTGTTGGGTTGATGTATGAAGGAGCAGCTTGTCACTTTGTCAGAAGGAATCGTGGATTTGCCAGTTCTGAGGTGCGACGTATGTATATTTGTAAATACACTTTTGGTGAAGGGAACGTCTCCTGCGTCCAGAGTCTTTGTTTTTGCTCTCTGTTTGGAGATTACTGAAGAAAATCTCAAACAACATAACAACATTCGCTTTGCAACTCTTAACAATTAAACTGTCCATGTTTGAATTGTAATAGATACTTAACCAAAATTTGAATGAACTCAACCAAGCTACAGTCTGTATTAAAGATACTCCGGACTCCAGACAGAGCACCGAGTACGCTTTGCGTAAGAAGGAGGATTGTAGCTGTTCAATCGATCGATCCAAAGCACTTGCCCAAATTGGGAAACCATAGAGGGCTTGTGGAATAATTTTGGACTTTAAAACTTTTAATGCTGCCGGGACAAACCAATTTCCTGAATTATAGTAAAAACGCAGAATAGATTGAGTAGTGATCCTAGCTGCATTTATAGCCATTTTTCGATGGGGGCCCCAAGAGTGTTCATAATGAAAAAGAACACCTAAGTATTTATACTGTTTAACCTGTTCTATATGATTTCCATTTAGGTTCCATTGAAGTTGTTTCCATGTTTTAGCAAAAACCAGTATTTTTGATTTATTATAATTTAATTGCATTTTATTTTTGCTCAGATACTCTGCACATCCATTAGTCAGGTGTTTTAGTTATGGACGAGTGCAGGAAATGATAACTGCATCGTCCGCATAGAGTAGCATTGGGATAGGACGAGTTCCCAATTTGGGAGGGTGGCCGTCAAAGTTTGTCAAAAAGGGAGTGAGATTGTTCATAAAAAGGTTAAACAATAAGGGAGCCAGGATGCAGCCTTGTTTCACTCCCTTGTTAGTTGGGACCTGGTTGGTTGCTCATAGATACAGTTTAAACAGAAGACCCCTGAGATCAAGTCCTTCTCAGCATGAAGAAGAGGTCCACCCAGGTGATGCGTTTGGGTCATTGCTGCTTGGGGTAGTTTGGGGAGGCATTTGATTGACATCCAAAGTGCAGAAGAGGAAAGTAAAAAGAGTGGGGTAAAGTGTTGCAGCTGCATGAGGTAGCACTCTATAGTACTGCGGTGGGATGTGTCTGATCGATATCACTTGGCCAAATCCTCTCAGATCACACCTCATGACTGGGGCTGGATTGGTAAATATGACACTTGTATATATTGTGCTTTCAAGCCATAAGCATCTATTAATTTTAGATTTAGATTAACTTTAGACTAGTCTACCTTATTTAACAAGCTCTGATTCAGCATTTAATCATTCCTTTCTTGGGTGTGTGGGAATCAAGAACAAATGTTAAATGCTTGCTTCCATGGTAGAAGCCCACTTTAAACCCTGGCTTAAAGTTGACTTCCAATCTCAGCTCTTGCAAGCATTTAGCTATACTTTCAGGTTTATACGTCACAGAAAATTCAGGATATTTCAATCGTGGTTGAAATATCCTTTTCTGTCACACAAAGAGGAGGAGTGATACAGCAGGAAAGGGGATGGGTGAGGAATTAGGAATGTGCATGGCAAAATTTTTCATATCTCTTTCATTACGGGTTCTTTTGGGGACGATACGTTCATTGTTCATGTTTCCATGCACTGGTCCTTTAGCTTTACACTCAAGGGAAAGCCTCTTTTTAGTTTCCCCATTTGTGTTTCATGTTTTCTGGCACCCCAAGAGCTCTAAAGAACTCTTGAAAACTACTCAAAAAAACAACAACCAGCCAACGCAATGGGGAACCAGTCTACTACTAAATTAGGCAATAGTACATGAGAAAGAAAAATCATCATCAGACCTATGAAGGCAAAAAGATTAAACAACAAAAAACCATGCAGATAGGCCATGCCTGGCCCACCCTATCCATTTGGGTCTCTTTCTCTTATCCATGCTGCTGTGCCACTAGGCCCACGGCAGCATCGAACTGAGTCCAACTCCAACTACAAAATAGAATCTCCGCACCACAATGAAAAAGAAGAGAAAGCCTCTGGCATAACTGAGATATATTCTGGCACCCTCATCAATTAGCATCATTTGCTGAACAATACAAGGTATTGTAGCAAGTTACAGAAATCTTATGTGAAAACTAAGAGCATTCCAGCCATAATTTAGCTTGTTGTTTACCCATAGTTGCAGTAGGAGATGCCTATCCCATGGTTTTTATTTAATGCAAAGTATTGTTTCAGGCTTCTTCTTCTTCTTTTTTCTTTCTTTCTTTTTTCTTTTCTTTTCTTTTACGTAAAGCCTTTCTTATAAACTCCTTGTCCTATCTTATCAGCACTAGAATATCTCCCTTAGCTCAGTTTAGGAAAGATACATTTGGTTCCTGTTTTATGTTTAATTAACTCTCAGAGCACCTGTAGGCTAATTGAAGAAACAGAAATATTTTGTCCACGTGAAATTCAAGAATGAAACGCTGGTTCCTAATGTTTTATGTATTTTGGTGTCTACAAGTAGGAATTCTGCTGGAAAGAGAGAAAAAAAATCCAATAAAGTAGTAGAATGAGGCTCTCAAAACAGTGCTACAGTATTTCTTCAAAGTGTTCTGTGTCTGACAGAAAGAAGCAACTCTGTTCTCTCCATGTAAGTGCAGCTATTGAGATAAACAGGGAGGGGACAGTAATTTTCCAGTTTTGGAAAACAAACATCATTTGAAACAGAACGTGGTTGCTTCTGCTGCTTTGGATTGCAGTTTTCAAAGAACCACAAATAAGTAAGTATAGGCTGCAGTGTTCAAAATGCGTAATCTAGGGCTCAGCCACGCATCGTTTATACTCATGGTTTTGCATGGTGTTTAACACACTTGAAAATTGATTTTTAAAAATCCACCTACATGATGTACAGCTAAGTGTGCGTTTTTGTGTTGCTGGAGTTTTTCAAAACACTCAGTAATGGAACATTGGAGACTGGACAGTAATTGTCCAATAACGTGGGATTCAAGCAGAGTCTATCCAGCAACAATCTTACTATTGCCTCTTTTAAGCAGACTGGCGTCCTGCTGCAGAAAGACATTCACCACTCCTCTTACTCACTCAGGCAGTCCTCCCTCAGCTTCTTTTTGCCAGGAAGGGCAAGGATCCAACACACATGTAGTGGCTCTCACCTCTCAAAGAATCCTGTCCACATCCTGCAAGAAATGAAACTTATCAGTTAACACAGGATAAGCAGGGGCTGAAGTTAACATTTGCACAAAACTGTATAAACTGCAGCATTCAAGTCAGAGTAGATCTGAGCAAATTTGTCTGCAATGTTTCTGCAAATTATTCACAGCGGGCTATTGAGTGGTCTGCATTCCCTTTTTGTGAGCCACCATGTAATAGGTCCTGGGCTAATTGAAAGAGCCCCGCTGGATGACTCTGTACAGATGCAATGGTGGCAGAGAAGAATAACTTCTTCATTACCATGCAGTAGACCTTCCAGTGGGCTTTAGCCCATGTTTGGTCAGATTCACTCTGACTTTTCCACCAATATTGCTCTAGTCTCTGTCCCACCCATTTCATCGCCACAAGCTCCAGATGGCCAGTTTGGCTTCAGTCTGTGAGAAGGGAAATTTAGGAATAATTTAGGAGTAATTTGGTCCATCACCCTGTACATTTTCCCATTCCAGAAGTGGCCAGGGCTTTGACAGGGTCACCTGTTGAGACAACAGGAAACTCACCAAGAGCTGTCAGGAAATCATTTGGATACATTAGCCTCCTGGGGCAGACCATCTTAATATGTACCCAACCTCAGCAGAGGCTTTGAATTTCAGTGAGTCTAAAGTTCATTAGGTTGTGATCTGGCCATGCCAACAGAACTCAGATTGCCAGTACATCCCGCGGTATAAAAAACAAGATCTAAAGTATATCTTGCAAAATAGGTGGGGCGGGATACCATTTGGAGCTGAGCCAGGGTAATCAGGGAGGACAAGAAGTCTTGAGCCACTCCTAACAGAGCTGCCATGGCATGGCTGTTGAAGTTTCCCAGCACAACAAGCCATGGGAACGCCAAAGCCACCCCTAAGTCCAGCTTGCCTAGCTCAGGAAAGAGACTGTTGAGCTATGGTGCATCAATAGAATCCCTGTTCTGCCCCAGATTCCCACTTTCAGATATAAACACTCAAACCCCCAAAATTGGGGAGTATGACATAGAATGGTGAGGATGAAATCACAATAGAAGACCACTGCAACTCCATCTCCCCACCCCCAGGTCTTGTTTGCAGCTACACAAAGAACACTAGTGTACACAGATGGGTGAGATTAACCACACCCACAGCTTAATCCAGCCAGGTCTCTGTAGTCCAAGCCAAGACAGTATGCTAATCCAGAACCAAATCTTGGATGACTGTTGTTTTCCTGTTTACCAATGTGGCATACACTCAATGGGAAGTCTCTCCAGCTTTGAACTTCATCCATGCATGGTAATCTGTCTGTCTGAATAAGGCCGGTTGGAGTTCTCATGGTCATTGTTGTTTAGATTTATGTACTGCTCCATAGTGCTAGAGCACTCTCCGCTATTCAGAGGTTTCAGGGACAAGACTGGGAAGTCTGCTATGCCATATCCAATGTGAATTTACACAAATGATCAATCTATTGTGATTGTTTTCATATCTTGGCTTATATGTGTTCAGGCATGCAAAAATTCAGTGGCCTGGCAAGACAGAATCTGGTAGACACTTCAATGACAAGTCATACCTAGAGCAAGACTGAGGATGCCAAACAAGAAAATAATTCCAAATGGGCTTTTGGTGTGGCTTGACTCTACTAACTAACCAGATTCCAGACTGAGCCTGCATTTCCTTCTTCTTGTCAAATATTCCAATGGATCAGACAGTCAATAGGCTTCTAATTTAATCCCCTAGGGGTCTGACCGTACCACACAGTAAACAGATGCTCCTGAAGAACAATAACATGTGGACTGAAATAGTAGAAAGGAAGCTTTTCTCTTGTGCTTTTCTTCCAGAAACCATGTTGTTCTCAGGGCTGCTCTTGATGCTTTAGCTCTCATGCATTATGGCAATGTGTGTCTCAAGTTATGGGAGGAAGAATGGTGCATTACCAAACTTTCTACACAAACAATAACAATAAAAATTACACACAACTGATTCCTCATTGTGAAAAATTAACTCTCTTGCAGAGATTCAGAATGATCAATAGAAATTTTATTGTACCCACAGTATTTACAAAAATAGGAATAATGGCTGATTTTGGATGCCATCCATTAACATGGGATGAGCCGACTATTCCTAATAGCATAGACAGAGCAATGGAAGACAAGAGATAGGTAGTAACTACATTTTAAAATTTTTCTAAAGAAAGAGTTTGGAAAGCGCTAGGGAAATTACAAAGAAATCTTTAGTAATCTGGGCATTTCAAAAGACTGAGAAACTCTTCTTCAGATTGTTCGCAATTAACAGAAAACACACAGCAAGCACATACTACCTTGACTTCTTCCAGCCTATTTTAATTTTTATTTAATTCTTATTCTGAAGGGGGTTGATCATATTGCTTCCAATTCCATGGAGACCAAGGCAGATATAGATGATGATAAGAGGTCAATGGTAATTTTAGTCATTCCCAGGAACAGCTTGGGTCCAAGCTATTTCAAGGACCGCATCTCCCTTTATGAGCCTCCCCAGGTTTTAAGATCATTACAAGAGGCCTTTCTCTCGTCTCATCACAGTCACAGGTGTATCTGATGGGGACAGAGGAGAGGGCCTTCTCTGTTGCTGCTCCCAGACTTTGGAACTCCCTCCCACAAGAGGACAGGCAGGTCCCATCTTTGCTGTCTCTCCACAAACAGGCAGAGACCTTTCTCTTTAGACAAACTTTCTCTCAGTGACTGGCTTCCTGAGTGGGATTTTTAAATGGGTTGTTGTGCCTAACTGCTTTGAATGTGCTTTTTGGTGTTTTCGTTTACCATGTTGTTGTGTGGTATTTGACCCTTTCTAGTATTACTTCCCTTTTTAAGCTTTAAATATTGTCTTTTAATGATGTGCACCACCCTGGGTCCTTTTCAAAGAGAAAGGCGAGGTAAAAATATTTTAAAGAAATCATTTGTAGAAAGCAGGTTAACAACAGAGTTTAGAATGCAGGATTAGAAAGCAAATCCCCTTCTACTGCCCTGAGTGGCTTGAAGGAAAATAAAAATATGGAGAAAGGAAAAGAAATTGAGAGGTCGAGATAGATTGAGAGAAAACTAGCTCACTAGGTTTTGATTTGTGTCTGCCTCAAGATACTGGAAAACCTTAGCACTGTGCCTTGGCTTCCAACTAATCTGGTGGAAAGCAACTTACTGATTTTAATAACTGAAATCTTGACAGCTCTCTCAGCCTACTGTAATGCATATTGGCCTTTTAGCCCAAGAGTGTACACCACCAAGATTAGCAATGCCACACATGTGCTTCTGTGCATGAGGAAAAATTCTCCTCAATGACTAGCTGCCCCCCTGAATGGTGGGGGAACTGAAACTGATGCTGTGAGGCTGCTTCAATCTGTGTTCACATTATGTGAGTGTTTATCTGAGGGTGTGAGACAATGGATCTATTTCAGCATCCCAGAATAGCAAGATGGCACAACCAAGGGGAGGAATGCTGGATCTGAACATGTGGATTTAGCCCCAGGGAAAAGGAGCTTGCTGGCATTGGGAGAGATGAGCAGCAACCTAGATGAATCCTGGACAGACCTTGGGGCCATACAGCCAAATATCTGTCTGCACTGAGTATCATATTCAAGGACAAGCAGATGGCTTAGAAGCAGCAATGACTCAAGATGAACTTAAACAAAGAGTTCAATAGTTTGAGGACCAAATTAAAGATGTTGCGTGCAATTGCCCTTATGAGTTTAATTACTCACAAATGGGGCCAGGTCTGGACAACTGAGCATGAACGGAGGAGATTTATGACGTAGTTCTCTAATTTCTGATATATCACCTTTTTTTGCAGAGATATAAAAAAATTGGTACCAATGGGTGGGTGGGTAGGTAGGTAGGTAGGTAGGTAGGTAGGTAGGTAGGTAGGTAGGTAGGTAGGTACCGTGTTTTCCCCAAAATAAGACCTAACCTGAAAATAAACCCTAGTATGATTTTTCAGGATGATTGTAATATAAGCCCTACCACAAAAATAAGCCCCAGTTAAGTGAAACCCCGCCCTCCAACCATTGTGCAGCAACCAGAAGAAGATGACATGACTGTATTTGAATAAATGTAGATTGTTGTACATGAAAAAAATAAAACATTCCCTGAAAATAAGCCCTAAGGCGTTTTTTGGAGCAAAAATTAATATAAGACCCTGTCTTATTTTTGGGGAAACTAGATAGATAGATAGATAGATAGATAGATAGATAGATAGATAGATAGATAGATAGATAGATAGATAGATAGATAGATAGATAGATAGATAGATAGATAGATAGATAGATGTGTGTATATGTGTGGGTATACATACAGTATTTCCTTTTAAAAACTAATGCAGGCTGGGGTTTTACTGTTTGAAAGGAGTACATATGGCAAAGAGTAAATCTCTTGCTAGAACACTGAAATATTAGGTGTTGAGGTGATGTTGATAAAACAGATGAGTACAAAAATCATGATGAATGAGCTTCTCTGTAACTGTGCTCTTAGTCAGGATGAAAGGTGTGTGTGTGTGTGTGTGTTTTGGTTTTGGTTTGTGTTTTTTTTTTTTGTCCAGAAGCTATTCAAAAAGTTTTCTCCAGTTGGAATTGAATTAGTAGTATTTTTTTTTATATGCCTGTCTAAGAGCTTTTGGGAACATGAACACTGAACCTTTAATAATATAGTTTCAAGCTCTAGCCTCTTCATGTCTTCATACCAGTTGACTGATCAACCCTGTGATGATTGATTGCACTGTCTCATTACAGGGCCACAGCTGCTACAGCTTCTGTTGCTGCTGATATTGAGCCTTAAGGAAATATTCTGTGGTGGGGCCAAATCCATAAACACAAGGTTCATGTTGTACTGGTGCTCCAGAGGGTTCTTACAGCTTCATCTCACACCAGTGTTGCCGAGGTTCTGTTATCTTGACCTTGAAAAACAGGGCAGACTTAAAAATACAAATGTGAAAAGGCAATTTAGGAAGAACCAAGGAAGAAATAACATAACGTTCTACATTTCACATTTCACTGCACAGTTTACTATATTTCTTAAAATGATTGACTCACCTATTCTGGAATAAAAGATGGCTTTAGATTAGAATGCCGTGGAAGATTTTTCACAGCGACAGGAGGGTTTTCTTTCAAAGAGAGAATACTCTCTAATAGCTACATAAAACCTTTCAAATATCTAATTGCTTCTTGAAGTCCATAACGGCCTCTCCTTGTGGGAAATAATGTGGGTTATCTTGATCTCTCAGTTTCCAGCTCTGTTGTTTGTCACCGTGGCCAGCAAGGTCTCATAGCTGCCCTCTGTTTCCCATGTGTTGATATCATCTGTTATTTCCATGTGATAAGCAGTTAAATTACTGTAGACAAAGTTTCTCATTTTATTTATTTATTTATTTATTTATTTATTTATTTATTCATCCTGCCTTTCTCCTTAAAAAGGACCAAAAGCATTGAAAAAACAACAACCAGTATTTAAAAGCTAAAAACAATAACTATACAAAATATTAAAAAAAGAGAATTAGACAAGTATTATATTAAAACGGTCAATAAAATCAATATAAAAACACAGTTAAAACAACAGAGCACAACAATCCATTTAAAACCCCTCTCAGACCACCAGTGATGAAGGAAAAGCCTGCTTGAAGGGAAAGGTCTTTGATTGCTTGATGACCTGAAAACTAATATGGCTACCACTTGATCACATAGCCAGCTGTCATGTACTTTTTGTATAGCTAGTACAATTTTCAGTCTCATGATGAATCAGCAATGAAAGATAGTTCAAGAAGGGGGGGGCATTATGATGCTCCTAACTGAGGTAGCTGGTCTGTCATTGGATCCCACCCACGTGGAATAGCTCTCATAAGTGACACTGATCTCAGCACCGAAACCCTCACATTTTTAAACACAGTCATCCAGCAGTAATATCACATCTTCTGCCATTGAAGATAGCAGGAAAAGCACTGCCGTTATGAACACTAGCACCATCTTTGCAAAGTGGCTGGTGGTGCTCTCTGTATAGCTATCCAAGCCAGAATACTTGCCTCTGTGGGGTCCTTCCTGGGAGCAAGCTATTATGAGCAAGGATTTTCTGCCATTACACCACAGGCAGTCTCCAAAGGCATTCAGGCCACATTGCCTAGTCTGAGAATCCTCTAGTCTCAGGCATTTGAGAGCTGGCAGTTCTAGACAGCTGTGGTTCAGCTGTTTTGTGGTAGTACTGCAGCAGGAAGATAGCTGGGGTGGGAGCTCTCCAGTATTCCTCAATGGCCTGTTTTGTAGAGCAAGGTTCTCTGGAGTGGTAATGGAGGTCCTGCAGGTGGTGGATCCAATTCATTGTCCCATGCGTTCTGCCACCTGAGGCAGGTACATTACTCTGTCCCATGGTTGGGCTGGCTCTCCAATCAACCAGGTGCAACGGAACTTCCTTTCCTTTCAGTAGTAGGTATATTCAATAATGACTGACACGTGAATGGGTCATAAATACTATGACTCTTTTTTAAAAAAACAGTGTGTTTCATGATTTCAGTCCTGCTGAATACTGTCCATTATAATATGTAATTAAGTCTGAGAGGTTATAATGATCTGTAAAAAGGGAGCCAAATGTGCACATGCATACAATTTTCAAATGTAATACTGTTAAATGTTGCCTGTTTAACAGTTCCACCATTACACAACAGTTGGAGTAAAACTGGACATGATGTAAATATAAGTCCTTGAAAATTCTCAGTTGGCTTTTGATATTGGCCGACTTAGTTTCATAAACATAACAGTATTTCATGAAATCCCAGATTGGGCATACTATGATTACCCTGTACTTTGAAAAAGTATTTTTTGAGTCAGAGGAAAAGAGATATGTGGTGTGAGAAAAATAACATTTCATTTTAATTCCAAGATTTCATCATTGCTTGTTGAACTGTTTGTGAAATAACCTGAAATAAAGCTAAAAGTCAATTTTCGTTATCTTTGTGAGCATGTTATGTATATGGAAAATTTAACCCTCAAAATAACAGCCCTGTTGGTTATGGAAATCAAGGCAGCTTCATGGTATTTGCCAGTAGTGATCTTACATTAGTCTAGCTCAATTGCATTTTCTATTACGCTTTTAGCATGATCTATCAATACAGTGACTCTGACGAGATTCATATTATTGCCGGTGGCAATTTAAAATTGGCTACCCAGAAGTACATTCTATTTATCCCATTTCTCAACTCCTGGACTGCTTACTTTAATGCTTTTTCTCTGCCAGGAGGGTTTCTTTATTAATACCTCTGTAATGCTATATCAACTAGAATCCATGAATTCTGATCCATGAGGCGTCCAATGAGGTTGCAATTCCCTTGGGTTTGAAGGGAAATTTATGGCCCATGTTAATACTTAGTTGTGCTAATGGGAAATTTGAAATATTTCAGTGCTCATGCCCAAAATACAGAAAGGAAAGCAGAGAAATACATTCATTTAACTGGATGCTTTCTACCTGCTGTGTACTATTAGGCAGGTATAAAAGTTGCTTCTTTGAACTTACTCTTTAAGAAAATAAAACATGCAACGGTCATTTAGGCAAGCTTAGAAACCACTATGTTTTAGTGGTCTTAGGACAATGGTTGAAGCTTCAGGGAACTGTAATGCTTTTGTGGACCTCCAAATGGCAAAGCTAATCCCAGCAGCACTGGGATGCCGCAATTGTTTGATTTTTGTATGTGACATGGCTTTAAAATCCTGGCAGCCATCTCAGCTCATTAATAACTGGCACTAGAACTCACTGACACAGCATGAATGTGTATGCATGATGCTCCAAATCACCCAAGTACCTACAGTCATTGGTTTTCTTTCCATTCCCTCCACCTCATTCTTGGCATTATTGGGTGCTGACATTGGGCCCATTGGGCCATTTGTAGCAAGGCAGAGAGTGAAGCACCTGCATTGTGAGTCATGAACTTTCTTATAGCATGAGTCCTAGGAGCAGTGGCACAAAACCAGGAAATGTACGATCTTGATCTCGAAAAGATCTCAATCTTTGCCTGCCTCGCAAAGATCCATCTACTGGTCTCAAATTTTTGGCCCTCCAATTGCAGGGAATGGGAAGCTGCTAACTTGGCATGATATGTACATGGAATTATAAGAGATACATTTTATATCATAGAATTTCATGTGTGATATTTCTAACGGGCAATATATAGGCAGGCATGCAATCTTTACAGGGTTATCGGAATGTATAATGTCAGGTTTGAGTCCCAATGCTTCATAGAATAATTGAGTTGGAAGGGGCCTATAAGACCATCGAGTCCAAGGTCCTTCTCAATGCAGGAATCCAAATCGAATCAAAGATGGTTGTTGTTCTTTTGGGATCCCTTTTGGGATCCAAGTTTAGTTTTGGAATGCAAATTTGGAAGAAAATCAAAAATATTTTGGTTAATTTCTACAAGGGAAAACTTCAAGGCTAACATGCCTAGATTGTACACATTTACCTCAGAGCTCTGTCCCCATATATTCATGGAATGATCAAGGCTTGTAAATGATAAGGGGAACTTCTGTCTTGTCTCTCTGCAGTGATGCTAAACAGCAAGGTTTGCCAGGGACATCTTTTTTCTCCGACCTAGTTATACAGCCTTCATTCAGTCCCATAATGGAACTGTATAGCTAGTGAGAAAATGAAAAGTTTGGGCAACAAGTACATAAAAGGACACATCATTCAAACTGTGGTCAGTGAATGACACAGTTTTGCCTTCATACAACATGAGTGTCCGAATCCTGCCAAAGTGAGACAGAAGTAGCAAACCAAAAGGAAAACAGAATGTAGATGGCAGAAAAATCACAATTTATGGGCTACGTTGGGATGAGACAATCAGTCTCAGGATCAGGGGAATATTTATGGGAATATTCACAGGAATTGTCAGGGAGGCGAGTGCTAAAAAAGGAACAGTCTATTGCCAGGCACATAAGCAAACCTACAGCAACAAATTATCCATAAGCTTAGAAACAAGAACCGCTTTGGACATTAAAAAAGACAGCAAGGTAGGTGTAGAAGTATGTCCTCCCATGAGAGTGTGTGAAGAATTTCTGCATCTTTTCAGGGTCCCTTTGAAGTTCACATTACTGTAGTTTAGAATGTGCCATTTTTTGCATGGGATGTGTGCACTTTAATGAGGTGACCAAGCCACACGGTCTTCTTATCTCCTTAATTTTTTTAGCTTTAAAAAGAAAATCTATCTAAATTTAATATCCGTCTGTCTGTCCTCAGAATTGCACTGGAAAAGACGCCTCTCATGGCAGTGGGACTCAAATGATGATGCAGTTTGCTTCCAGTGATATTGTACAAGATGGCCACCCTGTCTCACAGTAAGATGTCAGTGCCATTCTGGAAAGTTAAAAAAAGAAAAGAATATGAGTACACTGGATTCAGAGAATGAGACCAGCCTGAAGAGACCACAGAACATAAAGCATAGGGCTGGTGGTATGAGGTCTAGCACTTTTAGAAGAGACCAACATGCCCACTGAAATGTCTGAGTTTTAACAACAAAGCTCTCAAGGATTGCCAACTAGACATTCCCTTAGTAGTTCTAGGAAGTAAGCTGTTTCTTTATCAGGTAGTTTGATGGACAGGAAGACATATGGAGAATTAATTTATATTACCCATGCCATGCCTGACTATAGGAATCCTTACCCGGGGCCTTTTAATTTGCTGTAACAATTAGCAGCAAATTTTGCTTTCTAAGCATGAAGATGAGAAACAAGTTCTTAAAGAAGAATGAGAGTCTGAGATTGCCAAACACTTCAGGAGATCTGTTGTGCTAATACACCTGGGTGAAATAAGTTCTCATGGGTAGGGACAGAGGGTGTGTGGCTATCTTAGTTTTTGAGATGACCATTTTAGAAGAATAGTGGGGACATGATTTGGCTAAATCTGGTGAGAGGCACAGTCACACTTTGAGATTTTACTAAGTCCCTCCTGTTATTTCTTCTGTAATTTGATCACTGGGTAGTGTGTACCAGAGATGTGACCTCATAATAAGCTTTATAATTATGTGATTGTCAGACGTGTTAGTTGAAGTACGATTGATTGTTTGGAGGGACACAAAGCTGTCCTTGGGAAGGAGCTGAAGTACCTTCTCCCAGTTTACTAGTCAGATTTGCTGGCAGAGGGGAGGAAGTGAACAAAGCAAGGTTTGACCCCACATATGGAGAACATCATTTGTTCTTCTTGTACTGAAACTTTCCTCTTCATATTCCGTTTCATTCTTGTGCTCCCACTCTAATGGCTCCCATCCTGAAGTTCAGTAAAAGCAAAGTGTGCTGCTTATATACCACCCCATAGTGCTTCAAGCACTCTCTGGGCGGTTTACAAGTTAATTATGCAGGCTACACATTGCCCCCCAGCGAGCTGGGTACTCATTTTACCGACCTCGGAAGGAAAGAAGGCTGAGTTAACCTTGAGCCGGCTACCTGGGATTGAACCCCAGGTCGTGAGCAAAGTTTTGGCTGCAGTACAGCAGTTTAACCACTGCACCATGAGGCTCTTCAGTAAGTGTAAGGGTAGCTCCAGAAAGCAGAAACATGCTACTTCCTAATTCTAGATGGCGTCCAGAATAATTCACACAGTGACATGTAGAAGAAGTATATTTTATTTCATTGCCTGTTTGGTTATGCACAAAAGTATATCTTTGTGTGTGTCAAATGTTTGTGGTTGTCAATATCCAGATGGAATTGACTAATGTTCCCAGATGCTAGTTTTATACATCTGTAATAATGGCAGCAAAATTATGCTTTTGTTGTTGTTGATTAAACATAAACTCAGCAAGTGATATTCTCTTTTCCCCACCCACCTATTTCTCCAGTCCTTCACATTCCAATGCTTTATGTGTTTATTCTGTTCAACTGGCTGCATGATACTTCATGTGTAACGAAAGATTCCAAAGTGACCGAATCAGCTTTTTCATTATGGAATGAACATTTCCAGAAGCGTAACCATCCCCCCCCCAAAAAAAATCATCAAAGCAGGCTAATTTTTACATATTTAGATCCAAATTGCTGAGTAGCTTGATTTATGTATTCAAGTGGATAACCAAAAGCGAACAAACTGTAATGAAAAAGATACGTGCACACATACATGCGCGCACACACTTGCTCTCCTAGCAAATATAGGCTTTACTGGCTGTTAAGAGCTTGCATGGGATCCAGCTGTATGTCTGGAGCTCTTTTAGGTTTTCAGCCTGGAGATATGATGGGTGCCCCTGCTGTTATCAAAGCCATTCTTTTTCTTTATAACTAGAAGTTCTGAGTATATCCAGTTATTTACTAGCTGATATCCAGTTATTTACTTTCCTCTAATGTACCAGCCAGCCTGCTAGCTGGTTTTCACACCACAGGAGCTACTGGCATGTGGCTGCACACTTCCAGCAGTCTCGGTGAATGAAAGCTAAAGCTGCTTAAGCATGGTTCCCTTCCTTGAAAAGGGAAATACATCAAGGAACATGTAGGCTCAGAACCAGAGCTGTACCAGTCTGAGTTTGAAAGTGGTTCCAATTATGCAAATAGAAGACAGTGTGTCTTTGATTTCTATCTATTTCCCAGTGACAAACTGAAATGCCTTCACTTCCATTCTGCTGCCACACACCCTTTGCATTGAGTTTGCTGAGACAGTTTGCTACTACCTGTGCCTGTAACAACTCTTGCCTGGATATTCGGGAAAACAACCCCACATACTTATGAGGAAAGATGGGCACTTTGAAGTAACTAGGTCCACGTAATAGGGTCTAACAAGATGCTGAGAAGCGGTGGAGTCTTGGACTTCTTGAGCTAGGCTTCAGTTTCTGGGAAGAGGGCTCATTACTGTGGCTGTTAGATTTCTGCCCAGCAAGGAAACAGCAACCACTGGTGTTTCATCTCATGAGAAGAGTCATCTCAAGGCCAGTCTGGCAGGTGATAATTAGAGAACTAGTTTCAGCTGGGTGCTAGAAGGGACCCCCCCCCAAAAAAAAACCCACATCTGCCTTCCTAAACCTTCAGAGAGCCGTCAGGCCTAATTGGTGGTCATTGTGGAAGGATTTGGAATTGGGAGTTTATAGTGCATAAGAAGATAGAAGTCACATTACTTTGGTGTGCCTTGTTCTTAGGAGATGGTTAGGTTCAATTGCTACCCTATCATGCTGTTCCAGCAGAAATGCACTCTGTGCATGCTCTGAAGTGACGCAGTTCTCTATACTAGTAGTAGATATTAAATAAAGAAGTTAGCATTGCTATTTTCCTTTGTGAGCTCCTGCTTTTACCCGAACTTGTTTCAAATTGCTTTTCAAGGTTTTCTGGCATTTTCATCATTATTACCTTCTCTCTCTCTCTCTCTCTTTTTTTTACAGTTTTTAAAAACAATAAATATAAAAACGTTTGCACAATAAGGCTTTGTTATTGACTTGAAGACATGTGGTACTAAATCCAACCTTCACCCATTAAGAAAATTCAGGTTCAAAGTAAGGATGTGTGTTCGCATTTGGAAATATTTGGAATTCACCAAATGATGCCATGTTTGGCTAGTAGTGAATATATCTGAATCCTAATTTGATAGTTCTGAATATATGTAATAATAATTCCTAATATTTGGGGTCCTGTTTAATCCTATAGATTAGGCCCTGGTCACATGAGGGGAACGTTCTCTCCTTATCCGCCAGTTAGTTTGTTGCTTTTTTTTTCTGGTCACACGATGCAGAGTCAAGATCAAGACATTTTTCTGGCCAGCGGAATAACTGTGGAACATTTCCCCACGGCCAGGAGGGTTGTGTTATTTTGTACCTCTGTTGTACCAGTGCATTCCTTACCAGGATTGCCTGTGTGCACGCCCTGCCTCGCCTCTTTTCAGAATTGAAGACAGGAAGGTGGCCGCCATTACTGCAGCACGCATATTATTTTTTATTTTTATTGTTTGTGCTCGATACATTGGTAAAAGTATGTTATCTGGAGGTCTCCACCATTACGTTACTGGTGAGTAATATTTTTTTTTAATTCTGTGGGAAGATACATTGAAACGCTGGTATACCAATGTTACCGGGGAAAAGTGATCACCAGAACTGTTGTGTGACTATCTTATGTCCATTGTGTGCAATGCATTTCTACAGGAGCAGCCAGTGCAACAGAGGACAGTTTCCTAAACAGAACCTCCTTCCCAATCAACATTCCCTCTAATTTCCAACCCCCGTGTTTGAATCCACCACCACCCGCCTGCGTGGGGTTCCATTGAGATCAGAATGAAAGGGGCTGGAAATGATCACTGTGGATGCACAGTGAAGGAGGAAAGCTGTCTGGAGGGGGGGCAGAGTCAAGCATGCTTGTGCAGTCATGCACCTTAGAGGGAGCCTTATTTATATATAACCGAACGTCCCAATAACTTCTATCAGTACTGATTTATTTCCTCCTATTTGTATTGTTATGGTGGGCTACACATAAACTGGTACCATGGTGTAGCCCACCATAACAATACAACTAGGAGGAAATAAATCGGTACTGATAGAAGTTCTTGGGACGTTCGTCCTGGGATATAAACGATGTGACCACGATTCAGTACAAAAGGAGTATGGAAAGTATCAGAAGAACTAGAAAACATTTCCCTTGTGCGACCAGGGCTTTAGAAAGAAAAAGGCTAAGTTTCTGCCTGCCTACTAGAGGAAGGAGCGAAAATGAAACCTATTTCTCAAGTATGCTGGAGTGATTTCTTGAGAAATGAAACTTAGTCACTTTGGTGCCAAGAGGGGGCAGAGAATTCAGTGTCTCCTGATTGGGTCTCCCATGGGTTTCCCAAAGGAGGGTCCTGGACTGAGAGCAAAAACTGTAAATGATGTCTGTCTGCAGAAATGAAATCTAGAAGCAGGCACATACACCATCCCTGCTAAAAACATGCAGTCAAAAACAGCTTCCAATAAGTTAATCTGAAAGCATTTTCAAGAGAGTGCAATAGATGCTTGCATGGCTGAGTGCATGCACTGCAAGAAGGTGCTGAAGTGTGGGCAGGGCTTGGGCAGTTTCTCCAATAGCAGCATGCTCAGCTACCTGAACACTCAGTATAGGGCATTGCTGCTGGCTAATTAAGTGGATACTGTGGGGACAACTGGCTTCTTTGTTGTGAAGTATAAGAGTCATCAGAGGGCAGAGGTTGAGTCATTAGCCCACGGAAGCAGAGAGGTAGATAGCCAAACAGCAAGAGGTGGGAAGTAGCAAATACCAGACACATACCTTAAAAATAAGTTCCAGGCGATCATGAAGGAGATTGGAGGGCTGCAGGAAAAGGCCAACTGCAAACATAAAAATGCCAAGATTACTAATCACCTAGGGGAGATGATAATCCATGATAACTAGCCATTCTTTCTAGTGCAGAACACTGATTTCCATAGGTTTCTGGCAGAAACAGCACCCCATTACCAACTGCCATTCTGAATGATGATTAGCTGCAGAGTGGTACCAGATTTATATTAGAGTATCAGATAACTGGTACAGTAGCAGTTGACCAAGGCACAGGTGGTACACTTTACATTTGGAACAGCCAGGGTGCAAAACATGCCCATCTCTCCTTGACAGAACACTGGCGGGAGGTGGAGGCATCAGGTATACACAAGAGCAGGTTACAGGTGAGCATTGTTGAATGTGGCTGTGATGGAGAGCAGCCACACAACTCACAGCATTCAAGAGATTCTGAGGGACATGCTGTAGCTGTGGAGTGTAGCTACAGAAAGGCAAGGTCTATTAGTCACAGAGAATGGGACAAACCATGGTGGTGGGCGGGCAGGCGGGCGAGCAGGCAGGAGTGTGGATGGACGGGCGGGCGGCCGGGAGTGCAGGCATACACGTGCGTTCCTTTGGCCCTCGAAAATATCCCAAATATGTGGCCCTCCGTGTGAAAAGTTTGGAGACCCCTGCTATAGACTATAATGGACTTACATCAAGAAATTGAGACATTCTTAATTTTTAAAATTCTGAATCCAAATTCCAAATCTAAATGTTGGTGCTAATGCACATACTTGAAAGACCAGTGTGCTAAGTGAAGTGCACAGTTTTAATACAATATAATTTTAGCTTCCAGGAGAGCACAGCCAAGTCTTACTCAGACAAGTGTACTGGTAGCTGAGGCTGCAGTCAATGTCTACAGCCATAATCACAGTTTATTCCACCCAGGTCTCTAGAAATAAAGAGGTAGTGTGGCAGAGTGAGTGCAGCAGCCCAAAACAGAGTTCATTTCAGTAGTCTAGACTTGAGATTATGGATCACAGTGGCCAGTTTTTGATCTTTTTTGTTTTTAAAGGCTACAGCCTTCTCACCAGAAGGACCTAACAATTGCCAAATAGCTGCTTAAGCCATACGTTTTGTGCAACAGAAGCAAGATTCAGTACTGTAATATTCATATTTGAGACATGAATAGGATGATTTCCGCTCTAACCGGAATCTGAATCTGAATCTCCCAATTCACATTGTTCTACTAGGCTGCTCTGACAGAAACCCTGCCAAAAAGCACAGTAGCTTTTTCTAAATGCTGCCAGTGTCTTGTCCTGATTTATTCTGTTGGTCATTGTTTTCATGCAGTATTGTAAGGTATTCACATTAATTCCTGCTTGTAGAAGAACATATTCAAAAAGAGAGAACTGTTTTCCTGGCATTGTAATTAAGTAATCCACAGATAGACACACAATGTTTTCATGGATTTGTATAAAGATAAAATGATCCCAAGAGTATGGATCCAAGCAAGTGTTGTGCCTTTTGTTGCTGTTGACTAATTCACAAGATCATATTCAGAGATACCTTTCCACATGTGGAATCTGCCTGGCATTCAAAGATTTTGTGGTATAACGTTGTGTGAAAAAGTGTCACTTAATCCACTAAATGTGTTCTGCTATGGTTCTTGGAAGCCTAGCATTCATGCCCTTTTCTCCTTTCCTTCATCCTAGGGGGACCTTAAACATTCTCAGAGTTCACTGAAATTCACCCTAGAACCTGTGTGCCGAAATGACGTGAAATAATCCATCCACCATTAAAGCCGCAGGCCTCATCTCTGTGCTGCAGAATTTGACAAACCACAGAATCTGTGGCTACATACTGTATTAGAAGAAAGATAAATCTTCAGTTAATATAATAAAAACAGTCTTTCAACATAAAAATAGCTCAACTGCATACAAGTAAATTTAGTGTTTGTAAACAAAAATGCAAGACAGAAGAAAACAAAACATATTGTAACATCTTGCTGGATTTAATTCAGCCAGTACTGTAACATCTTTGATTCTGGATTCTGTTCAGCAGCACCCATTATTATATGGTAACTACTTTTCTTGAAGGCTGCTAGGGCACAGTTGTGTTTCTGCAAACATCACTTAGCAGTAAACATCAGTTCTCTTTCCTGTCAGCCACTGAGTTAAATAACTGTGATTGTGTTAGTTGATGCTGAAGATTCCAGGATGTCAGATGTCTGTAAGTGCTAGGTTGCTTAAAATCTGCACTGAGTAGATATTAGAACGGTGCTCAGCTCTTTCATTTGGCTCCTTTGTGGACAGGGAAGGGCACACAGGTTCGTTTCTATGGTGGCCCCTAAACTGTGGGACGCCCTCCATAAAGAGATCTGTCTGGTGTTAGCATTGTTAATTTTTCTGATAGGCCCTTTAAATAGTTTTAAAGGTACGTTATAATAATTACCTTTCTTTTTGCTGCTTTTCAATATTATCTTCTTTAAATGCATTTGTTTTTATTCCTACTTTTATTTATTTTTTTCAAGTGATGTTTATTCATTTCTATTGGTTTCTTTGTACTGTTCTATCTTGTAGGTTGCCCTGCCAGGTACATTGACTATAGGGCAATTCGCTAAATAAATAAATAAATAATCCCAAGTCCTATAGATAACTTTTCTTGACTACCAAACCAACTGCTTGGTTTGTGTTAGAAAGAAAAGTGGTAAGATATCAAGATTTCTTAGGAAACAGCATGTTTCAAACAATTGTTCTTCTAACAGCATTTTAAAACAACAGTATTCAACCCATTATATTGTTGAAGCATTGGAGCAGTAGATACATCTGATCTCCAGCTCAGAACTTGTTGGAGTAAACATATATAGAAGGGCAGCGAAATTTATTTGAATGAAAATCAATGTACAACTCAGTTGGAAAACAAATAATTTTTCCTACCTATAAATAGGAATACACATAGCTAATATAGCAGAAAGCAGCATGTTTATTTACACAGCAGTCTTGTCTTAGAGAAATTATGAATGAAATTCTTAGATAACTTGAAATAATAGTGTGTTGTATCATAGTCTCAAGTTACTGCATTTTTGTATTGAGCCTAGCAATGTATGGCAATACACTATAGAAAGAGAAGAGAGGTACTGTATTTCGTTAGGGAGATAAGTCTTAAGGGGGCAAAACAAATGTATAGAGAATTTGTATTTATTTGTTTAAAATCAAGTCAGTAGCAATTATATGGAATATTTTAAAAAACAGTGGTTCTGGCATTAAAATGGGAAGAAAAACTATACTAAATTAGTGTATTTAGACTTTTGCATTTTGGAATTATCACTGATACTACAATTTAGTAAAAATAATAAGAGTTTATTAGCATCTCATAATCTCGGCAATTTGTTATGGAACACACTCTTACCGACTAGAATCCACTTCATCAGAACCATGAAGAGGTATCTTGAGCCAGCAAGGACGTATACACACTTCTGATCTCCAAGTTTACAATTTCCTCTGTGAAGATACTCTCAGATGAAGAGAATGCTCTCTGCCACCCACCCTGTGAGGCTTATGCCTTCACCCTGGGACCAAATCCTGAGGATCCTAAAGCAGTGACTCTGCAAAAAAACCCACAAATCCATTTTTCTGTATGCTGCCACCAAAGGGTTTTTCCAAAACTCTCCCCCAATTCCCATAGACATAAATGACTACTTATTCAGTAGCTAGACCAGGAATAGAGATGGACACTTACTACAGTTAGGTGTGGTTCAATGCATTGGGATCACAGGTGTTGTGTGGGTACCCTGGATTCCATGCCTTGCCTTCTCCCATGGGTGCCCACTCAGAGGAGGAAGTGGGGCAAGGAAACTTGTGGTGCTGCTTCTGATGTGGCACCCATGGAAGGAGGCCAAGTGTGGAATCCAGGGTGCCCACACAACACCTGTGATCCCAATGCTTAGGTGGGAAACACCTCTACTCAGCAGAGGTAGAGAAGAGATAAGGAAAACTACCTTCCTAATTGGCTTTATACTTGAATAGCCTCTTTGAATAACCCTTAATTGCCGCTGCAAGAAGGGCAAAACCCTCCAGACATCTAGTAGGTGGTGGGTGTTTTAAAAATATAAATAGTAGTCTTGGAGAAGCTTCAGTAGCTTCAGAACCATGAGATGTAGAAGAATGTTAATCTTCCTTTCAATGTTCTGGTCCTGATGATAATAATGATTGTTGTTGTTGTTTAGTCGTTAAGTCGTGTCCAACTCTTCGTGACCCCATGGACCAGAGCACGCCAGGCCCTCTTGTCTTCCACTGCCTCCCGGAGTTTGGTCAAATTCATGTTGGTAGCTTCGATGACACTGTCCAGCCATCTCGTCCTCTGTCATCCCCTTCTCCATAATAATGATTATGTGCCGTCAAATCAATTTTTATTTTTAAAAATTTAAATAAACACAAAAATTGCAAACTAAATTAACCAAAACAAAAATCAACAAATAACATACAAATATCATACATAAAAACCAAATATGACAAAAAAAACAAAACAAAAAAACCAACTTAGTTATTACACATACAACTCAATGTGCTCCCCCGCCCCAATGGAACCATTTGAGATATTCTATTTTCCTTCCCAATGACCCTTTTTTCAGAGTTTTCTAGGTACATAATGCTCAAAAGTGGTTTTCTGTTCCCTTCTTCTATGGGCAGCTCTGGGACTATGCAGCTTGCCCAAGGTTGGCTCTTCTCTCTGGCACAATGGGGAATTGAACTCCCAGCTTCTGGCTCTGCAGCCAGATGCCTAACTCACTGAGCTATCCAGCCAGCTTTCTGGTCCTGATAAGAACCACTTTAATTACTGTTTACCCTCACTTTAAAAAAAAATTAATTACCCAATCTATTTGCCAAAGAGCAGTACCATTCACCAAATAATCATCTGGCTGCCAAACTCAGTCACTAGTGCAACAGCCAAACTCAAATCCTAAGTGCCAAAATGGAATTCCAATAACATTTTTGCTTAGAATTGGATCTGTAAAGCAATTCCTATTATCAGCATTTCAAGGAGAGTTCCCATGGCAGCTTCAACGATTTAGCTTTGTCTTTAAACGGAAATAGCCACTTTGAAAAGGGGATTTTCATCAGGAGTGTGCAAAGAAAGGAAGACTTAAACTCTCCCCTACCCATGATTCCCAGAGTGTCACACATTTCCCTGCAGGTGATATCTACACAACAACATTGTGTATAATAATAGCATAATATGCCGTGAATGTTATAATTGCTACTAAGTCGGAGCCCGACTTACATCTACAGGGCAAAAGTGGAGACAAGACAAGACAAAGGAAACAAAGGAATAGAATTATAAGCTTCTTTGCTTTAAAAAGTGCAAATGGCAACAGTTGTTCAACGTGTGCACAGTTGTCATGACTAGTAATGAATATAAAAACAAGAAGAATAGCAATAATAATTCAACTATTATTTAAGATGACTGAGAAAGTGTTTTCTTTACAAATTTTGCTCCTTCTGGTGGTGTTCTATTTCACTTCAGGTTTTCTGTGAATTTTTTTGTTTGTTTCCTGATCCTGGAGAAATCGTGTATATACTTGTTCAGTTTTGCTCAATATATATATATATAGTATACACACACACAAACACACACCTCTTAAACCCTTCAGGTTCACCTGGGGGTGCAAAGATGCCTTATCTAAATGCCCTAAGTGATCAGATATAGCTATGAGTATCCCCCCTCCCCCTTCTCTTCTGAAGTAGTAATAAGGTAAGACATAGTTCAGAGCCACCGAGGTCTTCCAAATGAAAGTAACTAACTTTCGTATGTATTTGCCCACTTGGAAATATATATATAATAAGATTAGTTTTGATGGATCATAATTATTAAATGCTTAGTATATTTAAGATTGTGTATATGTTTAGCAAAGATGACTTTTTATAAAACATTTCTCTCTAATATGGACCAGCTAATTCTCTTTTCCCTCTCTGTGTTTTGCTGGGGCTTTTGCCAATGTAACATAATCATGATTCAGTAGCTGCTCAGCATCAGAGCCAACAATGCAAGAGCTTGCCACAACCAAAATAAAATAAAATGAATTGAATGCTAGGCTAAGAGACATTCCTGTTAAGAATGTGTGACAGGAGCATCCCCCCCCCTAAAAATGCATAATTAAGTATATTAGTCCATAATCAAATTTATACTAAGAAGGAATGGTGTGCCCATTTTTGGGAACCCCCAGACTGAAAATGTGGCTCTTATGCGTTAATCCTCACATCTGTGCAACTGGGTTTGGCATGCTTAGTTCTATCAGAAGGAGCAGTTGTCCCGGTAAATTTCTTCTAATTCCGCCAAAGGATAAAAGAAAATATTGGCAAGTTTATAAAATAAAATAAAATCAAAGTATGTTGCACCCCTGTATATCTTTGTCAGATGCTTGGGTTTCAAACCAAACTTTATGGTGCACACCTTGGATATAATTCTGACTTAAGTCATCATAAGGATAACAAAAAGAGAATGGAAGAAACTGGGAATCAGACCAGTGTAACTGGGGCAGCCCTATTTGGTTTTTTTTCATGTGGCTATTTATGCTCACATAAAATGGCAGAGAGATAGTCATATTTTAAATTTTATATCAGAAGAAAAGGCTCATGGCTGAAATGCCACCCGCCTTCTTGGCTTACTTTCTTGTGGCTCATCACTCTAGATATTTTTCTCCAGTATGATTTGACAGCAGAAGAGAGAAAAATACTGGGCATTGATGCGTGGTGTGGTGTGATCAGTTTGGGATGAATTCAAGTATTGGGAATTTTGGTTTAAAATGGGGGGATGTATAGGAATGTGGCTATTCCTTTATTAGCAGTGTAGGCATCCTTCAGTCTCGAGAGACTATGGTAACGTGCTCTGAATAGAGGTCTTGGAACAGTGTCTAGTGTGGCTGAGAAGGCCAATTCGAGAGTGACAATCCCTTCCACACTGAAGACAAATACAATCTGTCCCTTGTCCAGCTCCCTGATTTTGCTGGTTTCGGGACTGCCTCTTTGCCTCGGCCTGCAGAGCAAGCGTCTCTTCAAATTGGGAGAGGCCATGCTGCACCGCCTGCCTCCAGGCTGAACGCTCAGATGTCAAGGTTTCCCATCCATTTAGGTCCATTCCTAAGGCCTTCAGATCCTGCTTGCAGATACCCTTGTATCGCAGCTGTGGTCTCCCTCTGGGGTGCTTTCCCTGCACTAATTCTCCATACAGGAGATCTTTTGGAATCCAACCGTCAGCCATTCTCACGACATGCCCAAGCCAATGTAGACGTCGCTGTTTCAGTAATGTATACATGGTAACAATTCCAGCTCGTTCCAGGACTACACTATTTGGAACTTTGTCCTGTCAGGTGATGCCAAAAATGCGTCGGAGACAACGCATATGGAACGTGTTCAACTTCCTCTCCTGCCATGCACAAAGGGTCCAGGACTCACTGCAGTACAGGAGTGTACTCAGGACAAAAGCTCTATAGACCTGGATCTTGGTATGTGCCGTCAGCTTTTTGTTAAGCCATACTCTCTTTGTAAGTCTAGAGAACATGGTAGCTGCTTTTCCAATGCGTTTATCCAGCTCGACATCTAGAGAGAGAGTGTCAGAGATCGCTGAGCCAAGGTACACGAAATCATGAACAACCTCCAATTCTTGTGTGGAGATGGTCATAGAGGTAGGTTAGTCCACGCCCTGGCCCATAACTTGTGTTTTCTTCAGGCTGGTTGTTAATTCAAAATCTTGGCAGGCCTTGCTAAAACGATTCATTAGTTGTTGGAGGTCTTTGGCAGTGTGTATGGCAGAAAAAGCCCAAAAATATGGAGAGATCAGCCCAGTTTCATCAAATACCCTTCCTGATATGCACGTAAAATTAGCACCTTGTATGGTAAAAATCACTCTAAGGAGAATTTAAAGTAGAAAAAAAGGTAACTTTACTTACAGCAACCATCTGTAGTTACAGTCAGAGGTAAAAACAAAAGGGGGAATAGAATCTCCAGCATGCATGCTTGCTACTTGGAAGATGGTCAGAGGAAGAAGAGAGCTATCATCAAAACAGTAGGCTGGAGGCTTGCCTAAAATGTCAGAATTGGGAAAAGAACTTTACCAATTAAGTCAGCGGTAAATAACAATCTAACTAGGATGTAAAGCCCTCTCCCACTGATATCCAGTGTTACTGCATGTGAGATTGCCATTACCCCAACATCAAGTTCTTTACACAACAAGTACATAGAGTCCTACCCCTAACTCCGCATGGGACATCAGGGATTTGCCGTTGTGAAATGCAGTCTGAGCCCAAAATTTTCAGGGCCTACCACTTTGTTTTATCTAATTGTTCATTCACAGAAGAGACAAATTTGCAGATAGTCTTATTGTTTTATGAGATGAGTAAATAATTTTAAATTCCCCAAAGAGAACTATGACATGCTTTTGATTTAAGTAATCGTCTTTATTTGTATAGAGAATTGATGCTGAGGCTATGGTGCACTATCTATTTCTGCATGAACAAGCATCTTTAATTTAAGTACTTGTGCATTGATTTTGCATTATCTATAGGTAGGCCTGGATCACCATCATCTTTTAAGGAAATAAACAACACATGACTTTGAACTGCTGATTAACTGGATGCTTTACAAATTGGATTAGCATGAAAAGCCATGGTTGGCCTCTGGGGATTTTCTTAAGGGGAATCTGACCAAGGACAAAAGTTGAACTAAGAATCTTCCATGGGAAGAAGTTCTGATGCATTTTTGTTTTATACCTTCTGTCTTGGAATGAAAAGTATTATTACTTGCCCTGAATCTAAAGGCTGTCATCTTCCTTAGAAAGCCAAGAGGATGAAAATCATTATTGATTTTGCCTCCATTTCATCATTTGATTTTGAAATGCCATTTCTGATTCTTCCTGCAATTTTGACTCACAGTTTGGATCTGATGAAGCCTAAAAGTATCTTAACTTTTTTTAAAAAAAGAAACTTTGTATGGTCTTTATTGAAATATGTTTCACCTTATTTATTGTATAGTGCTATTGCATGCAAGAATATTCATTTTTACAATTTCAACTGCAGGAAAAAGAAAAGAAACAAACAAATGGGGGGGAAAAACCCTAGTCAGTTACTTACAGAAGGTGAGCAGCAATGAACTCAAGTTCACAAAAGGTTCCTGCAAGCCTTCATCTATTGATCCCTAGAACTCCCATTTCCACATCTACCCCATGGCTCCTACTACCAGCATTCAAGCTGTTCAGGGAAGTACATGCAACACTGGAAGACAGAGGGTGCCTTTCTGCATTGACTTGACAATGCATGGAAATACACCCTCCCTCTTGTTGGCAGAATGTCATGGAGGGCTTTGAAGTTAGTGCTGATGTTTCCATAAACTCTTAACAACAATAGGCTTGTCAACTTAAAGTCTCTGTATGGGTCAAATAGTCAAACTTTGAAACAACTTCCACAGGAGCACAGTTCCAGTTCATCAGCTGACAGTAGAGAATGATAAAGAGTTAATAGTATCGCAACTTGCAAATCAGAACGAGCCGACATTAATTAGAGATTCACAGCATAAGGGTGCATGGCTTGAGAAACCATTACATGGACAGCAACCCAGTTACCCTTTGGATGATAATGTTGATAATCAACAATCAAACCTGTGGTTTAAAGCAAGCAGACCTCAAGGTGAAACTGAGGGATTAATATGGGCAAACCAGGAACAAGTTATTTGTACTAGATATTATCAGAAAATAATTATGAAGCAAGGTATAAGTGAAGAATGTAGGGTCTGTCATGAATCTAAAGAAACAATTCATCATATCATAGTTGGATGCTCCATCAACAAGTTACATATGCAGGCATAATGAAGTTATAAAGATCATTTTTCAGCAGTTAGTCAAATCTTATGGATTACTCACATCTTTTCCTCCATATTATAAATTCCAGGCACCACCAGTTTTAGAGAACAAAACCACATTACTGGAGCAGGCAAGTTATCATGGATAACACAGATGTTTTTAATAAGCATTTTAGAATAAATGTTTAATAAACATTTTAGAAGCTAGAGTTCCATCAACAAACAATCTCAAAAGTACAGAAAATACAAAAACTACAAAGTACCAAATATTAAGGCAAGAAATTAAAAGAATATGGCAGCAAGTTAAAGTCAACCTCCTGGAGTAACTCCAAAATCTTGGACTACCAACGTAAAACAATTGCCACGAGTTGCTAATTTGCTTTCTGAAATTTGAAAATCAGTGGTTTTGCAACCATGTCACCCTACCCACAAATTTTGAGCACTTGACTCTTAATTTTTAGACTTGATCCTTGGGTTTGCTGCCTGCACCAGCAATGCTGAGAAGGAAGAAGAAGAAGAAGAAGAAGAAGAAGAAGGGCAATGTTAGAAACAGCATACATACTGTGCCGATATTTAAGAGATACTTACGTTTTGGGTTTAAATTTGTATCTGTTATATAAAAGCAGTCAATATTTTTATAATTTTGATTGATTGTGCCTGGTATTTTTAACAACAACAAACAATCGTAATCATAATTTTTTCATAAGAAAGAAACTGAAGGGTTGATTTTTGCTGCACAAAAACAAGCACTCCAAACCAACGTGATGAAAGCTAAGATCCAAGGAGTTAGTGCTAACAGCGAATGTTGATTCTGCCAAGAAAAAGATGAAACTGTGTCACACCTCATCTGTGGATGTCCAAAGATTGCACAAACAGATTACAAAGTTAGACATGGTAGAGTGGCAAAATTAGTGCACTGGTCATTATGCAAAAAATCTAACTTGCCAGCCTCTAAAAACCCATGGGAACATCAGATAGAGAAGGTGTCAGAAAATGAGGAAGTCAAGATCTTGTGGGATTTCCGGATCCAAACGGACAGATACCTTGAATATAACACATCAGACATAGTAATAATAGAATGAAGAAATGTCTGGATCATTCACATTGCAATTCCGGGGGAGGCCAGAGTTGAAAATAAAGAATTGGAAAAACTAACAAAATACAGAGACCTGGCAATTGAAACATCTCACTTGTGGATGAAACACGCTTCAGTGGTCCCCATTGTCATTGGGGCTTTTGGAACAATATCAATAAATGTCACACAGTACTATGAGCAGTTGCAGATCTCAGAAATCACAGCATCAGAACTACAAAAAATGGCAATATTAGGAACAGCATACATATTGTGCCGATATTGAACAAATACTTAGGTTTTTGGTTAAAACTTGTATCTGTTATACAATACCAGTCAGTGTTTTTATAATTTTGACTATGCCTGGTGTTTTAAACAACAACAACAAACAACAACAACAATAATAATGCTACCTAGACAATTCTCACTTACGGCTATTCTTTCCAGGGTTTTCTAGTTTGCTTTGGGACTGTAGGTTGCCAAAGTTACACAGGCTGCCTGTTTTCTTGGGTGGCACGATGGGAAATCTTACTCCCATCCTCTGCCTCTGCAGTCCTCCCTAGCTGGATTGCAAGATGCCTTTGCTTGAATCCTTCCCCACATCTCCCGCCTGCCACTAACTCGCTTGCTACTAATGTGTCCTCCTTTATCCAGCTGGTATCCTTCATGTGTGGACAGAGTGTGGAGAGCTTTCAGTGTACATTTTCATGTATGGGTGAGGGACTTCACTATTCATTAATTTCCCAATAAAACACTTCTAGGCAGTTATCAGTGGATATAGTATAACATTATTTTTGAGGTGGGAGAGACCTGAATGGTGTGGGGAGATTTTTACCCTTCTCTTGCAGTTCTCCTAGGCTTAATAATGTCATACCTAAAGTAGCTGTGTCCAAACACTGGATCTCCAGCTGAAGTTCAGAGCTTTGTCCCTCCTTCCCTTTGTGGACATCAGTAGTGGAGGAGAAAAAGAAAGTTGAATGCTGTTTGAAAACACCAGTTTCACTCCTCTTTCCTGTTCATCACATGGTAAAGAGAGAAGAATAGCCACAAAGGTAATACCCACTTTCTCCAGTCAGTGATCAGAGATAATTCAAGACCCTTCTCAGACTTCCTTGCAAGGATGGGTTGAGGGTATGGACAGAACTTGCTCAGAGACCTTTGCAAGCTAAATCAGACCTCATAGATATATGTTCTCCTTCTCTGTCCTACTCAGCCATGAATGCTCTTCAGTGGCTTCTTGGGACCATTCCATATTTCTCAGTCTAACATGCTCCATTAGCTTCCTTTGAGGAATACAAAATAGGAATAATCTCATGTTTGCTGACCCAAACTCTTTGAAGGGCCAGTGGGATAAAAAATATAGTAAATAAATACATTGTATGGTGCTCTCATTTTGCAAATTGCCAGTCAAGTGAATAAGCTATTGAGAAGTAAATTACGTATATGCCATTTATAAACATCTGACTTGGAGGGGTTATTGATTGTTATATGAAAGCTATTCATTGTTCAGACTGTGTATATCGATTAAACAATTATTTAAGCCTCTGCAGATCTTTTATTAATTTCTTTAGAACTTAATCACTCTGATAGAGCCAGTGTTCTCTGAGGTGACCTCCATTTACTAACTATGGAAGGGAAAAAGAGCTTCATGCATTCATGGAATTCTAAGTACAATTACCAGAAACACAGCTTGTTGGCCTTTTGACCAAGGCCCAGAAACACACCCAGAACCACAAAAAAGGAGATCATACTGAAATATGTATAACACTGACATCTTGCCAGGTGCAGACTGCTGACTATTGGTAACATTCACAGTTTTTTAGGGAAAGGAGTTTTAATAGTTCTTACTTTAGATTCAGCAACAAACCTAAAAAGTTTTGTGGGATCTTGAAAACTGCGATGAAAATATTATGGCTATAAAGATGCAGAGTCCACTATTTAACTACTGGGAGTTCACCATTTAACTGCTATTTAAGCTTATGAAGAGAGAGAGAGAGAGAGATGCCACAATATACTACTATTTTGCTGGAACAGATAAATATGGCTTCCCCTCTGGAAATCACAAGTAATAATTCAATATTTCATCTGTGGAGGCTGGTCCTCTATGGCAAATGGGGCATTGTCCCATCCCAGCCTCAAGCTACCCCAGTCAGCCCACTCAGAGCCCTGTGTTCCCCTCATGATGGATGGAGCAAGATGCATTTTTTTTGCCTGTTTTGGGGTGTGTCTCTTTGAATCCCACTTTCCCCCCAGCAGTGCCTGTTGCTTCTAGCTGCACTGTTCCACTAACCACAATGGGCATCAGCCACTTCTGGGTTTCATATCTTTTGTACAGATGAAATAATTTACACCTCCCCATTAAATCCTGCATCACCATTAAGGTTGCAGTCTTGTACCTCCTAAATCTGGAAACAAGTCCTACTGAAGTGACACTTCTTATTAGTCATGCATAGGACTGCACTCCATAGTTTTACTGCAAAACAGTGAGGCAATATGCTGTCAATTAAGTTTAAGATTTTGTTTTTTCAGCGTATAAACATGCTCTTTCCTCTACTTGCCGACTCATTCTTTCTTGAATTATTATGATCCTCTCATGTAAATGTATGGAAAATAACTTGAGGGAAACAAGTCGAACAAAATAACTGTGGAATTACTGCTGGCTTTTTGTTTTGTTTTGTAAAGAGAGGCTTGTGGTGTGTGTTGGAGACAAAATATCTTCAGTAACTGTAATACTTTAAAACTGAATACTTTCTAGAATCAAACAGTCCTGTTACTTCACCCTTTTGATGCATCATTTGAATGATTGTGGTGCTATAAATGTTTCAAGTGCTAGAAATATTTTTACACTTATGCAGCTGGATGGGACATTTTACACAGTCATATTTTACTGAAGAATCTACACGGTACTTGACCTATGATGTGCAGATTTTATGTCTTTATCACTTCAACAGGTACAAGCTGTGTCTATGTTTCAACTCCTCCTCCCAAAACAAAACAGAGAGATATAAAATATCCTTCAAAATCTATTGAAGTAGAAAGTACTTGGCTGATTTCCATCAGCCAATATATTAGTTGAGGAAGGGGCTAGGTCTTAGAGAACCACAATGTAGAGAAGTAGAAGTGATGTATGCTGGTTGTCACGTTGTTTCTGTTAAGTGCAACATTGGAATCCTCATTAGGTTCAGGAAACACATGAGGTCTATATGAAAACTAACTCCATTGTTAACTCTCCGTAGTTAGAATTCTCCCTGGGATTTGAAAATACTTCATAACTCATTAAATGAAATTGTGAGGCAGCATTTTATTCTGATGTCAGGTAGCCTTCCCTCTTTTTCTCATTCCAAAGAAACTCATCTTTCCTCAGCTGTACAACTGCTTCATTATGCTCTCCCTGCTGTCCAGGAGACACTACTTTACCTTTAGATATTATCTGTTATGGTTAAAAACCACATGGATTTCATATCCTCCAGTGAAGCTTGGAAGGCATTAGCAAAACGCAGAGTGGGCTCCAGAACCAGAAGACAATTTATTTTTGCTAGCAAAAACAAACTGGTGCAGTCCCAGTACAATTCAGAAAGTGTCCAGGAAGCAAACCTCCTGGCCAGTCTGTTTATACCTTTCCTAAAATAGCAGCATTATTGCATGTACCAATCAGCAAGCAATATTCTAATCAAGAACCTGTACGTAAGCTATAGGAACAAGTATGTAAATGTGATTTGTTTAAACAGGTAGGCAGGAAGTCATTGGATATTTCAGTCTAGTTTATGAAATGAAACAAATATGTGAGCGGTGGGGGTTAATCACAAAACATATCTTTCTTACCTAGAGCAAGGGGTTCATCCACCTTTGAAGCATAAACCACAAAAAACACAGACTCACATCCTCTTGAAACAAACACATTTCAATGAAGGTCATATTTAACTAAGTGTACAAAAACAGGGTAAAAAAATTCTTAGCTGTCTGTATTAAATCATTAAAGGACTTGTCCATTTCCCAGTTTCCCTAACATTATCCTCATGAGGAAAATGTCATGAAAGTCATTCACTACATTATGGGTTCACTAACTTCCTGGCCCCTCCAAGGATTCCTTAGGGAATAGTGTGCATTTATGTGGTTCCTCAGAAGTAATACGTTTCTGAGAGGAAATGGAACACTGTTCTATTATTACTTTGCAGTTACTAATGTTTTATGGTCACATCAGGCCTAAAAGCAGCAAATGCTGGTGCTGAGACAAGCGCTGGGACTTTAAAGTCCTGTGAGTTTCCATAACCATTACCACAACCAGATCCACCACTACCACTGCTACAAGCATCTAGCTACTTGCTTGCTAAGGTGTACCTTAGGGTTGAAACTGTCTGAACACACAACACCAAGTAAATACTCCACCCTCACAAATACATATACACACAATCATAACTTGGAACCAGGTCTGACCTGCACGATTAATAAGATACTTCTTCTCTTGTGTGCCTGCAACAAGAAGCTTGAAAGCATTGGATTCTGATTTAGATGAATTTGTTGATTTAGGTCTGTAGCATAAGGAGACAGAATTAACAAAAGTGAAGCAGAGAGCTCCTGTGTTTCAATCCCTATGCCCATGTCTGGGGCAGGGGGAGAGATTTTCCTCTTCAGACTGCAGTTCTGTGCCACATAGACTGGTTTTTTTTAGGGCTTATCCATCTATCCTCTGGAGATGTAGAGCATCTCCAGAAGATAGGAGAAGAAGGGGAAGACAAAGCTAAGTTACAGAAGCTGCCTTCCACTCACAGAAAATGTGGATATAGACCCTGCTTTAGCATTATGTCCTTTAACAAGCACAGCTGTTGTGTTAGTGGGTAAAATTGATATAACAATGACAGAAAGACTTTCAGTCTTTAAAAGCTTAAGGGAAGAGCAACAAAGCAAACTCACAACAATAAGCAATAGCCTTGGTTTTATGTTAATCCATCTAAGAATGTCTGGTCCTTGAGACAGATGAGAACCAAGGACACAATTTGGGTTTAAATGAGCTGTACAACAAAGCCCTTAGACAACAGATGCTTATGAAAAAGACTTAGAAGTCAGAGCTTCTTTTACCACTGAAATTCTGAATAGTGATTATTCTGGTCTTGCCTAGGCTTAGTGTCCAGCACAGGCCTTTTGGGGCTTCTGGCAATCCATCTGAGCTCTTTGTATGGTCATGGGTTTATGTATGTGTATGTGAAAAAGAATGAGAAGATCATTTAAACACAGGTCTATGTTTTCTGTGCCATGAAGTCGGAACTGACCCATAGCGACCCTAGTACGGCTTTCAAGATAAATTAGATATTTAAGGAGTGGTTTTACCAGTTCCACTCCCCCAGTCAGTTTTCAGGGCCGAGTGAGGATTCGAACCCTGTTCCCCTGAGTCGTAGTCCATCACTCAGTCCACTACACCACACTGGGAATCCCCACATGTCAGAGGTAATTAGATTTTTCCTCAGCTACAGTTTTGTTGAGGTTTGTTGCTATTGTTGTCATACATTTCTATGCTTCTACTCAGAACTGATCTGTCTTCTTTATGTTCCTCTTTTATATTTGTTATTGAAGGTGCTGGTGGATGGACTCCACTCATATCAAATAAATATCAATGGCTTCAGATTGATTTTGGGGAAAGAACTGAAATTACAGCTGTTGCTACCCAAGGTGGATATGGGAGTTCTGACTGGGTAACAAGCTATCTCCTGATGTTCAGTGACAGCGGGAGAAACTGGAAGCAATATCATCAAGAAGAAAGCATTTGGGTATGTTCTTCTATTGCCTGCTGTATTTGTTCTACTGTTATATTGCATTATATATGTTTCAATATATATTTTATCAATGGATATTCATCATAGATTTTGAAATATTTTGTTACACTTAATCTATATGGAGTATTTGCTGTGACTTTCTATGAATAGTAAATCAGCAAGACCTGAAAATAGCATATCAGATATTACATGCATTTGCTTCTTTGGTTACCCTGTTGAGAAGGATTCCCAGTGTGTCTCCTGTTTTGTGTTTAGCTGTTTGTTTGTTTTATGCCCTTAATTCTTTGCTGCTTTGATTACTTTTATGAAAGATAAAGGCTTACTTTCAGACTTTATAGATTGGATCCAGAATCAGTCAGGTTTACAGCAGATGTATTGCAATTGTTGGGAGTAAATTTTTTCATGATAATTTGCCCCACTGATTTCAAAAGGTCTATTCTAAGCATGATGAAATCAGTACATAAGCACTTGTGGTTTGCTGTCTTGGCTAATTTTTTTCCCCTGATAGTCAATATTGGAGCAATTTTATCTAACTACTTAAGCAACTGATTCTGTGACGTTTTGCGTAAGTCAATTAGTCTGATTTGGGATCCTGAAGAAAATATGGCAACCCTGAGTCCTATAAGGTGTAACTAATCTATTTCTTATGCATACTGCTGAGGTTGGCTAATAGCCGAAAAGTGCAGCAATTTAGGTTCTTTAATGGCATATATATTCAGTCATTGACCAGATCAATTTATAATTGAATACAATTTTATTGAGTAATTTCAGCATTCCAATTGCAGCCAATTTTCCAAAGAGGTTTCAGAATAACCTTTTGATGCATGATGGATACAAAAGGTTAAAAGAATGATAAAAGAGCAAATTGAAGTTATTACAAATGAAAACTAAGTACAAATGAGTGGTTTTGAAGATGAAGTAAGAACATAGCTCTGATCTTATTAAAAATAATAGGTTATCGGGTACATAAAGCTATCAGGTCACAACATTAAACAAGAAGATTAAAACAGTTCATTTGGACAAACCAACTTCACTAGTCAGTGCTTTCTCCAGCATCAATCCAATAATTATGAGACAGCAATCCTATAAACAGTTAACTGGGGGCCAATTCCATTGAGGTCTGTGTGACAGCTATGTAGATGTATAATGGACTATACTGTTACTTTGCACTAATGACATAAATTCTCCAAATAATTACGTACTGAGCTTGTGGACAAAGCATACTTGGATAGGAAACAGCATGGAAGATGAACAATCAGTTTTCTGTCTTACTTCCAGGATGGGTTTCTGTGAAACAACTTAGACTACTTCTATGTTACACTGTTTCTCAGCTGTTGTTCAAGGAAGGGCACTAGGCTTCTCTGGTAGACAATTCAAAGTATCTCACTAAAATTACAAACACTGGAATACCACAAGATAGAAGGCATTCTGAATGGGGGGAGGGGGCACAGACTAGAAACAATTCTTCACACGCTATCTTATACGGTTTGTTATTAGATTTATACAATCCTGATTTGGCCTATATTTCTTTCATATTGTATTTAAAACTGTGGCCAAAAAAGGTTGAGAATGGCTGAGATAGAGGATGGAAGTAAATATGGACCCAGGGTGAAATCAGACAGGAAAATAGCTCACATTTTGGGCTGCTTCTGGCATGGTCCAATGGAAGCTACGGTGGTGCCTCGCTAGACGATGTTAATCCGTTCCGCGAAGATCGCTGTCTTGTGAAAACATCGTCTAGCGAAGCACGTTTTCCCATTGGAATGCATTGAAATCTCTTCAATGCGTTCCAAGGGAAAACTCAGTCGTCTTGCGAAAATCTCCCATAGGGAAACATCGTTTAGCGAGCACGGGTCCCCGTCGGAATGCACTGACAGCTTTTGACCACTAGTCGGCGCATTCCTATGGGGAAACCTCATCGTCTAGCGAAAATTCCCCATAGGAGACCATCGTTTTGCGAAGCGCAGTAGCGATCACAAAAAGGCATCGTCTAGCAATTTCCTCGTCCTGCGAGGCAATCGTCTAGCGAGGCACCACTGTATTTCCTAGCAATCACACAATATGTTGGTCCAGAGTAGAGGTACTCTTTTTGAGGGCTGGGTTTGAGTGATTCCATGATAGATGGAAGGTCACTTTAAGAGAGATTTCTCCCTGAAAAGCGCCCCTTTCCAGTGTGAACAGATACAATTCTTTCTTCCCTCAAACTGTTCTAATTGTAGTGTAGATGCAGACATGGCTCATGCATTTCTTCTTTCACACAAGCTTAATGTATTCAAAGCAAGTGTGAAAAGGTTACATAATTTGTATGTCGCTACATTTTCCTAACCTTTACAGAACACAAATGAAATATTTGACAGAGATAGTTCTTAGTTTTTAAAAAAAGCTGAGCTGGATGTTTCTCTATCACTCTTAATAGTCCAATGGAGCATCACACTGTAAAATTCCCTGAACTAATATTCATGGTAACAGAAAACAATTTGCCAGTCTACAATACTTGAGACCAGCCTCCATATCTTTTCCATCTGAAACACTTTTAACTAGCCTCCAATTTTCTGATGAAGCAGTTATAATTAATGATAAAATGTGTATTTTGAGAGAGGGCTTTACAGTTCCTAATGGAATTCACTTAATTTTTTGGAAAAGACCAAAGCAGATCAAATTAATTTTGTACATTTTTTTGTTAATGTCTTCAAAGAGACATCAATTCAGTGTACTGAGACTGCTGTAAACACATGAAAAGTAAATAAATTAAATCAATAGCTGCCTATCATACTAGCAACTGAGCCACTATGCATAACGTTGATGGGTTATGTGTTGTTTACAGAAGACGTGCTCTGCTGATAAGCCCTTTACATCACGGTGAGTAGAATACCTGTCTTGACATGGCAAGGCAGTATCTTGAGGATTCTCCAACCCACTCTTGAGATTTTGCCTCCAGTGTGAGACAAAGATGACAGATTCTTCTTTATTTATTTACCATAGTTCTTTCAGTTTATGCAAAATATACTTTGTACTAGGGAGCAGATTTACTGATTTCTTGGACTACAGCTCCCATAATTCTGGGAGTTCTGCCTGACAGACACTTAAATGGAGCTCAACTGGGCAAAAGCCTTGAACTGGAAGGCTTTGAAATTGAGCTAGGCCTAGCTCCACCTTGCTTCCTGTTCAGAAAGAAAGCTTATAACTAGCACTAGGGAAGGAACAGGAAGCTTGGGCACAACTAGGCCTAGCTCAGCCTCAAAGCTTCTCAAAGGGTCTGTAAAAATCTGTCTGTCAATCAGAACTACAAAAGTGGAGAATTATGGGATTTATAGTCCAAAAAAATCTGAAAATCCCATCTCTGACCTCTGTCTATAGATAAACAAAAACCTTTTTTTTCTTGGGAAAGCTAAGCACCCATATATATGTGTATGCGTACACACATACAAAGACACAGAGAGAGAGACAGCAAAAAGGGATAAATTTATTGCTCATAAAGACACATGCAATCCATCCACCTCTGCAAATTTTACTTACCCATGTTCCAAAGTATTTAGTATCACATTATTTTACACACGTTTTAAAGGCTCAAAAGGTAGTTTTGAGTGTGATGCTCAAGTCTCCCTAAGGAGCATATGGCATTCAGGCAGGGAGTTCCACAGGCCACAAATCTACCACTTTACGCTGAGGCAAGTCCTCAACCTCCAGCAGTGCATAGCATCTGTGCCTTGAACAAGCCTGACCCTTAAAGAATACTTTACTTTACTCAGCACTTTGTAAGTACTGCAACATGGGCTTTGTGATTCCTTAGAACTCACAACAGCTCATTTAAATAGGACTTTTCTATGGTAGCTAATCAATGGCCTTTACCACTCCTCTAGATTTAGCCAAACCCTGCTGGTCCAAGAGACTAGTCCTCAGTTGGAATTTTTATAATTATTTTTTATTAAGAATTAATAAAATAATTAATTCAATAGCTGCCTATCATACTAGCAACTGAGCCACTATGCATAACGTTGATGGGTTATGTGTTGTTTACAGAAGACGTGCTCTGCTGATAAGCCCTTTACATCACGGTGAGTAGAATACCTGTCTTGACATGGCAAGGCAGTATCTTGAGGATTCTCCAACCCACTCTTGAGATTTTGCCTCCAGTGTGAGACAAAGATGACAGATTCTTCTTTATTTATTTACCATAGTTCTTTCAGTTTATGCAAAATATACTTTGTACTAGGGAGCAGATTTACTGATTTCTTGGACTACAGCTCCCATAATTCTGGGAGTTCTGCCTGACAGACACTTAAATGGAGCTCAACTGGGCAAAAGCCTTGAACTGGAAGGCTTTGAAATTGAGCTAGGCCTAGCTCCACCTTGCTTCCTGTTCAGAAAGAAAGCTTATAACTAGCACTAGGGAAGGAACAGGAAGCTTGGGCACAACTAGGCCTAGCTCAGCCTCAAAGCTTCTCAAAGGGTCTGTAAAAATCTGTCTGTCAATCAGAACTACAAAAGTGGAGAATTATGGGATTTATAGTCCAAAAAAATCTGAAAATCCCATCTCTGACCTCTGTCTATAGATAAACAAAAACCTTTTTTTTCTTGGGAAAGCTAAGCACCCATATATATGTGTATGCGTACACACATACAAAGACACAGAGAGAGAGACAGCAAAAAGGGATAAATTTATTGCTCATAAAGACACATGCAATCCATCCACCTCTGCAAATTTTACTTACCCATGTTCCAAAGTATTTAGTATCACATTATTTTACACACGTTTTAAAGGCTCAAAAGGTAGTTTTGAGTGTGATGCTCAAGTCTCCCTAAGGAGCATATGGCATTCAGGCAGGGAGTTCCACAGGCCACAAATCTACCACTTTACGCTGAGGCAAGTCCTCAACCTCCAGCAGTGCATAGCATCTGTGCCTTGAACAAGCCTGACCCTTAAAGAATACTTTACTTTACTCAGCACTTTGTAAGTACTGCAACATGGGCTTTGTGATTCCTTAGAACTCACAACAGCTCATTTAAATAGGACTTTTCTATGGTAGCTAATCAATGGCCTTTACCACTCCTCTAGATTTAGCCAAACCCTGCTGGTCCAAGAGACTAGTCCTCAGTTGGAATTTTTATAATTATTTTTTATTAAGAAAATATAGTTTCATAGAAACAGTTTGTTTGCTTAAACCTAGTATAAAGACATGTTCAAAGGATTACCATAGTTAAATACAACAACTACTTCCCATTCAAATAATAAACACTAAACGCTGAGCTAAGGTGGGCTAACCCCACCGCCTTCTTTTCTTGCCATGCTACATTCTTTTACTTTCAGCTACATAACACAAACCATCAAGAACTTCTCTCAGGAAAAAGTTCTCTTCCACACAATGGTGATCTCAAACATAACCCATCGTCCATTTTTCTACATTCCTCGGACCTCCTTCTTCATGGCCGTAAACCAATTAACTCCAAGAGGCGTAACTGTCCACTCCGCCTCCAATTCTCATGGAGATGCAGGTGTGTTATCTCCATTCCAATTAGAATTGGGTCTTCGCACTGGGGTCTCTTTGACCTTGCACTCTTATCAGGATTCACTCTGTACCAGCCTGGCTGTAAATTAGGAAAAACAGCCTCTCAGCCTTTTCCACATTCCCATGTCTTCAACTCCTTCCACTTTGAAACCTAACAGACTCCATTTTCTCTCATTCTCATTGACTACAAGTCACACTCGCCTTCAATATCATGACATTGAGCATGTACAAAATCTCTCTGAGACTGACCAATATACCTAAAAGTAAAACAAATCCCTTGAGGTTATGTGTTGAAGAGAAAAATTACGTTGTCTAGTTTACCAAGTGAGGACACAGTAAGGCAAGATTTATATTTTCTATGCTGTTGGTTCTTTTTTTTTCCTCTGAGTAAAGTTCCACTCTAAACTCTGTATACTTTTCTGTACAGTTCTTATTTAATGGAATGGTATTCTGGAAGTGTGCATACATTTTAATCTACTGGTGTATTGCCCTGTTTTAATCCTAGAGACAGATTATGGCCAATAATTGTGCTTTCTTGTTCAGTTTTCTCTAATGCTTTCCCCTAGAATACTGAGGCATGCTTAGGTCAAGAACATGTTGGCATGCATTTCTCTGGAACAGTTTGAATTACTTCATCTTAACCTCAGAAAATGAATTTATGGCAATCTGTGCTCACCAGTGTTCTTCATTAACCTACACTTAAGTGATAAATTTGCCTTTCTAATGCAATAGAAAATTGTCAAAGAATAGTAGAATCATAAAGTTGGAAGGAAACTCAGAGTCATATAGTCCAAATCTCTGCCTGTGCAGGAAATCCACAGCTAGAATATCTCTGAGAGATGGTCATCCAACTTTTGTTTAGAAACTTCCAGCAAACGATAGGGTACCACCTTCCAAGGCAGTCCATTCCACTGTCAATTTGCTGTTCTCATTTTTCTTTACGTTGAGTTGAAAATTCCTCAGTTGTCGTTTGAATGCAATTCTCAGTATGGTGTAGTGGACAAAGTGCCAGACTAGGACTTCAGAGAACAGGGTTCGAATTCCCGCTCAGCCATGGAAACTGACTGGGGGAATGAAACTGCTAAAACCATTCCTTAAATATCTCACTTGCCTTGAAAGCCATATTAGGGCCACTATAAGTTGATCCCCACTTGACGGCACAGAACACACACACACTGCTTGAATGCACGGGTTCGTGTCTTGTCTTCTAGAGCAGCAGAAAACTAGCTTGCTTCATCTTGCTTCATTTAGAAAAACTTGCTCTGACTACCTATGGTAGGCTCTGGTGCTATGGCTGCTCCTCTGCCTCTTTCAGTAACAACAAGGAGAAAGAGAAGGTATTGCAGGAGTGTGTTAGGTGCTGATTTAGGGAGACTGGATCAACTGGGCTGTTAGGGCAAGTGGAACATTGCTCCTCATTAGGCATTGTTCTGTCTAAAGCTGCCCTCAGCCAGCCCACTCCTGCCTGCCTCATTATAGATGGAGAAGTCAGAAATCTGCCTGTTTCCATCTGCTGTATTTGTGTCTGAATGCTTTCTTGCTTGCCTGCATGTGTGTGTGAATTCAGGCTTTGTCTGTGTCCCCTAGCTCCACACACATGCACTATGCCTTCCACCCCACCAGGCACAAACTGCTCCAGATTCACCAGTTTACAAGCACCCTTGTTTCCTCAATATCCTCTGGAATGGAAGAGATAAGCTTTTGAATATGCATCATTACTCATTCTTCTGTTGAAATCAGTGGGGGAGAATCAAGCAGCAAAAAAGTAGGAAGAGAAAAAGCTGCTTCTACACTTTCTAATCTGGCTCATGCTGTAAAGTCAATTCTAACTGATGACGTCCCTTTACAAGTGTGACCTACTCAGTAGTCGTTTACATTCACTTCTTCGGGGACAGGGCAGGACGGGGTGTGTGCTGTGAGACTGTGCAGCTTGCCCAGGCCCATACAGGCTGGCTCTTCACCTGGGAAGCACAATGGGAATGAAACTCCCAGCGTCTGCTCCACAGCCAGATACGTAATTAATTTACTGAGCTATGGCTTAGGAAGAGGCAATTTCTTTGTTAAAGATCTTCCCTTCTCTAGAGTTTCCCTGTTTGTGTTGTACATGCTAATGCTGCAATGAAAAACAGCTCAAAGGAAGAACAGACTTGATACATAAAAGTTACTTCTTTACAGGAAATGTAATTTAACATACTTTTAAAACACCCTTTTTGTGTCACACTTTTTTTAGTCAGCTTCTTTGCTCCATAATTAAGAGTTTACCCCCAGGGTGAGCAATCTCAACAGAACACAGGGCTGTTTTTCTGATTTGCTTCTAGCCCAAGGGCTGCTTTTCCAGGAACTGGAAAGACTACCTCGTGTATTTAATTTTTATTTCATTTTTTAGTGTTGTGGATTTGTATTGTAAAGGCTGCTACAATGGGTTTTAGTTAACCAATTAGTTAACTGCATGCCATTATTAACTGAAAAAAGAAGGTTTTTCTTCCATCTGAAAATGCTCCCATTCTCCAGAGGCCAAAGGTTCTTTAAAATAAATATGCCACAGCACCCCCACCCGCACAGGGCACAAAGGGATTTTCTGTGCATATTCACCTCAAAACACTATAAAAGTGGAATGTGTGGCTCTGGGGCTCTAGTGGTGTTCCAAAAATGGCCTGCAATTGCATGCTGCCTATTTCAGTTCACAAAAATGGAGTATCTATTCCTCTAAAAAAAATGCCTTGTTTGCCACTGATGTTTTTGGTATTTTTCTTGCTGTCCAGGTGACATAAAGTTTATCTTGAGGTAAGCAGTGACAAATGCCTCACTGTGCTTTTTTGTCCCCTCTTCAGGCATTAAAAAAATAATAATCTTGGTTTGTTAGCCCTTCCCAGAGGAAGCTACTTATTTCCAGAATCATATCCTCTGGTAGAAAGCTTTCACTAGTTTTTTGTAACCAAAGGCTGCAGAAAACAACATGAAGCAGAGAAGTTTGATTTGACTTGATTTGACTTGATTTGACTTGATTTGATTTGATTTGTATGGCACCCTTCTCCCCATTGGGGACTTAAGGTACCTCACACTCAGTTAAAACAAGACAATTTCTGTCATATTCTAAAAAGAATTTTGCCCTGTTAAACCAAGGATTGCAGACCTACTCTCCCTATCTCCAAAATGAAGAGGTTCAAGTGCTATGTCACTTCCTTGATGCATTGGGGAAAAAGGGGGGGGGGGATTGAAAAAAGACATCCCTACCCACTCACCCCAGTTTCCTTTTCTGCATATTTATCTTGCTGTTGCTGCATGGAGACCAACTTGGCTTCTAAACAATTATCCACATTCTAACCCAGCTCGGTGAGTCCTGAGGAACAATTGTGGCTTTTTGCATTGTGTTGTAGATATGAATCCCAGGAAACCCCATTCTCCTCCTCGCCAAACCATTACCAACAGTGACAAACTAGGACACAAGCAGTGTCCCATCTGGATAAACCATAGATGAAAAACAAACCCTACCAAATTATTCCAGATGAAGTCCTACTATGTATTTTCAGAATATGAAACATTAATCAGTTCAGAAGGCACTTACATTACTCAAAGAACCCGCATTTCAATCAGGAGTCGCTTCATTTGAATCTCTTTTTTTAAGGTGGCTACACAACGTACAGGGGAGCTTGAATTATTTTGCCCAGGACTCACGTTATTCAGTTCAGTATCGAGTTATTTTAACTCCTCCACCATGGGCCATTTATTTTAAGCCGCATGTAATACCACTGTAATTTCAATCAATTTCCCTAATGTGAACTTCTCTGCTAGAGTACATTGCTCCCAATTGCTATGTTACAGTCCCATAAGGCATTCACACAGCTGAATTATCGGGCTGCTGTATCATGCATTGTGAGCAGCTTGGTGGCATGGCATCTGCTCAGCTGCAACAACATGGCTTTCCTGCGATCTAGGATGCAGTGGCTGGCTTCGCTGCCTGGAAGCTGTGGCTTAGTGCCAGGAGTCAACCAAGAGGAATGGTGGCAGCAAAGCTGGGTTGCTGCTGCTGAGCAGGTGCCATACTGCCCAGATGATGGGCAGTGAAGCTGGGCTACTGTGTCCTGGAGCTTGACACCTCTCTTCTAGGCTGGCTCCTGGTGCTGCACCACAGCTTCCGGGCAGCAAAGCCAGCCACTGCATCCTAGATCGCAGCAAAGCTGGGTTGCTGCAGCAGCCTGGCTTCACCACCCATCAGTGGGGCAGCAAAGAAAATGGTAACAGTGATTTGTAATCACATGACTGTCACATGTTTATAAATCAAATTAAATAACACAAATATATTGTGGGGTGTATCCCTAATGTAACCAGGCCCTCAGTTAATTATGAAATAGTCAATCAGGTCTTTCACTTGCCAAATGCCAAAGAAAGAAAGAAAGAAAGAAAGAAAGAAAGAAAGAAAGAAAGAAAGAAAGAAAGAAAGAAAGAAAGAAAGAAAGAAAGAAAGAAAGAAAGAAAAGGTAGGACGTAACACATGATAACAATGCAACCAAGATAAAATATTCTAATACACAATAACATAGATATTAGCTAATAGTTTTAAAAGTGCATATTATCTTCAGAAGATGAGAAAAAATTCCTCTTCTCTAATGTTAAATTGATGTATTTGATAACCCTAAATGTAGTATTATAATCAGTACCTGCCAGTGATAAGAGTATTTTGTTTAGGGGAGACTAAACAACAACAACAACAAAATCCCTAATACAGATAACCAGGGAGTCAAGATATTGGGTTCTTTGGCTCAAGTATAATGGATGTTTTAAGACAAAGTCAACTAGGTTCTCTATCGTCTGCCAGCCAGGACAGCATCTATTCATGTGAGGCTGGCCATTATACTGTCCTTTTGTCTCCATCTATGGTGAAGTTTTTTATCTACATTTAGTCACTAACTCTTTAAAACCATGAAGGCAGATAAAAGTGAAGTCTAGTGGCAGGAGCCCAGAAGAGGTAATGAGATGTTTATTACAATGGAAATTAACTACTTGTATACAGGTAACCTGGTAGTCAACATCAATTAGACATTTTATATAATATCCTATAGACCCTTGTAATTGAATATGATGCTGAAAAACTCTGTTCAGAAACAGATCAATGATTTCAGTAGCCTTTTAATCTGGCCCCATATTTCCGAATGACTGTAACAGTGAGGATAAGATGGGGAACTTTGTTGGGTAGATATAGAGCCCCCTAGCACTTTTGTTTTAAACTAGTGATATTTTAAACATTGTTCAGGTTTAATTGTATCTTGATATTCATGTGTTAATTTATTTATTGTCATTTTAAATATATAAGTATATGTAGTTGTGTGCCATCCAGAGTCTCTTCACTGGGAGAAATGTGGGATATAAATAAAGTAAATAAAGTGAATGAATGAATGAATGAATGAATGAATGAATGATTAGAAACTTGTGTTGTTCTGAGTCTGGAATTGTGTCTCTGAATGTGAATATAATGGCTGAAATTCTGGATATAATGACTACAATTCTGTTGTTTAGTATAGCAAGTCACAAGTAGAGTAGTCCCATAGAATTACTGGAGCTTACAGAGACATTGACTTACCATATCCCCACTAATTTAATGAGGCTACTCTAGTTCTGACTGACTGCACTAAACAACAGGATTTCGGGCAATAAGTTATATCCAACACAGTGTACCTGGATCAGTATGAAAGAAATGGCAAACATAGATGAGGAAGTACTCATTTATTCTCAGGGAAAAGACAGAAGCAATTTATATTCAGCACAACTTCTGTCAGTCAGGGAATTGAGATTTAAACAACAAAGGCTATAATATGCATTTAAGTCCATCTTGTTCCAGAGTTTATAGAAGCAGATGCTGTACAGGAATTAAAAGTTCACAGATCAAACATATCAATATATTGTTTCTCACCGCATTATGCTCCTGCCAAGGTGATAAAAAGCAAAGGGAATGAAAATTGTCTCTATGAGAACCACAAGGTCAGTGTAATAGCTGAGTATGTCAACTATTTTGCAAATAGGTTTAAAGGCTATGACCTAAAGTTAGGGATAAGCTGACTCTGCAAGGACTTATTTCCTTGCTCCTTTAATGTTGATCTTGCTGATAATGATTTACCACGACCTCAATGGTAAAATGTTTCAAAGGGGGCGGCCATGTTAGTCTGTTTTAAACTTCATCAGATGCTAAATGTGTTTCCTCTGCTTTCCTCTCAAGTGTTTACCAATACACATCTTCAGTTTTATACAATGATGGACAAATTTACTTTTTAAAATGACATCTCTCGTAATACCTCAGCCTACTTGGCTTCAGCCATGCTGGTTGAGGCATTCAGGGAATTGTAATTCCTAAAAGCAACCACAGAGCCAGATCTCATCATCATCATCATCATCATCATCATCATCAATAATAATAATAATAATAATAATAATAATAATAATAATAATAATAATAATAATAATAATAATAATAATAATAATAATAATAATAATAGAAGAGTTCAGCATTTGGGTGTTTACACGAGATACGTGCACACACAGAGTAAAGTGACAGGGGAGCAAGTTTTTCTAGTCCTCTGCCCAGAGGTGTGTTTCTTTGAAGGTGGATGTGGAATCAATTCACTAGACTCGATTTTGTATATGTGAACACCCCTATCCACATTATTTTTTTAAAAAATCTGCTATTGGATATAGTGCTACACCAGAGAACAAGATTTTTTTTAAAAAAAATAGATAAAAGCATTGCAGTCACTTACTGAAAAAGCCAGCGCCACACCAAAGGGCTGATTCCAAGCCACCAGTGAGCCAAGCCCAGACTTCCTTCCCTCCCCTTTCAGCCCCCACCACTGTCTTCCCCTCCCCTCTTGTCCCTCAACCAACCTCTTCTCCTTGCCCCATCAAAACTCTTCCTGCTTTTTTATTTCCCTCAATCTCCTGCCCCCACACCACTCCCGCCCTCACCTCTTCCCCCCTCTTTCCCTTTCCACCCCTTTCCCTCTCCATTCAATTCATTTCCTCTCATCCTCCCCATCCCATTGGCCGGTACACGGGGGTGGGGAGAAAGCTATCTAGGATGGGGACATCCTAAATAGCTTTCTCCCCACCCCACCCCACCCCGAGTACTGGCCAATCAGAGCCACTGCTTGGAAGCAGTGGCAGTGGGCGGGGGAGGCAACAGAGTGGCAGTGGCAACACACACACCCCAATCCAAAAATCGTATGATCTTACAACGATTTGTTTTTAAATCCCTCTCCTGATTGATTTCATCAGTGGGATGAAATATTACTTATGTAAGTGAAACCTACTTCAGCGCCAGCCTGAAATTTAGGAATGTGAATCTCAGAGCATCTTGTTTTCAGACAGACGCTAAGGGCAAAAATCAAGCCTTTCTCTGCACATTGAGATTTAAGTATGCTCCCTACACCTCCCTGGAGATATCTCATGAGAAACCTTGCAAGATTTTTTGGATGTTTTGTAGCCATTTTTTTTTCTAGAAGAAAAGACAAGCAATGCAGGAATCAGGCAAATTTTTCCTAAATGGGATTCACCTCAAAAGGGCAGTAAAAACACAAAGCATCTCCCCGCCCCGCCCCCCAGGATTCACCTGGAAGTGTCAGAAGAAATTCCAAGGCTCAGGAAATTATGAAGAATAAATTTTTTTGGAAGTATTCATCGCCTCTAGGATGAAAACATGTTGGTGAATTTACGGGGGTGGGGAGCGTTTTGAGGGAAAGAAGTCCACAATGTTGTGGCATTTTAAAGACTAATAAGTTAGTTTCAGTGTCAGCTTTCATGGATCAAAATCCCCTTCTTCAGAAACCAAGTGGATTTTGATCCAGGAAAGCTCATCCTGAAATAAACTGATTCTTCTTCAACATCACACATTATTTTCTTCTTGGTCCTATACCCAGCTTTTCCGTTTAATATGGCCTATTTCTTTACAAATTAGTGAAAACTTAAAAACACACACACACATTTATCACCTTCACACCTTTCAGTCCTGAGCATAGACCTCCTGATCACAGGTGTCAGTAGTTACACATGTAGAAGGCAGATGGTATAATATTCAATCGCTTCTAGCTGACAACTAATGAGTCACCACTGGGACTGTCAAGGGGCACATGCCCTGTGGCTTGGCCCATACATGAGAACCCCAGGAGGGACTTGTTAATTGCCAGCTAGAAGCGACTGAATGTTATGCTGTTTGGCTTCCACATACATAACAAAGCAGCAAGATTTCAGGCACTTTTACATAGATTTCTGAACTTGCGATGTGGTCTGCTTGATAAGCCCATCCATTCCTAGTTACAGATTCAATTCACAGCATCTTCAGGAGAAACTGGAAAAAACTCAGATCTAAAATCTTGGGGAACTGATACTAGTCAGTGTACAAAGTATTGAGCTAGATAGGTCAATAATCTGAAGTTGTATATATAATATAAGTTGTATATAAGTTGTAGATTCATATATTCCAATGGATCAAACAATTTATCTGGTTTTTTGTTGTTGTTGTTATGGGCCATCAAGCATCTTCCGACTTACAATGATCCTAATAGGGTTTTAAGTTTTGTGAGATGTTGAAGGAATGGCTTACCATTGCCACACACACCCAGTATGATTTAATTGCTGAGTAGGGATTTGAAATCCAGTATCCTGAGTCCTATTTGTGTACTTTTGTAGAACAGGAAGTTGAATTGTATATAGTGCTTAGTGCTTTTATATAGGCTGGGGCTGGAAACCTGTGTCCCTTCAGATGTTGTTGAACTCTTTACTCTTATCAGCTCCAGCCAGCACGTCAAATGTGTTGGGCAGTCTAGTCCAGCAACATCTGAACAGTCATGGGTTCCCATCCCAATATACAGTTGTGTATTGGAGCTAGAACTCATAGGATTGAAGACAGAGGAATAGATTTGACTACAGGGATTATGACACAATTTGTCACCTCTCTCAGGGCTCTCTGTCCCCTCTGAATAGTGATAGTAAACACACATTTTCTCTTTAAATAGTATGCTGTTACAGTGTACCTCTATTGTAACACAAAGTGTTTCAGGGTGGCTTGATCTTGGCTGGACAATCAAGATCCATTAGCTTTACAAACAACCTGCTTCTGATAGAAACAAACTTGTCTAGAACTAATTTGTTGATATGAATTGCTCTGTCTATCTGCATTTTGGACCCTGCCTGTTGGGGGTCTGGCTATGATTACTCTTACAATGAGCACTGGCAATTCCAAACACACCACTGTGCTTCTGCAAATATATAGTAAAGTCCAATTGTCAGTGTATACTTGCTCTTTAATGATGTGTCGGTTGTGTTTTTATGTGGATGCCTGCTTGCAGGATCAGGATAGCATCCATGAACCCAATCAGAGCTTCATGAATGAGCAACAATTTGACACTAAGACTTACATGGTTTCCCTTATGCAAGCATACATCAGCTGTAGGGTTCTGTGCATTGTTTCAGTAATCAGGTAAGCTAATAGGATCCACATTCTGCATGTGAGTTCTTGAAAGGTTTATGAGTGGCAAACATTCTTTGCTAGCTTGAAGAATTGGTCAAAATTAGTTGGAGCTACGTGACGCACATATTGCACCAACATGGCAGAAATGAGACTTACAGTCAACCCTCGACTTACGAACGGCCCTAGTTATGAACATTTCGACTTACGAACCGCTCTGATAGAAAAATATTGCCTCGACTTGCGAACTTTGCTTCGAGTTATGAACCGGAAAAAAAACGCGCGGGAGGCGGGGAAAGCGCGAAATTTGAATTTTCAGTTAAAGGTGTCTGTTCCCTCCTTCCCTCCCTCTTTTCTTTCTTTTTTTAACCTAAGTCATCTTAGGTTAAAAGGAAAAAAAAGAAAAAATTCTGCCCCTAGTGGTAGGAACGGATTAACCGGCTTTGCATTAGTTCCTATGGGAACTAATGCTTCGACTTACAAACCACCCCTCAACCTAAGAACCAAAAACAGCCGGAATGGATTAATTGGTTTTCAATGCATTCCTATGGGAAATGCTGATTCGACTTACGAACTTTTCGACTTACGAACGTCCTTCCGGAACGGATTAAGTTCGTAAGTTGAGGGTTGACTGTATTTAGCTGCAAGCTCTTTATCTCCAGAAAGCAGATCCCAAACTTACAGGAACTTGTGCCTGGGAAGGCGCCCCTGTCAACAATTAGCAACAAAGTGCATCATCACAGTGCAGATTGACCTGGATTTCTAATCTGACAACCCAAAATCTTACCTTGTCAATTGCTGTGCTTCAACTGCTTTGCAATAGCTGTTGAACTTCCAGGAGGCTGGGCCACACTCAGAGTGAAGCAATAGAATCTGTTAATGTTAATTTAAATAATCATTATTTTAAGAACCACAGATACTTACCATCCACCTGAAACTCAACAAAATTGAAAAGTAAGTGGACATAATGTGCTTGACTGGGTGGAGATGCAGGTTCTAGTCTTATGTAAAGCCCAAAGCTCCCTGGGTGAACTTAAATCTTTCAGTCTAGTCCAGCCATTCCCAAACTTTTTTTGGTCACAACCCTTTTAGGAGCTCTTCATAGGTTCCAGGTTCCCCTATCAGACAAGGATACAACACAAACAGATGAATAGAAAAATAGAATAGAAAAATTTCCAGTCTGTGGCCCCCTTCAGATGTGCCAAGCCCCCCCCCCCCCCCGCAAAGGGATCATACAGCCCCTATTGAGAATGGCTACCCACCATACTGGGTTTTGGTGAGGATAAACTGAAGTGATAGGTAAGGGAAACCTAAAGTATGTATGTCCCTTTTTTTGGAGGAAGGATGGGATTTAAGTGTAATTAAACAAACTATAATAATTTTAAAAATCCATATTATGACATGTAAAAAAACCTGATATTCTACTGTCCATTGTAAATTAGTTTACCTTTTAAGTCATGTTTTGATGGCTTTAACTATAAATATTGAATAGCTTCCATTTTTGGAAGACCCAGGTTTCTTCTCACCAGCTTCTGCTTATGTGCATGGTTAACATAGACAGTCTATTTTATCATGGATACCTCTGGAGAGAGAGAAAAATATCTTGAGTCCTTAGTAAAGTATAGTAAAGTACAGAATAGTAAAGTTCCCACCTATCAAAAGGTACCAAGAATCTGCAGTGGTGGTGGGGTCTCTTTGGAAAGGTGTTTTTTTAAATAGCCTAGAAAGAGAATAAAACCATACAATTATTTCCAGTATGAGTGGCGTAGTGTGCAAAGTGTACAAGATGAGTTCAGTTTCCAGAAAGCTATCTCCCTACCTATGTAACTCAAAATTTTACCTTTAAGACTTAGAGATCATATGATACATTACAGGCCTGAATGAGCTGAAGCCAAAAGCATAGCGCTGAACAGATCTTCCACAAAATGACATATAGCTCAATACCATTCTACTGCTATGTTTTCAGTAGTAATTAAAACCCTTTAATTAATGGAAGGTGATGAAAATAATTTTATCTCCTCCCAGTCCTTTGCCATCATCTCCCTGAGAATCTGTGACCTTGGCTGAATAATTTTCATAGGGATTATGTGTAGCGCACCATGAGCAATCCTCATTATCTTGCAAGCAGTACCCAGGAATGACCTTTTCCTTGCTGTTCCAATATACACAGGTAATGGTTTGGTATTTTATTTTATTTTTTAAAGGCTCATTCTGTTAGCACTGCACCAGCTGTCAGATCGTGTTGATTTAACTCCACAGTAACTTCTTTTTCCAGTATTGTTTCCATAGCTCAGTACTGCTTCAGTCATGTCCCAACTGACTGTTCCTTCCATTTATGCAAAATGGGGTCTCTTTACAAATCCTGCTGATGGTATAGTAGGCAATTGGCATTATGCCTTGGTACATGAATTTAATATTCATCAATATTATTTTCAAGTGGTATTGATCTGTTTGCTGCCCTTGTTAAAAATATCTACCATGTGTGGTTCTTTACCTGATTTATAGTTCATGTGGAAAGCACATATTTGCTGCTTCAGCACTCTAAAGCAGATTCTACATAATGCTGAAGACGAGGGTTTGGTAAAGTTAAGTTGAGCTTGTTCCTTTTAAAGTCTTCGAAGGAATATTAGGGATATAATTCCTGGCAACTGCTATTCCACATCTATGCACCATCTTTTCAAGTGTTTGTGAAAAAACTGAATAATCTAATCCTTGTGTCTCCACCCTGGCACTCACTCCATCTACCTACTCGCAGTTATTACCGAAGTGCCTCTAAGCCAAATGCTAGGGGTCCAGCATAAACTATGTCCAGCTGTGGGGCAGACAGAAATTAAGGTTATTGCAGCCAAGCTACATCTTAGGCTTGACAAATGTAGCAGAACTGTGCAACTGATCTCTATTTCTGCTTCAGATCTCTACATGCCGGAAATAAAGCTGTAGGGCTGTTCTTTCAGTGACATGCAAGAGAGTGGGTCCCGTTGTCTCAGTTCAATATGAGGTGGGTAGATCCCATGAGCAGCTCATCTTTGCAAGTCAGGGTGATGGCAGCAACAGCAAGATCATAGTACCAAGACTTGCTTTGATGCCTGTGTCAAGTGGGTGACATTTCTGTGCAGCTGTTCTTCAGGGAATCTTCTTACTAACTGTGTGAATGTTTCAAAGTGAAGTTGGAAGGCCTGAAATGGAGCTCAAATTGAATCCAGGCTCTCTGAAGCACTGAGTATTGGTTTGGCTCTTTGGGGATTAAAAATACTGGATTATTTGGTGGTGGTTGTTGTTGTTTTTTAACTCTCACTGAGAAAATAAGGGTAATAGTGTAGCATGACCAGGAAGCCCAAGGAAGAAAGATATTGACAGTGAAGTGTCAGTAAGAAGCCTCAGCTCTCCTGGAAGGTCTAACCATGTTAGATGAAAGTTAGATGAGTCCTTGGATGAAATCAAGAGATCGAAAGCAGAAGATTGACATCGAAGTGCCAAAGAAAAACCTAAGCTCTCTTGGAAACCAAAATTCCTCTGTAGTTATGAACCATGGTTGTGTTGTGAGAGAAGCACGTTAGAAATGATGGAGAAACATTGCTATTCACTCCCACTGAATTTCCAGGAAATCGAGTGACAGTGGACTAGAGAATTTTTCCCCCTTTATTTTCTTTTGGGCAGCTGCAGATTTCAAGCCAGTCAATCGAGTACCTGCACATGTGTGAAATTTGTGCCATTGCGTGATATTTCAGTTGGGTCGGTCACAGTAGCATTTAGAATAGGATCTAAGCTGCCTAAATTCCACATCTCCTAGCATGGGAAGGAAGGAAGGAAGGAAGGAAGGAAGGAAGGAAGGAAGGAAGGAAGGAAGGAAGGAAGGAAGGAAGGAAGGAAGGAAGGAAGGAAGGACACTACATTTCACCCTCCCTCATTCCCCTTCCAGGACATAGTATTTTATTTTCTCCATTTTCATTTTTTTCACTTTTCAGACAAATGCAAATACATACAAATAACTTCAAAATATTTGTTACAAAAGGACTAAGATGGCCTACAAATTGTCTTGAGGTGAATGAGTTGTGATTATGTAAGACAAATAATATGGACCAAATTGAAGTGGGTCATATTCACAAACACTGAGTTTCAATGTTTTTTCCTTTTTATTGTGTTTTCATGAAGCAGAATATAAGTGCAGGTATACACAACTTTCCTCTAACATAGCACATGGATGAAAACCCACATTTTTTAAATCTCTCCTCCACCCCCATCTCCTTCTGCAAGTTTCATAGACTTCTAAGAGTGAACATTGGGGAGAATACAGGTTCTTACAGCTGAACTCGAACACATACATAGTAAAAACTGACAAACCAACTGTGGCAAATGAAAGAACATGCAATAAATCAAAACAAAATGGAACCAAAGGAAACTTTCAGGTGTTAATTTTCAATTCTGGCTCTGACTTTTTATCTTTGGCATCTTAGCTGTAAACATATTTGCATTCATTAAAGAAAAAAACATAGTTATTTCCGCACAACATTTTCCTAAGTAAATAGACTTAGGATCACAGTAATTTGCTTCAGTACAAATTAAAGCTGACATTCACACTTGACTGCAAAATTTTCAAATCTGACATCCTATCACTGTTCACTTCAGGTGCAGGAAAAGCTTTGAGGTATAAAAATGTCAGCTTCCTTATCATTTGCCCTTACTGCTATATATTATATATTCATTGTTATTTACTAACCTCAAGAGAATATTTTTGTTATTAGGTGTTTTTATATGCTTTAAATAAATAAAAAAACCTTAAGGATGACAGGCACTGTGTGACTGTAAATAAATATTATTATGGTCTCTTGGTTTAGTTGAAATATGTACAACCTAAATGGCTGTTTTCTGGAAGATGTCCCAGGAAATTGTTATTGCTTAATAACATTAAATGTTAATGTCTCAGACTTAATTTGCACATTTCTATGAAAGCATATATTCATTGCTTCATAGTATAATGGGGTAAAAATCCTGAACATTTCTGAAGCTAAAATATTCCCCCAGTCTCTCTCTGGGTTTTATTTCAAGTATGTTTTGGTTCGAACCCAAAAATCCCCACAGTTGTACATAAATGCAGAGCTTCCACAATTTTGTTTTCTCACTTCAACTGCATGTAGTCCATTGGATGCTCAGCATAATTTGCCCCCTCCCCTTGGGTGTGAGCTCTCATGCAGTTCTCAGAGTCCTGGTATATGTCTGGGCAGCTCCATAGATACACACCAGAAGGCAAAAATGCATTATCCCTAAGCTGTTATTTTGGCAGCAACCAGAGACATAGGGTTGTGGAGGGGTATAGAGATACATTGGGGTGCAGGAAAATAACAGATGGAGAAGGAAAAAGATGCAAACTTGTCGGATAACTTCTGCTGTCTTATTTCCTTCCAGTGGTCTCCTCTTTCATCTTCATTTTCCTTGAATTATTAGCCAAGTTTTATGTTACAAGACTGCAATAATCATAAAATATAGACTTCAGTTTGGCAAAGGCTGTACAAAGGAAGGCCATCAGATCAATCAGAGGTTTAGTTTTGGTACTTTCCAAAGATCCATGACTGACCAAGCTTCAGTACTCATCATGAAATGGTAGCCTTCACCAGGTCTTAAGAAAACAGCTGGATATGAATACTACATGACACCGATCTTTCTAGCCGCTGCTGACTGCTGGTTGAAATAGGCAGGAAAGAATTTTTTTGTGAGACCAATTTTGAAAAGCTATGTGTGCACACTGGAAATTATGAGCACTGATTGCTTTTCTTTGCCACATTCTCCCTTAAGCAGGCCTCCTCATTTATGTGGCATTTGTTAATATAGTCAGATTATTAATTATATTCAATGGAGGCATCTAGGACATGGTTCTATACAGGGAAAGGAAATAACTGGAACATTAAGGTATTATAAACATTAAACATTAATGTTTAGAATGCAAAGATGCTTAAATATCCTTTTAAGTATATCTGTACTTGTGGTTTTGCTGTTTTGGCATCAATGCAATAGTGTCCAGCCATTTTAGGTAATATTGGGGCAGCAATTTTCATCCTCCAAAATGGGCATCATTGGAGGTAAAGTGCATATTGTGGAAGCATATGCTTATACTGCCTGGAGAGGTCAAGGTGCTGACAATCACTGTTTCTGATTTCCAGTTGTTTTTGCTATAATGCTATTGTATGTTAGAATAAATGTAGTTTACAAGTTTTGTGATATGTATGAATAGCAGCATTAAAGTGACAGTAGCACATCTCTGATTCACCACCCTCAAGGTTAAGAACACAGTCCTGGAGTACTAAAATTCTTATATCGCATTTAGTCTGATCTTTAAAGAAAATGAAATTGATGTATCCATGTTGCTGTTTTTAGAGGAGTTTTCTGGTCATCTGGCCAACTGTTTCAAATTATACTACAGTATTCCCTTGAACTGCATGGTTTGAGCAGCATGGTTTTGGTTATACATGGATTTTGAACTACGCTGGGGCCCGGCGTCTCTAACCTCAGTGTTGTTGAAGGGAGAAGTGTACACATAAAATAAATGTCCAGTCTTAGCAATCCAATGTCATTTCTCCTTAATTACTTTTTTTCAATAGTTGTGGATCAGTAAATAAATGTTAGTGCTTTGAAAATCATATCTTCAGTGCAAGACAGCCCATAATTAGTGGTAGACAGGGACCCAAATCTTCTTATCTAGTTACACTGATGTAGTACAAACCATTTAACTTATGGATTTAAATTGCCCCAAGTTACAAAATCACTGTAGATGCTATCTACCCTGTTTCCCCCAAAATAAGACCTAACCTGAAAATAAGCCCTAGTGTGATTTTTCAGGATGCTCGTAATATAAGCCCTACCCCAAAAATAAGCCCTAGTTAAGTGAAACCCCGCCCTCCACCATTGTGCAGCAACCAGAAGAAGATGACATGACTGTATTTGAATAAATGTAGATTGTTGTACATGAAAAAAATAAAAATTCCCCTGAAAATAAGCCCTAATGTGTTTTTTGGAGCAAACATTAATATAAGACCCTGTCTTATTTTCAGGGAAACACGGTATCAGTTGCATACTGAGTTGTATAACTCAGTGTCTACAGTCATTTCTTAACTTGGGCCAATTTGCCTCCAAAAGGTACACCAACTGCACAGATATGTGAGGGGATTTTGATGAGTGGTTTAAAACTTAGGTTGGCTTGTCATCCTCATAAGGAGGACATTCCTACCAACTCAGTGCTTCATCTACATCCCCCTGCAACATATTTTACATGATTTCTGAGGAATTCCAGGAACAGATTTTTAGGGTTCAAACAAAGAACCTCAGAGTGATAGACGTGACTGTAAGGCAGTACTGTATGAAGGTTAACACTGTTTGGTGTACAGAAAGTAGGCTAAGACCCAAGCCACATTCATAAAACATTGTTATATATATTTTAATGTTGGCTTTTTACTGTGCTTGTTTTATTTGCAATTAAAGCAAAATGTCTCCTTTGCGAATGATGTCACTTACTATCATCATCATCATGCTGGATCTTTTGTCTTCTTATTACATTTCACAATCCCTTTATACAGATATAAGTATATCTAAATGTATGCCTATTGACTAGTCGCCAAGTGGCTTCTCCAGAAGAATTAGATTTCCAGCACCCTGAAAACTAAGACATTATTTGACTTGAATCCTAATTTATTGCATACCTTCCCATGGAGATATGTATAAGTTGCCCCACCTCTGGAGCTCATGCTGCTTACACCTCAGACAAGATGGCAGTCGTGCTTCAGTGATATATGTAATGAAAATCATTTACCCTTCCAGTTTCTCTTGCCCACTCTTCTCATTTTCTCTCAAAGATGGATTAAGAATGTGGGACATGCAAGGGATTAAATAAATTCCTATGTGGTAAATTTAAAGACTGTTAGCAGTGTTCCCTCTAATTTTCAGCTCTGCTGGGCAGGGCTCTGCCCCTCGCACGCATATGCAACTCCACCCCCTGTGGGGTTCCACCACGGCTGGAACTAAAGGGGCTGAAAACAATTGCTGTAGGTGCAGGGAGGAGGAGGAGCCCTGTGCAGAGGGAGGCAGGGTTGCAGGCATGCAGGCGCACACCTTAGAGCAGGGGTCGTCAACCCCCGGTCCACGCCCCGGTGCTGGTCCGTGGGCTTTCCGGAACTGGGCCGCGGATACGGATCTCCGTCCCCCACATGCACATGCGGTGGGTGTGTCACGCTTGCGTGGGGGGGTGTCACGCTTGCAGTGGGCATGTCATGCTCGTGTAGGGGGCGTGTTGCGCTCACGGTAGACGTGTCGCGCTTGCGAGGTGGCTGTCACGCTCGCGGAGGCGTGTCGCGCTTGCGCGCATGTGCGTGAGCGTGACACCCCCCGTGAGCACGACACCCCCCCGCGAGCATGACATGCCCACCGCGCTCACGCGGGGGTGCCCCCGCCCCCGGGCATGGAGTCCGCTCCCCCCAACTGGTCCACGGCCCCAAAAAGGTTGGGGACCACTGCCTTAGCGGGAACCTTGACTGTCAAGCATGTTTTTCATGGTTCTCTGTCTGTGTTTGAGTGCTTGCTTGCTGACTTCTGGATGTGTCAGAACAGTTAGTAAGATACAATAAAGCTACAATAATTATGTGATAAATTCGTATTCAGGTAGGGATGTGGAAATCTGTCACTCTCACTTTCTTATGCAATCAGATTTTTTTTCAACCTCATTTTTTCCATCCCCTATATGAATATATTTACGATTTTCAGAAAATTCTTCAAAATGTATCTCCTTTATTTGCATAGAGATGACTATGTTGTGTCTGCCCATCACATCAGTGTTAAATCTAGTCAGAAAAGAAGGGTGTGGAGAGAGGTCGCAACTCTACTTCAGGACTAATTGGGTTGTTAAGAGTCCTAGGCAACGAGTCTGCCAGTTTCACTTTTGTCCACATTCAAGCTTCTAATTTTGTTAAGCTCTTCTAAATATACTTTTAATAATTTTTTCATTCACGTTTAGTGAGAAGCATTGTGTCACTGTATACCAGATGACAGACAACAGTACCAAAGGAAGGGCTGTCATATTTGTATCCTGGTTTTAAGGGTGCTCTAGGGCTTTGTTTGGACTGCATTTTTTTTCAGTGAGTCCGCTGGATCCACAACTCTGTGATTAACATGCAGATCAGAACACAGTTATCTTTTGAATTTCACACCAGTCTGAATTTTGCAATGCAGATCTTTACTCAGGGGGTGCACCAAAACACACATAAAACATTATCCCCTAGGTCCAACTACAACTAGAATCCTTTTAGTAATTTACATGTGTGGGAGTTAAAGTGTGTAACTCACCACAGTGAATTGTCTGTATCAATGTGGTGTCAGTTGCACTACTAGGTATAAACCTCCTGTCAGGCACCTGCCTTGTAAGTCCAACAGCACCCTATTCGTTTGCAGCAATTCATATCTGTGAGGCATATAAATCATGCAATGTCAATAGTCAACAAGATTCTGGCCTACATTTAGAAATGCATACTTTGAGAGAAAACACATTTAGAATAGGGGTGTAAGTTCTGATTTTATTTCCTTCTTGTTCAGTAAAGAAGAGAAAATATTTTTTCTCTTTAATGACAGGTGAGGTGTTGTTGTTTTTCTTACCAATTTTAGACATTTCTGAGGCTGGGTTTTCTATATTATTGGGGGGGAAATCATTAATAGAAAAATGCCATCATTGTCTAAAACCTCAATGAATTGTACACAAAACTTCTATTTATCTGTTATTATTTATTCATCTTTTATCTTTATATTTCACCTTTGCTCCACTGAACACAAGCTGGATTACATGGCTCTGTCTCTGATTACTTTATTGTTTATTTCTTCTAAGCCTGACTTCTAATTATGTCACCTGTTATACTGATGCCTCATCTGTGACTCTCAAGCAGCCATTCCCTAAGAAAACAAGCACACACACCCTTTCTCCCTCTCCCTCTATGCCATTAGACCTAAAAAGACACAGGCGCAAACAGATTGAACCACTGCATTAGTTGATCACAGAATACCTTAGTTCATATATCATATTCCTCAGGTTCAAATAGCCACACAGGAGACAAGCACATGCCGAGATCTTTGACCAGTCATCCCGTCAATTTCTCCCAGCAATCCAAATTGCTCAAAAACAAAACTGCTTCATTAACCAGCTACTTTAGTTTTTAATATTTTGCTGACTAAAAAGTATACATGCATGCAAATACACATTCCAATTTAGCAATGGTCTCTTACTGTCCCTTTTCTTACCTTTCTAAGGTAGTAATTGCATAGTCAGTCCTGATGGATTAAGCTAGAATAAAGATGAGAGTAGCAGAGTTTTAAACATGGATTTCATAAGGCTGTGCCAGGAGGAACATGATCTTATTGTTTTACTATTTATTTTCAAATATCTCTTCATATCATGTTTGTATTTTATTTGAAACATGTTCACTTAAAAGGGTTTAAAGGGTTATTTCATTTGATGCACTGTGGTGACCTGAACTTCTGCTTTGAAACAGTGTTGTTCGCTGTAAGAATAAAACAAGTTTGTTGTACTAATTGCGGGTTAATTTATCCAAGCAAAAGACTGTGACCTCAGGGACACATTTTATAATTAATTCGCTCCTGCTTTTTATAACAAAGACATCCTCTTCCCATCTCTTAATGACAGGATGTTGTGCTTAAAATGGTTACTTTGGTTAATTCCACTGAAATTGTTCACAGGATTATGTAGCATCCAGAATCATAGAGCTCCTCAAGAAGATAGCCCTTCTGTTGAGTAATAAAAAGATTAAAGCCTTTAAGCAATAATTAAGTGTGACCAACCATTCATTCTTGGTTAATTATGTCTGAAAACCACTTTTTTTTATATCCGAGGGAAATAATCCTTACTTTTGACCCTCATGGGCCACAATAATAACTGTTTTAACAGTACCTCATCGTAATTATAATCTAAATGTCAACCAGGAAACACATCAAATCCATTTGTACTTCTGGCAGTCCAACAATACTTGTGTCTGCTCAGATGTAAATCCCATTAACTTTAATAGAAATTACACACATAAAAATGAGTGTAGGTTTGCAACCTGAAGTGATATGATTTAGAAATGGTCATTTGGTAAAATTTTAAACTACTGTTCTGTACTCAGTCTGCACCAAAGGCTTTCAAAAAGACTCAAAAAGGACTTAGGTTGATCAGAACAATGACTGCAGTGGCCATTATATTATATGTATTATACCTTAAATGCAGAGTCTGGCAGATTTCCCCCCCCCCTTAAATTATGAGTTGTAGATGCACCACAAATAAAATAACATTGTTTGGTAGAACTGCTTGCCTATAGGTCCCCCAATTGATTGATTCCCCCCACAACGATTCTTGGCTATAATAAGCATCACTTTATGAGTGCTGCCTTTGCAAAAGTGTCCAAAATTGGTTTTCTATCAAAGTCTGAAACAGCAAAAATAGACCACAGTAGGAAACTAAAAGTAGCTACCAAGGTGAAGTTCCAGAATGTTTAATTCTTACAGCATGAATTGGATGTTTACCTGAGTGTCACATCACTGAATATACGCATATGCATTCTTTGAAATTCAGCTCAGGTAAAGGCCTGTTGTTTAGTAAAGTACATTTATGAAATAGAAATATAAAAATTTAGATTCCTCAGTCATGGAATTCACTTAACCAAACTTCAGATGTGCCTACAGGCATCATGTTAAAACTTATTTTTCAACCGGCAACTCTGCTTTCCCTCCTCTTCTCATTCACCCATGAGGTATTATCTGAAAGGCTTCAAATTGACCCTGGGAGTGTGACAAGGATGAGCAGACTATACCAGAGGTGGAGAATTGTCGTGCACCCCCAATGTCCCTAGTTTGTTTCCCTCAAACCCAGGTCTACTTCTGGGCACGACTTTCTTAATTCTCCATACACCAACTGCCACCAGTGGATCTTTATCCACACTTCACCAATAATGCTGCCTGGACACGTGTTGTCAAATATAACTGATTATTCATTGTGTAGTTGTTGAATCACATAAGTATATTAATAGATGTTGTATAATGTTGCACTCATTACTTGGATATTAAACACGTTTCTTTATTGGTATTACTTTTCATATAAATCACTGTTAATCACTGGAATACTATCAGATGACTGTCTATTCATTTTACTTCTATCTTTTAACAATACTTTAATTCATAAACCAACTCTACCACGCCAACTTTCCAATCTCTCTCATAAACCTCTCTAAACCTCCTCTCTCCTTCTCTCTCAGTTTCCAACTGTCTCTCTGACTCCGCCCTCCTGTCCTCTCATAGGCTCCAGCTCTAGAGCTACACATGACGGACAGGTGGGACATGGACATTCCGCCACAAGAATGTATAATGTTCACATTCCAGCTTAGCTAGCACAGCCAATGCAGCCCAGTTGCATCCCCAACAACATCTGGAGGACCACAGTTGCCTGTCCCTGGACTAAACTAACTTGGTAGTACACATATCTTATGATTTATGTTTGGGAAGATGGATAGCCACTTATTTGTGGCAAATTTGTATGATTGTGTACTGCTTGAAAGAGCGGAAAAATCTATATTTCCATTTCACCAAAGAAGAAGTGTTCCTAAGGGGAAAGGGGAGACTTCCTTGCTGAAGGAACCATATTTTGCCAGAATAAGCTCATTGTATGGCTTATACCTGACTATTTCCAGATTTAGGCCACTGTCAAAACAGATATGCATGGATGTTTATAGTGCATATACAGTACAGTGGACCCTCGACTTACGCACGGCTCCACTTACGGACTTTTCGAGTTACGGACTTCTCCAGCCGCAAAATTTCACTTCGACTTGTGGCCGGAGAATCGACATAAGAACAGAAATAGGCAGGGGGGAAAGGCGGGCAATTCAACTTTCTAACTCTAGGTGGCGCCGAGGCTGCTTCTTTGTGCTGTAGGTCTGTCGGCCATTACTGTATATAGGGTGTGTCACAGTTGAGAGAGCTCCTGCTTTCCAAGTGCACTTAAAATTGTAAAGGACAGATGAGAACCTTTGAACCCGAAGGCGCGGGTCTACTCGCGAGTAAGCGCCGCCAAAGGAGCGGGTCTACTCGCGAGTAAGCACGGCTTTGCAAGCACGGGAAGCCTCTGCAGAACCCCGGGAGGCTTCAGACTGGTAAGGTGCTGCTGTTTTTTCTTTTTAAAAAGTTGTTCTGGGTGGGTTTTGGAGGGTAAATTTGGGCTGGGGGGTATGTTTCTGTGTTGTTTTGGTTTTTGGTGATTTTTTTTTTTTTCAGTCCCAGCGTGGGACTTGCTCCACTGTTGCTGTTATTTTAATTTTTTTGGAGGGGGGTATTTTTTCCTTCTGCCGGAACGGATTAATAGGTTTTCAATGCATTCCTATGGGAAATGGACCCTCGACCTACAGACTTTTCGACCTGCGGCCACTGTTCCAATACGGATTAATTCCGTAAGTCGAGGGTCCACTGTATGTATAATAGGCAGTACTTCATTCTAGCTTTCCCATTGTTCTTCTTATGTACTGTCATGTCCTCTCCAACTTATGGAAATCCTATGAATGAGTGACCTCCAAAATGACCTGTCATTAACTGCTCAGTTCTTGTCAACAGAAGGCCATGGCTTCCTTTATTGAGACTCTACATACTTAGATATAATTAATTTATGTCACGTTCTGAATTTGCTTGTGATTATAAGAGGGAGACTGACATACAAGTGCAAACAAATTAGAGATCCAACTGTTGTCCCTGAAGGACAGCAAACTCAGGCAAAGTTGTTCCTCTAGGCTTCAAGGTTGTTTCTATTTCATCTCAGCAATCTTCATAGTGTTTCTTTTCTTTTCTTTACTTTTGTTGGCAATTCTTGGGGAAAAAAATGAGGGTTTGGAAAGAAAAACATGCTTCATGAGATCCAATATTTCTTGATCATATTTTTATTTAGTTTATAGTATTATAAACTGACAATAAAATATACTATATTAAAATAAAATAAAATATACTATAAATACTACAATAAACTATAAATACTACAGTATAATATACTACAATAAAATATACTATATATGTGATACAAAATATTTGAGGACTAACAAATTTATAACTTTTTAAAAATAAAATGTTGAAATGAAAAGTTTAAGATTAATAAGGTAAAAGATGGGAAGTGAAAGAAAACAAACCTTAATCATAAACATCATTCCAAAGTGAAGCATGTTAATTAGGAGGGATGAGTGCATCTTTATAACTGCATAATTAATAAATAGATACCATTTATTGAAAAACAATGTTTCTGTGCTTTTTAGTTTCTGGATTTGGCAGGAAATTTTTTCTATGAGATTCCATAATCTGGATGCCTTACTCTCTAAGGAAAGATTCCTACCTGTTTTCAAATTTAAAGAAATAACCAATCAAGCAGTGAGACACACACATATTATCAAATCCTTATAGTTCAAATTACAGTTATTATCCATTAAGAAGAAAAGGAACCAAGTGAGAAAGACACTTGGATAACCTGCTTAGTTATCTTCCCCATTTTCTTCAGGACAGACTTCCAAAATGGAAGAATCACTGAACAAGGTCACCACTAGTGCACATACCTAACATCCTCCACTGAAACATTTATGCATAGGAGTTACTTTGAGTGGAATTAAATACCAGTGATGCACCACTTTTATGCTGTGTTCACAGATATTTGCAGAGACTGATTTCATGGGAAACTTTGAATTCAATGAATTTCATAAATTGTCCTCAGTATTACAAATGAATCCCTCTCCCATTTTTCACATTTTCTCATACATTGTATCAAGTGATAATTAACAAATTCTACAAGTGAGCCCTTGTGGATCTTCCCTAGAAAGTAAGATTAAATTGTCAAAGGCAGTAGAGTTTTATTAAAACTTCAGCTATTGGATTGGAGGCAAAATGAATTTTTCATTAATTTGAAACCATGAAATTTCCTCTAAATCTAATTGTTTATATACCTTTCAGTCTTAGGGGTGGTTCCAATGTAAAGGTCTCTCAGATGTTAGATACCCTTAGCCTCCCAAAATTTAAATACAGCAAGTCTGTCATAATCCACAAAAAGAGGGTGACATTAAAAAAAAAAATCAGCCACTCTAAATAGATTGATATTAAAATGCTTAGGAATAAGCAGCTCAGCAAATTGCATTGCCAGTAGCTTTGTTCATTCTAGCTTTTTTTAATGATATGTATGGACATGCATCAAAACATGGATTTTCCTCAAATTGTCATGACCCCCTCTGCACACACCCCCTACACAGCCTGTGGCTTAAGAGCCTATATCAGTGTTGAGGGTTTAGCCCTAATAAAGCCAAGAGGGAAGGTGACTGAACAGTAGAGCACGAGGTTGAACACATTAATCAGCAGGCTGAACACTCAGATGTTTGCCGGGAGGCATGTTTTTCCCTGCTGTTTTGAGCATTTTCAGTGTCCTCTTTCCAAAGGAGATGGCTCACCTATGGAAACTTCCAAATCCCTGTATTAGAAAGAGTGCGTCAACAAGGGCTTCATAAATTATTCAAAAGAGAGCCGAAGAAGGGCAGATGTGCTTATCATCGTCTTTGCAGAAGCCATATTAAGATGCCATTAAATAAATCCAGCTTTTAAAAGAGGGAGGGCTTTTTTCTTTGCCTTTCATCTGTATCCCAAATCTCAGAAGCACAGAATGAAGTGGCAACTTACAAAACGGAAATGAAGGGTTCCGTCGGAAGATCAGTACGTACGGACAGAAAGCACTTCTTCTCAGAGACTGGGAAGATTCCTTTGGAAAACTGTTTAATTGCTGTTCAAGTTCCAAGGCCCCAGCTAACGTTATAGTTGTAATTTTAAGAAGTAACTATTTACTTTTCAGTTTCCCAGAAGTACCTAAATGAATTACCATTTCAATTCTTTAGAAAAACAGCATCTGAAAGGTAAAAGTTGTTGGCCTATCGTAGATAACACACCTCTCTTGCCCACTTTGCCATTGCCTCAATGTGTGCAATATAGCTAGAGGCAATAGCATGAAACAGCATTTCAACCTTGTGATATTATGACTGCATGAGAGTGCAATGATGTTATTGTTCAGCAAAGCTAATCAACATTCTACAAGACAATTCTGAAAACAGGGACAGCCAAAACAAAATATTACACCTTTGAAACTGGACTTTCAGGAATAAATGATAATGAACAGAAAGGTTTTCCCAGTACTTCACACGTCATTTGTGCAGCTTGACTGTATATTCTTTCCATATTTTATTCTGCAGGGACATATTTATTTATGAAAAAAAATACAACTTCTGGATACTTTCAAAAGGTAAATTGTGTTTAATCTATATGGAAATTGTACTTTTAAAAATATATATACTGGGCTGTCATCTCTTCTTTTTTATTGTTTTCTGTTACATACACTGTGCTCAGATGCATAATTACTGAACAGTGCACATTAGTTCTACATAGGAGGAGGAATTCATTGCAGAGAAAGCTTTTAGTGTTCTTTATAAAAGCAGAATGCATACTGATATGGTCTATGTTGTATAGTCATCACAGTAAACACCTTGACCAATATTTTTACTGTGGGTGACCTGCATTTCAACATGTGTATTGGTCTTATTTTTCTGGTGCATGTAAGAAGTACATTCAGATGCATATTCATTATTATACCATATCTCATGTACAGCACTTACAATTTTCCCATTGAATGTCCTTGTTTTCTGCTTGGCTTGGGGAACTAGGCAGGACAAAAGGTACTATGAATGTGTTCTAGGATTGGCAATCTAATAATTCTGTCCGGTGGAATCTTTATACTTTGTGTTGCTGTACTGGGACATCTGCATTGCAGAGCAGCACAGTCAGCTTTCCCAATGTCATTCTTCTGCTAAGAGGATGATGAACTGAGTGTGGGATGTACATATTCATCAGACTCATTTTCACTTTTTTTTTTCCGGGTGTGTGTACAAAAATGTTATTATTTTTTTCCTTATGTTCGTTGCTTCTGCATGGTCCTGATTTTCCCTGTCAGAACATGCAGGTTGTGGAGCCGCTATGCTGCAGCTACTGGTAGGGACAAATGGGAGTCAGACTTCTATTCAAGGATCTCCATTAGGATGACACCATCGCCCCAGCACAGTTTGGAAGCTGGCATCTCTTTCATATACCCATGTCACTAGGTAGCCAAAGTTATTGGTTCATGCTGTGGGTTAACTAAAATTCCTTCTTCTTCCATCTGTGTCATTTCTATGTGTAGGTTGGGATGGTGGCAATAGCCAACAACAATTGGGTTGCCCAACTAGGTTGATCCTCCTCATCTCACACTGAACTAAACTTTGTGAGCTGTAACCAGCAAAAGCAGTGTCCATTTATAACTACACCATTTGGGCCTAATCATTCTTTCCATAATCTGTACCTTGCACCAGGCTATAGGCAGAAGCATACCTGCAACTCAAAAGTAAAGTTTATTTTGATTCTTTAATAGCTATATCCTTTGTGGGAGGCAGTTGTCTTTGTGGGGCAAGGGACATGACAGGGGAAGTCTTGGTTTTCCATGCACTTAATTCCCCATGCACTGTGGGTGAGAACAAACATTATATTTATTCTAGAGCTAGGAAATTCTGTCATTGTTTACCTGGATAATTATGTAAAGTGTTTCTATGAAATATGTTAGTTTCTAAGCACTTTTGTTTCTCTGCTGCTAAAACACAGAGTAAATTATTATTTTCCTGTGCTTTAATAAGTCTTTTTATTAGTCTGTTTGCTAACAAAAGCATTGGAATTTCAATTACCACTGACTGCAGTGTGATTTGAACTTGACATGGTATGCAACCTTTCTGCATCTGAGACAAAGAATAAGTGCTTTTAATAGAACACAGCAGCGTCAGGACTTCTTCCTCAAGCTATTGGTCTTTGGCAGCAGGCAGAATTAGCACAAGTAAATTTAGGTAAAGGTAAAGGTTCCCCTTGACATTTAGTCCAGTCGTGTCCGACTCTAGGGCGCGGTGCTCATCCCGTCTCCAAGCCGTAGAGCCAGCGTTTGTCTATAGACAGTTTCCGTGGTCATGTGGCCAGCGCGACTAGACACGGAACGCCATTACCTTCCCACCGTGGTGGTACCTATTTATATACTTGCATTTACATGCTTTCAAACTGCTAGGTTGGCAGGAGCTGGGGCAAGCGACGGGAGCTCACTCCGTCACGTGGATTTGATCTTACGACTGCTGGTCTTCTGACCTTGCAGCACAGAGGCTTCTGCGGTTTAACCCGCAGCGCCACCACGTCCCATCAAGTAAATTTAGGACAAGCTTAATTCACCCATTCTCACTTTTTCCAGTACACATTTCTCTCACTTCTTTGATTTTGTGGCTATAGAGTTATTGCAGATGAGTACAAATAGTGCAGGGCGCATGACCATAATAGGTTTATCTTCTTTCAGTTGCTTAAAATGAAAGAGAGACACAAATAAGAAATGTGTGGATGAATTCTTGGGGATGAAGGTGCATTACAACTGCTAACCCATTCTTATGTCAAACAGTGAGAATGAACAATGTAAGAAAGGTCATTTTGTTATACTTTGCATTTTCTACATATTCCCCCACCCCCACCCCCACTTTTCTGAAAGCAGCCCAGGGCAATATTCCTGGATTTACTTGACTCCACCCTACAGAATTTTTGTTATCCCCCAAAGACATGGGCTTAGCTCCTGAGATCCTTTTCAATTAAATTAAATCTTCCCATCCAGCGGAAAATCCTACAGGCAGAAACCCTCCTTCTTGGTAATTCTTAATGGGCTTTTATGAAAAAGGACCACAAACTTTGGCATGGTTCTCTGTGAAATATGTTAACATGGTGGCAATACATGGCTGAAGAAGAACCCTTTATATCTCCCATTTCAATGCACTGTAGTCCAAAGTGGACATCACTTTCACACTTAGTTCTGAGTACAATTTTAAAAAGACAGAATGTTTGATCTTTATAGAACAGTCCTATAATACAGGTGAGCACATCTGTGAATTTTGTTTCCATGGGGTTTCTCTTTTTCCCCACCCACAAATAAATGAAAGCTAAGAAGGAGGAGCAAGCAGGTTCCTTGGTCTGGGATCTGTAGAACATTATAAGAATTCTGCAGAAACTTTTAACCTGCCACCCTTCCCCCCTTATTTTTTGGGGAGGGGGTAGGAAAGAAAAGAAATGTCCCTGGATTTGCATGGTGGGAAACAATTGGGAGAAGATTTCCATGAAGCTATCATGGTAGGTTGTGTCTATGAGAGGTTTCCTTATGGGGTTGGGGGAGCTCTCTCTGTGTGTGTGGCGCACGCGCCAGCGCACATGTACATTTGTGTGTGTCCTGTTTATAATTCTGCAGCTGCTCCCAGCTTCTGTGTCACTCATATTTTCTTAAAAGGCCACAGAGTTCCTCAGGCTAGCTGAATGACTATTTTAAAAAATATCAGAGAAAACAAAACAAAACAAAAAAGAGACAAAAAATATTGTGGCATCTTAAACACTAACTGCTATATTTTAATGTGAACTTTTGTGGATGAAACTGTTATGGTACGGGCCAAGCGTGTTACCCAAAACTTTTTGCTCCGGCAAGAGGTCAGACAAGACGCAGCTAACTGAACCAAAGTCCAATTTTATTGAATAAGCAATACAGAGTTAACTGGGACTTCTCTTAAAGGCAGAGAAGACCCCAAAAATACAATGTAAAGGAACTTTATACCATAACAAATGAAGAGTCATAAAGTTCTACAAACTCATTGCCTAAAATCTACTTACAGTTTGGATCCTGCACCTAATTGGATATAAATGTTTGGAAAAGAAACTAATTGGTCCCCTATAGATATTTGGGGTATGCCCACCTCCCCTTGATGACCTTCCTTTAGGATGCGCCACACTGCCTGGAAGAAAGTGTATCCCAACTTCCTTATCTTATTGATATGTTTATGTTACCAAGCAGGGCCCAGATGTATGGGCTTCAGCCTTTGGCTCCCTGCTGGGTTTTATATTCTGGCTGGCTGTGGTTGGCCTCTGGGCAACATTCCTAAATGGGCCATCTGCTAGTTGAAAGGTGAGGGGTGGAAGGTGTGAAATATAGGCATTTGACTAAATACAAAGGTCAAGAGAAAAGTAATGCTGAGAGCTACATAATATGTAGAAAAAGGTTTTTCCACTCCAAGGCCAGGAATAAAATTACTTTTGGCCATATCCAGGTATATGGCCAAAAGCCTACTTAGCTGAATGACCATTTGTTGTTTTTTTAAAAATCCTTTTTATACCCCCTCTTTAAAAAAAATATCAATATACCACTCATCAGAGCACTGCATAGTGTTTTTTCCTCCACCCAAATTTATTCTGTCTAGCTGTACAACAAAATAAAACAAAGCCCCTCCCAAAAAAGAACTGAGAACCAAGAAAATCCTTAAGAAAAAACTCAAAAGTGGAAAATTTGTAAAGCCCATTGCACAATAATTTTGGGTAACACACACACACACACACAATCATTGAGAAAAGCAAAAAGGAAGGCACTCCTCCAGACATGAGATGAAAAGATTCAAAATAGTTTAGCACCGCTATAGTCAGTACTCAAAAGTAAATGGATTTTCTATGCAATGCCATACCCATTTACCTGAAGACAAGTTCCTTTTAACTCAGCGGGATATCTGCGTAGACATGTATGAGATTACACTGTTTAATAGGATTTGGATTTTGAGTCAGCTTCACAAACAGACAAGGAAACAGAATTTCTTCACCTTTCCTCCCAGTCCTTCTACTGGTTTTAAAAGAGGTTCCTTTGAGTCATTGATTCCAAATATTCTTTTTTTAAAAGGGAGAAGAGAAAGCAGGAGTTGAAATAGATAAGTTACATATCAGTTTCACTTCTTTTTAAATATTTAATAAAAGGAGGCAGCAGTTTCAGGCCCCTCTCTCCATCATAGTGATTTTAGAACAAAACAAACAAGCCAAAAAAACATAAATAAATTGCAGGTTTGCAACTCTTCAGCTAGATGCTACATGTGTTTATTCAGAATAAGAACTGTTCCGTAAGATATTTCTGGTTGATAACGCTGAAGAAGTCTTAAGAATCTTTAAATAACCCACAAAGTACTGCATGTCTACTAGCAAATATATCCTGTTGATTTCAGTAGATCCTTATTTTTATAGGTCTTTTGTCCCATTGCTTAGGTGGGAAAAGAAGCATCCCCTGCCACCCACAGAGGTAGAGGTCTTGGAAACAAAGACTGGATGTGGTGTAGCCAGTATAACTTCTTTTATTAAAAGTCTGCCTACTCATCACCTCATGTGGAGGAGTGCCAGGAAGGGGAGGAAAAATGCTTTATGTATAGTGCACCTGAAGAGTGGCATGACAATTTTTAAAAGAGATTTTAAAGGACTTCCTTTTTTTAAAAAAAGTTGGTGAACTTTCAAGCAGACTGTTTCCTGAGGCCTTCTCATCTCCTTGAAAGTCCTGGAAGGAAGTCCATGAGATATCACTGAAACTTGGGGATTGCTGTAGAAAATATACAGGATGTTTATACTTCTCCTCTGTTCCACTTCTGTGCAATTTTCCCAAGTTTTTGAATTGATTCCATAAGGGGCAGTTTTAATAGCCTAGAAGAAATAATGCTCAGATATACAAATTCATCACACATCTCTCCAACACATCACATGGTTTCCATCCAAAGATGTCCAATCCAGACCTACATGGTATTGAACAGACTGGAAGCATTAGCCCAATTTTTAGTTGAGCAGGACATCTTGTGTGATCTGCAATTCATGAACCCTTGAGAAAGGCTGTCTCAATAGGTAGCTTTTGAAATTTCATTTAATATTTTGTGGGCATAAAGATATGCCAATCCCAGGAGGATGTGGCAAGTAAGCCAGATGGTCATTCAGATGCTTCTATACATATTTCAACACATGTTTCTGAAAGAACATGAACATTTGAATATGTACTTCAAAATACAACCTGAGATTATTAAAAACAAAAACCTCTAATTAATACAAAACTAGAATGGAACAGAAGTATGGGTAAAAAAATTATAAAAGAATACTCTGTCCCTACTGCAGACCCTGCCATTATCCATCACAAAGGTGAACTTGGCAAAGGGGATAGTATCTGTTTAGGCCTGGCACATAAACAGGCCTAAATACCAGTGAGGTAGTGGGGTGGGATTGAAAGATCCTTTTGTATCCACCTCATTATGATAAAATATGTCTATTAAATAGTATAAAGCAAAGGGGGAGAGGGAGGGTTGTGGCTGCTGCTTGTTGTCTGGAATCGCAAGGGGCCGACCAGGAGTGGCTGAAGAGTTATCACAAATCACATAGCTAGATGCTAAAGCACAAAGGACCAGCATGGAGTTGACTTTTTCCGTGATGTCTCAAAAGACCTTAAATGTGGCTTTGTTTTGTTCTAGTAAGAGTGCAGTCCTCACATGAGTCTTGTCCAGAGAGAGGAAGCATGCCTTGTCCAGAGAACTCATGAAGTGTAACATGTTGAGCTATATATTTTCTGCAGCATTCCCAAGTTTCCATGGCATCCCGTGGACTTCCTCCTGGGATTTTTAAGGGGGAAGATGAACCCTCAGGAATGTTCTGCAACTTTTAAAAAATAAGTTGACTTGGCCATTTCTTAAGCAGAGCTAATTCTGTGCATGATTGCAGACTTTATACAAACTTCCATTGTCCAGTCATAGCTCACCAACCTCTTTGTCCTCAGGAGCAATCTACTCCACAAATCCAAAGGGAAAAAAATGCTTCACAGGCCACACAAGATCATGAACTATTAGTTAGCAAACTTTCCTTTAGCATATGCTGTGCCTTTCTTATCCCCTACACTTACGTTACTGTGTTTCTTAGAAGAGAGGGGACATTATTCTCTCTGAGCTCTCCTCCCTTTTCCCTCTTTAATGGAAGGATAATGACACAATAATACTGGCTCATTAGACAATGTCTAGCTTGAGCTAAATGACTAAACTGTTTATCTGGTGGCACAAGTGCTTTTAGGATGGGTTCCAAAAGTTGTAATGTTGAAGTGACTCTAATATAACTTTAAGACGTAGAGGGAGCTAATTAAGACTAATGCTCCTTGCCATTACTATCGCCTTATGGAGACAGGGCTGTGTCTTTCTAAAACACATAAGCCATTGACTCAAATTAATAAAAAGATTAAAATATGTGGTGTAGAAAATGTCTACCAATAAAGGAAGAAGAATATTTTATCTAAAAATGAGTGAGTCAGAATATCCCATGCAATGCTTGTACAGTCCATGGAATTGTAAATATGCGCAAATATATATATAGACACACACATATATATAGACACACACACACACACACAAATATAGGATAGCAAAAACTCCTCTACTAATATAGTCAAGCAGGAAGCTTCTCTGTGCAATTCACCCAGTATTTTCTCACCTCTTTGTGATGGAAATGCAATGCCTGCATATTTACCTCTGTCTAGATGGAGGCCAGGCTGGTGAAGGATTTTGACTAAACCTGGTCTTAGCACCCACATTTTAGTACTGCCATATCATTCCATGGTGTGGGAGCTGAAAGAGGAAGATAAAATAGAGCAAAATCCATTGCTCAAGGCATTCTGGGAACACCATCAACAGCATGTAACATTTCTATGAATGGAGGTAGAAATATGTTGTTTGATCCTACAGTGTATGAGTTACTAGGAAAGAACAGCTGTAAACCAGGGGGAGTTGATATGCTCACTACACACACATGTTGGCAGTTAAAAACTGCTTCTCTTTCACTACTGAAGTTGTGCCATGCTTTGATAGACATAATCAATGGTCTCCTCCTGTCTAGGTTTTGTGCAGACACACTCATAATTCCTGTTGGTGTTTCTCCACCCACAACCCCATGGTGCTGCATTGATCCTACTTGTACTGAATGTCTGCAGTTCCTTTGATTGTTCCTGTGTGTAACTTGCAGGGCCACCTTGAGTCAATTTGCTTCCGAAGTCAGAAAATAATGCATCCCTCTCCAATTCCACATATAGAACCCAAATAGACTTGCAGCTGAATTTACTTCAACCATGGCAATGGGACAGTGATAGTGTCCTTCCCTGCACCCAAGGGCAGCAAATTAGATTAGGAGATTAGCACACCCTTGGTGGCACACATGGCAGTGTCTTCCAACACACTGATGCAACACCATGCCCTCAAGCCTCTGCTGCATTAGATGGCCGGCTCAATTTTCCTAATTGAAAGGCCAATCCCAGATATTAGCAAGGAGATATCACAAAACTAGAAATATAAATCTTTGCTTCTCTTGTCCTCACACAGCATAGTTCTTTTTGCCTTATGAGAAGGGCAGGTATCTATTGTTGATAGGAGAATGCGAATTAGTACAAGCTTACCTCACTCATGGGGCTTGAGGGGAATCTTGTCAGACAAGGAATCTCATGGGCAATTCTTCACCAAGGTGACTCACCCCATTGAGTGAGCCTAAATCAATGAGAACAAAAAATTTAGCAAGTATTCTTTATATTCCTACTCACCACAACCCGTGCATTGTGTTCACATGTTGACTTGCCTCTCATAACTATTTAGTACTTTAAGATGTTTGGTTCATTAAAATTAGGAATGTAGGATTAATTTCTTCTTAAGTTTCCAATCTTTTCTACATCCTCTGTTCTGGACAGTGAACCCTTTCAGAGAGCAATTTGTTTATAATTCCATTGGTAAAATATCTGGGATATTTCTGGAGCTTTGGAAATAAATTAAATCATCATCATAATCCAGTTTCTTTACCCTGATCCTGAACATGCTTGTCAGAATATTTGCATACTTATCATAGCAAAGCCTGCTAATTTGCTATCAGTTCAACCTCTGTACAGAGTGTTGGTACAATATGCCCCGATCTTATGTATTTTTTCCTTCCTGCATGAATAGTGTCATTCATTGGCTTTAAAATAATTTTGCCTGTCTTTCTGGCAGACATCTCAGTATGACTTGCTGAAATCATAAAAGTGGTTAGAACAGGGTTGCAAGGGCAGGAGCCTTCCATTTCTTAAGATTTCTGAGGCAAAGTCTAAGACCAAAGAGCAGGCCTTTGTGATATCATAGGAGGCAAACCCTTCAAGAATAATTGCAAAATGATGTGTAGTTGTTTGTGAGAGACAGAAAGACAGACAAGGCAGGCACCATAGGATCATTTTAAAAGTTGATATATGAATCCCACCATCATTAACTCTAAACCATGCACAACAATAAAGACAAGGCTTCTTCTGTGGATGTCTAAATGTCATGGCCTGAAGCCAAGTCAATGAACTACCAAATCTAGGGTTGCCAGCTGGCATCACCCCATTCCCTGAGATTTCTGGGTCAAAGTTTGAGGGCTGGAGAATCTATTTTAGAACGAGTCTCAGGCTGAAAGCTTGAGACCTTGCAACTCACAGAAAGATGGAAAACAAGAAAGAAATAGCCACTTTTTTAAAAAGCCTCAAGATAACAAAACAAACAAATACCCCCCACACAACAGTTATAACACAATTGGATAAAGAGCCTGCTAGTACAGGAAGATCATCCAGAGCTATAAAAAAAAAACACATTGGCAGATGGAACAAAGTAAATGCCTGTACACATGACATTCCTCAATTTTGGCACAATTTTTTAAAAAAACGTCCTTCCCACTACCCCACTGATATCAGATCTTGAACCTTCAGTGAAAGACTCACAAAATATAGAAGAACCCTCTCTGAATTTACTAGAAGTTTAGAAGAGGACACTCCCACAATATGGGCCATCTAAAACATGTGTCTGACTATGCAAAAGCCTTTGACTGTGTGGACCACAGCAAACTATGGCAAGTCCTTAAAGAAATGGGACTGCCTGACCACCTTATCTATCTCCTGAGAAATCTATATGTGGGACAGGAAACAACAGTTAGAACTGAATATGGAACAACTGATTGGTTCAAAATTGGGAAAGGAGTACGACAAGGCTGTATATTGTCTCCCTGCTTATTTAACTTATATGCAGAATACATCATGCGAAAGGCTGGACTGGAGGAATCCCAAGCCAGAATTAAGATTGCCGGAAGAAATATCAACAATCTCAGATATGCAGATGATACCACTCTGATGGCAGAAAGTGAGGAGGAATTAAAGAACCTCTTAATGAGGGTGAAAGAGGAGAGTGCAAAAAATGGTCTGAAGCTCAACATCAAAAAAACTAAGATCATGGCCACTGGCCCCATCACCTCCTGGCAAATAGAAGGGGAAGATATGGAGGCGGTGACAGATTTTACCTTCTTGGGCTCCATGATCACTGCAGATGGTGACAGCAGCCACGAAATTAAAAGACACCTGCTTCTGGGTAGGAAAGCGATGACAAACCTAGACAGCATCTTAAAAAGCAGAGACATCACCTTGCCGACAAAGGTCTGCATAGTTAAAGCTATGGTTTTTCCAGTAGCGATGTATGGAAGTGAGAGCTGGACCATAAAGAAGGCTGACCGCTGAAGAATTGATGCTTTTGAATTGTGGTGCTGGAGGAGACTCTTGAGAGTCCCCTGGACTGCAAGGAGAACAAACCTATCCATTCTAAAGGAAATCAACCCTGAGTGCTCACTGGAAGGACAGATCCTGAAGCTGAGGCTCCAATACTTTGGCCATCTCATGAGAAGAGAAGACTCCCTGGAAAAGGCCCTGATGTTGGGAAAGTGTGAAGGCAAGAGGAGAAGGGGATGACAGAGTACAAGATGGTTGGACAGTGTCATCGAAGCTACCAACATGAATTTGACCAAACTCCGGGAGGCAGTGGAAGACAGGAGGGCCTGGCGTGCTCTGGTCCATGGGGTCACGAAGAGTCGGACACGACTTAATGACTAAACAACAACAAAACATGTGTCTCTCATTATATGATAGCTCAACAGTTTAGGCATCTGCCTATGGAGCCAAAGGTTGGGAGTTTGATTTCCCACTGTGCCTTCCTGACAGCAACTGGACTTGATGATCCATAGGGTTCCTCCCAGCTCTGCAGTTCTAAGATTATTATTATTATATTTTAAAAAGTTAACCTATACTAATTTGCAGATTTTTTTTAAAAAACTTTGCTTCTGCCTGCTATAGTTGCAGGCGGTGTGCTTCCATGGGTTGAAATGTATGCTTAGCTGTTGACAGAAGCTGTCCTCAGACTCCAGAGTGATTAATGTAGAATCTGGCTTTTAATATGTAGAAGAAATGCATCAAAACCCAGATTTCTTGCTCTGTCTGACATCCTTGTCCCCATGGTCATGACCAGAGACAGTCTCTACAGTCATAAATACACAATGACTCTTGTGTAGCTGGTATTTTTTTCAGAGTGTGCTGTCTTTGCAGAAGATTTAAAATCTCATAACGCTGGAGAAAGAATTGCCATTATATTACAGTTATTCATATGGAAGAGTATTTAAATTATTTGATTTAATTCCTTTTAACAAATTACTGAAAGTACCAAATTCCTGTATAAATACACTGTTAAATAGAGTTCTGTTTAAAATGATCTGCAATAAAACTCAGCTCTAATGAAACCATTTCAATCCTCAAAAGACACTGATTATAAGAGAATGGCACTGTAAGCAAGAAAGGCATATGGAAAGTTTTTGCCATAAGCAACATTTCACACTTCAAGAGCCTTATAAGCTACTAAAATTTCCTTTTGATCAGGTTAGCATTTAACTTGTATTTATTGCTTTTATTACAGCCTCGAGTCACTGAGGCCAGAGAATGCCATATTTCTGCACTTGTGATCTCGTATAAACTAAGACTAATATTATTAAACCCTGAATCTCAAAGATGGGGGGTGAGGAGGCTAGAACAACAGAACTTTAGGAATGAATAATATAGATAGATGGACTTTGGAAAGAATTGTTAACTATAGTATGTGCAAGCCGTTCTTACTCTGCTGTAACTATAGTTTTATCCTTGCTCTTAGAAAGCACTGGAGGTATGCTTGACTGGGTCTACTCTGGACAGGCCCCAAACAGGACCTATACCATGGTCTAAGACAGTGGTCCCCAACCTTGGGCCTCCAGATGTTCTTGGACTTCAACTCCCAGAAATCCTGGCCAGCAGAGGTGGTGGTGAAGGCTTCTGGGAGTTGTAGTCCAAGAACATCTGGAGGCCCGAAGTTGGGGACCACTGGTCTAAGGCACTGAGTAGGAATGGAGGTTTTGGTCACTGAATTCTGTTTTACCCCAGTGCTCCTTCCAATTCCACCTCCACAACCCTGGACATAATCAGAGTTATGCTAACTACAACAGCACTGAGAGGAATGTTGTTAGTGGAAATAGGGAAATATACATTTTTTTCTTCCTCTCTTCCTCTCTTTGTGACTAGGAATTTTCAAAAGCTTAAGTTTTTCCTTTTCTGGTTGAAGAATTGGTATGGTTCAGTTGTATCCATTAGTTCCATTTCTCTATGGCTCGGGTCAGTGGTTCATGCCGGTTCATTTCTTGGCCGAACAGGTTCATTTTTCGGCCGAACAAAAGATTTAAAACAAGATATAAATATCATTTTTAAAACACAATTAAAATATTTTAAGATTTTAACATCAAGTTTAAAAAGAATGTAAAACACTTACAAATCTGTAAGTTAAAAGCTAACATTCCTGAGTAGAGATTCATTTCTTGGCCGATCAGGTGTTCAGCGCTTCAGAGTCTGGCCTCCTCTGGTGGGTAACCACTCAAAGGCAGCACCCCGAGAAAGACGGGTAGGAAAGCCAGGGTACAGCCTCTGGGCGCCCAGTGGAAGAAGTGGAGCTTTGAAGCACCGAACATCTGTTTGCCAATAAATGATCAGGAATGTTGGCTTTTAGCTTACAGATTTGTAAATGTTTTAAATTATTTTTAAACTTGATTTTAAAAATCTTAACATATTTTAATTGTGTTTTAAAATATGGTATTTACATCGTGTTTTTAAATCTGTTGTTTTATCTGTTGTGAGCTGTCTTGGGTCCCCAGTGACATATACTGTACAGTAAATAATATAAATAAATAGATAAATAATTTCTATCCTGAGCCTAAGGTGGTGGACAGGGTTCTCCTCTTTCCTCTTTTATCCTCACAAGAAGTATGTGGGTAAATCTGAGTATGATTGACCTGAGGGGTCACCTGAGTATCATTTCTCAGTGGGGACTTCAATCTGGAAGGACCAGTCCAACATTCTAACCACTGTGTCACAATATCTCTTGCTTGGCTACTTGGCTGTGAAGCCACACTGATGCTTGTTATTTCCTGTCCATCACTGACAAAATGGCTCATTCAATACAGTACAAAGCAGCTGAGGAAATTAGAAAGGATCTTGACTTCTCACTTCACTGCCTTGTCAAAAGAATATTGGTACACTGGTCACATAGTCACACCATTCCCTACCTGCGTGGTGTCAAAGCATGGAAGACACAGCCTGAGTGCTTGAGCAAGTTATTCTTTCCTTTCCTTTCTTTTTTTGTGGGTGGGAGGGGATTATAACTTCTAGAATACGCCAACCATAAACTGTCATGACTGGAGGGATTTTGAGAGTTGTAGTCTAAGAGAAATCCTGTATGAAACACAATGTATTTCTATTTAAATTATTAATTATTATTTGTAACTATAGGGGAAAATATGGAAAATTTATCCTCTTTTTTTAATGTGTTGCCTCTCCATTTCCCCCAAACATCGGGCTAAATGTATGATTATAATTTGTATTACAATTAAGAACAAAAACAGACATTATAGATAGCCTGTTATTAGAGCTAAAGGCACAGTTCGTGTCACAGAGATATGAAAATCAAACTTCAGAGGAATCTTATGCTTAGGTCCTGAAGACCAATCACAAAATGAAATAAGCTAATTCATAAATTTCATGAGATGAGAAGAGCACTCAAGACACTTTCAGACAGTTAAGGAATTCTAATGATGGATGTTTTTACTGTACATACTGTCAAGTTTTACCATAATGTTAACCGTTCAGTTGACAAAAAGGAAGGCATCAGGAATTCAGTAACCACTAAATCTGGAACCAAAGCAGGAGATTGCAGGAATGAGCTCCTTCACTTTGTAAAACAGAAAGCCATTAAGAACAATCCCTGTGCACTTCGAAACATGTTCACTGTTTGAGACTGTTTCAGCAGTCCTTGATACCCAAAATCCCACATGCATGCTTAAAAGGTTCTTTTATTTAGTGCAATCTGTCATTTGAACAATCCTTCCATTTACACTGATAATGTTTTTGCACTGTGAGAAGGGTTCAGACAGGTCTTTGGGTCACCCCAAATTCCTAAAATTATCCTGTTTTATGGGAAAGCAGTAATTCATATTTACTTAGACATAGTTGGCCTGTGGTCTAAGCAGGAGCACACCTCTCCCTAAAATGTCAGAGTGAGATTCCACCCACCCACTTGTACCACAGAGTACCCACAGGTGGTCTGAGAGGTAATTTATCCTCATGAGCAGTGTAAGAAATGAAACAGAAACTAAAAATATCATGGCTTCTGCTTTCATGATTGTCCAAATAGTCCAAAACATGACCACAGAAGTTGCTCCTGTAGTATTCGGTTAGGACACAAAGGGCATGTCCAGACAGGGGAAGTTGGAATAGTCTGGTTCTTGCTTAAAAGGTTATTTTCTTTAGTGCAATCTGTTTTATCTGTCGTTTGAACAATCCTTCCATTTACACTGATATTGTTTTTGCACTGTGAGAAGGATTCAGACAGGTCTTTGGGTCACCCCAATTTGTCCCCTTTAGGATTAATGATAATCCCCTTCCCACAGCCTTCCCCACCTTTCCCTGTAGCCATCATTTAGTGGGCCATGATGACTTTCTGTTTATTTTGCTGTTACATAAGTGACATACCTCAACAACATTGCATCTACTTAGCATGGTACACATAATACTGCCAATGTAGCTTGTTTATCTAGAATAGCACTGCAAAGATAGGAATTAAAAATAAAATAAAAGCGATAGACTAGATGAAATGCACTCCAATAGTGAGGTATTATGCCCATACAAACGTGCCCATAGTTGACACCATAGTGTCCAGGTAAGGAAACTGCTTGCATGCACTGAAATAAGAAAAACAGCAGACTGTAAAAACTGCACAAAATACAGAGTGATCTTACATGTATTTACTCAGAGGCAAGTACAAATCTGTTCTGTGAAGTTTAGTCCAAGGCAAGTATGCACAGGATTGCAGCCTCAGAGATAATGAGTTGCACAGATCTGTGGAACAATTAAAATTTGATCACAGATAGCTCTAGTACATGCACAAAACCTAATCTGTAGGATTTACTAGATTTTAGCTGAAAATCAATCTGGAATTACATGGTGTAATATAGTTTATGCTCTGAAGGACTAGGGCTGAAATCTTGGCAGCACCTCTTGGTGGGAAATCCTTTGTTCATCCCTGCAGAATACTTGTAGGAAAATAGCTTGAGGATAACCACTTAGATATTTAATGTAACTGTGCTACATTCATAAGGAAGGAAGGAAGAGTTGCACAACTATTGTAACTTTCAATATGCATATTTAAATCCAATGGCATATGTTAGTTCATTGTTTGTTTCTCAGTTCTCCTCTCACCTAAGCAGTTTCCACACAAGACAATTTACAATTTTTCACATATATACATCACACAAACAATTTACATAGGAGATACCCTTAATTTTGTGGCTCCATCCAGAGTGGGGCCCTCTTGTGGGGGTGGGGTGGGGTTGTAATTTGCAGTGTACAAAACAAAACAAAATGGGGAGGGGGGATCCTGTACTTTTCAGTAGGGATGCTTGTCTTCTAGCAAGAATTCCTCCCAAGAAAATGGCTGAACTCTACCTTTGATGACCTGTCTTACAGAATTCACCTTTTAGATAACTGGTGAAATGCTATTGCACAGCTCCATGGTCATAAATGGTGAGGATGGCATCAGTCATGGACATTACTCTTTAATTTAAAGTTTCCTACCCACCCCTCAGGTTCCATAGTTCCTTAGGGATCCCTTTCAACCTGAGAAAGCCTTTCAGAGCCATAGAAGTATTTGGGAAAACAAATCAGCTTCTTCAACTTGTAAGAACAAGGAGGGGACAGTCTTGCTCATGGTCACCCAATCAACTTCCTAGCTGAATGGAGATTTCAATCTTATTTCTCCCAGCCCTTGTCCAACAATTTGTGTAACTATTACTCACACTGCAACACACTGTCTTCTCCAGTTAATTCCTCCTGTTGACAAAGTGGTTTCCATCAGTGGAATTGGACGAAGGTTCAGCTTCCCCTCCAACTTGCATCCCTCCTCAAAATCTGCTTCAGAGGGTTGGTGGACCTTTTCAAATAGAATTGGGGAAAGGAAAAATGAGGGCAGCCCTACTGTGTGAGTGAAAATCTACTCAGACAGCCTTGGATTCTGCCTATTTCTATGCCTCTACTTCTGGATATACTTTGCACAAAGAGGCAATTCTGCATCTAAGAGTTTTCACACCTGAGTAGCTTTCAGAGATTAGTTCTGGTTCCCAGTGATGCATACTAGCAATTTAAAGAAGGGGAAGTCTGATCCATTCTATTAGTGTCATCACAACTGCTGTGGGTAATAATCAACACTATTAACATTTTTGCTTTGAGCTGGAAAATACTGAACTGAGAATGACCAGCAGCCAATAAGAATACAAAAGATAATTATTGGTTGTAATCATCATGTTAAAACAGGTACAATAGAAACATCTTGAGGTTCTGTATTTAATTTGTCAAATGGGATGTCCCATTATAGACATGTTTTATATGCTATTTCTTATACATCATTGCCTTTCTCATAGAAGCTTTACAACATGTGAAACTGTTTTTAATCACATGATATACCTATTGCCTTTCTAAGCCTGACTCTCTTCATTTTCTAACAATGGGATTGTGTTCTGACTGGAATCATTTAGGTTTCAGTGGTAGACTCCTGAAATTTGCAAGTTCCAACCTGTAGTTGAAACCCTGCTATAGTTGTCTCCTTCGCACAACACAGGAATTATCCTTTTTTCTATTGCTGTATGATGCGTTTTCCTGGTCCACAGTGAACAGATGTGGATTGGTGATATTATTACCTCACATCAGCAAGCTATAGAGCAGTGGTCCCCAACCTTTTTGGGACTGCGGACCGGCTGAGCCTCTGAGGAAGGCGGGGTACCTCCGTGCGCTCGTGTGGGCGTGCACTCACTCTCGGTGGCATGAGCACTCCCCCACCCCTTCGCACATGCGCAGGAGTACCTGCATGCCTGCCCGCGCACCCACTCGGGTGCTTGGGGGCATGCGTGAAGGGGTGGGGGAGTGCTCATGCCGGCGCTGGCACGCGTGTGTGTGCGCAAAACAGCTGTGGGGAGGGGAGTGCGTGGGGGGGAGGTCTGTCTCCGCAGCCCGGTCCAGCTCAGGCCACAGACCGGTAGTGGGCTGCGGACCGGGGGTTGGGGACCTCTGCTATAGAGGACCCTTGCCCAGAGACACAAAATAGTCCATGTCCAGATCTGGACCTATGAGCTTTTTTTCCTAACTGTCCCATCTGTGTCTTATTGATAAATGGATGATCCATTTGCAGCCATCATGACCTAAAAGCCGGGAGGGCTATGACAGGATGCACTTACGTCTTGCCCCTAGTGTCTATCCCCCACCCCCTGTGGATGTATATTAGACTTTTGCACATAGAGCAAAGGTCTAATGTTGAGGGAACATAGAAGAGGACTTTTGATTTATGTTCTCTCCATAGTCACAGTCCTCTCTGTTTTTAGGCTGCAGTGACTGCATACAGTGATATTTTACTCTGAATTGTATTATTTGAGTTATTCTTCAATTTCACAGACTCTCAGAGTTATATTACAAATTTTCTCACTCAGCCCTTTCCAATAGTAACATTTATTTCTAAAGAATCACAGAAAGCAATTTATCCAGAATTTGTTTGTTTGAAAATCTCAAGCAAGACGTTTGCATGGTCCTCCTTGAACGGCTTATTTTATTAATTAATTATCTTTTAAATTTGAAAGAGCTGCTAATGTTTATTCTGAATCTGTCTCCTTGAGGCTTGAAACTAGGGCTTGCACTCTTTGTGGCTTGCATCAGATTTGGACAGATCACAAATTAATACCTGCGTTCGCCCAATTTTGACCAATTTTATATGAGGTTTGAATCAAAGTGAAATGCCCAAATTTGGTTCTGGGGTGAAGCAAAGTGAAATTGTAAATCAGTTTGGATCTGGAGCACAGATCAAATCAGATAGGGCATAAATTGCATATGTTAGTTTGTGTTTGTTTTGTTGTGGGGGGGGGGGAAGCACATTTTAAAAGTGCCTTATGCACATGTCTGTGCAGCTAGTTGTCAGAAATGTGTTGGGTTTACTTCCTTCTTTAACATATATCATGTCTAAAATTTCCATGTGCATTTGTGCAAAAAACAAAGTTGTTGCTGCTTTAGTTTTCCAGTTCAGATTCAGGGCACACATCAAATCAGAGGGGACACAGACCACTAATTCAGATATACTCCAAAGCCCTAAACTGACTTCCTAACCAGATTAGTAGACCCATGCCCATTGCCACTTAAAGCTGTTGCTTTGGGGATTCCACCACCCATTTACATTGTAGCAATCATGTGCAAGGATTAGCCCATGTGAAGTTTCTGTACCCTTTGTGATGGGTATTTGATTTGTCCTGACTGGCTGGACAGCTCAGTGAGGTGGGTACTTGGCTGTACAGCCAGAGTTCTGTTTCCCACTGTGCATCACCAGAGAAGAGTCAGCCTGTGTAGCCTTGGGCAAGCTGCAGCCCTAGATTGCCTGCAGAAGAAGGCAATGGCAAGCATTATTTGGTATGGTATTCTATACAGAGAAAACCCTGGAAAAGGTCACTAGAAGTCTGAATTGACTTGACAGCATGTAATTATTATTATCTCTGTGCATGACACAGGATGGAAATTTCATATGAATAAGCTCCTTATGTAATTTCTGTGAAGAGATGGAAAACACAGCCATGATAATGTTATTTTCAGGAACTAGGAAGTGAACTTGCATGCACTGGAAAAATTATGAATATTGATAGTCAGCTAGAAATGGAAAAAGAAATCAATTTGAAATAAAAACTGCTTGTGTAGTGGAAAGACTCTACCTCCTAGGTTTCAGAATCCTTCAAACTACCCAACCCCTATGGAGATGAAAATTATTCATGATGAACTTCCTGAGTGTCAAGAATACTGGTAATTAATGACAGGGGTCCTCCTTATAGAGATTTAGTTGTGTCTTCATACAGTTGCCTCATGTTTATTACCAAAAGATTTACATGAGGTTAATGAGATTAAACGGTAGCAGCTGTCAACCTCTGTAACCAATCTCAGCTGTGGATCAGCTTCTCAGGGATGCTGCAAGCACAGCATGGAAATATCCAATCCACACTTATCTATCATCCTTCTAAGAAGGGCAAGTTATTAACTGTAGGATGGAGCTTCGTTTTCTCGTTCATTTTCCTTCAGGGGCTTGGTAGATCCCACGAGGCCTGCCGGGAAGTAAGTTCAAGGAGTTTCTGAATGGCTACAATAAGTGAAGGTTCAGTGGGTGAAAGGAGTCGCTAACAGTTGTGGACCGGAGATTACTAATGTGGGTGGTGGTGTCTGAGAGATATAAAGGAGGAATGGCCAAGCTGTCTGAAAAATTCAGAGAGGTACAAAGGAGACTTTAGTTTTACTAAAAGTTGACTAGCATAAAGTGACTGTACCCAGAAAACCTAGAGAGAGAATACTGAAAATCTGTGTACAGTTTTAAATGATAATAAGACATCAAATTTAATGTCTCTTGGTCTCCAAAATGAATACACACACACACACACACACAGTGCCTGTGCAGTTAGAATTTCCAGCATTTGCAAATCCCTATGGATTTTTACTATCTCCAAAGTCAAAATCTATGCATGCATTTCTGGACCTCCTTTTTTTTCTGCTGTGGAATTGATTGAATCCCCTTTAACTTCCCCAAGATGACGTTCTAGGGCCTAGTGGTAAATTGTGATATGCTGGAGCTCATCAGGCCAGTCTCTGTGGCCATGCCCCAAAGGTAAATCTACAGTGAACTATGTCTTGTGTTGATCTATTTGTCTGTCTGTCTATTTACCCATCTATCTACCAATATAACCTTCACCTAAATCTCCCTCATGGAACAAAGGCATGTGGAACAAACTAATGACTACCCTGTTTCCCCGAAAACAAGACAGGGTCTTATATTAATTTTTGCTCCAAAAAACGCATTAGGGCTTATTTTCAGGGGATATCTTATTTTTTTTCATGTACAGCAATCTACATTGATTCAAATACAGTCCTCTCATCTTCTTCTGGTTGCTGCACAATGGTGGAGGGTGGGGTTTCACTCAACTGGGGCTTATTTTTGGGGTAGGGCTTATATTACGAGCATCCTGAAAAATCATACTAGGGCTTATTTTCAGGGTAGGCCTTATTTTCGGGGAAACAGGGTAGTAAAACCTCAAGAATTTGTGGCGAGAGGGTAACCCTGCAAATCTTTTCTTGGAATAATGTCTGTTAGACCAAGTGGTCTTTCCTCCTGACTATTCATGGCCAATATCTAAAATTTACTGTGCTTTAAAGAAAAGATCTTTAGCCACATTAAGTGCTATTGCTTTTATTTTGAACTAGGAATGTAAATGAACCTGCAAAGCAGTGTCACAATTTAAGCTACTAGAGTGAAGCAGAGATTTCCTCAAAAATTTTATAAACTGTATCCTTTTTCTGCTTCTCATATTTTCTGAATTCTTCTAGTTTAAACTGCCACAAACTATCATGGCTGGAAGTCCTCGTTATCTCTTTATCCATAATGTGTCAATTCCTCTAAATGCTTTGAAACACACACACACACCGCTCCCTCTGCTGCATTTCCCCTCTACTTTAACACTGGGTGTTTCATTTAAATATATATATCCTAGCTGCTACAATACATGAAAGTGGTAAACAGGCTTGGCAGATGATGAATGAGGCAGGCAAACTATAATTTTTGTTAAGCACTCTGCATGCAGCTTTCATACACAAGCAAAAATAAGGAGTTGTGTGTGCTTTCTGATTCAGCAGTGACAATTCTCGCTTTCAAAACTGAAAGACTGCTTAACACATTTGCCTGTTATCCTGTTGTCTACAGGCAGAGCAGAAATTGTGTAAATGTCTGCCTCCCCATGCTCCTCATTGCATGTATTTTCCTGCACTAGATTCACAATTGGTCATGCAACTGGCCATACAACATGGAGGCTACCAGTGTGGGAAGACACTTGTCTTATTTCCCTTCCATCCACTCTGTGTTTGCACAATCGGCTATTAAAGTATCTCCTTAAGGGCAAAATGTTAATGAACATTACAAGTTTTCTGATTGGTTTCAGTGATAACTTATGACAGCTATGCTTTGCTAGTGCTTTTGAACCTATTTTCTGGGATTTTTTAAATGAATCTTTTTTCATTAATTGTTTCACTGATCTTCAGCTTTCAGAAAGTGTCCTCTTACCCTCAAGTGCTAGAATGTTATTGTTTATTTAAATCATTTGTTCACCACCTTTGTGCCTACCAGAATATGCAAAGTAATTTATAACCAATTAAAACTACTATGAAGGGGTGAAAAACATTTAAAACCAAATTTTAAAACTTGCCAAAAACTACTAAAACACGTTAAAACACATCTAAACCATTTCCCAGAAAAACAGTTTCAACAACAATGCTACAGATCAATGGTCCTTCAGATCCATCCAATTTAAATTGCCCATCAAATGCTCAACAGAAGTAGAGCCAACCTAACATATAATTAAGCTGCTGAGGATCTCAAACTCCTGATGAATATGTATGGAATCTTTCATATACTGAGTCCCAAGCTGATCAAAACCAGAACCTTGAACTGAACTTAGAAACAAACTGGAAGCCCGAACTGTTGGTTCAAGACCAGTGCTATATGGTCTCTAAAGCCTTTATTAACCAACAGCACAGTCACCACATTTTACACTAGCTGTGGCTTCCAAAAATGTTTAGAAGGCAGCCCTACTGCCACAGGATACAATGAAGGCATAGCTTAGTCAAATCCATCTTTCCCAGGAAGAGGCAAAGGTAGCAAACCAATTGAACCCGGGCAAAAGCAATCCTGGTCACAGCATTCATTTGGCATTCTACCCACAAGAGTACTCTGCTCCCAAGTTGCAAACCCGTTCCTTCAGAAGGTGTAAATCCCCATCCAGAACAGACTATAATCCCAATACCTTTGAAGAAATTAGTCTCCATACATTGTGATGATTTCGTTACAGCCTTCCAAGGAATAGTTTTGCAAATCCTGTTAGAGCAAGGCGGCAACAACAGTTACTGAAAACTCCTGAAAATACACTTTTAAAAAGCAGGGTTTCATACACATTGGTTAGCAAACAAATCTGGTACAACTGTTGTCATCTCAAAAATGGAATAGGATAAAAGAAAGAAAGAAAGAAAGAAAGAAAGAAAGAAAGAAAGAAAGAAAGAAAGAAAGAAAGAAAGAAAGAAAGAAACTTCTCTGTTTTTTTGAGTTGCTCTTGAAAGCTTTGCATTCTCACATACAGCAAAAACAAACTGACAAGTCCAACTTGATATTTACTGCATCCTTGCAATTGCAATAAACAAACCATCCATTTACATCTGTATAACACTACTTTCAGACATAAAGTTATGTGTAAAACTCACTTTATGAAGACTTTTTTTCATGTAAAAAGGGAAATCTGCTACATGGTCCTAATTTTAATTGAAAAGTACATCAGATTTGAAAACATCACTGTCTGAATCAAAATTACCTAATTCAGAGAGATTTGTACAAGATCTGGGTTGAATCAGGATAGCCAAGAAATTGACTGTAATCCATGAAAACTCCAAGAAACTTATACAAAAAGAACAGAGTAACATCAGATGTAAAAGAATTTACAAACAAATATAGAAAATAAAAATTGGACACTATCTGTCTTCAAAACTTATAGTATGAAAATCAAGAACTGCTTTATGAAATGTTTTTTAATAAGTGTTGAAAATGTGAAATATAGGAGGGTACTTTCAACCATATTGGGTGGACAGGTAGGGAAGCAGAAAATTATTGGAAATTATTGCAGATTAGTATATGAAATGTTGATTAAAAAGTTGTATTTTGTGAGATATCATGCAGACTGGAATTGTGTTAATTGAGTATCATGTCTGAGATTGTAAATAAAAAAATGAAACATTTTATAATACACGTAATTACTGTAGTAATAATATGAGAAACATTGGAAGAAAGCAGAAAGACACTTATCTTAAAAAGGACACACAAATTTGGAATGATTTTATAGTTGGACTTGAAATATGGACTGGAAAGCATAGATAAAAGAAGAACGCAAAGGTCGAATCAGGGAATGAAGAGATTAGTAACTATAGTAATTATGGTAAAACCTGTTAAGTTGTTCTTTTTTATTATTATTATTCTAGTAGAATTGTATAAGTGGATGTAAAAGTACCCTCGCACTCTCTGGAATTTTACCCTTCCCCTACCCATGTCCACTTCCCCAGCCCCCTATCCCCAAATCCTATTCCTATTGAAAATGAATAAAAATTAATAAAAAAAGAGAAAGCTCTCGTGAAACAAATATATTTGTTTCAACAGTACTTTTGTTGTGGCTGTTGTTATATCTCTTAAAGGTGTGAATACAGACCAAAGTCCAATGTTATACTTCTCTATCCTTTGCCCAAAAAATCAAGACTTTGTCCCCCATCCCCATTCGCTGAAGCCCTCTGTGACACCAAAAGTATCAATCCTAGAGGATTTCCAGCATTGCTGAGCATATTGGCAGGTGCACAAGAAACAGTAGAAGAAAGGGGGAGATGGATCATTGTGGCAGAAACTATGTGATCTGGTGCATGTGCACCATGGAATTCTATGATTACATTCCACTAAATTCAAGAGACAAAAATAGCTTGAATTCCATTTGTTCCACTCTAAGGAAAGGATGGATTAAGTTTCAAATGTTTTGAGTAGAATAATAAAAAGGCTAATGCTCCTAGTTCCTTGCATTGTTTCTGAAGAAGATTGTCCACAGAAGGTGAACCTTGGAAAGGTTGAGAAACAAAATTGCCTCCTTCCATTTCATTGTCTGTAGAAATAGGCTGTCAGTTTCCTTGACAAAGTGAGATTAACATTGCTGGTTCTTTATTCATACAATCAATATTTGCTTAAGTAATTTGCATGACAGAGTCCCATATTCAGTTAGCGCCAAATTTCTTTTCTAAACATTATGCTGCAGTGGAGAAATGGAATTGGCCAGTTGAGTTCAGAAGGAAAAGATAGTTTAAGAGTTTCTTTAGACAATATTTAGTGTGGGCAAATATTTAAATAGGCACAAAAAGGGAATCTGAGACCCACCTCCTATTTTATTCTACATTTTGCCTTATTTGCAAATTTTGTAAGTATGCTGAGGCCTTCTCAGCATGCTCAGGGAACGGATGTGAGTGCCTCTTGGTTATTAGGTTTTCATGTTTTCATGTAATATAAAATAGAGAACATTTTCTGTAGTTCACTTCTGCATGTACTTAAAACTTGTTCCTGCTCCTGCTAGAACTTTACTCAGAAGCACAGAAATGCAGTGAGCACCAGCCCCACTACTAGGTAGAGTGAGACAGCTATCTTAGGCAACAGATTTGGGATGCCACAAAAGGAGAGCAAATTTTCAATTATTTATTTATTTATTGCTAAACTTCTAATGCCAAACATCAGGAGAGGTTCTTGTGGGATTTCCCGCCTCATGTGCAAAATAACTTGTTTGTGTTTGAGTACTCTGCACCTTGTCATGGCAGAAGATGTCAAATGTCTATACAGCTCAAGCAACAAATGTTAGACTAGAGAATGTGCTTACAGTTTATCTGGCATGTAAATTAAGGCTTTAATCTGCAGTTTCATACTTCACATTGCAAATGTAAGAAGACTGACTTTCCTCTTGCCATTGATTCAAATGGACCTACTCGAACTGTGACTTACTCTGCTAAAATAAGTCAGGATAGCCTCATTTGAATTCATGGAATCCAAGAAGTTGATTACTCCATTGATCAATCTCCATTGATCAACCTCCATTGATACAATGGGCCTATTCTAAATTAAATTTGCTATGCTAAGCAGAAGGATTTTGGCCACTGTATTAAAGGTTTTGATGGCCTGGATGAACTCCATAAATAGAGATGGGCACAAACCTCAGTTCAGTTGTGCCAGTTCGTAAGCGTGCCACCACAGATGCCCTTTGTTCCCTCCCCCCCCCGGGCTGGATTCCCCCACTCACCAGCTTGCACACATTCGTCTCCTCCTCTGGCTGTCACTGGCAGGAGCACAGTCACTAGAGGGCGCACAGAGTTCCCTGCCACGCCTCCTTGGCTGATTGCTCACTCAGACAAGGAGACAGGACAAGCAAGCCTGTGCTCCTGTCAAGGACTGAACAGCCGAAGATGAGGAGAAGGGGAGAGCGCTCCGGCTGGTGAGTGGGGCATTGCTGGTGAGGTGGGGGAAGGGAACATGTGGCACTTGTGGTGCCACGCTTACAAACTGGTACGAACCTCCCAACAGAGGTTCATGCCCATCTCTATCCATAAACTGTGGAATAAAACAAAAGTTACAGTTTGAGGAAATTTATTTGAAAAAAAAGCTTTAAAATTCAGCTTAATGCAGTTTTATTCTTAGGAGCTGTAGAAACTTGACTTGGTTGTGATCACCGATAGAAGTACTGTGGAGTTTATTAAAGAGCATTTCACGTCAAAATAACTGTCTTTGTCCAACAATACGTTCCCCTTCCCCGCCCTCCGGGAATTCATCCATCCATGATGCAAACAAATTACTTTTTCGCCCAACTGCCACAGTTTACAGCAAATTGCAACTATGGGGCAGCTCTGCACTTTAAGTAAAATTTCAGGGTATAATTACTTAACTGAAGAGACCAAGAGACCCAAGAGTCATTGCCTCACCACTTCTATTTTTGTAATAAAGTAACACATCAGTGTTCTGAGTCCTGTAACATTTTCTCCTGCAAGCTGTGCAGTAAGTGTTAAACACAAAGGATATGCTGAAAGCTACAGAAGACAGAGACATTTAAGTTACAACCAATTTACATGGCTTTCATTTTGCTTCGTAAAAAGCATTGCTGTCTTAAAAGCTTACCCACAGAGATTCTAGGCTGAGCACATAAAAAGTCATTGTTAATGCTTTTATTAGGTCAGTTTTATTACAAAGTACATCTTTGAATGATTTATCCAGCAAGTTGTTTATTTAAAATGTTTCTCTACCTGCTTTTTAGAAGGCCCATTACTAAGGGCATCATATATTTGTTTTAGGTGGTTTATCCCTATAAAACAATGCTATGCAATTGCTGTTCTGCTTTGTGAACCAGTTTTAAATTCTTCAGCTATATTTTTAATACATACTTGAAGAACTTGGACTGGTTATACATGAATGTTTTTGTCTGATAGTTGCCTATTATACATAGTCATCTATCAATGATTGGCCTGTTTGGTCAAATTTCTAGAAAATTAAGACAAAAGACTAGTAATTACTTCCTGTTACACACTGGCGTGGGCACCTCATATCACAAAGAATTAAAAACTCTTAAGAGATTGTCTAGATTCTGTAATATATCTGGTAAAAAAAATTAATCTTAATTATTTTGGTACTTCTGGAAATGCAAGGCACACAGATGAGTTGGAAAAGATCCACTAGACTTAGTGGATAGAGTTATTGACTAGGACTCTGGAGACCAGGGTTCGAATCCCCACTTGGCCATGGAAACTTACTGGGGGAGTGGAACTGGTAAAACTACTTCTTAAATATCTTACTTAACCTTGAAAACTCAACTAAGGTCACTATAAATCACTTCCAACTTCATGGCACATAATTAACTATAGGAAGTAAGCTTAACAAAATACTTAACACTTATTGCTAAGAATATTTCGTTCTGTGCAGATGAATTCATGAAGCAGTGGTTATTGTTACTAGTGAAATATTTGTTGGATTCCTTGCCTTGATAAAAAAAAAAGACAGTGTTGGATTTACATTAATTTTAATGGTTTTTTGGTTCAATTTGTTTTAGTGATGATTTGAGGACTTTGTTGTTTAGCTATTCTTAGTGATGTGCATTTTCTTGAATGTGGTTTTGAGTGGAAATATAAGATTTAAATGTCAAACTAATAAATAATAATGTCTAAAAGAGCATTTTATTCTTATTGAATGTAAATCTATGAGAACATATATTTAGATAGATAAACTAATTCCAGGGCCACATGGGTCCCAACATAGTTCCCATTAAGTGAACCAGAATGTGTTCCAGTCCTCTGTTGTAAGTTAGTCACTCTTATCTGGGGATGATAGCGACACCTAATGGATTGTTTTGCCTCCACAGCAAGCAACAATTATACTTAACCTAGGCAAGAATTTACCAGAGAACCATGAAGTGTGGAATGCTCCTTTTTTCTGGCCTTGAATGTGCAGTCTGTCTTTGCAGTGATGGGCATGATATAGCAATAATGCTTCACAACAGTGAGTTGAGTTACAGATATTGATCATGTTCCTTGAGCCCAGACTTGGAAAGTATCTTCAGGTTTGTGAGCATCTGTCTCAAATGACATATGAGCTTTAAAAGTGTCAAAATTCTCCTCACACACATCAGAATCAGAACTGGAAAAGAAGTCCCAGCATCCTTCACTTCTTTTTGGACTCCAAAGACCCAGCTCCCAGTTCTCAAAGCAGATTTCTGTTCTTTCCAACTCCAGAAGATAGCGAGAAGATCAGAGGCAGACTCCCCTTTCTCCTTCTCCCTCATGTTGATGCTCTGTTAAACAACTTTTTAAGGTAATAAGGTATGGGGACTACAGGACAGCTACATCTCCCAGGCTATTTGTGTCAGAACATCATCATCTCAGGTTATTGGAGAAAGAGAGGATAAAGGTTTAAAACCTGCCATCTCCCTCCTCCTTGTGTGGAAGGGAATGTTTAGTGTGTGTTTAGGGACTGGAAGTTGGCAGGGATGATAGAGATCAACAAGATATATATATTTTAGAACATCTGGACTAGGCTAAATAAATAAGCAGATGTCTTCTGTGTTTCAGATAATTTCTAAGTTAATCTTATGTGGACATAACCCGTGCACCTTTATCTAACTCACACACACTGTTTTCAAAGGCACTTGGAAGGTGCAGTCTAACATATACCTACAGGACTATAAAACTAACTCAGAAAATGACTTCTGCATAGGCCCAATACTTCTGACCTTTGTTGTAGATATTCTGCGTGTTAATAATAATGCATCAAATCAATTCTGATTTCTAGCAAGCTTTCCAGGGTTTTCATGTTAAGGAGCGCTCACAAGTGATTTACTCTTCTCTTCTTCCAGCGGGTGTTTTGGAATTATGCAGCTTCCCCAAGGCTGCAAAAGCCTGGATCTTTCCCCAAGGAAGCACCATGAGGAATCCAACTCCCAACCCTGTGGCTCCAGAGCTGAGCTCCCAACTCACTGTGCTATCCAGTCTGCTTAGCCTGTGTGTTACTTAGCTTAAATAAGGTGTCAGCTGAAGTTTCAGAGGATTGCTTCTCTAAAGGGAAAACAAATTTCAGAGTGAGAAGTCACGGAGGAGGTGATCATTTGAATTTTGTGTTTGAGGAGACAGACTTTCAAGCTGGGTCATCCATCTCCATCATTCCCAGCTAGCTTCAGGGCTCTCTGGGTCACCATGAAGGTGTTTTCATGCATAACGAAACCCAAATGGGCATACAGTCTCTCTCCCTAATCCTCTCCTTTTGTTCCTGGCTTTTTGGAGTGCTCACATTGAATCCATCATACCATATGTAGTCATGCAGGGAGTGGAGTTCCAGTGCTGCAGTTCATAAACCATCTTGTTGAAGAACCCCTGGCAGCAGTAGTGCACAGCCTGGAAAAAGAACTCATTCCTTGGCTGACCTATGTCTGTTACATCACAAGACCTGCCCCTGGTCTCAGATTTTTAGCCTTAAAATCTTAAGTAATGCAATGCCACTGATCTGGCTACCTTACAAAATGTCTCACCTTATTTAATGTCTTAAATACACCAAATATGAGTATTTAAGTGAAAATGTACTGCTTAATTACCGTATTTTTCACTCCATAAGATGCACTTCCCCCCCAAAAAAAAGTGGGGGGGGGGAAGTGTGTCTTATGGAGCGAATACTGTAAAAAAAAAAGTTTAAAGTGACAGAAGAAGAAGGAGAGATGGAGCGGCACGAGACAGAGGAATGGATAGAGGAGGGGAAAGTAGGAGAAGAGAGGGAGGAGTCACGAGAGGGGGAGAAGAGGGGGAAAAACGTTTTTCTCACGAGAGAGGAGGGAGGACAGTTGAAAGAAACGGAAAGAGTGGTGTTAAGGAAAGACGTATGAGAGGAAAGTGATCCGGGGGGAGAAAAGGTGTTTAGAGTGCCAGAAACGGAGGGGAAATCACGCCGCTGCCTGACTTTTCCCCCCTGCCCCTCCACGCGCACACCCCTTCACCCCCCGATGGCGCCTCGAATGCAAGGTGCGTCTTATGGTCAGGTGCGTCTTATGGAGCGAAAAATACGGTAAATAAGAAAAAGCAGTAGTCAAATCTGATTCTTCAAAGTAGTAAGATGTGGGTTGTATGTAGTTTTGCACTTCTTTTTGCAGCCTATACAGCCTTTGGCTGGATGATTCACCTTTCTGCCACTACTAGAGCTGCATAGTCTCTTTGAGGTAAATGAGGCTTATTGCTGTGCAAGAGGATATATTAGGACTGCAGCCTTGCCACAGAAATGTCACTGAACTCAGTCTGACTTGCTTCTGAGTATGCTGGCAGGCAGCAGCACTTGTGGACACAGTATCCAGCAACATTCTTGTTTGGGGTCAATAGTACATAAGTGCAAAAAACACTTGCACCTCAATCTTGTGTGAGCTTAATCAGAAGAAAGCTCTCTTTTTCCATTCTCTCTCTCTGCCTTCTCTCTTTCCTTTCTTTCCATGGCTCCTCTCTCTCTTCTCCCTTCTCTTTGTGGCTCTCCCCACCTCTCTCTTTCTCTGGTTCCACTTTTTCTCTTTTGCGGCTCCTCTCTCTCAAAAACAAAATCTCCCACTGTCTTCTCCTCATCACAAAAGTGGTATTTTTATACCAGTAACATTTTGGAGTAATGGCATGGTTGCAAGCCATGAACTCTCCCTGTCAAGGCAACTCAGTGTAGATCTTGAGCTCCATGGCATCACCAGCCATGTAGTTCTCAATAGCAGGTCTGAAGACATATCCATCAGCTAACACAGGGAGGCTGTTAGGTAGGAGGATTTTCAGCACACCAGCAATCTCTTTCTACAGTGTCCATCAGGCAGGTCCAGACAGGGAGAAGTCTGTTTCACACTTAAAGGTTCTTACCTTTAGTGTGATCTATTTTAACTCTCACTTGAGCTATCCTTCCGTTGACACTGAAAGACTTGTTTTTTTCCTGTGAGAAGGGTCCGGACAGGTCTTTGAATCTCTTGTTTACTCATGTGTACTCTCTACCCAGTTTACTTGCAAGTAAGGAGGCAACAGTGGCAATGCTGCAAATTCGCAATGGTGATACCAGCAATAATGGTGCAAGGGGAAGTGTTAGGGTGAAAGTTGGGGAGACAGAAAGGAGGAACCCCCACCTCTTCCTGTCTTTCTCCTCAGCTGGGGTTCTGCTGAGGCTGCACTGCTTTGTGGAGATGGAGCCCATGGAGTTGGTTGGTCAGGTCCTCTCTCTTCTTCTGGCAGTGAGTCCACTGGGCTGTAAAAGCCTGAGCAGGCAACCCCAAAATAGGTGCATTATTCTTCAGGAGGGTGTGGTGCGTGGCCAAGAAAACCAGTCTCCAATCCAGCTGTTTTTCTCAGTGGTTGTTTTTATTTACTTTCCACGCACATCCTCCCTCCCCCCCCCAGCAAACACTAAGCCAAAAATAAGAAGAGGTGAAGGAGAGATGCTGTCATTCCCCACCTTTTTCCATGGCTGTCATTCAGCAGGCCATAGTGATGCACTTTTTCTTTTCCAGTTAAATAAAGTAAGTGATATAGAGAAATAGCAATGCACCTACCTAGCATAGTACACACAATGCTGCCAGTGTATCTTGTTTATCTAGAATAGTGCTGCCTCGAAAGGAAAAACTATATAAATTTAAAACCGTAGAGCAGATGAAAATAGAGGAGAGGCTTTTTTTCTATTATCCCTTTCAATGCCATAGCCCACAAAATATGTCACAAAGTTGTCACCTCAGATAATACCACTTACAGCTCTATTTTGGTACAGTTATGTGCATGGGCTACAGCATGGGCTAATTAGGAGTGCTCCAAATCATGCACCAAAAACAAAACAAAAACCCAACAACCCTGTACCCTACTGCTGTGTCAAAAAGAAACTGGACAGCTCTAAAAAGGGGTAGTTCTTAGTCAAAACACGTGTGGATTCCATAAACAAAAAGCACAATAAGTGATCCAAACATTGAGTTATTCTGCTAGTGCGAACATGCCCAGAGTCAAATATACACCTTGAGCATTAGAATTCAGGAATAAAAAGAACCTAGAGAGAAAGTTTTGGAATCCACATAGACCAGAGTAACACCTACTTTGTGACTATTGAGTCTGTTCTACTAGTTCATTAAGAACACTAATGGAAAGAGATGGGATAAGTTGACTATTCCCAGGTCATCAATCTATGCAAATATACCTAGAATCAAGCTTTAGTATTACTGATTAAGAGAACATAGTTTAACTATCTGTTGCTGCCTGCATGAGTCTTTTATGGGCACTAAATGGGCAGAGACTACATGTGGCAAGAAAGGAATGGAGTTTCTCCTAGGCAAATGTTCAAGGCTGTTCTCCCAAAAGGTACATATTAAATCACAAGCCTAACATAGGCGCAGAGGTTGTAAGCTGACAAAACTAAAGGGCAGACAAGCATTCTGTTGGTGCATAGCTTACCGGGCCCTTAGCTTTCCCAGCTTTTAAATAAATGTAGGGGGAATAGGCTGTTACTTGTGGCAGCCAGATAGAGGCTTCTTCTTCAGAGGGACTGTACTTCTGACTGCCAAATAATGCTTATTTGGGATGTATAATGGGAAATTAGCTTCATGCCTGACTTGTAGTTTTCCTAGCTGGCTCCTGTTAGAAACAGGATTGAAGATTACATGCAAGTGGGGCCCATAGTCAAAACAAGGGGGCTGTCTCTCCTTGAAATGTTGGTGCCATGTTCCTTGCACCCAGTCTATGAAACACTCATGATGGACTCCCTCAGTCCTTCCCCAAAATATTAACTTTTTATTTGTATGCTTTTGAATGTTAGCAAGAAGTAACGTCTCACATTACTTGAAGCCTATTTTAACAGAGCAGTTGGAGGCAATATTCAAAATGATATCCCAGTGAATTCAACAGGTCTCTGATCCTCATGTTTGCAGAGTCAGCAAGACAATAATTCCTTTCCTTTGAAACAAAAGAAGAGAAACTCTGCACATTTAAAAACAAAAACAAAACCAGTTTCTCCCTACAACCAATTAATTCACTGTGCATTCTTGGCCAATTCTGAAGCTATAGCACACACAAATTATTGTTATGATTACTATTAATATTCCAACATTGCAGATTCAGCATAATGAATTAATTACAAAAAAGGTTCACACACTGCTATTTACTCAGAATCTCAGGCTTTTGCATTATAAATGCTAGGCTGCAGCTGTAAATTGCAGATTAAACCTTTTTATTACACTATTTTATTGCCTGTGACCTTCTGGACATAAGATCTACAAACCATTTCCATCACAATTTTTGTGTTGCATAGTTAATGTGATTCTCTCTTTCTGGTCATTTAAGTCCATTTTCAGAATAAAATGTGAAACTGAGTGCGGTACAATGTACTTCAATAATTTCTACCTATTCCTTTATATTCCTATCGAGAAATCAGCATCCCAGGTATTGTTCAGTGCTGTTATAGGCATTTTGTTAACTGTATATCATATAACATGTGTATAGTTCATTGTGTTAAATGGAGGCACTGTCTCTTTTCATCCACACTGAATAAACACTTTATACCAGTAGCAGGAGGTAGGAGGCATCTCAAACATGTGTAAAGAACTTATTATCTGAACATAAAAAATCAGTGCGCTGATTTAAAAGGACAAAATAAAGTGTTAAAACAAGCCAGTGTGAAGCAGGAAACATGGAAGATATGACTATGTGACAGAATTCAACATTCTGCAGTCTAGAAACAACACGTGTGGACTGTAGCTTGGTGACAGAGTGTCAAGGTCAAAAGCAAGGTTCCCTCTAAAGTGTGCAGCTGCATGAATGTGCAGTGCTGTGCCCCACCATGCATCCACAGCAAGTATTTCCAGCCCCTTTGGTTCTGGTTGCAGCAGAATCCGGGAAGGGCAAAGTTGCACGCGCGAGGGGTAGAACCTGACCCAGCAGGGCTGAATGTCCACACTGTGGAATTTGGTGTGATCTGGCTGGTGCTTAAAAGGTCCTCATCTTCAGTGCAATCTATTTTAACTCTTGGTACCAGTCTGTGAAGGCTGAACAAAGAGCTACTTAGCATCTCAGTGAATTTCCCCAAAAACACTGTGTGCCCTAGCTATGTGCCAGAAAGATACAGGCCACCTCTTAAAGAGGAAGGATGAATCGTTTTAAGTAGAAGACGAGCTGATGAGGTCTTCTTTTCTGTGCCAAACAGTGCTATCAGGGAACCATATGTGCTAGTGGGGACAGGCCCTTAGTCTCACTTCCCTATGTATTTCTGTCAATTGTTTACTTTTCAACTTTCAGCAACTGAAATTTGCCAGTGCACCAAATTGCCACCCTATGTAATACAACTCATAAAAATTTCTGTGAGAATCTCTATTGCTTTTGCCAAAGTAGCAAATGTATAAGGAAGTAAAACCTTTGTTTATATTTTGATTTAGTCCCTGGAACACCAGCGGTAGCAGCAGACTGGTTCCATAGTAATTTCCATAGGTACAATTTTGCTAGGTAAGCAAAATGCCAGGAGACTGAATTGCTGGTACAGCAACTCAGTGAGGTACCAATTTGCTTTACTCGTATCTCAGTACTCTAGGAGATTCTCTCCCCTGCCCCATGTTATGTTGCCATTTTCCTTATCTATGTTTACACACAGAGAGAAGTGTTAGCTTGCTAGGAAAGATATACCTTGCAAGGTAGTGTGTTTACATTGGCTTTGGTTTACCTGTCGTGGATGGGATGGAAAGTTAGCTGATTATTTTGCAGTGACTTTTAGCACACAGCTGCTCAAACCTTATTTTCTCAGGCACAATGTATATTTTCAGGATTGCATTTTGTTTTACACCCCCCTTAATTATTTTAACTCTATACACACAACATTTCAAACCTTGACATTTCTCCCCCCACAACCATGGGGATGTCTTGCTTGTAGACCTTCTCTGTTATCTTATAGCCCAGTGGTCAGGCCCCAGGGTTCTGTGATGTCTTGCAGCTTTAATTTTTTTCCAGACCTTGAGTTGTTCAGTGCAGTCATGTCATTCTGCATTGATCTGCTCAGTTCTGCTCAGCCTTCTGTTGAAGTTCTCCAGCCATCACAACTCAAATATCACACTTTTGACCTCGACAAGAGGATGCGCTTTGCATATTCACCTAATCTCAGACTCTGTTTCTGGCATCTTCAGAGAGGATTGGGGAAGATTTCTATACCCTCTAGAAAGCCACTGCTATGTGGCATACATGATGGTTTCCTAGGTGGACCAGTGATCCAGTTAAGGAATTACAGTGATTGTTTCATGTTGTGTCAAAGCAGCAATTACAAAGTGAAATGATATTAAGGAAAATCAGAAGTGAATTCACTCCAATTCCCCTGGTTTAGTCCACCAGAATTCTTGACTCTAGAGTTTTTACCTTGCAGCATAGTCAAACTGCCAAACCAATTAGTGCTGAATTCTTACCCTCAAAAGGGGAAAAAAGTGCTGCCACAGCTGATAGAGATCCTCACTCTTATGAAACTCCTGAAGGCTTTCTCCTTTCCTTAGGGAGATTCAGTAAAATTACTTTCATCAGTTTTTCTGCTCTCATTTAATGCAAAGAATTTCAGGATGCCACCTGGGCATAGCTCTGTTTGCCCTGTCTAATTCAATGTATGTAGCCAGCCTCTGTGTGGTAAATTAGTGGCCCAACCTGATTTCCATAATTTGGATGTATACAGATCTAAGACTTCCTGTGAACCTTGTATCCTGGGACGATCCAGGGCCAGCTGAGACAAGTGCCTACATGAATTATAGATCAAAAAGGTATGGATTGACTGCCAGTGTTTGCAACGGCTACATTTATTTTATGAATCAAAGCAGGTGTTTATTTTTAGGTAAATTTAAATAATGCAATTCAAGAGGCCTTGCTGCCTAGCCTGAAGGACATTCCAGATAGACTGCGTATGTTGGGAAGAAATGTGTTTGCTTCATTGAAAAAAGCTATGGTCTACTCATTTCTATACCAGGATAAAAATTGCGTTGCTGTTTAGGAAACTTCAGCTCCATCTGGTTGAAAATAATTGCCGACATATGACTATCTATTCATGCATACCCTCATTTTAGAGCAAGGCAAGAGAGTTGTTCTGATCATCCACTATTTTTTCTGCAAAGTCAGGGTATTTGTTTTACACTGTAAAGCAAGAATGCACACTGGGGGTGGGGTGACCCCTCCAAACTGCATCTGATATTAGCAGAGGGTTGAGATGCCACACTTATACACATTGACATACACTACATACAGGTGCACATATATGCATGCACACACACATGCACACACAGGATGGGAGGCGTTAATCTCATCTCAATCCCACCAATCCTACAGAAGGTTCTGGGGGGAGGGATATAGGTAGAAGAATCCTGCCCTCTCCAGTGGTCCCAATGAGCATCACTGCTTTGTGGTGCAGAAACAAATCAATAGTGGTGCAGAAACAAAAGTACTGGTTGCTTTGGCATCACAGGAGTGGGGAGAAAGGTGTTGTTCCAGGGAGCTGACCAGCGACTGCCTGTGGTGCCAAAGCTGTGGTGTTCATCAGTGGAAAGCAGAATTTGGCAGGAGGGGGCAAATATGGAGGTGGCCAAGGTTCTCTTCTACCTTGCCCTTTTCTGGCCTTCGGGATATGTGTGCATGTGACATAGGAACTTTAGAAATGTAATGCTTGATTGCTCAGGGTTTATGTACACATGGAGAAGAAAGAACCAGCTGTGCTGCTAGAGAGTTCTTTATGGTTCACCTTAGCATCTAACTCAGAAAAGAAGACCCTGATTTCTTCTCCAATGGAAACTTCTGCAGGAAAAAACAACACATGGACATACAGTAGGTCAAATTTGTATTCAGCTGCACTGCTCTCATCTACATTCACAAATCCTGTCCTTTGAGCCCAGTCATCTAAAATAATATGGAAATGCCAATGCCGAATGGAGTATTTAGAAAGAGAAAGTGTTAATTTGAGAAATGTAAAGATTTTTGTATCAGTGTACCAGAATGACCTCTAGTGGTGGTAAATCATTTTCTTTTGTTATGTTACTGATGAACATTGCAAGTAAAGTTACAGGAGAGTGGCCGTGTTACTTAAGGTAGGATGCGATGTGATGTATTGATGCCCACTCCTTGAGATGCAGTCCTTCTTCTGATTTGTCATTTCTGTTTTTACCTACAGAGTTAGTTTGAAAAAGTAGCATGGGGGATTTTGCTGAACCTCACACAACTTGTGTTCTGGGTCTGCAGGGCTCATCTGATCCCATGCTTTTTGACATTTGTTTATGCTACTAGGTAAGGTCATTGGGTATTTGGAATGGGGAAATGATTTGCTATTGATTCACAGTGCTATGGCATCTGAGTAAGTAGGTGAGGCTGCTCAGATGCAGGAAACTGCTGAAGGAGGGCTAATGAACCAAATCTGAATCCTGACAGAATGAAGGCACTGCGGGTAGATGGTTCTTGCTTAGGGCTTGGAAACTGGTCCTTCTCCCATTTTGGATGAGGATGCATTCCTCCCAGCTTTTATCTCTCAAATCTTTTTTCTTTGTTTGAAATCCACTGATGACAACTTTGTTGCTTGGACTAAAGGAAAAGAGGTTCAGGAATATCCATCACCCCATCATCATTCTGCACCTAAAATAATCCATGCAGTTGGTTCACTTTCTAAACATCACCATACAATTATATAATGAATAAATAAGCACAACCATATACAGCAGAGGCAGACAATTACATGTATTTACATGCTTCTATTTTCCATCCGAAACATATATAATATTTACAGGCTATAGCAAAGCCCTACAATGCTACCGCATGTATTCAGACCTTTCAGACAGTGATTCATTATTATTCTGGTTCAAAAAGAAGCCAGACTAAAGGTCAACATTAAGCCTGTGCTAGATAGTGTACGACATACAGTTTCAGCATGTCAGTGTTCTGCAGGACCAAGCATCCACCCTGGATTTTTAATTTAGGGATTTTAAATTAGGGATTTAAAACAGATACTTCTTGGACTACAATACCTAACCAAAAAAATGAAGGGGGACAAATCAGCAGGCCAGACTTTTTGCCCTGGAATATTCTTCTAAAGGAGAAACCCAGAGCAGAGAACAGAACAGCACTTGCTATTATCTAGAGCAGGAAGTCTCAACGGGGGCCCTGGCACGTTTGAAGACTGGAAACAATTCTTCACACCTTATAAGGTTTGTTATGCAACTTAAACAATCTTGATTTGGCCTATATTTCTGTCATATTATGTTCATGGCCATGGCCAAAAAAGGGTTGAGAATGATTGATCTAGAGTTCCAACGTAACACCATTCAAATATCTTAGTGACTCAGAACCCATTCTGAACAATGATAGTTATTTCTTACAGACGTCCATTGCTAGAACCGTACTTACAGATAAGAACTGCTCACTGACCAGCAACAACAAAACCTTGCAACAGAGATACAAATACAGAGCAAGGCTTTGAGTCGGACACAAATGTCAACTCAGCTCCAGTGACTACTCTAGAAACAGTATTATAGGATCTAGTAATGCCAACTACAATATCAGGAGTTAATGCACCTTTGTCAGCTTCCAATGTGATAAATGTCACCGTTTGCCCTGCAGCATTTTTGCACGAGACTAGCAGGCTACATTTTATGGAAAATAATAGACAGAAAAATAACACCAAAAAACGCAGTGATGGGGGACAGTATTCTGGGATGGCTATGCTAGAATAAAGTAACTTCCAAGACAGATTCCAGTGGGACACAGCTGGTCAAGAATTTATTGAAGGTTTGATTTCATCTCCAGTGGCTTGAATAGGGACAAAGGCTTGTTATCACATTGCATCCATTAATCAGCTCATCTATGCAGAGATTTCTTTTTATTCCTTTAATTGCCTGTAATTTTGTATTTCTATCTTTCAGACCCTTTTAATCACAATCCTTTACCCGTGGGGCTTATCTAAAGGCAATTTTTTTACCTCTTGCACATGCTGTATTTTCTGCTTTGATAGTACAAAGATTTTTCATCATGATACATGTGCTAACATGATCTTGTGAATACTGAATTACAGCTTGTTAAAGGAGAGTTGCTAAGATGATTATTAGGGCTGGCCAAAGGCACTTTGCTGCACGACACATATATGTGTGTAGATTAGACTGGCCATTGAAACTGCCTTCAATACTAGCAATGGGATAGCAACAGGCTAGCCTATTGAGTGCATAGGAGCTGTGTGGAAGATAATTATCCCCTCTATTATCTTAATGTCTCCTTGCATCCTCTGTCACCTAAGGCAACTGCTTCACTCTGTCTAATAATAGGGCCAGCCCTGATAATCACCAGTATCTGTACTTGCATCTTCATTCTCCATCATCCCTATTCCATGTAGGCATGTGTATAAATAGCTGCTTATTCCAGTGACACTTAGTGGCAGGTCAACTGAAATACAAATAACTTTTAAAATACCCCAAAAATCCACAACTCTTCAGCAACATACACTGTGTGCGCTACATACCGAGAATACCGCAGTTTGATTTACAATAGTATATAATAATTCCTATTTGTTTCCAGTTCTGCTTTCCAGCATTCAAAATTATTTAGAATTTCCACCATTGATTGATCATACAAATTATTTAAAAATGCTGTTCCTTTGAGCTGTTAGAGAAGAGGTGGAATAAGCTGTCTATTAGTAGACTGTATCACTTCTGCATATTTTTACTTGAAATTCCGTTTCTTTCTGTTTCCACATTGGTCAGTGTGTTAGTCCTATCACACTAAGCTTTTCAAATACATATTTCCCCCTCTACGTTTGTATTTAAACAGTTTTCTCTCTCTCTAAATGTGCATTGAAAGACATATTTGGAAATATTTATGCTGCTGAGAACTACATCATAGCATCTGGAGATGTATGAAATCCAAGAGACAGCTGAATTCTGTATATTAATACAAGAAGTGTGGATCAGGTCACTTAAGGGAGGAATTTATTAAGATTGAATGTCTTACGTATCCTGGGGAGGTGATGCACCAGCTACCAGGAAAATGATGGGGGAAAGTAGGTTTGATGCTGATGAGGCAGTGCTGTCATAAGGTCATAGACAAAGAAACATTGTGTAGAAAAATGGCATTTGTCATAGTATCCAGGCTGTCTGTCTAGATCCTTGATCATTGTGCTGTGTGAAATTACATGTCTGAAGTGATTGGGAACAATATGCTGCTAAAATTAACAGCTCCTTAAATACAAGCATGTCTGACTGCAGCTTATCGACCATGTCTAAGTAATGAATTCTGTTGGCTGACCATGTTGACTGTGTAGAAAAAACTATTTACTCTTCTCTTCTGAATTCACAGTGATGAATGTCCTGTGAAAAGGGAGGGGGGTGCACAGAATCGGACGGAGAATTTTTCCTAGACTTGTCCAAACTGATGTTCCACTTTTCTTCCACAGCAAAAGAGGATGCTGTTTTTCTACCTCATCCTCAGGGCTCTAATTTAGAATTTTTTCTTTGATCCTCTTGATTCCCCCCCCCCCCCCCATTTCCCCCTTCTTCTTAGTATAATTTTTTTTTATTGATAATGCGCAATGGCTCAAATCCTCTTACCTAGTTATGTTGATATAGCACAAACAGCATAGCTTTGGGAGGTGAATTGCCCCAAGTTAATTGATGTCTGAACAGGACAATTCCCCTGCAAAAGTTAGCAGCTACACAAAAGGACTTTGGCCTATATGTACCAAGGGCATTCAGTGTGTATTTTTCTTTCCTTCACACAGTGCTTCATTATTCTGGTTCAAACAACAACCAAACTAGAGGCCAAATTTGGTTTCAAATTAAGCATTTTTACACAAGCAATGCAAACTAGAGATGGGGATATTCGTATTCGTATACAAATATCCCCAACACAGCTGGACCTAAGGCGGGTTCTGCCCCTAGGACCAGACCATCCACTCACGTGTCTTGCATGGCACCGGTCCCACTTGTCCTGCCAATGGCACCTGGAGCTCTGCTCTTCCTGCTTGGCTGGCCGCTCCAGGCAGGGGGTGGATGAGTCTCCCCGCATGGCTGTGTCAGGGATATTTGTATTCATATATGAATACAAATATCCCCACCTCTAGTGCAAACTATGGAATGCACTCCCTTCCAAATTGTTTGAACTATGCCCTTTGTTGATTTTAATGTTTACAGTGGATGAGTTGATATAATTTTATTAATTTTTCAGCTAAAAGTGGTTTTATCTGGTTTTATCTTTTTAAAAACTCTGTAAGCTGCCTTGAATATTATCTTTTAGTGGAAAGGTGGGGTATAAATGTAACAAATAAATAAACTTCACACAATGAAGATGGCTGCTGTTTCGTTGTACAGACCCTTTGTGATTAGAAGCAACATTTGAGCTGATTGTGTCTTTAAAAAAATCAGTATGTTATATGCTTGTTACGTATCTGTGCTCTTTCCTTTTTCAAAGGGAAACTGTCTCTGTTTTACATAGGCAGTTTGTGTAAATGAAAACCCTGATTTTTTTAAAGAAAGTTTTTGTTTCGTTCTTGATATAAGACAAAGAATCTCATTGGACTAGAACATGTCACTGAGGTGTATTCTTCTGTTGAGACAGCATAAATAGAGGAAAACAAAGAAGTTAGTGAGTGTTCTTTACATTTTTTTCAGTTCAGACATTGAACTACTGGACCCAAAAAGGCCTTCATCATTGACTTTCGGCTGTAGTATTCACTCCTGTAATGCATTTGTCAAGTAGGAGCTTGAAGTAACCGCTGTCTTAGCTACGTGACTCGACACAAGCACTTCATAAGGCTCCACAGTTTTAAAATTAGTTTTTAAAAAATAACAAATGACAAAATCATCCATCATCAGTCAGATATCTCCTTCAGTTGGCCAGTGTTCTATATTTATCTTTTCATAATCTTGCAATAAATGTGTAAAAGTAGACTTTATTGAGAGATATTCTGTAGAATCTATAACCGCTATGTAAATATTTGATAAAACTAACTATTTAGAGTAATTTTGATATGAGATAAATTTCTTTTTGGGTTATTACAACTGGGGATCTTAACTTATAATAAGAACTCGTGGTTCTGGTATGTTGTCAAGTAAGTAAGTATGGAAAAACATCCTGAAATGAAGAAGGAAGGAAAGAAGGAAGGAATGGTTGTTCCAGGATATGAAAATCTATCTAGTCTTGATTCCGTTATGATTTTCTAATTTCCACCTGCATTATCTTCCTGTCTTTGTCTTGTATCAGACAGAGAGACCATCTTTTTCTGCCTCTTATATGGACTTGTGTGTATTTTAACGCACAATTTTTGCTTTCTGAAAATGCCCTTTTAAAAGCATTTTTTCCTGTGACTATAGCATGCTTGTCTACTTTTTCAGATACACGTTTTAAGTTGTGTGTATTTATTTGTGTAAAATGGAAAAAGGGCAAAGAGAATTAAAAGGATCTGCTGCTCACAAGCTCTTCCAGTTGATGGGAAAGTAAAAGATCTGGGCATTTATACTCTCGCAGGCCACAAAGTGGATACATTAATCAGTTCATATAAATTTATTTTCCACTCCTGGTGCTGATGGAGCACTTCATCCCTTCCACCCACTCTATTTCAACTTCTGGGGTCTGCATTATGGAACAATCAACAGACTAATTGGTGATGTCAGGAGCAGGTATTTGCAGACTACAGATAAGTACTGTAAAAAAAAAAAAAAAAGGAAAAGTCTAGAAGTGCTTTGGCAGTTTGCATTTGTTTTTGTCTTTATATAAGAACTGACAACATGACCAGGTAGCTTCATATGGAGTTCTTTTAGACAAAACAGGCTCTCCCACTCAGACACCTTACACATCTTTCCCTACCCACTATCTGGATGGCACCACCAAAGTGGAGAAGGCTAAATTACACTGATCAGCATTAGAGGTCATCCAAATTAGGATATTTAGAAGGTGTTCAGTAATACTTAATGTTCCGAAGTATGTGTATGAAAGATTCATTTAATAATATATGTATTTATATGTATTATGCATCATATAACTCAGTTTCATTACATAATAAAGATGGCTACAAGAAATTTAAGTACCATGTGCCTTAGTAAAATATTGCTATTTTTGAATGTATCACATACACTGATGAACATCTGATCTGGCAGTTCAGACATATTGGAAATAGCATATAATTTGAATTACTGATCCTGATGCACTTGTCATATGGAAGGATACCCTGTTTGTTGTACTGTACTCCAGTTTAAATCATTAATTTGTTCCCAGAGAAGTTTCATTTAATGCACATAATCCAGGGACAGACAATAAGAGATGTTGGCCAAAATCTTATTGGATCAGTGGAGATTTAGTGAGTCAACTCCATAAGTTTCACTGCTTCAAATGGGTCTACACTAACTGCAACCTACTATGCTAAAGTTGAATTTGAATCAATGAAACTTATTTGAATCAATGAAATATATGGAGAAGATGACTCACTAAATCCTTGTTGTTTCAACAGGCCCACTCTAGTGTGACTCACTATGTTAAACATGATTCAAAATGCTGGGAAATGGCCTGACATTGCTGCGCAATATCGTGCCCACACTGCCAGCAGGAATAAAGATGCCAAGCATTAAACAGCAAAGGCCAGCCTGAATATTGATGGCACCAATGTCAGCAGTCAAGATGGTCTACTACCATTCACAAAGAGACAGCAAGCCAGCTGGAAAATCCCAGGAGCTGACTCCTTTCTTCATGAGTGAATCAAAGCAATTGTCATGGCCCCAGAACTCACAGAAGTTATGAAGCAGATTGTAAAATAGCCTTATATATCAAAGGTAGCTGTGTATACCTAGGCTCAAAATGTTAAAAACTCTGGTGCTCTCCAGAAAACAAACACAGAGAGGATAATGGGCGTATCAGAACTTAGAGGTTCTGGGCCACCTTTCTCCATTTATTCCATTTATTGCCTCTCTCTCTCTCTCTCTCTCTCTCTCTCTCTCTCTCTCTCTCTCTCTCTCTTAATCCCTCCTTTATACGTTTCTCCTGCTATTCAGTAATTATCTTTTAGTGGAAAGATAAGTAGAGATAAAAATGGAACCACATAGAGAGTTGATGATGGCTTTCTTATTCTGTTTTATAATGTGTGCAGTGGATAGAGTCATCCTGAAGCCACCTAATCGCATCAGATTTCAGAAGGATTTAAAATATATATATTTTAATTCTGAGATTGCTACAAGTTTATTTCTTTGAATTTATACTACTTCTAATTTTAGCTTATTTTGCTTTTAAATCAAATTATGTATATGTTACACATATATGCATATTTTGGGTAAGCAAGCTGTCCAGAGAGATGATTTTATAGGGCAGCATAAAAATATGATAAATAAAAGAGAATGAATACTACAGTTGTCCCCTGATCCAGATCCTGATATGTACATGGAATTCCATAGAAAGTAGATGTCACAAACTAATTCAGGTAGAAGGGCTCAGGTTTAGGCAGGCCTAGTTACTATTAGAATGGGAGATCACCAAGGACTACCAAGAACCTCCAGATAGAGCTAGGAAGCACTCCTGTCTAAAACTTTGGACAATCTCCAGTAGTCAGAGGTTATAATGCAGGGCTAGACAGACCAATGATCTAACAGTAGAAGGAATGTCCCCATGTCTTTATGATCAGCTTTGCATGTCTCTGTCTTTTTCCCCCCCTTTGGTCCTTCATATGTGTTGGCCTCACAGTCTTAACAGTCTCATAGATGTTAAGAAGAAAGCAAGAAAGGTACACTAATCTCTAATACTTGAGACATATGTGATATTTTGAAAGGCTGCATGGAGACTGAAATGGGCAGTTTTAAAAAACACACAGATTAGCAGAATCAGAACTCACTGTCCCAGATCAACAGCAAAACTATATCTCAGACAATTACACAAAGGTGATAAACTATGAAGTACCTTCATGCTCATATCCTAATTTTCCCTTTTCATTCTCCTGTATGACTGGAGTAGAGAAATAAATCATTCACATTCATTTGAAGAACACACTATAGTTTCGTGCTGAATGTGGACAAATCGTTCTGTGACAAATTGTTATTATTTTTAAAGTCACTTGTTACACTTTGTAATTATTATTTTTAAAGGATGTAACTCATTTCTTCTTGTCAAAAAGCAACACATTTGTAATATATTGCTAACAGTCCTGTTTCCCAGCAGGCAGAACTTTATGATGTAGACTGTAGTGTAGATTACTGTGGCTACTTAGTTCCAGTCCAAAAAGAACACACTCGGGACGGAGCCATAGCAGAAGTCAAGCCAAGCCAAGTTTTTTTGGTTTGCAAGGCAGTTCGAAGCAAAGAGTTGCTAGTTCAATGTCAAAAGATAGTTCACAGTCTAGCCACTCCAAAGAGGAACCAGGCCAACGTATTATAAGAGTCAAAGTCAGACACAGTTCAAGGTCATATAAAGCAGGGTTGTCATGACAAGAGTTATGGTACAAGGAATGCCCCAACAACAGGCACAGTCTGTAGCCTTGTTATAGTGTTGTATTCAGCAGCGAATTCATGGTTTAAGTGCTGCTGCAGTTTCCCAGGACCCCATCCAAGACATTCCATCTCTTGGTGAGGAGACTTCCATTCCTATGGAGTCTGGTTGCTCCCAAGGAAGACATTTCTTACAAGGAATCTTCCTTGGAACTCTGCACTCCATCTGAGAGTCAAAAGCCAAGGCTTGCCTTCACTCAGGTTTCACTCAAAAACTGAAAGTGGCTCAAACCTCCTCATCCATATATGGAGATAAGCGTCCTCCATTTCGAAGTGCAGATTCAGGGACAACCAATTCCATGCCATTTCCAGAGTCATGGGGCTTGAACTCCTCTTTACTGGAAGAGTCTATTGGCAGGAGTATGACACCACATCATACCTTTTAGTTATATTGATATGCAGGTATGAGATATGTATGGCTAAACAGGCCCCAAAACTTCAAAAATGACCTACCATAAAGGAACATTTCAAGAGAATCAAGTAAACCCTGTTCTTAATTATGATACTAGCTGTAAGACTGTTTTCTAAGAATACTGCTCTCACCCTAATTTATTACTTCCAAACCTCAACTTTGTGTCTCATTTTTGAAACAAAAGGTCAATTCTGATCTAAATTAGTTTAAAGAAACTGGACTCAAGACCAGTTCTGCTCTGGTTTGTTAACTATCTTACACTGGAAGAAACTCTAAGTTTATTGGATTCATCTGTACCATGTCCTTAATAGCATGTCTGTATGTTTTCACTCTTTTCCAAAACATACAGTTGAGCAGGAGATAAAGATTCACCATGGCTCATTTCTGAGCACATAATATTTTTTAAAAAAATGATTTGAACAGATCTAATGACCTGAAAAATGCTGAAAAATGCACGTACACAGCCCTGGATGCTTACATAAGGGAAGAAAGTTAGTCCCACTACAAAACTAAATAAAAGATATGTAGCAAAAGCTGACTTTGAAATGGTCTTTTTCAGGCTTTTTCAGGAAACACCAATGCAGACAGTGTGGTGTATTACAAACTTCAGCACTCCATCAAAGCAAGATTTCTGCGGTTTGTCCCTTTGGACTGGAATCATAATGGGCGCATTGGCATGAGGATTGAAGCCTATGGCTGTGCTTACAGTAAGTGATGTGGCTATTCTTCACCATTGATTTGAATGACATAACTTGGAGTCTACAAATGTACAAGCAAGCATGTGTATTTGAATTGTGTATTTACAACACCTGCATATTGTGTATGCATATAAGAGCTGTCTACAGCTTTACAATAGCCCTGTATGTTCTGACATTTCAAAAGCTCTTCTGTGAATTGCTTTCTAAAGATTGTGCTGTTAGCAACTTAAAGGTGTCTGGGACAAACATAGTGAAATAAGGAGTGTATAGAAAAATTAATCCCTGCTTAGCAGAGTTGGTAATACATTACTGTACTGCCTCTTTTTCTTTCCAGAATAACACATATTTCTCCTGTTTTGCAACAAAGGTCCAAATGATTCTTTAAGAAGAGAAAAACAGCCATACATTTGTTCACAGCACAGCAATTGGCTGAGTATAAACCTGCAATTAGTAAATAAAAGGCACAGATACGGCCTCTTTTAATAAAGTACATGCACATTTTGCTGTGTATGTGTGCATTCCAAGCTGAAGGTCAGAAAAGAACAAATTCAATATGGCTAATATTTAGAAAAGTATGTGCTAATGTGGAAGATGACATTTTATTGCCAATCATTGGTACCGGGATTGTAGGAATAGTATAGGGATTAGGAGTCCCTACCAATGCTAATGAGTTTGTTAATTGATTTTTATTTATTTGCTGCACTGTGTCAAGGGTAGGTGACAAAATATTTAAAATAGATTGAGCATGTAATTTGTTCCTCACTCGATGCCCTACTTTTAATAGTCTTAATTTCCTAGTGGAAATGTACTGAGAATTCTAGTGCCTTTTTTTTAACAGTTGTTCCCAAAATAAAAACTCTTGTAGCTTGATTTCATGTGTGTTTACTTGTATGGAATGTCAATTGAGTTGGATAGGAGCCACTTCCAGGTAAGACAAATGAAACCTTTATAAATTGCTTATCGCTGGGGTGGTGTTGCAAGATATGAATGGCTGGTTTATACTGTAGATAATACAAAGTGAGCACCTTTTCGAGCACCTTAGCCATAAACAGCCGGCACTAATGGATTAATTGAAGTTGGGCTTGCACAGGACACCTTCTCCAAGGATTGTGCCCAGCAGGTCCATTAAGTAATGTTAAAAAGTAGCTTTCCATTTACTTGAGAGAGAGAAAACACTTTCTGGGTTGAAAAATGGCTTCATATATTATTGGCTGTCTGCTACAACTTCATTTCTTTCAAGAACCATTACCTCCTTTGTCTTCTTTACTTATGCAAAGTGAATACTCCGTGTGCTTGACTTGAGTATTATCTGTTCCTTTACCTGCTTCCAAGCCAGGTTTTGACAGATTGTGACAGATATTATTTCAGATGATATCATTGGTCTAAAGTCTTCTCTTTTTCATGAAGTGAGAATATAGAACTTTGAAAGGGACTAGATAATATGTCAGGATATGAAAATAGTACCTTCTTAATGCTGAAATGTCCATTTATCTTCTGGCAGCTAGGACATTTTTAATATGGTAAAATGTGCACATACACACTTGCAGAACAAGATGTTCTCTTCTGCTGTTCAGAACAATAAAAAATACTGCTTTTTTCAATTAATATTGACTATATATACTAAATGGCTATCCCATTTGCACTGAGTTACCCCTCTGCTTGCAACTAATGAAAACTTGGATCTTTTCCCTCCCCACAAAGACCAGCAAGAAGGTTGAGAAAATTAATTTCCATGCAGATTACAGTTATGGGAAATGGGAAAATCCATCCATCCATCCATCCATCCATCCATCCATCCATCCATCCATCCATCCATCCATCCATCCATCCATCCATCCATCCATCCATCCATCCAGAAAGAAAGAAAGAAAGAAAGAAAGAAAGAAAGAAAGAAAGAAAGAAAGAAAGAAAGAAAGAAAGAAAGAAAATGCTGTCTTTTACCAGGTTCTACCACTAGGCCAGTGTAAGAGGGGGGGAAAAACATGGAGGGCTTTACACCATTTCCTCTCAGCCTCCTGAACATGCTTAGTGGGGAGCTATGGATATGGGGGAGGAATTCTGGAATACGCAACCCATGCACACCTACTTCAACGATTTGCCCCTTGGCTTTGCCCTCTTTGCCCCCCAGACAAAGGAAACTAAGTATATAAGAGTAAATATATATATTGTACAATCTTATGATTTTCCGCACCAGGGAATGAGCTCTGCTGCTAACTTTCCATTGCTATTCATTTTGCACACTGGGTTTCATTGCTGTCTTCCTCTCCCAGCTCCAATCATCCAGTCTTTTGGGGGAATTTTTGATCTTCAGTAATTCATTGGAGAGCTCCTGCCTCCGCAAAAGTGGTGATCCTAATGTCTACAGCTCTTAATAAGCCCTAGCAGTAGACCAAAGAGGAAACTTCCTCCTAGGTCTTCCTGTTAAAAGACAACACACACCCCCACAAGAAATCAGACAGGCATTTTTTAAAAAAATATTCTTCTCCTGGTAACACATAAGAAAAGGCAAAGTGAAACCTTTCTTACATTGTAAGATAGCCCTTATCTCTGTTCCTTTCAGAGTCCGAGGTGGCCGATTTCGATGGGAAGAGTTTCCTGCTCTACAGATTTAACCCCAAAGCCATGACAGCACTAAAAGACATAATTTCTCTGAAGTTTAAAACTAGCCAAAGAGATGGGATTCTGCTCCACAGAGAAGGACAGAATGGAGATCACATCACATTGGCATTAGCCAATGGAAAGCTTTCCTTACTCGTCAACATAGGTACCAAATGCATCTTCGTATTGCATATATACTTAACAATCTATCTTGATATAAGAAGGGGGGAAAGCCAAAACTAACCATATGTTACTGTCAATGTCATTTATTGCAAGAGACCTAACAGTTTGTTTTTCTCCTCTTGAAGGTGATGCTAAAATGTATTCTGCTGATGCCCAGATAAATATCACTCTGGGCAGCCTTTTGGATGATCAGCATTGGCATTCAGTCCTCATTGAACATTTCAATAATCAAGTGAACTTTACAGTTGATAAACACACTCACCATTTTCATGCAAAGGGAGAATTCAATTATTTGGACCTTGATTATGAGGTGTGAAAATTCTCTTTCATTTATTAGATTTGTTATCTTTGTTATGTGAATGCAATTATGCCATTGAAGGAGATCATGGGTTGTTTAAGAGGGTGTTCTAGCATCCAGACTCTTCTTAAAGGTTGTACTCTCTTGCATAAATAAGCATGCTTCTCTCCCAGGATATGTCTACTAATGCATGTGCATGTCACCACATTTGGATGTGGTGACATGCACATACAGCAGTAGCAAGAAATACAGCTTTGCACTTGTTGAGGTGGCAAAGATAATTTGCACCCCAAAGATCAGTGCTCCAGACATTTACATCAGAGGCAACAGTTTTTCATTTACCTGTTGTAATTAGGGCAGGGTAACTGAGGCTTTGACAGAGGGCAGAAAAAAGTGCTGCTAGAAGGTTGCAAACCTGTTTGTTGGCATTTGCTGCTGGAGGGATGCAAACCCTCCTCCACTGAGTGCATATACTGGCTCCACCCAATCCTCTTAAGGCAGAGGAAAGTACAGAGCAGATGGGCTTAGCAAAGAAACAATATCGCTGCATGTGCTCAGACTTATGAGTTCCTTCCCATTCTTTTGTCCTCTCCGCGCAGTCTCCACATTACTCAAACTTGATCAACAGAGTGGTGAAGCCCCAGGTGCCAAATCACCTAGTTACATCTCTGTTAATCAAAACACATGCACATCCATTCCCCACTTACAGGTATACCAGCAATGATGCTCAGGGAGTAGAAGGGTTGGATAACAAGCCTGAGGACAAAACAGCCAGGAGATGCAATGCTGTCTTGTCTCCAAAGCATCAAACACTTTAAGCATGCTGTACAGATCTCCAACTCTAAATGTACCAGAGTGCATTTAGATGTTCTAAACTATAGTAACTCTATCAGGCTTTATCTATCCATTGCCATTGACAGTAAGAGGGAAGCTCTTAGCCTTGTCCATTCTGTTATGTGTTTTTTCATGCAAGCAACAATGAGTCTGGAGGTTCCTTCTCACATGTAGGTTCCATACTATGGCTTAGAACCTGGCATAATCTAGATTCTTGCTTCTGGGCAGACTATATACAGAAGTAGAAACATCTCCTTTTAAGACTCATCACTGAAAGTATGAGAAACTGATGACAGAGGTGGCAGGGCCAGGGTCTCCCCTCTAAGCGTGTGAGAGTGGTGGATAAGAAAACTTTTGAACAAGGCTGATGTCTGTAAATTCCAGCCGAAGTGGCCTATGGCCAGGAATATACTCCAGAAATTGTGGCCACAAGCCACAACATCTGAAGGCAATAGTCCAAATGGAAGCCTTATCCCCTGTCAGTGACTAGAAAGGGTGACAATGGCCACATTTTCTCTTCAAAACAGAGTCAGGTACAATATTATGGAAGCCTACTAAAGCAACACAAGTGACTATTCTTCAGTTATGAAAGCTTCTTGTTGTTGTTGTTGTTTAGTCGTTTAGTTGTGTCCGACTCTTCGTGACCCCATGGACCAGAGCACGCCAGGCCCTCCTGTCTTTCACTGCCTCCCGAAGTTGGGTCAAATTCATGTTGGTAGCTTCGATGACCCTGTCCAACCATCTCATCCTCTGTCGTCCCCTTCTCCTCTTGCCTTCACACTTTCCCAACATCAGGGTCTTTTCCAGGGAGTCTTCTCTTCTCATGAGATGGCCAAAGTATTGGAGCCTCAGCTTCAGGATCTGTCCTTCCAGTGAACACTCAGGGTTGATTTTCTTCAAAATGGATAGGTTATGAAAGCTTCTATATGGGAATAAATTGTACTGCATTATCACTGGAAAAGAAGAGGAAGGGAGCAAAACTTGAATTTAATTAGTCCTGCCTACTGTCTGACTGGTTTCCTGCTGATTGCAGTTGGCATTAGTGGAGGGCCTCTTTGCCTGCTCTTGATCAAAATGAGATAAGGCTCTAGTGTTTGTGGAGGAAAACAAGTTGTGCCTTTAATTACTGCCTAAATGATGCAAAATAATGTGAGCACAGGGTTTTGCTGCATGAATGGGACTTTGTCACCAATAAGTACTTCAAAAGACAGGAGAGCTTCTTTATGCATCCAAAATACTGCCTTCTATACTGCCTGGAGGGAGAAAAATCTGATTTTGTAAGAATTTGCCTGCACAATATAATGCATAGTGGTGTGACATTGTGTTCCTTTGTGAAAATAAATAAGTCACATATATTTCTGAAGTGTACACGTATGTTTCTTCATCGATTTCAAATATTTCTGTTAGATTTCAGGTAAGGAGTTGCATGTCATATGAAAGATGTCTCCCAATTTCATGAGGAAAACTTTTATAAAAGAGATATGAAAACTAGGAAATAGTGTGAAAATAGATTCAGAGACTTTGGATAGTAAATTACACATATTTTTCTATCACTGTTGACATATTTGTCCTTACATAACAGTAAGCACATTTTAGCATAATGGGTTTGATTTCTGACTAAACGTTTGCAGGATTACACTTCTTTATTATAAAAAAGTCCCTTCTAAAGTAAGGCCATTTTTTCTTGGTGGAAATGAGAACCTGCCATAATTAAAAAATTAAGGCTAATGTGCTTAGAAGATTTTCTTTAGCTTCTTATTTGCTGTGTTCTTTCTTTGGCCTGATTTTAACCTATATTTTAACTTAAATTGTTTGACAATGGAAAATACCTTTTTTAAAAATAGCTTGATTATAAATTGACCAATATGGAGATGCCACTGTTCTTCCATTGTTAACATTTTTGTTACCAACATTGCCAGCAAATTGTCAGAAAATTATTTAATGCTGTTATTGATTTTTCTTCTCTTTCTAAGCTCAGCTTTGGAGGGATTCCAGTGCCTGGAAAATCAGGGATATTACAATGGAAAAACTTTCATGGATGTTTTGAAAATCTTTATTACAATGGTGTGAACATTATTGATTTGGCCAAGAGACATAAACCTCAAATCAACATTATGGTAAGACATATTTGTGTGTTTGTCTGTATGTGTTCATCTAGAGGTAGAGAGATAGATATAGCCAGATGTAAATGGAGATGTAGTCCTAGATATAGGTGTAGGGAACTCTCTTTGCTAACATTTTTTTAAAAAATATTCTAATCATAACCTGAAAGTATGACCCACAGTTTCAGATAGACGACTGTATCGCACACACACACAAAGTCATTTTGAGGTTGTATGAACAAGGAGGCTGCTGATGGAAGGAGGATAGGAAACCTTTCTATGAACCTGTGTTAACATTGTAAGATTCGTGTCCATTATTGTTCTTTCCTTCTCAGTGGTTTCTTACCATCCTACACAGTTCAGGAGACCTTGTCCCTGAGTACCCACAGAGGCTCTTCAGAGAGTTTCAGGTGCTTTAGGGATGTAAACCTTCACTTATCTCCTCCTTGCAGGCAAGGACGAGAAGATGTGCCGTTCTTCTCCTCACCTTGTGAAGACAGCCTTAAATTTTGTTGCAGTCTTAAATCATTTGTCACATGTGAAGACAGTTTTTGTGGAAAATAAAGTGTGAGGCAAAAATAATAAAACAACAAAGAAAATAAAATTGGAATGTCTATTACTTTATATCATGGCCTCAGGTGGGCCTCTTTTAATGTTCTTGACAATCAGCTGGTTGTCCTGTGCTTGCTGTTTGTGATTACAGACGTCTTATTGAAGTCTTTTGACTCCCTCTTGGCAGCAGTCAAGGAGTCTCACAAGGCTACCAGATTTCTCATTGAAGCGTCTCATGATGCTGAGATAGCCTTAAGGAGGTTGCAGGAGGGAGAAGAAAATATGAAAATATCCTTTCTCTGAATTTCCTTAATCATCTCCTTAAATGATCATCGCATAGCATGACCTCCACAGTGTCAATGCTTTCTCAACCAGGGTATATTCCGTATGGTTCTTGGGTTTACTAAAAACAAACAAACCACAAGGTCATAGGGCATCGTTTTGGTCCCAATACATTACATTGGCTGGGATGAAACATGCACCAGTGACATAAGACAAGAGATTTATTGATATTTTGTGTTTTCAAACTGTTTTATTTAGATTTGTACGCTGCCTTGAGATCTTGTGATATGGGGCAGGCTTAGAAGAAGAGAATGGTAAACCACGTCTGAGTACTCTCTATCTAGACAACCCTGAAAAGAGTTGCCATAAGTCAGAATTGACTTAATGACACACAATTATTATTAAAAATATTTTAAACAAACAAACAAACAAACAAACTTTGGATACTATTTACAGCTTTTCAGATGGCAGTGACATAAGACACCCACCTGTAGGTCTAGCTCTGAAAATTCTGCATCCAGACAGGGAAATAAAACATCTCCATGTGGTGTATGAGGGTTAAGACAACTTACTTTAGCAGCAAGGCCAAAATTGCTAGCTCATTAATGTCAACGAGATGGAGCTGGCTTCAATTTAAGGCTTCCAGCTTAATGGATTTGCAGTATTAGCTGTAGGTCACATAGCAAAAGCTGGCTTTTGTGTAAAGAAACTGCAGCAAGAGGGGAGCAATTGGTGAGAGCTCACAAGTCCTCCCACCCTCAGAGCATAGATCACCTCATCTCTAGTCCCTTGCATCAGCAAATTGTTTAGGAAAACCCCACTCAAGCAATTACTACTGAGATGAGTAGCATCTCATCCAGTGTCATCTTTAGTGAATCGTTTTTACTTGCAGTGTGGTACCATCTTGGGCCCATGCTCTTTCTCTCCAAATGCACAGAACTTACAGTTTAAACAAGAAGCAGGAGCTACTTATCTAAATCCCTGAATAAAGACGTGATTCATATGATTCATTCATTTTTTCAAAGCTTTTTGTGCACCATGAGACATTTGAAAAATCTAGACTGGAGAGCAGAAGTGGGCAACGTGTATTTCTCCAAAGGCTGGATTGCAACCCTCACTCCTTCCAGTTGTTTATTGTAGTTGAAATGATGGTACTTGCAATTTAACAACATCTGGAGAGCCACAAGTTGCCAACCCCTGCTCTGTGAAGAAGACTAAAAGTTTGGGTTTGAAAGATTTATGATTCTGCTTCATTCATATGTTTTATCTCTGTGCTTGTAATAATATAAATATGCATAGTAACAAAAAAATACAGAATTATTTCCTAAGCATGTATAAGGCAGTTTATATAACGCATTACCTTCCTTATTAAATCTCAGGAAAATATATTTAGAATGCAAAAGTGCCAGGATGTGTTCCACCACAGAATTTACTGCTAAATAGATAGTTGCTAGGCATCTGTCCAAAAGATGTCAAGGGAGGCATTCACAGATGGTGTATCATTTTGTATTTCAAAATTTGTATTAGACTTCTGATTGGCTTTCCACCATGGAATGACTTCAAGTATATTATTAATTAATCTGTGGTTGCATTTATAGAAAAGTGTTTTAATATTTTTCTGGTCATACTTTGTAACATTCTGTATTTTCTATGAATTATTTGTAACAGGTATATAGATAGTGTATTCCCAGTGTGGTGTAGTAGAGTGATGGATTAGGACTCCAGGGAACACGGTTTGAATCCCTACTTAGTCACGGAAACTCACTGGGGGATGGAACTGGTAAAAAAACACTCCTTAAATAACTCACGTACCTTGAAAGTCCTGTTAGGGTTGCTGTAAGTTCTGACTTGACAGCACAGAACACATGCACAACACACACATATAGATAGTAAAATCTGGTAGAGATTGATAGGTATAATTGTAGAAGATGATACAAATGCTATTTGTCTGATTAGTTTTAAAATAATATCATTTGTAATACTGCAAAGGGGGAGGAGGAGCAAAAATTACTACCAGCAGTAATTACTACTATTATTAGTATCATTATCACATTCACTGTTTCAGGGTTCCATTTGTTTATTAGTTTTTGTTAAATTTACATCATGTATCTCCACTAAAAGTAGTGTTCAAGGTGGTGAACAAAACACACCTAAAATATACATGTTAATTTAACATGGACAAAAATAGGCTGGCCTCTTCTGGGGTATTTTCAGTATAAAGCAAACAAGAGTGAGAGAGTGTTGGAAATAGCTGATAGGAAGAAAATATGGTCAAATTAGAAAGGGAATTGAAAATAAAACAGCCAGCATTATAATGCCATTGTACAAAACACTGGTAAGGCCACACCTGGAGTATTGCATACAGTTCTGGTCGCCGCACCTCAAAAAAGACATAGTGGAACAGGAAACGGTGCAGACGAGAGTGACTAAAATGATGACTGGGCTGGGGCACCTCCCTTATAAGGAAAGGCAACAGCATTTGGGGCTCTTTAGTCTAGAGAAAAGGTGCCTGAGGGAGGGACATGATTGAGACATATAAAATGATGCAGGGGATGGATAAAGTGGATAGAGGGAAGCTTTTTTCCCTTTCACGCAATACTAGAACCAGGGGACATCCACTCAAATTGAACAGAAAAAAGAAAATATTTTTTTACCCATTGTGTTGTTAGTCTGTGGAACTCCTTGCCACAGGATGTGGTGATGGCATCTGGCCTAGATGCCTTTAAAAGGGGATTGGACAGATTCCTGGAGGAAAAGTCCATTGCAGGTTACAAGCCATGATGGGGATGTACAATCTCCAGGCTTCAAAGGAAGGTACCTCCAGATGCAGGGGAGGGGTATCAGGAGATAGGTATCTAGTTGTCTCATGTGCTCCCAGAGGCTTCTGGTGGGGCCACTGCAAGATACAGGAAGCTGGACTAGATGGGCCCTTGGCCTGATCCAACAGGGCTCTTCTTATGTTCTTATGTAAATTCAGTAACAAAACTTAAAAACCTTTACTGCAAATTACCTGGACTGTGTTCATATTCCTTGAATAATTTACTATTGTTCCATCATGCTCCAGAGAAAACCTTTCTGAAATCCAAACAATATATAATTATTATATATCTATCTGACCATCCTTATTTGGAATCAAGAGTGTAACTTCCCTGGGAGCAGACTTTCTCTGCCACTGCGTAGTTTTGACAAGGCAAAACTGGGCACAGATGATGGGGGATGGGGTTGTACGGATCAAAGCTGCTAGCCAGTTACACTTTTCTTTAGAAGATGGGCATCCACCAGTTTCATAAAGACACAATTGCTTCTTTCATTAAACCACAATCGCCTAAGCTTAGAAAAAGTGGTCATCTGCCCTAACTGGTAGCATGCTTTTATAAAACATATATTGTCAAATAGCATGTGCCCTGATTACTAAATTGTATTTGATGTTCTTTGTGCAAATTGCAGTTTTAATAGGTACATGTTTTAACTACATTCTGTTAATTTGGGGGTTGGGGAGAAGGAGAATTGGGAGAGGAAGGAGTATTGACTAAAGTTATTCAACAGTGCAATCTTAGAATGCCAGCATACTGAACATTTCACCAGTCAAATGCCTTGGTGTTGAAGTTCCACACTCCATTTTTTTTCACAATTCTCTCTGGCACTACTGTTTTGGCTTTTTAGAAACCTTTTCAGCAGCTAGAGTTCTTTATTGTTCCCTATGCTCTGTGATCTGTATCATATCTCTTGCCTAGAGCACTGGTTCCCAATACTGGGTCCACAGATGTTCTTGGATTACAACTCCCAGAAATCCTGGCCAGCACAGCTAGTGGTGAAGGCTTCTGTGAACTGCAGTCCAAGAACATCTGGGGACCCAAGGTTGGGAACTTCTGGCCTAGAGGGCTAATGTCTCCAAAGCACAAGGAGGAAAATTAATTTTCTTCTCTCATATTTATTTATTTTATTTATTTATTTATTGTATTTATATCCCGCCCAATTGGTCCGATGATAATCATAATCATAATCATCCATACCAACAAAATTTAATGGGTGTTTTCAAATCTTTTGGCTATGTGGAAGCCTTTAAAAAAAATTTCCTTCCTTCCCCCCCCCACCCCATATAACATCTTCAAAATGTTGACAGTTGCCAACAGCTTGATTCAATCCAATTTCAAGGAGAATGGCCATACAAGAAAAGTACATATAGAGGCCACTGGCTCTGATGTGGAGAGAATTTCTGGCTCAATTTGCTTGAATCATACTGGTTGTAGCTTTTGAAGAAAGAACAGTTAGTGTGTACATTTCACTGCACGCAGTAGCCTTCGCATTGGGACCCTAGTGTGTGTAAAAACTGTTCCAAAGGCTCATATTTGGTCTGTTCAGAAATGACTATTTGATATCATACACAGCACACTGTGAAAATCTAGATTACAGGTTGACAACCTGGGGGGGAAGGAGATATGAAGGGAGGGTCGTTAATACCAAACTATTAAACTCAAAGCATATTGACTTTTTTCTTCTTCTTACATTTTATCTGGTACAGGCATATTTAACACCCCCCCCCAATAATTATGTATTATTACAATAATATTAATGGATTAGGTTAGATTTATATTCTGAAAAAAATCTGTTTTAATGTGTTTTCTTTACCCCACTAAAAATGCCTTTTTATGCAAATGTGGCAGGAGGGTGTCACAGGTTACTTGGCTATTATAAAAGGGGGTTGTGACTTGAAAAAGGTTGGGAAACACTGATCTAGATGCTACCAGGACCAAGGTCAGCACCACATTTCACTTTCAATTTTCTATGCATAGTATCGAATGCTCCTACCTTCAAGCAAAGAACATTTATTTCTGTACTTATTTCCTAGATAAAAATGGTACAGTTGGTCACCGTTATAGATGGCTGGGTTGTCATGGTTGGTATATGCATGGTTCCTTGGTGGAACGACTAGTTGATGAACACCTACCTCTTTCCTGGTGATGAGCTTGATAGCTGCATCATGCTGAGGCCACCAGCCTGATTAAATCAGCTCTATATTAAATCTGACTTAGTAGCTCAGTGGTTTCGATTTTGGCTGCAGAGACAGAGTTTGGGAGCTCAATTCCCCACTGTGTCTCCTGTGAGTAGAGCCAGACTGTGTGCAAGGCTGCACAGTCCCAGGGTGCCCTGAGAAGAAGGGACTGGTAAACCACTTCTGAGTATTCTCTACCTGGCAAACCCTGAAAAGGGTCACGATAACCCAGAATTAGCTTGATGGCACATGATTATTATTAGCATATTTACTATGATTCTGCCTAGGCAACTGTTGACTACTGTGACTAAGAGAGATGATTAAATTGATGCTTCATATTGTAACTGATTCTATACTCATGTGTGGAAATGATATTATTTATTCTATCTTCATCTTGGACTAGAATAAGAAAGCTAAATGCAAACATTATCTTTAGCTCTAGACCTAATCAACAATAATAGGTGTAGGCTAAAATACAGTTAAAATTGTTACTGCACTCATCTAATGTTCTGTTTATTTTATTTATTTCCAGGGCAATATATCTTTCTCCTGTTCAGAGCCCCCAATTATTCCTGTCACCTTTTTGAACCCCAACAGCTATCTAGCATTGCCAGGTACATCAGGGCAAGACGACGTTTCAATCAGTTTTCAGTTTCGGACCTGGAACAATGAAGGCCTTTTGCTGTCAAGTAAACTATATCAGACTTCAGGTGGCCTCCTTATGTATCTGAGTGATGGGAAGGTTAAATTGAGCCTGTATAAGCCTGGAAAGGGACAGAGCGATATCACTGCAGGTAAACAGAAAGTATAAGAGAAAATAATTGTGATATGACATATTTGATTAACCTTTGCAGTTAGGATAATGAAAGAGCTTGTGGTTTTCTTTGATCTACTTAAGTGCACAGTTGAAAATTTACCAAATATTTTCAGCTTCACTGTGTATTTCATACCTATAATCCAATATAGCTCAGAACATAAGACTTACTGTCAAAACTTCGTAATATGTAACTACACTGCATTTTGTCAGGATATTTGAATATAGTAGGTTATAATGTACTACAGTGCTGTAACGTTCACTTAATGTGTAGTATGCTTATTATAACTAAACTGTGAGTTTCCCAAGCTGTATTGGTTGTGAATTGTTAGAGATAACATGCAGGTAGGTATTCTTGAGCTATACGTTGTTCAGATTCCAGATTCAGTGAACCCATCTAGAGCTCTACTCTTCATTCTATGGGAATTAACTCAATGCCTACACAGAACCCTCCTATACAGGTGTCATGACATGGAGGAATCTACCTATGCAATTGATACTACCTGGTGTAGTACATATGTTTGGAATGCACAAAGGGGATAGGGTAAAGAATCAATCAAACTTGAATGAAATCTGTGTAGTCGCTTATGAGAACATAACAACAGCCTTGCAGGGTCAACCGTACATCAAGCAGATGCTCATGGGAAGTCCCTAGCAACACCTGAGTCAAGTAGCACCCTTCTGCTTGTGTTCTCTAGATACTGATACTAAGCAGCATAATGCTTGTATTACTAGGGTAATAATGTAGCTTAGCCATCTTTCTTGAAGACTGGACAACCAAATGGTGCCTAGGAAGATATGAATGACTGAAAAGAGCACTAGCCTTTTAGTCATGCCCAGAAAGACCAGTCCTGTGTTTAGCAAAGTTAGAAATGTGAGCAAGCCTAACAAACAAAGCATATTTCAATGGCTAGAATTGAAACTACCAATTCAAACACCCTAAGCCCTTCTCTGAAGTCTTGTAGTAAACTCTTGCTCAGATCTTGTTGAGTCTTCTTATGTAGAACATCTGTGCTATGTAGATAGCAGGGTAGAAGTCCAATTTTGTTCCAATAAGTTTCCATATCTCAAAAATTACAAGTTTCCATAATGAATGGCAACAGAAGTATAACATTTGAAAGAATGGACTCATTGCCAGGAGCGCTTCAGCCTCACGTTGGTAATTTACATAAGGTGTTCATCCCAGAAAGGAAGCCTTTCTGTTGATTTTAGTAGCAGCAGGATCAGTTGCTATGTATGCTAACTAACTCAAATAAATAATGGAAGGAGTCTGCCAATTTATAACTAACAGGTTTCCCTGGGCTCACCTTCTGAAAATGTTAATTTTGTGGTAAGAGTGTCATTGATGTGCAGTTTACTGTGATGTATCTGACTTCCTCTGGAGCAGTTTAAATCACAGCACAATTACATGCATGTTAATGACACCATCTTAGTTCAGTGCCTCTTCTAACAGGTTTCCGGAATGCACTGTCAGTTTTAACTGGCTTCCTGACATGCTTTTCTGACAAACTCCTGAACTACAAACATGAATCAAAATCTGTAAAATATTCTCCAACAACCTGAGGCCCCCTAACAGCAAAAATCAAAGTGCTGTGTTGAGGCAGAATTTATGTTATTTATATAATGTGACTGAGGGTAGAAAGCCTGTATGATTGCAAATTGTTTGCTGTAGCATCTGTAGAATGTTAAATCTTTCTATAAGACTCCTGCTTTCCTCAGCAGAAAGTTATCTAACAAAACCATACTGTGAACTTCCTTTTTTTTCCTGGTGTCTTTGAAGTGTTTACGGTAGCTACATTCATTGGAGCAAATCAAATCTGCAACTGGAGATTGAGTAATTAAATTATGGATGGTTGGACAGGTTTCTTCCCCTACGGGCAAAGACTTATGGCCTGGCTTTCACACATACAATATGTGATAATTAAATCAGAGCATATTACTTTGAGCACACTTCCGAGACTTTGTTATCAACGATTTATACAGATCTTTTTGTCTGCATTAAAACAGAGAAAAATGACCAGTATTAATTTATAAATTATTAACTTGCAATAAAGCACACCTTTCTAATGTAGGAGGATCTTTATATACGTAATTTCTCCCATTTTGCCAGTTGGACACCTGGTATTTCAAAAGATAGAGGTTTTAAAGGAAGATATTAGGTAAGTTTAAAATTTACCAGCTATTAACTTTAGACTTTGACAGACTTTAAGAAGATCAAAATTTAGGATTGTTTTAATCTACTTGTGTCATTAAAGTTTCATTAAACTGCAAATGGTTGTGGTGAGCATAGGATGACCATCCCTTATATAGCTGTTGCCCTGGCATCCTGCCAAAGAGCAGAATATCAGGCATCAACTGTTATGTAACTTAATAATTTGCAACTAGAATAGTTGATCCCCCCCTTCCGCTGGTTCAGTTGGCTTACTCTACTGCAAATTACTGTTTATCAACACAATTTCAGCCAATGGAACTTGCTCATTGGCCAAAACCCTGTTATTAAATCACACTAAAATGGCCCCATTGAATCAATGGGTATTTAGTTAGTTAACTCCTCTGTAAATTCCATTAATTCAACCTTTAGCATAGTAAGTTGTAGTTAAGTAAGCCTATATGAATCAATGGAACTTATGGAGGAGTCAGCAAATCCCTATTGATTGACTGGGTCTACTCTTGTGCAATTTACTACACTAAACAACAGAATTTGGGGTATTAAAACTTCATAGTTAAAACCAGAAAACTGACTTGAATACTATTAAGACATTAAAGTTTTAATTATTATTATTGATTTATTGCCTGATGGCAATGATGCACCTATGGATATTTGGCATCACCATGAGTCTGCATGTATCAATCAATGCATTGGATATGGTTCACTATGTTATTCCAGTAGTTATTTGTCAATTTCTCCAATGGACAGGAATGTTAGGGTATTATTTGAAGGTGTCTTTGGATAATTCAGGTTGTTGCCCAATCAATATTTCCTTTCCTTTGCGTCAAATACTCTGTTCATTGATTGTTAAAGGGTTCTTTTTTGCTGTTGCACCCCAGCTCTGGAATGACTTCCCCTCGGAAGCTTGATTGGCATTGATACGGGCATCATTTCAGCACAAAATCAAGACATAGTTACTTATTAGCACCATTGGGCATTGAGGATCATGGGCTGCACAGGCTTTAGTGCAATGTTTTTAATGTTTGAGTGTTTTAATTCTGTTTGACTTTAAATTGTTTTAAATATCGTTTTTTTTTTACGGCTTTGTAAGCAGCTCTGGGATCCTATGATATAGAGCAGGCTATAGATGTTTACATAAAATAAAATAAAATAAAATAAAATGACTTCTGATGATCAAAATTGTTCACTAGAACTTATGCAGAATCACACTGTATATTGAATCCATCTCTGAATAGCAGAAAACAAGACAACAACAAAGAAAAAAGGAGAGAGGGTTGATTGACAGAAGCTGACATTAAATGCTTCCTGATTCCTCTCTTTTTCTCAGTAGTGCTAAAGGTTATGGAAGCTAATCCATATTGTTCTTTGTAATATTGCTTGAAATTCTTTCTTCTTCTACTACTAGGTGCTGGGCTGCATAATGGACAGTGGCATTCGGTTTCATTGTCAGCTAAAAAGAACCGTGTAAGCTTAATAGTAGATAATGATGCAAGCTCTTCCTCTCATGCATCAATACCGATACAAATCCTTTCGGGAGACACTTACTACTTTGGAGGTAAGATACATTTTGTTTGAAACCTGACTTTTGAAACTTCATTGATGATATTTAGTTTCAGAGGGTTGCAATGAGCATCATGATGTGATTGACAGTTCTTAAATTCTTAGTTCAACATTATTTTTCAGGGCAAGCTAGTAGTATTCACTATAGTTCTGTGTTTGGCAGAGGATTGTTGGAATCTGTACTAGTATAGTCTGTGATATTTTTTCAAAGAAAAAAACCTCAATTCTCAGGATTCATGGACATTTCTTTTGGGTTCTCTCAGTGTATTAGCTCATTCTTTTCCTCCTTCCTCTGTTCATGGATGAGTTCATATATGAGAAAATGTCCCTTTCTGGAGGAGTCACTCCATTGCTTTCTTTAAAGCAAGTCTGTGGGTTTTTTTACTCTTCCAAAAAACTGTCTTTTGACTGTTTTTGTGACCTTTAATTACCCTCCAAACATTTCCCTTCCTGGGCCAAGAAGCTGCAACAATATATCTGTGTTAGAACCCTCTTGTTGGTAAGGCTGTTCCAAGTATGATCAGCATTATAACAAAGTGGTTGTTTTTCCCTTTTGAAGGGCCTTTTCTGAGGATCAATATTTCAACCCCTGCAGCCTGGATTCTTTCCAAATTAAAAAAAAAGCAGGTGGGACCAACCATTCTCTTTCAAGATAAGCAAGACTGGTCTTTTCCATTTGTATGAGCTACTTTAAATCTGGATATGTTTAGGGTTGTTTCTGCATGGCATCTGTGTGATAACACAGTTTTACTTTTAAAACTCACAACTTGAAAATCCTTGGCCCAAACATCCCCAAATGTGGCACAGAGCAAGAACAGGCCATCTGCTTCAACTGTGGTAAATCTGGTGCTGATCTGAAATCCAGATTAAATTTATAATGTTTTGTTTATGCTGTCTCCATTTGTACAGTTGCTTTGTGGAATGTTGATTTGTTCTGCTGCACTATTTATTTATTTATTTGTTTGTTTGTTTGTTTGTTTAATAAATAAATAAATTTTTATATATTTATAAATAAATAAATATACTACCCATCTAACCAGAGGGCACTCTGCCTGGTTTACAAATACCATTCCTACTTGTTGACTTTTGCAGGATAGCAAGTGCATGTTCTTGTTGTTTTTTCTTCCAGTGCATTTATTTAACTTTAAAAAGAAAAAAAATCTTATTAAAATAATTGCAGTAGCTATAGCCAGCCAGATCCAACTGTCTTGGCATGTGTATATTCCTGACTGACATTTGTAGAAGCATGACTGTGAAATAATAGCAACAAACAGACAGAAAGTCCATAAGATTTTGTTACTGTCTGTTATCCTAGAAGTTTGCAATATTGAGGCATGGTTCTAAGTATGTTGCACATTGAGAGTTATTATTAGGATCTCTAACAGAGGATTCAGATGTTTTAACCCAGAATGGAGGGAGCATAACAAGTTAGTTTCATCTCATTATGCCACATCTTTTCTGATTATCCATAATGGAGTCTTCTTTGATGGGGGCTAGAAGTAATGTCCCGATTCTTGTGGTTAAAAAGGCATGTTCAGCTCTAGCATTGATGAGAAGAAAAGACAAAGATGTACAACTCGGGGATCAAATAGAAGGGTATTTGTCCTGCTGTTTGTGCCATGTTTCTCACTGTTCCTTTCAATGTTTATTCAATTGAGTACACAACATTAGCACTAATTGCAAGCAGATTCGATCTTTTGGCATAAGTATGCAGTATATCTTGTTTGACAAAACAAAAGGAACTGGTACATCCATGGAAGTCCAGATTATAAATGAGACACGAAAACTTTCAATTAGTTTTGGAGCTGATATAGACCAAAGAAAGGTGCAGAGAGTATAAAGAAGCTCGCTCCTGAAGAAGGCTTCGCCGAAACGCGTTGAGCCAGAGCTTTTTAACGACTCATTTAAAGAAATACAGAATAAAGAGCTTGTTTCTACTTTCTACATCCTGAAACTTCGTATATCTTGTTTGGCCATAAGGTTTGGGGGGATGTTTTGTTTTGGGGGTTTCTTTCTTGCTTGCTTGCTTTCTTTTTTTCTTTCTTGCTTGCTTGCTTTCTTAGTGCTGCCAGTCACATTGTTTTTCCTTTCTTTTAACTTTTATGATAGCCTACATTTGTCCTTTATGACCCTTTTAATGTGCATCCAGATTATATAACTGATAATGCACAGAATGAGGTGGGTTGCAGAAGTAAACCTTACTCCCTTTGCCTGCCTTCTGCTCACATTGGTATGGAGAACAACAGCAATACAATTTGTGCATTGTTTTTTTAAAAATATTTTTTTCTCCTCTTTATTACTATAGCATACTCTGCACACTTTCTCTAAAAGGCAGGATGGTGATGGTCTGGGTGTGGATGAGCTTTTGGTAATTTCATTATTGTGGACAGATTACTACCTGGTAGGGTTTAAGCTTGTTAGAACTCTGAGCCTCTGCAGTGGTGGGTAAAGGGTAATTAAAATGGTCCACCCTAGGAGACTGATGGATCCTAATGGTTTCCTGACCACTCTTGAGAAATTTCTGGCTGTCTTGGCAGGTGGTCCTGTCGAGGTTTTGGTGGATCTCTGGAACACGGATATGGCCAGGTCTATTGACATGATCGCTCTCAAGTGTCCCCTCCTGTGGTGAGCAGTCAAACCAGTTGCTTAGTTTACTAGTGAGTAGAGGTGGGCATGAACATGCGGAACCTCCCTTCCCCTGTCTCCCTGGCTGGATCCCCCACTCACCAGCCCGAGTGTGCTCCTCTCCTCCTCCTCTTTGGTTGTTCAACCAGTCTCCTGCAGGAGCATGGGTTTCCCTGCCCCACCTCCTTGGCTGATCGCCCACTCAGACAAGGAGGTAGGACAGGCAACCCCATGCTACTACTGCGGACAGGTCAAACAGCTGAAGAGGAGGAGGAGAGGAGCGTGCTCTGACCGGTGAATGGGTCATTGGCCAGGGGATCAGGGGAAGGGAATATATGTCACCTTTGGTGCCACGTGTACGAACCAGCATGAACTTCCAAACTCAGGTCTGTGCCCATCTCTACTAGTGATCTGCTGCTGATGAGATGAGTGGGATAGAGATTAGAGTTATGAATATGGAAAACATGGAGGAGATCCAATTCAACTTGGGATAGAGCTCATTGAAACGCTTACTCCATCACAGTAATGGCAGTGAAGAAGCCATTCTTCACTGCCACAGTTGCATCTGCACAGAGCCATGCAGCATATCTCTTTCAGATAGTCAAGGAGTATTCATTCCTCTTCATGTATATCTTGATTCTCTGCTGTCATAATTTTCTCTTGTTTGATTCTCTCTATCTCTTATATATATATATGTAGAAATACCCTATTATGCAAAGAAAGATATTAATTTATCAACTGTCTCTCATATGTAAGTCCTGAGCATGCTAAACACCAAAGATTTAGCATAAAACACCTGAGGAGTCTGGTTATACATTATGTTAGAGCCTTTCATGTGCTCTGATGCACCTTCCAAGTTTCTATTTTCTTCGCTGCGAAGTGAGGAATAGATACAGTTTAGCCTAAAACACATGCTTGTTTATATAACATCCACAGTATAAGTCTTGACTTATTTTATTAAAGTGGAGTGGGCAATCTGAAATTTTAGGATTACATGGAGTGCTTTGTTTAATTTCATGTACTCCTCAGCCTTTTTCAAAAGATGTCTGCAAATTATCAATTCAGACCTACGGCAAGAGTCATCTGCCTCCTCACCAGCACACTGCTGGCTGGGCAAAAGGTAGGGAGAAGGAGACAGAGAAAAAGATGGCAAGAAGAGATGTGGGCCCCACCCACCACTGATTTTGGCCACATGTGCCTCTATGACTCTTTGTCAGCCAGTGTCTATCAGGAACACTGAAAACTGAATTAATTACCCACAGCTCTAGCTCCCTGAGGAAGGGCTTTGTGATCAAGCCAAGAATTTAAATTCAGATTTACTGGAAAGTGTAATCTCAGTTCTAATACAGATATAAATATTATTGGGGGGAAATGGTGCAGTTTAATAAAATCCAGAAGCACACCTTCTATTTTCCCTCAATTTTTATCTAAATCACCTCTCCAGCTTTTTAAACTTATTTCTAATGAGGTGCCACCTCCAACCCCAGTTAACCAAGCACAGAATATGCACAATAGGATACAGTTTTTGTTGCCTGCAGATTCCAAGGGTCCTTTCCGACCCTGATCATTGTAGAAGAAAGCTCCAGGCAGTCATGTGGGTCACAAGAACACTTTCAAGATAACAGAATGATTTTAAGTTGGCATTTAAAAAAACATGGATAACAAGCAAACTCGTGGCCTAAAACTGGAAAGGATGAACTTTATTGTAATTTCCATATAGCATTCCTTCCACTGGGAAGCTTGAACGATGTGATCTATAATATCAAGGCTGTTCCTGACACATGCGGTATTATTTGTCTAAAGCAGAGATGGATGGCCTCTTGGAATTAGCTGCATTTCCCCTCCATAACATAGGGGAGGGGCATCCATCCTGGCTGAGTCTCCTGAGGAAATTTGGCAAAAACTACAGAGACATAAGGTACATGAGGGTAACAGAGCATCATCCTGTACCATTGAAACTGGTGGGACCACAGAACAGATTACTATAGCTGTCACCTTGCTTAGTGGATGTAAGAAGCAGTGGTGTTGTGGATTATTTGCATCTTTCCAATCAATCAGCACATCCTTATGTGATAGTTGTGCCCTGTGCTTTGTTTCACAAGTAGAAAAGACAGTAGTTCTGTACAAAAATTATTTTGCACAAATTAGATAACCCTTCATGCAGGGGTGAATGGGTGGGAGGAATCTTCTCCTTGACTTGGGCTCCCCAAATGCTAGCAATTTCTAGTCTGTGTTTCTCATCAAGAATGAGCAATTTTGTGAGCTCACTTCACATTCTGATTTTATCACTCTTTCTGGTTTTATATGGTCTATATTTATATTTCCCTCATCTTCCTTTTTGTTGTTGTTAGATTTCAATCTGAAAGGGATTTTCATTCATTGAGTTATAAACAGGTTTCATTATGAATGTACGCTTAAATTATTGCCTGCTAACATTATGACACAACATGTTCCTTTGACTGATATAACCAGTGCTTTTGATTAAATAATCAAAGTGGTTTCTTAGTGCATAGGGTAGCATTGCCTAGTGAGGGGGGAAAAGTTGAGGTGGGGAGAAGCATGTCATGTTCCATAGCCTATTAGCATTTCTAGTTCAATCTGACACTAGACACGGTATTACACGGAAAGATGAAAAGTTACCTTTCTCTTTGCTCCTCACCGTAATCCAATTTCTTTTTATTTCCTTTCTGTGAGCATCTTGTGGGCCTTGAATTAAGTCCTATTTTATTTTATTTTATTTTGCTGATAGTTTGATCGAGTTCAAATATTATTCCCTCTGCTCATTTAGAAAGAATAAGTCAACACTGTATTTTTAATATAATGATTTTCATATTCAAAAATCAATAGCTATATTGTAAATTGTGTTTAGTAAAAGGCAAACTCTCTCTTCCAATGCCTCTGTGACAATGTTGTCAGCCAAGGGTAAGCTGTATCATAGGAATACTTAGGCTCTGAGTTTTATGCACTGACACCCATGCAGCGTGCAAGTCAGAGCTTTTCACTGGTAGATGTTGTAGCGGTCACCCTGTCATGCATATTCAGCAGTGTATTTGCATGAACCAAGAGGGAGCTGTTGGGAGGAGGAGCCAGCTACATAGAAGGGGGCTGAAGCAGAGAGTGGGGGATATAGAGAAAAAGGAGTGGAGAGTTTGAAGAGGTAGTTTGGGAGTTTTGTGGCAGAAAGAGATTTTAGTGAGTGAACAGTCAGAGTGTTATCTGTATTAGTTAAGTATATAAGAGGTTAAAGGAATATACTGGACGCTTTGTGTAACTTTAAGAATGTGCTGAAGAACTATTCATGAAACAACTTGTAACCAATAAACCTGTTCTTATTTCAAAGTTAAGTACTGAATGAACCTCACTCTTTCACAGTAAACATAGTTGGTAAAGAGATCAACTGGTGGCAGCGTAGTAAAGGACGTGGTGGGTGCCTGAGATCGGGTACATAATCTAGGTACACGCAAGAGGCATGTCAGAGACTGATGGTGAGCGACAGGGTACTGAGACAAGTGGTGTTAGATTGTAGGACGGTCGTGACAGTTGTCCCTGCTGGTGCTACAGTTTTTGGCACTTGGTGAACCTCTTGGAGGGTTGACTGAGGGCTATAACACAGAGGGCATCTCACCCCAGCATTTCAGAGCTCCCCTACTCTAGTGATTAGTAATTTAATGTGAAGAAGTAGAAGCATTAGCTGTGGTGTGATTTTCTGATAGGACATAAGAGGAGCCAGGGATGCAGGTGATGCTGCGGGTTAAACTGCTGAGCCACTGGGCTTGCCAATCAGAAGGTTGGCAGTTCGAATCCGTGCAGTGGGGTGAGCTCCCATTGCTTGTCCCAGCTCCTGCCAACCTAGCAGTTCGAAAGCATGAAAATGCAAGTAGGTGAATAGGTACCACCTCGGTGGGAAGGTAACGGCATCCTGTGTCTAGTCATGCTGGCTGCATGATCATGGAAAGTGTCTATGGACAAACGATGGCTCTTTGGCTTACGAATGGGGATGAGCACTGACCCCTAGAGTCAAACACAATTGGACTTAATTGTCAAGGGGAACCTTTACCTTCACCTTTAATTCATTCCCAATAATTTAAATGAAACATTGTTAGTGATAACTAAGCATACATTTCAGCAGCTAAGGGTGAAAGGGAACTTCACATAAGCAGACTTCCATGCAAGCAATGAGATTTTCTCTTCCTTCCCTCCTTCTAGAGCCCTCCCTCCTTCCCCAACTGGGAGAATCTTCTAGTCCTCTGAAAGGAGGAGAAGGGGGGAATCACATCTTCTATTAGCAGATGGTGTTGACTGGATACTTTGCTAAATGATTTGAACAAAGCTTATAATTTTTACCCCTGAAATGTTTCTCAAGAAATTGAAGGAATACTGTCCCATCTGTTCCAGACCTCCCAAGAAAATATGAATGAGATTCAATTTAATCTTTCCTCCTCCACTTAACTTTTTTTCAATGTTTTATTTGTTCCAGGATGTCCTACTAATGCCAACAGTTCAGAATGTAAAAATCCATTTGGCAATTTCCTTGGATGTATGAAGCAAATTTCCATTGAGAACAATGCAATAGATTTAATTTCAGTCCAACAAAACTCAGTAGGAAATTTCAGTGACCTCCAGATAGACCTCTGTGGCATTATAGACAGGTAAGAGTGGGTTTATTTTTCAGCAGAATGGACAATAATTTGAACGCTGGCGATGCTAGCAAGTTTGGGTCTATGCAAGTTCATCTCTTTTCTGGATATCATTGCTTACATGGCTTGGCCACATATAATCTTCAGCTAACAGCTGCTTCTCACTTGCAGTGTACTCTGAGGGGTGGGAGATTATAGGAGAGATGCTGCAGGAGGTGTAGTCCCCTGTTCCTAGCAGTTGCTTTTCTTCTGAAACTTATCCTTCCCTAATCTGTTTTCCCCAAAAGAGTTTCTTGACCTACATTTGCTACGTACTTTCCTGCTTTCTTGTTTTCTCAAGCTATGGCTACATTCAGTAAGTCTCTGGCAAAACTAATTTTTATGGACAAAAGGTCAGTTGCATGACTCATGACGTTATTGGGCGGGGCCCTTGAGATGAGACTTTTTTGCTGTAATTAACTCAAGCCCTCTGTGGAGTGTGTAGATGAGCTAAGCACACAAAATGTCTTTGGTGTCCAGACGACATGGATTTCTCCTTGGGGTAGGCACAGCCTGATGAAAATATTCTCATTAATATTAGGAAGTCCTTCCAAGTTTGCATTGTTCCACGGAACTGTAAAGCTTGATAAGAAGTTTGCACAGCAATATCTTAGTAGATAACAGTAAATGTTTAAATTCTGCATTCTTCGTCTGCTGGAAGAGGCATGTTTATAGTCAGAATCAAGGTGTTCTCCAGCAGATTAGTTTCTGATTATCTACAGTATGCAATTTTTGCTTTTGAGCTGTATTTTTATATATAATGTGCATTTAAATATGAATAAAATGAGGTCTGTTTTCTTTCTCTTCCTCAGGCATAAACAAAATGTTATTCTACAATCAGAAATAGCTATATATTATAATAGCATCAGTTGAACCTGTTTTTTAAGTAGGGTTTCTATATTCTAGTCCCCCAAATCCAAACAGTTTTGTTAAACAACTATACACAATCTTTGTGGTTGGGAAGAGGTTGTACACCATTCACCAAAACTTATTTCCTACTCAAAATCACTCCTTTCAAAGTTACTTTATATATTGGTGTTTCTTGGATTCTCTATATGTAACACAGGGGTGTACAGTACTGGGGTCTCTAGGCTGCATGTACCTCCCCAGGTACTCTGTGCATACTCCTCCATTAAATGTATTTCTTTACCACCTCTTAACCTTGGTTTTTTTTTCTCCCAAGGTGTGGTGATTCTGCCCTTTCTTAAACTCTCGATGTATAAATTTATCCATAATCAATTATACCAGGTTTGTGTGAGAACAGCAATGTATGCCTGAGTAGTGAATATGTATGGATGGAGTGCTCAATTAATTGGCAATTGAACGGCTGAAGGCCGATTGATTAGTCGATTATAATGGTTGGGAGAGAGTTTGGTCTGGGTGGCAGTTTAGAGTTTAGTTTTGAGAAACCGAGTTAGATTGGAGAGTTTGCAGGGGAAGGAAGTTTGAGTGTTATGCAAGAAAAGTAGTCTGCTCTAAAGTTTATTAAGAGAAGTTTATCTAGAGAGTTTATAGTGTGTGGGACAAGAAAACCGAGAGTTTAAAAAAGTTATTTTGGTCTTTAAATACTGAAGAAATATATTTACATTTTACTGTTGTTTCAGCCTTTATCAATAGCATCCTGGAACACATTTTTCCCTTCATACCTATTACTTTGGTTCCTAAATAAACCAACCAACCAAACAAACAAACAAACAAGCAAACTACTTGGGCTTGATGAGACAGGCATTTGTCCTGCTGTTTCGTGCACTGTGGGAGCAAGCTGACTCATGATTTTTTCTGGTGATCAGATAACCTGATGGCTAGAACAAACCAATCCATCCTCAGAGAGCCCATACCTTTACCCTTCTGAGCCCTGATGCTTCTACTTTTTTTGGAAAGGGCAAGTGTGCTCTAGTTTGGACAATTTCCAGTATGTTTGATCACTGAGGATGGGCCAAAATTGTGCCTTGCAGCTGTCAACACTTCCAAGGCTCCTTCCACTGTCAATTTCCGGTATTGTGAAGTGGCTTAATAAATGAGCCACTTGAGGATACTGGCAAATTAAACAAAGGAAAAGGGAAAGTTTAAAAAAAGACTTCTGCTAGGTAATTCCTGATATGCTGAATCACTTATATTAAATGTTTTTAAAATATTTTCTTTGTCTTTGTATGAAGTGCTGATCAAAACCACAGCTCTCGACAGTTTCCCAATCAGCAGTACACAAAAGGCAAAACAATTATTTTTTTTAAATTAATCAAAGTGGTTCAGCACATCAGCAAAGCAATGGTCTAGCAAAGCCCACAAAAACAATAATTATGCTTCTGTCCCTTTGCATAGGAGCAGGGGAAGTGTTCAATTTGCTGCTTTCCTAAGGTGGGTCACTTGCTAAGCTACTTCACAATATTTTAAATTGACAGCAGAAGAAGATGGACTAAATAGGGTTGCTTGAGGTTGGTATGTCATTTGGATGCAAGAATCACACCAAATGGCATATTGCTCCTCTCCCTGACCTCAGGTGGCTCTATTTAAACTGTACCAGCCCACTCCAAAAGAACCAGTGTAGTCACAGCCTTTGTTTAAACTGCTTTCTACACATTCTTTATTTTGTGTATAACTAAGAAGATGTAAAGCAGACTTTAAACAGACAAAAATACACCCATGTTACACAAAGCTATATTCTACTAGGAGCAAAAGGATTAATTTAAAAGAGAAAAACCCTTTCACAAAACACTTGAATATAAAGGCTTGGAGGCTCTACCTGGAGTAGAAGGGTCACTCTAAGTGCTGAAAGTTTGTTGTCAGTCATAGTTCTGTTATCACTTATTTGGCTGAAATCCTGTTCATGAAGCTGTGCCATGTAAGGCTGATGGTATCATCAGCTGTGGTAAATTTTTGGAAATAAAAAAGTCAACCCCCCCCCCCCAAAAAAAAAAAGTCCTAAGGCTCTCATGGAATTCTCTTCATCACAGGGAATCTGTTAGAAATCACTGGATGAGAAGAGAAGAACCTTTTATTTCTAAAAGCAAACACTTTTTTTATTTCTAAAAATTACCACTGCCGGTAAAGCCATCTGAACATGAACAGGATTTCAGATACAGTTTAGACACAAAGACTTGAGCAGACTTGTTTCTTGTAAGCATTCTTGAGTAGAGCTGAAGCACGAAGCTCCCATCTCTGGTCTTGAGCATATTTCCCACACATTTTTAAAGTCTTTTTTTTTTTTTGCCTTCTAGTAGCAAAAACAAACACTCGAAAGCAAAAGCAAAAATAAGAGAAATTGCAGTTCCATGGGGCATGGCTACTCTCCTACTATTTGTTTTAACAGAAGATCATAGAATCATAGAATCATAGAATTGTCGTAGGGTTGGAAGGGACCTTGGAGGTCTTCTAGTCCAACCCCCTGCCCAAGGCAGGAGACCTCATACCATCCAGGACCTCATACCATCCCGGACAGATGGCTGTCCAATCTTTTCTTGAAAACCTCCAGCGATGGGGCACCCCCAGCATCAGCAAGCTGTTCCACTGCTTAATGGTTCTCACCATCAAGAAATTCCTCCTTATTTCCAGGTTGGATGTCCCTCTGATGAGGTTCCGCCCATTGGTTCTTCTCCTACCCTCAGGCACAATGAAGAATAAATCAATGCCCTCTTCCCTGTGGCAACCCTTCAGATATTGGAAGACTGCTATCATATCTCGCCTCAGTCTTCTCAGATCTGTCCCCTTCCCCCACTCCCCCAGTGACATCAGATTTTATGTAGAGTTGCTGTTGTGTTTCCCACAGGAACCTGCATCTGAAAAATTCTCAGGCTTTCAGAACTTTCTCACTCCTGGCATAGATGTAGTAAAGGCACATTATCTTATCACTTTGATTGGACAATAATTCTTTTTCATTTCATTAGCCATCCTGAACAGAGTTATGTTAGCATATTTTGAGTTATTATTTCTGTATTATTGATGATTTAAGCACAATCAATTCCTGAGGTTCATTTTATGAAGTGGCAAAAAAGAGAGAGATCAATCTCATTGTCTGATTAAGTTAATTCTTGACTCACACTAGGAAGCTATTTTAATAAATCTCCAGGAATGGAAAGGAAGACAGGTCTTAGACATGAATAATAAAAAAATCTTTCTTTGTTTATCTATGTGTCTTTTCTTCTCCCTTTTCATTGGATCCACTCTGTTCCACAAAGTCATCCTTCCTCCATTTTCCTTCTCAGTTGGCCAATAGTCCATTCTGTTGAGCTTTTACAGAGCAGGCTGAGGGCTCATTTACAATAAAGCAATCATTTCGAATATGTGTTGGTATACAGGGAAATTGATTTAAATCAACTCCGAGTCATGTGGTGTTTGAATCGCTGTTTGCATTCCCTTGAAACAAACATTTAATTGGATGTTTTTGAAGGGACACCCTCACCAAACTCGTGTACTGTCTCTTCAATCCAAGGCTGGAATTCAGAGAGGCAGGTGGGGAGGTGTGTATGTGTGTTGGAAATGCAATGGGAAACAGCTGAGCAGGCCAGTGCTAGAAAAGTCTTCACATGCACAGCAGTGCCTTGTGAGCACTGACACACGGAGGAGAGCTGGATGGTGATTTGCAGCTGACACACACAACAAACAAAACACACACACAAACAGCCATGGTGAAGGAGGAGACACAGTCTGAAACTGGCTGGCTGGAAGAGGGAAGAGAGAGTTGATGGTGGCAGCAGCAGCGTTTTACCTCCTCTGGTAGAGAAGTAAAAAAAAACTTGCTGTTGCTCCAAAAAGCACAATTCCCATCAAATTAATCTACCGTTATATGTAGTGTATTCAGCCATTTTTATAATGACTCAAAACAGGTGAGACCTGATTTAAATAGTTTTTTAAAGCTCCTTCTGAGTTCTGTTTTTTCTCTTCTTACTGTGCTGTCTTGTTTGTGTATCTTCCAACCTTAGGAACCCTAAGTCTGCTCGTTCTTCTCTCTGAGAGTGGGCTGTGAATTTTGATTCCAGTTCCATGAGTGAGGGAAGATTTCAGTTGGGATTACATGAAGCTGTATGTCTATGTATTCCGACCATGTTTCAGCTAATATTATGTCCACATTTCCTTTCTTCCTTATAGATGTCTGCCTAATTACTGTGAACATGGGGGTGAATGCTCTCAGTCTTGGAATAGTTTCTACTGCAATTGTGCAAACACAGGTTATATGGGGGCTACATGTCACTCATGTAAGTGAAATATTTTATCAACATTTTTAAAAATTATATTTTAGAGTAGGATTTTAAGTTATGGGTTTTTTTTTTTTTTGGTTTGTGTCTTTGTTGATTTTGTTTTTTGTTTGTTTGTTTGTTTTGGTCGAGATTGAAAACAACTCCACAGTTTAATTAGGAAATGAGTTGGACTTACTGGTGAACACTAGGGATGAAATCCTTGAGTTGTCTCATACTTGTGAGAATGAGAAATCACCACATTGTGCTCCTTCCTCCTGAGGACTGGACAAGGTTTTCTGCTGTGGAATTGTGCTTGTGTTAAAAACAAACAAACAAAAAAACAGCTCATGGCCACTCCTTAATTTTAGGGCCATTTGACAATGTCAAGCTTTGGACTGTTTATGTTTTTCTTACATTCAGCCTGTCCTCTTGTGTTTTCTATGTGTGCTTGCTTTACTTTCCAAGAGGAACTGGTTTTGCATAAATTGTGGAGGCCTTAAAGGAGAAAACAAAAGCCCTTTGCTTTGGTGTCAGCAAGAATCAAGGAATCTCACCCAGCTGTCATATTCCCCTCAAGTCTTCTTGGGTTGGGACAACCAAGTTTGTTGGCAGTTGACAAGTTGCAGACATACTAGTAAGAAGAAGACAGACCAAGGATATATCAATTAAATGACAGATAGGTACATAATAATGCACCTGATGGAAGAGAAGGGGGAAGGTAAATAGCTTATAATGACAGAGGTTCCTTTCAAAGTTCACCCTGTGACAAGGGGGGCTACTAAGTCTGTGTTCCTATAATTAGTAAAGGAAATGATGCCTTAAGGAAGCCAGAGTGATCTATAGATGTTCTGAGGATGCGGATGTGTTTTCCCGTGAGTGCAGTCTGCCAGACCTTCAATTTCCATTGCAAGATAGATGGGTCCTTAACATGTTTCCATCTAGAAGTTATCACAAGTCAGGCTGCCAGGCACAGAGAGATGATCAGTTTTCAGTGTAACAAATCAGTCTTATCCCAATAAAAGGGGGGTAATAAACCAAATATGAGTGACAGTGAGATATTTTGGTTTGTAGTAGCTTCCAATTCTTCAAATATGTTTGACCAAAAGTGTAGTACCTCAGGGCAGGATGTTCATGGATAAACGTATGATCCACATTCTGCCTAGTGAGAGTATGCATGAGTGACACAGACATTGGAGTGAATTGCCCATCTTTATCTCCAATGGCAAGGCTGCCTGTCTCTGTTATGCCCTTGTTGGAACTGTCCTTGGTAGCCTCCTGATGGATGAAAATGTTGGATCAATTGAAGTAAGCCACTTCTTATGTCCTCATGTTCTGTTTCAGAACAGTGACACCAAGAAGTCAGTGAATGTTTATCTACTTTGATTAGTCTTAGCACTTCTACTGTAAATTATACCACTGATCTAGCTCTTAATTTCTGTATCATAAAATCACAATCATTTGTGTCAAGCAGTACAACACTTCAAAACTATCCTTCTGATGAGAATTTTATACTCTTCTTTTTGCATTGAAAAGCAACAAGGTTTTTTGTCTACTTTTTGATTTAGCCGCATCCTCAGCCCCAATCAGATGAAAAGTCAGTAGAAAAAAAAACAATAAGGAAAAATTGTATTTTCCTCTTCTTTTAGCAGTAAGTTATTCATCCTGAACAATTCTTTTAGACAAAATGCATTACGAACAGTCAAGGTGTACACATTTGGAACTAAACAATATCATTTTACAAACAACAGTCTTCTACAATATGATTTTGGAATGGTATTTCATTATTTTGAAAAGTTGAACTAATCCACTTCAGATATTATTGCTTAGGTATATTTTGATAAGTAACTGAGAGCTGTTTAATTGTGAGGCTCGACACATGGATCAATTTCTACAAGTTTACATCAAAGGCCTTTTCATACTTCTAGAGCTTGATGGTTACACAGTAAAGTCTGTAGGAGAGACTGGGAAACCAAAATCGCTAGTACTTATCTTTGAAATTAAAGCTTGATAAGCTAGTTTTTTCAGCTGCCTAGCAAGGTGTGTGTGTCTGTTTCTCTGTCTCTCTCTCTGTGTCTGTGTCTATGTTTAATTAGCTAGGTGCATAAGCAAAAAAAGTGTGCAATTCATTTTGTTTGTAGCATTTCCAGAGTTTCCATATTTATTTATTTATTTTATTGGATTTCTACCCCGCCCATCTAGACCAAAGGTCTACTCTGGGCGGCATTACAAATTTAAAAACAGTTAAACCAATAAACATATTTATAGTTGATAGCTTTAACTGCACTGGGATCCAATGGTATGATCCCAGCATCAGTGGAAAGACCACTCATCTCCTAGAAATGGTCCAAGAACAACCCTGTTATTGTTTTTTTTGCTGCCTGTTGATGTACATATGGCCATCCCTCTTGTAGGGGGAGTTGAAGCCATTTCATGGAGGGAAGCAAAGCATCAAATTCACCAAAGTCAAGATACCTACCACACAAATCTAGCCACATTATTTTGGCACATGAGACTGAAAATCCCATAGGTGATACTTGTCATCCTTAGCAGTATAAATAAAATAATAGCAAAATAAATATCTAACAATGTGCTGGCCTTCTGGGATACCTTAATACTGTTGCTTGAGGCTGCTGCCAAATGGTAAGGTAGCCTATGCTACAAGGTGCTTTTCTATTATTATTTTTTAAGCTGAAGGCACTGATCAAGTGTCCCATGTGGCATTCTGATTAAAAGTGATGGTGCCTTGTCTCTAACACAGTTAGATGCTTATACTAGCAAATACAGTAGGCTTCTGTTCTGTTCTGAGAACCTTTTGAGATCGAGGTTTGCTTTAAAACAAAATCTCTTTCTGCAGACCACAGTGAACCAATGATCAACTCTCATTTTGACTGACAGATGTGTGGAGAGCTTTGCATTCAGATCCTGTTGTTGAGGAAATGGATCTATGGATCAAAGTGAAAGGATCTTAAAGATCCTGCATGAAGTTTTTAGAAGTCTTATACAGCTCTTTCCCAGCATGCACAACAAGCACATCTAAAATTGGAAATGGCATCTGCCGAAATTGAAATCAAATCAACTAGCATGGTTAATGCTCATAATCCTTGTGGGGTTTTTTTGTATGTTGATGATAGAGAGTGTTTATTTACATTGATCTTTTTTTTTCTTGACGTTCCATGATTGGGCTATTTAGTTGTTTGTCCAATGCCTCTAGCTATCTCCTAGGTAAACTCTGTTGTTGAGCAGACAAAGAGAAATGCCCAATTAGTTTCTTTTGATAGCAGTAAACATTGTTTACTTATGTCAAAAATAGTGCAATTTTTAAAGGTGTGATTTCCTTGCTATTTCCCCGAGCTTTGAACACATGCATTGTATATTTTACTTCACCACTCACACAACTGTTCATGCCCTAAATGAAATGCAAAATGATGCCATTATGTTTGTGATGCAAGATATTTTTTTTACAGCTATTTATGAGCAATCTTGTGAAGCCTATAAGCACAGAGGGAACACTTCAAGCTTTTACTATATTGATTCAGATGGGAGTGGTCCCTTGGGCCCGTTTCTTGTATACTGCAATATGACAGGTAAGGTGATAAATTGCCATAAGTCATGGTTCTGTCTGCATGCATGCTCATTATATTGAAATGCAATCCATCAAACGGGAAGTCTACCTATGCTGGAGCTTGGAACTTAAACTACAGAGTGAAGGTGACATCTCAGCTCAGAATATGGGGAATGAATTAGGAAAACTGAAATATGAGTAGAATCAGACTGTGGAGTTTCCAGTCTTTTTCTGTAGTACTGTTTTCATTTTCTGCTTAGTTTCGTACTTGAGCAGCTAGTGTTTATTCCACACACATGCAAGGAATTGAAATCAAAGTTGCATCCAGGTGAGAAAACTGAATTTATTAAACACTTTCCTTAAATTCTGTACATAAAATTTGATGGAGAGCACCAGTGATTTATTCCTTGTGCTATCTTGATTATATCACTTTGGGAAGCATTGATTATACTGTTCTGGCTTTTAAATGAACTCTTTCAACCATAGTTTGCATTGAACTTTGTCCTTCTTCAAGCAGAATAGGTACCACTGATAGACCAAATTTCTGCTTTCCTCTGCACCCACTTGTCTGCTTCAGATAACCACAGGATGCTCCAGTGGGTTTGTGTGTGTTTATGCTAGGGCTGCATGGGAAAGGAGGGAAGGACAAACTTCATTCCAAACAGAAGTCCACTGACATATAACTGGATTTAGCACACTTGGTGCATATTTTGGGACTACATTTATCAAGCTATCCAACTATGGCATAATCAAGTAAAAATTAAGCTCTTTAAAGTCCTGCTGATTTTGACAGGGCATTAAGTATGAACTCACATCTCTCCTTCCAAAAGTCCTTACATTTACAGCTTATAGGCACGACACATCCACTTAAACATAATTGTTTGCATTTGTTGTCTACACCTGATTGTGTATAGATTCTGTTTCAAGTCACCTGCTGTGTTGAAGATCATTCCATTACATTTTATACCTTAAGATCCATTTGCCAAAATCCTCTTGAGTAACTATGCAGTGTGAATTACTCCAAGTTAAGAAATGACTGTAGACTTTATCAGTTGCATGCTGTGTCATACAATTCAGTATGCAACTGCTAATATATACGGTGATTTCTTAACTTGGGGCAATTCACCTCCATCATTTGTGCTATGCCAGTATAACTAAGTAAGAGGATTTTGGCCACTATACTATTTCAGCTTCACCCTACCTCCCCCAGTATCTGTTCATGCAGTTTATTTGTACTGCTTAATTTCTAATAAAAAGTAGTCAAAGCAATCTCATTTTTGTAGCATAGATTTTTGCCATGATTTAAGTTGAAAAAAGGGACGTGGTGGCGCTGCGGGTTAAACTGCAGAAGCCTCTGTGCTGTAAGGTCTGTAGATCTTCAGCTGTAAGATCAAATCCACGTGACGGAGTGAGCGCCCGTCGCTTGTCCCAGCTCCCGCCAACCTAGCGATTCGAAAGCATGCAAATGCGAGTAGATAAATAGGGACCACCTCGGTGGGAAGGTAACAGCGTTCCGTGTCTAAGTCGCACTGGCCATGTGACCACGGAAGATTCTCTTTGGACAAACACTGGCTCTATGGCTTGGAAACGGGGATGAGCACCGCCCCCTAGAGTCGAACACGATTGGACAAAAATTGTCAAGGGGAACCTTTACCTTTACCTTTTAAGTTGAAAAGAAACTTTGTCTTGGATCCAGAAGTGCCTTTCCTCATGCATAATGTGTTTTCCACTGATAGGTCTGTGGGAATTACTGCATAACATCTATGAAAGTACATATCATAACTAGAGATGGGGGTATTTGTATTTGTATATGAATACAAATACCCCCACACAGCTGGATGTAATGAGGGTTCAGCCTCCTGGGGCCGGACCATCCACTCATGCATCTGCCACTGCTGCCAGCTCCGCTCTCCCTTCCAATTGCTATGGAGCTCCTGGTCGGCTATCCACTCATCAGCCTGGCAGGGAGACTTGTCTTCCCTCCTTCTGCCAGGAGTGGATAGCTGACCGGGAGCCCCGGAGCGATTGGAAGGGAGAGTGGAGCCACTGCCACCAGCAGATGCATGAGTGGACGGAACGTCCATCTGTGTGGGAGTATATCCCCACCTCTAATCATAACACTATAGGGTAACATTCTCCCAATGAGAGAGGTCTAAAAAGAGTAGACTGCATGGGAAGGCAACATGAAATGTTTAAGGAAGGCACCAGTCTCCTGCTCAGTCTGTGAACTATCCCAGGGGGCCAATGTGCTTGCTTGTGAGACATTATATGTAGGACTTTCAAGGTGAGATATTAAAGGAATGGCTTTACAAGTTCCACACTCCCAGTGCATGGCTATGTGGGGATTCAAACCCAGGCCTTCTGAATCCTAGTCTATCACTCAGTCCACTAGAGACCACACTGAGTATCCAGTTACAGGCACAGCATCTGTCCATGATATAATTGCATGGCGCAAGTGATTTTGCTTTCCAAAACCAGTATCGGGACATAGGAGAAATGCCAATGAAGGAAAGCAAAAGATAGACTCTATGGAAAAATAAAAATGTGCGGAAAGCTAACAATTTCCTTTTCTATTTCTATGTTCTTTGTGGTAATATTCAGAGGAAGAGCAATGAAACAATAATATAATGCTGAGTAGCACACAAAGGATCAACAGCTCTCTTATCCACATGCCTTCTCATTCTTCACTAAGTTTTCCATTCACTTCATTCAAGAGCTGCAGATGCATCTTGTTGAATGCAGTCAAGGGCAGTATCATAATTATGGGTGACATTTCCTATATGGTGGAGTCACTTGCATATAAGATGTAGACACTGAGTGCAACTCTGATCATACCTTGTGAAAGCTTGTGTGATATGCTAAAGATTCAGCAATTCAGGAAAATGGCATTTAAGATTTTCTTCCCCATAGACTATATAAAGTCAAATTGGCCTCTGAGGTTTGGTAGGGCCCCTGCAGGGATGAAGAGAAGGAGCCCCTGCTCAGATCTCTTGTCTGTGGAAGAACAAAGCCCCAACACAGCACTTCTTAAAGTTCCAGGCCTGTTTAGAATAGGAGGAGCACCAGCGGATCAGACATACTAGGGAAGAGGGAACGGAATTCAAATGGGAGGATGGGTGGCAAGATGTGACAGTGCGGTAAGAGAGGGAAGAGGGAGGGGTTCACGCTCTTGTTGGGGAGAGTGGCACAGTTTGCTACCCCTGTCATCCTGTCACCCATGGTACCTGCCTCACCGTGCTTAATGAAAGTGTGAGCCCCGGCAAAATGGATATTTTTATCTGGATATGTAAATCCACATATGCCACACATTCCCTTCTCCCATCTCCATGGCTAGATTCCCCCACTCACCAGCTGGCATGCTCACCTCCTCCCCCTCTTTGGCTGTTCAACCAGGCGCACAGGCTTCCCTGCCCCGCCTCCTTAGCCGATCGCCCATTCAGGCAAAGCCATGCTCCCTGTCAGGGACCGGCTGAACAGCCGAAGAGGAGGAGTAGAGGAGCATGCTCTGGCTGATGAGTGGGGTATTGGCCTGGGAGGCAGGAAAAGGGAACCTGCAGCACCTGTGGTGCTGTGCGTACGAACCAGCACATACCTCCAAACCGAGGTTCATGCCCACCTCTATTTACTACATTTGGCTGGCTGATTCGCTTAATATATGAAATTCACCCTCCACCGCTGCTTCTTGCCCCTGTAATGCACTGTATGTGGAGCTGCCTTTGGAAAGTGTTTTGAAACATCTGTGGGTCCAAAACACTGCCTCCAGATGGTTAACTGGGGCTGGTTGCAGGGATCACATAACCACCGGTTACAACAGCTGGCTGCTGATCCATTTCTGGGCACAATTCAAAATGCTGGTTTTAACCTATAAAGCCATAACTTTATTTATTATTTTATTTATTTAAAATATTTTCCCCCTGTCTTTCTTCTTAAAAGGGACCCAAGGCAGCTTAAATCATTAAAACACAATATTTACTTCGGTCCAAGCTATCTCAAAAAATGTTCCTCCCTCTATGAGCTTAGCTGGGTGTTGAGATCATCTGGAGGGGCCTTTCTCTCAACCTTCACAGGTGTGTTTGGTGGGGACATGGTACAGGGCCTTCTCAGCTGCATCTCCCAGACTCTGGAACTCCTTCGCACAGATGGCCAGGCTGGCCCCATGTTTTCTGTCCTTCTGCAAGCAGGTGAAGTCCCCTTTCTCTTCAGGCAGGCTTTCCCTTGGTGACTGGCCAGTGCACTCCTGATGATTCCTTTTTTGCTACAGGAAACAAATACTACTACTACTACTACTACTACTGATGATGATGATGATGATGATGATGATGATGATGATAATAATAATAATAATAATAATAATAATAATAATAATAATAATAATAATAATAATAATAATAATAATAATAATAATAATGTGTCCCAAATCAATTGTGACTTATGGTGACCCTTGTCAAGGTTTTCTAGATCGCAAGTACTCAGAAGTGGTTCACCATTCTCTTCTTCTTGGGGCTTCCTTGGACTGTACAGATTGCCCAAGTGTACACAGGGCTGTAGTTTGGAAAACTCAGCAGTGGCCAGAGGATTGGAAAAGATAAGTCTACATCCCAATTCCAAAGAAGGGCAGTGCCAAAGAATGCTCCAACTACCGTACAATTGCACTCATTTCACATGCTAGCAAGGTTATGCTCAAAATCCTACAAGGTAGGCTTCAGCAGTATGTGGACCGAGAACTCCCAGAAGTACAAGCTGGATTTCGAAGGGGCAGAGGCACTAGAGACCAAATTGCTAACATGCGCTGGATTATGGAGAAAGCCAGAGAGTTCCAGAAAAACATCTACTTCTGCTTCATTGACTACGCAAAAGCCTTTGGCTGTGTGGACCACAGCAAACTATGGCAAGTTCTTAAATACATGGGAGTGCCTGACCACCTTATCCATCTCCTGAGAAATCTATATGTGGAACAGGAAGCAACAGTTAGAACTGGATATGGAACAACTGATTGGTTCAAAATTGGGAAAGGAGTACGACAAGGCTGTATATTGTCTCCCTGCTTATTTAACTTATATGCAGAATACATCATGCGAAAGGCTGGGCTGGAGGAATCCCAAGTCGGAATTAAGATTGCCGGAAGAAATATCAACAACCTCAGATATTCAGATGATACCACTCTGATGGCAGAAAGTGAGGAGGAATTAAAGAACCTCTTAATGAGGGTGAAAGAGGAGAGCGCCAAAAATGGTCTGAAGCTCAACATCAAAAAAACTAAGATCATGGACACTGGCCCCATCACCTCCTGGCAAATAGAAGGGGAAGATGTGGAGGCAGGGACAGATTTTACTTTCTTGGCCTCCATGATCACTGCAGATGGTGACAGCAGCCACGAAATTAAAAGACACCTGCTTCTTGGGAGGAAAATGATGGCAAATCTAGACAGCATCTTAAAAAGCAGAGATATCACCTTGCCGACAAAGGTCTGCATAGTCAAAGCTATGGTTTTTCCAGTAGCGATGTATGGAAGTGATAGCTGGACCATAAAGAAGGCTGACCGCCAAAGAATTGATGCTTTTGAATTGTGGTGCTGGAGGAGACTCTTGAGAGTCCCCTGCACTGCAAGGAGAACAAACCTATCCATTCTAAAGGAAATCAACCCTGAGTGCTCACTGGAAGGACAGATCCTGAAGCTGAGGCTCCAATACTTTGGCCATCTCATGAGAAGAGAAGACTCCCTGGAAAAGACCCTGATGTTGGGAAAGTGTGAAGGCAAGAGGAGAAGGGGAGGACAGAGGATGAGATGGTTGGACAGTGTCATCGAAGCTACCAACATGAATTTGACCCAACTCCGGGAGGCAGTGGAAGACAGGAGGGCCTGGCGTGCTCTGGTCCATGGGGTCACAAAGAGTCGGACACGACTTAACGACTAAACAACAACAACAACACAGGGCTGACGTCTTACAGGAGGCACAGTGGAGAATTGCACTCCCAACCTCTGGCTCCACAACCAGATACCTAAACCACGGAGCTACAGCATGCTAAAGTACAAAGGAAACATTTGCAACCTGTACACCAGCAAGGAAAATATAGGTTTTCATTTTCAGAATTGTAAGTGTAGCCAGGAATTCACTGTCTTCCTTATAATGGAAGCCATATTTTCAAGGACCACTATAATGAGTTCCTACAACTTTTCTTGTGCCTCACAGAAGCAAGAAGAGGAGCCACTGTTCATTCCTTTTTGACCCAAAGAAAGAGGGGGAAAGGTGCAATTTAAGCACTCAAGTCATTTTAAACTCTGTCAAAAGAAGGGCAGCCCTCTGAGGTAACGTGCAGTTTGATTCATCCTTGTATATCCCGGAACAGCTGCTAGTGTTCTCATCAGTCACTCCTTATCCAACACATTAAGCAAATCTCATTGATCAGCTCCTCATCAAGAGATGCAATCTGACAGAATGAATCTTCGGTATTTGTGTTCTTCACTGTTTCCTCACAAGTGGTATTCCCTTTTCCCAGCAGAAGCAAAGAAGGCAGATGCCCAATTTCTTACACTGCTGCCTTGTCATTGATATTCAAGCAGCTTTCTTCTCAGACAGCTGGAAAGGGAGGTACTTCTATCCTTTCTCATTCGTAGAGGTCATTTTCAATATCAGAAGCCCGAGGACCAAAGCTTCAAATCAGATGACAACTCTTTATACAGAAACATGGTTCTTTTGTCTTCCTGGGGCTATGGGTACAGCTTTAGAAGCCACCTGAATTCTTCCTCAAACTTTAAAGGTGATAACCTTTGCATGAAAAATAATTTTCCATTTAATCATGCACTGCGTAACCTTTCCTCAATGAACATTGGCAGAACACACTTTTACAGAGTAATCATATACATGAATACCCAGGAGTATGTCCTGTTGAATTCAGTAGGGCTTATCCCCAGATGAGTGCATATAGATTGCAGCTTTAAAGTATTGAGCCAACCCCCTCAACTAATAGATAAACATTAATGAGGTGTTTAGTTATCAGCGACATGAATCTTCTCATTTCACATTCCTCCTCTAGCTGATTTACATATCTTTAAAAAATATTCCTTTTTCCTGCCAGTGATTTCCAAGCTTCCATAAATAAAAGAAGCTGAAGGCAAGGTGTCCTGTTCTGCAGAATAGTTAATACACTTAACTGTAAAATATTGATTTAAGTTTCTCAGGAGACACTAAGCCTTTAAATAAATGCAGTGGCCAAGATTATAACAGTGAGTTCTTACATAAGGTGGGCATCTAGCAAGGGCAAAGGGTGATAAACTAATAGGGGAAAAAATTGGACAAAATCTACCCTAAAATATGCTGAGCAGTTGGTTCTAAAATTGACTTTCTTGTCTCGCAAGCAGTCTTCCTTGACTCTGCTTTCTGGAACACAGCACTATAATTTGTACTACCCAGTTCTCCAAAGGAGAGTCAGATTTTACCAAGGCTCAGAAGTGCAGACTTTTTAGCTGACAACAGAACTGGGAAAACTGTAAGTGGGTGACCGATTCCCTGGGAATACCTAGGGAAGATTACGTGCCACCAAAATACCATAAAACAGTGCAGGAATTTGTGCTCAAATGCAGCAATACTATAGCCATTTACCAGGCAAATCAATGAAATATATTTTCAAGCACATGGGTATAAGGCTGGGGTAGTGTAGCACCCTAGAGTGGGATATGGGATACCTAGGTTCAAATCCCCCTCCCCTTGGTCATGGATCACCACTTTAAGCTGGCCATATTATTTCTGTGATCTTTCTGGCCTAACTCACAAAAAAAACAGGGAATGAATGAATGAATGTCCCAACAATGTATTAGCTTGGATTACCAAGAGTCTTACCTCAAGAAACTACTATGTGACTTATCCCAGTTCAAATGATACATTAAATGCTCAGAAGCGTTTGGATCATGTCAAGCACACACTGTCAGCCATGGCTACAGGAAAGCCACAGATACTCCCAAAATTTCTTGGCCTTACTGATCCTTCTGTTTGCTGTCACTGTATATTCACCTGCCATCAAAGGAAGAACTTCTGTCACACCTCCTTGCATGGGGATGATTGTATAGATTTGACACGGAAGGACAAAGCAAGTGGGAAGTGGTGCCTTTAGGAGGAGGGTGTTAGCAGAAAGGAAGGCCCACTAAGATCATCTTACCCAAACGCTCAGCCCAAAACTGATTTGGGTGCATGAACACAGTGTCCTGCCTTGTAGCCCTTTCAGAAGACAGGAAAAAAAGAATATTCTTATCCAACATTCGCCAAAAAATGGCACTTTTCCCAAACAGATGTAACAGCAATTCTGCATTCTTCCATTTAAAGAAAAATGTGATTCCAATTTTCTGCTCTCCATATGTCATTTGCCAAGGCACTTTGGTCTTTCAGGCTTACTCATACCATCCCCCTGTCACAAGCATCTTGATTTTCATAAAACTTTGCATGGCAGGAGCCAATCTTCACATGATCGCCTGCAGCCATTTTTTTTTGTCTCACAGGCTGTTTTGTCAATGTACATGTAGACTTGTATATTTTGATAAAACATTGCCAAATCCCCCCAATAATGTATTCAATCCAGAATCTGCCTCCTACGGATGGGCTCCTTCTGCCCACAAAAGACTTGTTATGTGGCAGAAAAATCCTTCTGACAGAATAAAGATGGCGGAAATATTCCCCCTACTTCTGAAGCTCCCTGCACTGTACTAGTCACCTCCCTGGACAACTCTAAATAATTGAGTAATTGTTCAGAAAAGTGCGAGAGCTGTCACTAAGGACTACAGAGAGAGAGGAAAATCAGCAGAAATCTAGTTCTCACACATTCGTCTGCTATTAATAGCATTCTGAGCACTGAAATGATGCTAGTACTGATGGAAGAATAGTCTGGATCCAAAACAATGTGATTTTACATATATTGCAAAAGTTATTTTTTGAGGGGTTTTTAAAAGTAATGGCCCAAATCCTGTTGTTTCATGTAATAAATTGCACTAGAGTGCAATCTTTGAATCAAGGAGATTTAGTGAGTTAATTCCTCTGTAAGTTCCTTTTATTCAAGTTCCTACTCAAACTGTGATTTACTATGCTAAAGCAACTCACAATTAGAGTAGGCCCATTTGAATCAATGGAACACATGAGTTAACTCACCAGATCTGTATTGATTTGATGGGCCTACCCTAATGTGTTTTACTACACAGAGCAACAGGATTTTGGTCACTTTATGAGAGTGTATTTAGGCTTTAACAAAGTCCTATACACCAAAAAATGCCTCAACACAATTATGAGCCCATATCCAGGTTGCTTTCTGTTTTCAGTCCTTCATCAATATGCACATGGGTGTCAGTAGTGCAGAAAGGGAGACAGAAAGATTCAAAAGAACAAAGGAACTGAACGCTTGAACTGTTCGTGTACAGTTAGTTAATTAACTTAAATAACTGGCTCCATCCCTCTCTGTATGTTTGCATTCAGTGAAGGACACTTAGAGAGTAGCATTCCTAACCATGGGTGCTCCATGAAATCAGCTAAATGCATGGAAAGTTTTTTTGTATACCTTTGCACTCTATATGGAAAGCTCTATGAGGTAGCTTGGGGGTTGTTTGAGTGTAGGGCATGTCTTCTCTCATCCACTCCCACTTTAATCTCATATGTGATACAAGGAAACTAGGATTCTAGTTATACAGGAATTCAGGAGGACTACAGGGTAGGGAGGAAACAAACAAAAACAGAATGGGAAGAAATCACCATTCTTTCGACAAAAAAGATGCTCTGATTCTGTGTATTGTGCTTAGAAATATGTACAAAGGACCTTGCTATGTTCTCTACTTTATTTCTCTTCAGAAAAATATATTGCGACCATCCCCATCAGCAGAGAATAATTAGTTAACAATTTCTGGAGTGGGGCTCACCATTAGCACAACTCTCCTCTCCTCTTCTCTCCTTTTCCTTTCTCTTTTTTGGGTGGGTGGGTGGGTGGGAAGGAATTACACAATTTTTGTGGGTTATGTGAAAACAGGCGTAAAAGCACCTCTTTTATACAACCTGTTTTAATGTGTGGTGTTTTTTTTTTGGTAGTAAAGCAGGATGTGCAGCAGCTGCAGGCCTGTCAGCCAGTGCTCCGAAGCTTCCTGCTACCGTGCTTCCCCGAAAATAAGACAGGGTCTTATATTAATTTTTGCTTCAGAAAATACATTAGGGCTTATTTTCAGGGCATGTTTTACTTTTTTTTCATGTACAACAATCTACATTTATTCAAATACAGTCATGTCATCTTTTTCTGGTTGCTGCACAATGGTGGAGGGCAGGGTTTCACTTAACTGGGGCTTATTTTTGGGGTAGGGCTTATATTACTAGCATCTTGAAAAATCATACTAGGGCTTATTTTCAGGTTAGGTCTTATTTTCAGGGAAACAGGGTACTACTGACAAGGCTTGCCCACTCGAGATGCAGTAGAAATGGAGCCACTGGAACTGCCCCCTGCTGACAAGAACAACCTTGCCAGCTGGCCAGTGCTGAGGGCAGCAGCAGGCCTTCCAGCATCGGCTAGGTACAGTGTTCTTGCTTGAGGCACAGCTCCAGTGGCTCCATTTTTGCCACATGTCAAGTGAGTGAGGACTGCTGCTCCTACTCCACCACTGCCCGTAGCCAGGAAGCCTCCCAACACTCACCAGCCAGCAACAGAAGCCTCGGTATGGTTTTATAAAGTGATCAGTGGTGCCATTTTTAAACCACACAGTGGACCACCATCTTGCAACCTCAACAGTGCCTTGACCTTAGCCTCATTTCCAAGTAAAATGATGGAAAAAATCCTGGAGGACATTCTCCAATGGGGTCTTCCTTTCCTAGGGGCGTTGGTGGGAGGGAGCTCTGTAAAAATGTCTCGTGAGTAATGTTGACGCTGGAATATTGTGCACGCATCTGGTTTTCACTGGGCCTGTCTTTTTTTTTCCTGTTTGTTTGTAAAGACACCACTTGGACAATTGTTCAGCACAATAACACAGAGTTAACAAGAGTCAAAAGTGCTAATCGAGAGAACCCCCACACTGTGTTTTTCAAATATGCTGCCAGCTCAGAACAGCTTCAGGCTACAATTAACCATGCAGAACACTGTGAACAGGAGCTTGCTTACCACTGCAAAAAGTCACGGCTTTCAAATAAGCAAGGTAAGTAATGCAGACATTATGATACATAATGCGTTATACACAACAAACCGCTGTAGATGTTTCATGCTGTCAAGGTTATGGCATCTTGCCACAATAGTTTGCTTTTGTTTTTCTTTTAAAAAAACTTTTTAAAGATTTAACAAACGAATCCCTAACCTGTAAATTGCTGAATCGCTTCTGAACCAGAAAAGCATCAAGGTCAATTTATAATGAGCTTCACTCAAAGCATTAACTACTTTCAAACTCAATTTCTTCCCTCACCCTACTGTTTAGCAGAAATTATAACAAGCCTCCTTCCTGGCCTGCATGTGAAAGGCTTAACAAATTGTTGTGAGTAAATGAAATACTGAAACCTAATAAAATTTGTCCATATAATTGATTTATTAAATGAAAATATTTCTGCTTTTCATGATGAAGGACTTGTCAGTGTGAATTGTGTATAAAGAATGTAGAAAATGCAGGGGGAGCATTGCAAAACATTGTTTTTAGGAAAGGTAATTGAGATTGTGTTGGTTTTGAAAACAATAAACATACATGTTGCATGCAGTTGTTAAGAATAAACCGTTATGTAAATATTGTAGTGTACTATGGAAACCAACAATCTCCCTGCAGTTCAAAATGTTTGATTTACTTTTGGAGAATTGGTCCATCACCGGCCATTAAATGCTTAATTGTAAAGAAGGATTTTTTCTGTTTCCCTATATTTTGGCTCGGTTCGGATTTCAGGATATAGAATGGATATGTTGTGCTTTTGCAAATGGAATTGATGTTTCTGGAAGACCATAGAATCAAAGACTTGTAGAATTATAGAGTTCTGGAGACTCTGTGATCATTGAGTCCAGTGTCCCTGCCTAAGTAAGAAATGCAGTAAGATGTATGTAGCAGAGTTTAGAAAGGGTCTTTTTTCATTCATTTTTTAAAAATTATAGCACCCATTATCTCCACTGTGGGTGAGCTACTTTCTGTGCACTCTCTGCAGGCAGCTCTACAAAGTCCAAGGATTCCTAGAACTGTAATATTTACCCAGGACCTTTGCTTTATGCATCTATGATCTCCTGTTGAACAATGGGTGCCTTCACTCATTGGCTAAGTACACGGATAGGATTGTTTCTCACAAGACTATCTAGGAAGTGACTGCTTATTTTGCCTTATTCTTCTGGTTCTATAAGTTCCAGAGGCTTACCTTAAAAAAGAAAGCAAGAAAGCAAGAAAACTAGCCTATAGCCCAGGCCAGTTGATGAACTAAACAGGCACTGGGTGACATGTCTAAACTCCATACAAAACCTGCCCAGTAGGCTAATGCGGCAACCCTAGTCCTGTAGGACTCAGAGATTTATCAGTTCATGGTTTTTAGTGACCTAATAAAGGTATCATATTTCCAAAAGCATATATGCAACTTACTGTTTGGATAAAAGTAGGTATTCATTGTACCAATTTCCTGTATCAAAAGCTGTAAATGAGCTCTCAAAAGATTTAACAAGCTAATGTTTCTAAATAATAAACACAGGTGTATTTTGCCAGAACATAAACTGACGAAAATCCATCACTTTCCTTTCATCTCATAGTTAACATTCACAGCCAGACCAAAACCCTGACTAATCACCGCTTATTTATAATCCTTTAATAGTATTACCAAACTCACATCAGCACACAAACAACAGCTTCAGGTTTTCTTTTCCAGATAACCTGGTGGATTCATCTAACAAAGCCCAGAAATATTTATGCATAACCATCATCTTGTATCATCCAAGGTTGGAGATGCAGCTAAATCACATATATTTTCATGGTCTTTGTTTGCTTATTTATTTAAGCTCACATTAAGTTGAATCTGGAAAAAAAATTAGATCTAGTACTATTCACGCTGCTGATAAAAAAAATAACAAACTATCGAAGTTAGAATTTTGAAATTTGTCCTTCAACAGACAGAAAGCCTTCATGTTTTGGGGGTTTGCCTGAGTAACTGTGTGACGTTTACCACGTAGCCCCTGCTTGTTTCACCAAACAAAGAGCTCACGCTACGTATCCCACCAGCTGCCACCAATTGTGACGTGCCCCTCACGTGTCCCCAGGTTGTTTCTAGCCTGAGGCCCACAACATGTTCTCTCCTTTCTGCTGCCACCAGTTGACCTCTGTCAACACCCTTTAATTAGAAAGATTGAAGTCCAAGCTGAGTATAAAGTTGAACAACACAGATTTATTGATTACAGTTCGCTTAAACAGGTTCTTCACAGACTTTAATGTATTCCTTAGATTAGTAATAACTTGTTTCACTCTTAACTCTCTTAACTCTCTTAACTCTCTTAACTTTCTTAGCTCTCTATAAGTTCCACACTCTTAACTCCTAACTCTGCCACACTCTCTAAGTACCACAGACTAACTTCTACTTCAGTCTCTCTTCTCTGACTCTGACTGAACTCCCCAGACTCTGACTCACCCCTCCTTTCTAGTTTCTCTGGCTCCGCCTCCCAACAGCTCCCATTGGTGTATGCAAACAACCTCCTACTTTAGCCAAAGCAGGGTGATTGCCACAGACTGTAAGCCAACTAATCAGGCTTCATAATGTGCAGAAGAAGGGTGTCAATTTTTATTATTATTATTATTATTATAGAGATTCCATTCTGGTGTTTGCTGAAAGGTCTTTATATGGCATTGACATTAAACTTGAGGTAGCACAGTTTGTTCATTGCAGATGTGTATTGTCACACAAGATACCCAGTCCAGGTTTTCAGATTAATACCAAAAAACAACAACACTGGCTTACTTTCTTCCCTCCAGAGGACAGTTTAAGGCTTTGGTTGATGAACATGCAAATTGGATTACATTTTGGAGACTTGGCTTATTTGTCCTATGGGATCTTTCTTTTGTGTGAAAACTCCCCAGAAGTCTGAGAATGTAAGCATTAGAAATGCATGCACTATTTGCCAATTCACATGTCCCTTAACCTCGAAATAGGTCAGTTATAGCCAATTCTGATCTATCCCTTTTGCTGATATTTTGCTCAATCAACAGTTAACTTGCTCAAAAGTTAATTTTCATTGTGCTGAAACCATCAGGAAAATAGATCTACCTAACCTAACACTTATTCACGAGTTGTTGAGTGCTCACTGGGCAAACAACAGATTAACAATGGTCAGATTTGCATATTTCCTGTTCACATGTTTTAGTGAAAGACACACAACACAAAAGTGACTCTCCTTTTCATATTTCATGTCCATTCATTAATTGCTGAATGAGAGACTTTGAAACATGAATGATGAAATATGGATAGCAGATAAGCCTCTAACAGTACACTATCATACAGCTCAGTGGTTTGGCTATCTGGCTGTGGAGCCAGAGGCTGGAGTTCAATTCCTCACTGTACTTCCCTGACAGGGGCTGGACTCGGTGATCCATAGGGTCCCTTCAAGCTCTACAGTTCTAAGTTGTTGTTGATAATTCATATTTACAAAAGAGGGCCACAACAAAGTTCTGTGTTTCTTGTGTTCCCTCTTTTGTGTAACCTTTCTTTCCCCCTTTGTCTGTCAAATAACCTGAGAAATGTTTCACCCCATAGTATTGTGAAGGCTCCTGTTAGTAGCCAGTCAGAGCATTCAGGAGAAAGGAAGGGAATTTTGAATCTGTAAAAGGTCCAGCACTGTTTGGAACCCAGTGAAGAGAGTTCTTTGCTTCAGTCATTTTTGTATGTGCTAGCTCTTGGTGTTCTCCATCCCTGAACTGTACTGCTCGCCGCTGCGCTTACATCTTGAATCCTTTTTACGCCCCCTCCACACTTTATTTCAATTATTTTTGGTGCTTGTACCTGGCCTGCTTACTGCTGTCTGCTTCTGCCTCTTGGAGAGAAGATAAAGTATCAGCTGGTAGGGGAATAAAAATCTTGTAGTATTCTGGTAGTTTTATTTGGGGGGGCAGCTCTGATATTTTTGTTTGTTTTCATGTACTTGCCTGCCTACCTGTTTTCCTCCCTCCCTCCCTCCCTCCCTTCCTTTTTGGGTTTTGTTTTCCTTGGTTTTTAGGAGAGGGAGCTATGTGTGTTTTATTTGACTATTTTTTCCATGTGTGGTTTTTTTTTGGGGGGGGGAGGTTTTCTCTGTTTGTTTGATTTTTCAACATTGTTATTTCTTCACTTCACCATTATTCTATTGAAGGTGCATATTTTGGTGTGGTTTTGGAGGGGACTGGTTTGTTTGCTTCTGTGTAATGGGGTCAGAGGTGGACATGTCAGTATGCTACTGGGCTATATGGGCAATTGGTGCTTTTGGTTAGGTACAGTTTGTGGCATTTCTCTCTTGTCATTTCTGGTGTTGTGTTGTTATTGGTTGATCTGATGGGTAGATATCTCTTTGTGTGCCAGGCCACTAGCATGTGACTGGTTGGCTGCTGCTTTGCCTTTTTTTAGTGTGCTAGGTGGATTGCACTGAACTCATACTAGTTTTCCCCCCTCTTTTCTAATGTTCAGGCGCTTTACTGTCTATTCCCCCCTCCACTATTTTTTTTCCTTCTTGTGTACTGTTGCCTACTTGTGGAGTAGATTGATTCTCTTTTGCATTGCCTCTGCTTTTTGAGAGCAGATTTTAACAGTTCTTTAGGACTTGTGGAGTGCCAAAAAAATAGAGAAGCACAAAATAAATGAGCTGAAAGAGCTCTTTCCTTTCATGTAAAATGGAAGAACCAAGAACCAATACATGAAAAACACAAAAAAATGAGACACCTCCCAAAGAATCCAAAATGAAATCCATATGAAAATTTTCACTGTACAAATCTCTAGCACAGAAATATGAAAGAAAAAGGAAAATCCTTCAGGACATCTACTACACATTCAGAGTTCCATTAGTGTATTAGTGAGTTTAATGGGTAGTCATGAGGTCAGGTGATGAACCTCTTTTGCCCACAGCACTTCCTTGATTTCAGAGGATGAGATCCAGAGTCACAGTGTGATATCTAAATATTTCAAATATCCTCTTTCCCTTATATTTTTCCAAGCTTTCTCCCAATTCACAGAAGAAGATGGAAAAGATCAGTGTGTACATCAGCGGTCATGCATGCTCAGCCGCTGTATTATGGCATATTCTATATGTGTGCAGGATTGTATATGTAGGATTTTAAAATGAGATCTTTGGTAAATTGTGTAGACCTCTTTCTTGGGCTAAACAGAGAGAGAGATCCTTCCCACCCCATGATTAATTGCCAAGCACAACCCTTGAAAGAGTGAGTATCCATGCCATGACGTATCTTCCCATTTCCTTTCTCTCTTGGATCTGTTCCTCTCTGTTTTCAAGACCTGCTGGGCTGACAGTTGTATAGTCTGTGAAAGAGTCAATATGTTGCAAGCTGGGAGACAGCTAGGGTGGCAGAGGGCTTGTCTAACAGTGAGCTGTAATAAGCACTGACAGTTGTTAGCATAGATAAGGGAAGCCAAAGTTTCAGTTGCTTGGTGGGGGGTTGTTGTGGAAAGCTTGAATTTATGTAGCGAACAAAAGCAGATTCCACCCACCCCCTGTGTGTTGTGCTACAATTTAACTGAGCATTGTTTTACCCTTGTGGCTTTGGTTTTGCATTCAACTGCAGAGTTCACCTTCTTTCCTTCTCCTTTAAGATGGATTATCGTCATGCTTCAAATCCTTTAATAATTACCTTTTCTCAGTATATTTTGTGCATTTGCTGCTCTGTTTAGCAGGCAGCATCTTTTGCCTTAATGTAAAGTCCTGTAGAATTCAGGAGATGTCTATCTCTCTCATTCTTACTGGAAACTGGAGTGAAGACAAAAAAGTGGCCTTGGGAAGTTTGCTTCTTGTCATTGGCTACAGCAGAACAGTTGTGAACCCCAGTTGTTCGCGTGACTGCATCTTTGTGGATGATATATAATTTGCTGCTCAATATTACCCATAGCATCTCCAATTCTCCAAACACAAGACCTTTTCAGATGCTTAGTGTGTGTATTTGTGTGTGTGTGTAAAAGACTTAATGATTATTATAGCTATTATTACTACTAATAAGTTGTGGTTATTACTCTGGTGCTCTTTCTCAGATAAGGTGTCTTCTAATTTCCTCACTAGTGGATCCTTGATCTTCTATTGATCTTTGCTTCATAAAATAAATGATGTAGATTTTTTGGGGGAGAGCATCTTTCTCTCTCTCTCTCTTTCATAATGTATCGTGAAGGAAATTGCATAAGTGGTCTGCTAAAGATAAATGATTGTAATATTATGCCTGACTGGTTTAGGGACTACCAGTTCTCTTTTTCCAGTAATGTGGGCAGAAACCTTGACGGTAAGTTAGTTCATAATAATGAACTGCTAAAATGAAAAATCTGTTAGCATTTTAAAGAAGCAGGGCTAATTTTACTTAAAAACAATCACATTTCAAAACTTTTCTTGAGCTGTCTGTCTAGGTTGTCTTGAGCTGAAGCAGCACAGGTACAACAGGAAATGTGTTGTGCATTGCCTGTTGGAGAACCAAGCCAAGAAACCGCAGGACTAGTATACTTTGAAGAAATTCAAGGGTATGCTTTCAGTTTCAAGCAAAAGCTAGGAAAAACAGGAGGGATCTGTATCGACTCTAGTGATCCTAGGCCATTTACTTTTTTCATTTCTTTAAAGTCAGATGTTCCCCGGAATTCTGTGAGGTTTTAGTAAATACGGTTGCTTGAAGGACATCTCTGGGTCATGCTGTTTCCCATATTCAAAAGCAACAGCATGTGTATTGTCTGTCTTGCCTTTTAGATGGAATTCCATTCAGCTGGTGGATTGGAAAAATCAATGAGACCCAAACTTACTGGGGAGGTTCTGCACCAGATGTTCAGAAATGTGCTTGTGGAATGCAAGGAAGCTGCATTGATTCTCAGCACGACTGCAACTGTGATGCTGACAGAAATGAATGGTAATTTTGTTTTTCACTTTGTTTGTTCACACACAGTTAAAGGTTAGATGTTAAAATATGTTTTCATGTTTTCTGGTAGATAGGACTACTTGAAGATTTCTATCTGCTTTCTGATAAATGTTGTTTGAGGAAACTAGCATAACAGATTTCTGTAGGATAAGCCAAAGTTTCCCGTTCTGAAACTTATTTCAGAAGACATTGAGGTGTTACTTAGTATCTAATTTTTTGGGGGGTAGGGGTTATCTCTTTTGCAGAACTTTCTCTGGGTATTCATCACTTTTTTTTGGTGACACCATTTCTTCCCCTGCCTAAACACAAGTCTTAGGAAAAAGAAAGAGTCTACGCTGCTTCAACGACCAAGTTGAAGCTTGTGAAGCTGTTTGAGAATTTCTTCTCCCCCTGCAGGAATTTGGTGAAATGGTCTCTGTATTTTCTTGGTGGGGAACTTTAAGAAGCTATTTGCACATGATTGTTTTGAGTTCAGATTAGACAGTAGAGGTTTTTCTAAGCAACTTCTTTTAAAACATTGGGGCTGAAATCCTTAAATTTCAGTGTTTGGGTGTTGGTTGTTTTTTTTTTTTTGTTTTTTTTTTTTTTTGAAGAATTGAGTCTCATGTTATGTTATAGTTACAGCTGCAATTATCTTTTTTTCCCCTCTTTCTGCATAGAATAACCTTAGGCACACAACTTTAAAAAACGTGACCTCGATATATATCATTTTCTTAAATGTTCCTACCACTGCTGCTCTTGTTGTCAAGTTGCTTCCAATTTATGAAATAGTGTCCTCCAAAATGTCCTGTCACCAGCATTCCAGCTCAGCTCTTGCAAAGTCAAGGCTGTCGTTACTTTATGGAGTAAATGCATTTCTAATTTGGCTTTATTCCTTTCCTGCAGCGTTCAGATTTTCCCAGTGTTATTGTCTTTGCCAGTAAATGTCCTCTTCTCATGATGTGCCCAAAATACTTATAGACAGAGTTCAGCATAATTTCATCTAGGACCAACTTACATGTGTTTCTGCTTGTCCATGGTATCTGCAAAGCCAACACCAACACCACATTTCAAATTAATCATTATTTTTCCTTTCAGGTTTCTTCACTTTTCTTCACTAGAGCTCTGAAGTCTGTATCCAGTAATTGGGAATACCATAGTGTAGATGATTATCTCCATAGCCCCCAGTGACAAATCCTTTCACTTGATGTTCTTTACTACTTTTTTCATAGCTCCTTTCCAAGTCTCAATCTTTTATTAATTTCTTGACTGCTGCCCTCATTTGGATTGATGACTGAACAAAGGAATAGAAATTTTTTAACTATTTGAGTGTTTTCATTGTCAAAATTGCTGTTGTTGTTTAGTCGTTAAGTTGTGTCCGGCTCTTCGTGACCCCATGGACCAGAGCATGCCAGGCCCTCCTGTCTTCCACTGCCTCCCAGAATTTGGTCAAATTCATGTTGGTAGCTTCGATGACACTGTCCAACCATCTCATCCTCTGTCGTCCCCTTCTCCTCTTGCCTTCACACTTTCCCAACATCAGGGTCTTTTCCAGGGAGTCTTCTCTTCTCATGAGATGGCCAAAGTATTGGAGCCTCAGCTTCAGGATCTGTCCTTCCAGTGAGCACTCAGGGTTGATTTCCTTTAGAATGGATAGGTTTGTTCTCCTTGCAGTCCAGGGGACTCTCAAGAGTCTCCTCCAGCACCACAATTCAAAAGCATCAATTCTTCGGCGGTCAGCCTTCTTTGTGGTCCAGCTCTCACTTCCATACATCGCTACTGGAAAAACCATAGCTTTGACTATGCGGACCTTTGTCGGCAAGGTGATGTCTCTGCTTTTTAAGATGCTGTCTAGGTTTGTCATTGCTTTCCTCCCAAGAAGCAGGTGTCTTTTAATTTCGTAGCTGCTGTCACCATCTGCAGTGATCATGGAGCCCAAGAAAGTAAAATCTGTACCTGCCTCCATATCTTCCCCTTCTATTTGCCAGGAGGTGATGGGACCAGTGGCCATGATCTTAGTTTTTTTTATATTGAGCTTCAGACCATTTTTGGCGCTCTCCTCTTTCACCCTCATTAAGAGGTTCTTTAATTCCTCCTCACTTTCTGCCATCAGAGTGGTATCATCTGCATATCTGAGGTTGTTGATATTTCTTCCGGCAATCTTAATTCCGATTTGGGATTCCTCCAGTCCAGCCTTTCGCATGATGTATTCTGCATAGAAGTTAAATAAGCAGGGAGACAATATACAGCCTTGTCGTCCTCCTTTCCCAATTTTGAACCAATCAGTTGTTCCATATCCAGTTCTAACTGTTGCTTCCTGTCCCACATAGAGATTTCTCAGGAGATGGATAAGGTGGTCAGGCAGTCCCATTTCTTTAAGGACTTGCCATAGTTTGTTGTGGTCCACACAGTCAAAGGCTTTTGCGTAGTTGCACAATTCTTCTGCAGACATGATAGTTGGCTTCTTAATATTCAACTATAGTACAGGTTTTTGTGCTTTCTTCTTTCACCTTCATCAGCAGTCATTTCAAGTTATTGCTGCTTTCTGCCAGTAAGATAGCCATGCCATTTTCTCAGCCATATCATTATATCAAAATGCTTTCTGTTGGAAGGAAAATTTGTGTCTTTTGTCAGATATATACTGATTCATCAAAGAGACATAAACTGAAGCAGTCAAGCAGTTCTGGGTGGACTGGCTTAAGGTCCAAAAACAGGCAAAATGTCATTGTAACAGAATATTTAAGCTAGCATGGGGTGTTCTGGGAGTTGTCATTTAAAAAAAAACACAAAAACAGAAACAAAAACAGAAAGCAAGATCCGAAGTCATCTGGTAATCAGTCAGACCACTCAAGATCCCTCCCTATGACCCCAGTCAGGCGGGAAAAGACAGTCTCAAGCAGATAGCAAGAACTAAGCTTCTCCTTACAATGAAAAATTACTAGATTCCATGAAATGTTCAAAGGGCAGGAGAAGGAAACTGTTAAGCATAAAAAAGGGCAATAGCAAACAAGTAAAAAGATTTTTATTTTACAAGCTTCACACCTTTTTTTCAATCATGTGAATGTCCATACAGTATGTCTATGTGTTTCTCTTAAGAAAGCCAACCACACAGCAGATGTAACGTCCTCCTACCTCATATAAACATAGTCAGTTCATAATGCTCAGGTGAATAACGTGGACATGGTAAGGATTGCACATTGTATCACAGGTCTCACAAACAATTGTGCCCTTTTGCCCCAGTTTGCTCATTGATTGCAGGCCCGGGGCAGTGAAAGAAGGGTAGCTCAGCAGTAAAACAAATGTTGGATATGTGAAAAATCCCAGAGCCAATCTTTAGGATCTTGAATATGCAGTAACCCTCTCAAGACCCTGGGTAACCACTGTCAATCAGTGTCAATACTTAGTTAAACAAAGCAATACTCTGACTCAGTAAGGCAGCTGCCTTTGCGAACTCTGACGTATCTATAGAACGTGATTGCTCAGAACAGTGTACCTCTGTGCAAGGAATACATGCATGGAGTTGAGCACACAAATGACTCTGTAGTGGAATCTTAATGACAGCCTCTTAATGAGAGACTTTACAATTTGTTCATTGACTCTCTACAACTCTGGCAGTATCAAAGGGGGTGAGTTTTTGTTTTGTTTTTTTAGTTCAAATGGATTACTGAGACTGAGAAACTGAATTCTGCTACTGAGTCTGTAAATGGAATTTGACTCAAGGTCATATATGTATGAATGAATGAATGAATGAATGAATGAATGAATGAATGAATGAATGAATGAATGTAATTGGAGGGAAATTATATCCTTCCTTTCATCTAATTTGGCTAGAGGGGCTTCTATTTCTCAGGGAAAGATATGGGCAGTTTTATTACAACTACTCATAACAAGTGGTCTAACACACTGTAAGAGGGCAATTGGGTTCTCAATCTGTGGAGCAAATGCTATGGTTATATAAAACATGCAATTTTTGGATACAGTTCTAAACATAGCTGCTGTAGCATCATTTTGAAACAATGTTGGTTGAAATCCTTTTGCTTTGTTAGGTAGGCTGAAGACAAAAGGTGTGACATTCGTTTGCTTCTAGGTAGCAGTTAAAAAGTCCCTGTTGGTATTCTCCAGTGTGCGCCAAGCCAGCATGCACTCCTGCAGTGGTGACTCTTTAACTGCTGGCTAGAAGTGAGTGAACGTTACACCTTTTACCTTATACATGTGTAACAAAGCAAGGGGTGATGAGAAACATAGTCTTTAACCTGTACTATAAATACATTACTATTTAGTTAGAGACTGCATATCTTAACTGTGTTATCCATTTAATCTTGGTCAAAACAACTTTGTTCATTAAATAGAGCTATAACAAAGGTTATACTATTCATTCACACCACTGATGTACAAAGCTGGCAATTTGTCTGAGGGCACTATACGAAATTTTGTTTCTTCTCATGTTCTAGGACTAATGATTCAGGACTCTTGTCCTATAAAGAACACCTGCCAGTAACAGGACTCTTCATCACCGATACAGATCGACCAAATTCAGAAGCAGCTTACAAATTGGGGCCTTTACTTTGCCAGGGTGATAGTAAGTAATTCTCTCTCATATATTTACGTTGTTGTTGTTGTTTTGACTTACACACTGTCCCATAGTGCTGAAGCATACTCTGGGTGGTTTATAACATAATTATGCAAATAACACTTTGCCCCCCAGCAACCTGGATACTTATTTTATATACCATTGAAGGGATGGAAGGCTGAATCAACCTTGAACTGGCTACCAGAATCCATTGGGATTAAACTCAGTTCATGAGCAGGAGCTTGACTGCAGTACTGCAGTTTAACCACTCCGTCACAGGGCTCATGTTTATGTCAATTAACATCTGCTTCCTCAGGATTATTATGAGCCTTTGGAGGGCATAATTGGAGCTGAGTTGTGGAGGTTCAACATTGAAGCATCTTTTTCAGCCAACAAGAATGATTTCATGTCAAACATTAAGTAGTGCTTTATTTTGCTTTTAACATGTCATAACCTAGGCTGACTAGAATATACATTGGATTTAAAAATGTATTAAATATCTTATTATTTGCAATGAGCTACTATGTACGTAAATAGCAAAACCGAAACAAAAACACAAGTCTTGTGTCAACTTTAAAATTAAAAAGTCTATTACAGTGGGAGCTTTATGGATCATAATTGTAATTCACAAAACCTCATACCAGAAAAAAATGATAATTATTCAGGATGTTGGAATACTTTGTTTCAATTTTTCTTGTAGTTTAACGAGTTGTTGTTGTAAGTCATCAAGTTCTCTCTGACTTATGGCGACCCTATAAATGAGCAGTCTCCAAAATGTCCTGTCTACAACTGCTCTGCTCAGCTCTTGCAAACTCAAGCCTTTGGCTTCCTTTAGGAAGTCAATCTATCCCACATTTGGTCTTTCTCTTTTCCTGCTGCCTTCAGCCTTTCCCAGCATTATTGTCTTTTCCAAAGAATCCAGCCTTCTTATGATATGCCCAAAGTAGGACAGCCTCAGTGTCAACATTTGGAGATAATTCGGGCTTGATTTGCTCTAGGACTCACTTGTTCATCTTTCCAGCAGTCCAGGGTATCCACAAAGCTCTCTCCCAGCACTATATTTCAAACAAATCAATTTCCCCCCTAGTCAGCTTTCTTTACTGTCCAGCTTTCACACCCATATTGTATGTGATGATCAGGAATAAAAGAGTGTGGATTATCTTGGTCTTTATCTCCAGTGACACATCCTTACACTTGATCTTTTCTAGTTCCATGAAATATCTTTCTTAAAGCACTTACAGACTTTCTGCATTCAGTTGTACTGCCTGTTACTGCCAATTTGTATATGCCTGAAATTCTGTGTAAGATTTCATCAAATTAAGTGATTTATCATCTGTAAAAGTTTATTTTTAATACACATATTATCTCTCAAGAGCCACAGGACCCTCTTGTTGTTTTGACTGCTACAATTTAATTTGGCTGCCCCTTTGAAATACATATTATCTTTTGTTTCCATCTGTCTTTTGTGGTTGCTAAAAACTACACATATGATCAGGTAGAGTGGCAGGGGGAGGTATATTAATGAAAGGAAAGAAAAATTGATATTTCAAGGCTCACAGTCCCTTTCTGATTATCCACCAAAGAGGTCTTTGTTTCTGTCTGCTACTTCTGCTCTGAAAAAAACAAATTGTATTGTTCCATTAAAAATAATATATCTACATACCACACATATCTTATTTCTCTTAACACACATAAATCCCAATATCTATAATTGTTCACCAGAACACTTGTCATAATGCAGAGAAGAAGAATGTTTGCTTCTATTTCTGACCCAAATCTTAAAGGATCCAATAAATGGTTTTGAAATTGAAATTCTGTATAATATTTTGGCACCAATAACTAGGCTGCCATGTACTTATAATACAAAAACCCTATTTAAGGAAAATAGAAAAGCTCAGCAGTTCTATAAATAATTATGGTTTAAAACTTCTTTATGTGGCAGGATTTTGTTTCTGGTTTTTTAAATTTTTAAAATAGAACTGTTTGCTATGCTGTCCAAGACATATTTTCCTTCCTTTAGTTTAATTTCCTTTTGATCTATTTAAATAAATTCCTCAGAGTCTTCACTTTAGACATCATTCAGGTGTTGAGTAAGGAATATGGTAGACCTTTGATGTACATTTTAAATGTAATTCTGGATATTAAAATAGTATCTGGAATCCCCTGGAATATTCAGAGGGCATGGGTTTGACCGGCATCCTGTGTGATGTAGTGGATAGAGTGACAGATTAGGACTCTGGAGAACTGGGGTTTGAATTCCCACTTGCCCATGGAAAATCACTGGGGGAGTGGATCTGGTAAAACCATTCCTTAAGTATCTCACTCAGAAATCCCTGTTAGGGTTGTTGTAAGCCAGTTCCAACTTGATAGCATATTAAGTTATGCTAGCATGATCTCTCTCGCCCTTCCTCTCTTCCTTTTGTATGCTAGTTTTGAAGCTTCTCTTATGGTTTGTTCAAATTGCAGTTTCTCACTTTATCTTTAGCTTACTTTTTCCTGATTTAACCTTAGCTTACTAAGCAGAATATTAAACAACATAGTGCTCAAACCCCTATAAAGATACTGTAAGAACCTCCTGTCCTGTCTACCACTGCAGAGTTCGAAAATAAAAGCTAGATCTGACTGCTTTTCTCCTCTGTTAGCAATATTATGTTAGATGTGCACATTAAGATTTTCTTTAGCTCATTGGCTATAAGACCTGCCAGTATTATTGTGAAAAATGATCTGCACCATAAAGAGTGAAAATTGTCTTTCTGTATAAGCTACGCTGTGCGGTTCTATTGATTCACTGCAACCAACACGTTTTATCCCTGCTGAAGTTTTACACATGGGAAGTTTATGATTAATCACATAAATGTGTTTACAAAAGCTTTATTTCAAATAAGGAACAAACACATTTGTGTTGTTATTCCAACACTGGAGTGTTATAATGACATTTTACAGATAGGAGGTTGCAGTGAAAGATGCTTGTAATTAATTGGACAGCATTCAAAAACAATAATTTTACTGACGTATGTTCTCTTTTGTATCCAAATATCCATTTCTGTTTGCATTTTATTTCTAAGTTGTCAAAACACACACACAAAGAAGTTAATTAGTGTTCTTTTACTGACTCTTTGAAATTACAAAAGCAAATGTTTTGCTGCATACAAATAGCAAATTACTTCTTAGTGAGGTATTGTGGGTATGGTGCTATTTATAGAAAATTGGACTTCCTTTCTTATATATTTTGACTCTTTGGGAACTGAAAACTAACCTTACCCAATAAAATCCATCCTGAAACCATTTTCTTAGTGCAGAATAATCCTGGGCCTATGCATAAGCCTTAAGGTGGCTTTCTCTTCTAAACTGTACTCATAAAAACATTTTTTTACAAGATTAAAAACTAACTTTGCTGGACCGTGACCCTAAAGTCTGTTGCATGCAACTTTAGTGAAGTACTCAAAGTGCATTGGAATGGGCTTAAATCCCACTGTCTACCAGAGAGGTAACCCACGTCTTTCTACATCCACATAATGGTACTAGTTCCTTTTTTTGTTCCCAGCCTCCTACTTTGAAGCCATGTCACTTCTTTTTTGCTCTTCCATTTTGAGTACTGTTTTAATCCATACATAATTGTAGTGTAATGGGAGTAGCCACCCTGAGGGAGGCCCATAAAAGGCAGCTATAAAAGGCAGGGCCTTCTTCATGGTGGCTCCAACCTTGGGGAACCAGCTCTCAAAGGAGCTTTGTTTGGCCCCCTCCCTGTTGATATGTAAGAGGCAGCTGAAGACATGGCTTTTCAGGGAGGCTTTCCACTCTGACTCTAGTTGAGTTGAGTTGATTGTACACTTCCATCTGATTACTGGTATTTTTACTTCTATTCTTATTTCACGTTTAGTTCCATCATTGCTCTGATGCCTTCTGTTTTTATCTGATGAGATTGTTACACTACTTTTATTATATTTTCGACTCTGATTGTGTATTTTATTGTAAACTGCTCAGAGCAGTTAGTGCTTCAGCACTAATGGGAGCAGTATACAAATTAAAGTAATAAATGAATAATAAATAAATTAAGCATGGGCAGGCCAAACCATGGTAGACCAACAGGCTTTTCCCACTCTACACTCCTACAGCTATCTGCTTCAGGCTTTCACTTGAACTTGTGGAAGGCTAAATTCATGGTAGGATGTGGACCCATGTAAGATCTATTCCTGAATGTGTCCAAGTGCATAGCAAGTTGAGACACATCTAAATGGCAGAGACATGAGACACGGCAATATGTACATATCGATGGACCAGAGACCATGGTACCAGTTCACAAACGCAAGCTTAAGGCTTAGGAAGTCCATACGTGTAGATTTACTCCTTTTCAATGAACCTGTTCTATAATATATTTACCTGCAGTGGTAAACTGGAATACTTAGGTAGTTTCTATTTAGATTCCAGGTCTGTTCGTTTTTGTCCCACTATGAAAATGCTGCCATAGGGTTGTGATTTTTTTTTTACAATATGTACATTTCTTACTTCTCTCTCTTAAAAGGGCCTTAAGTGGCACAGGTTTTGCAGCTATTCATAGTATTCAAAGAGCCAGTGTGGTGTAGCAGATAAGAGTGTTGGATGTGGGTTCAAATCCAGAAACTCACTGGGGATTGCAATGGTAAACCACTTGAACATCTTACATACCACAAAACCCTACTATGTTCACCAGAAGCAACTTGACAGCACATAACAACGATAGTGTTCAAAACTTGGTTTGCAGTGAAAGAAAAGAAATAAATGTATTTGGCATAGGCAGTGAATTAACCATCTTATTGCTCTCAATTCTCTGCAAAATATTCCCTGTTTCTAACTTGTGATATCTCTAAGGTAGGCTCCTATCTATTGATGTACTGTGAAAAGGTTTATTTCTAAGCCTTCAGACACCCTGATCATCAGGATCATTATCTAGAGATATAGGAGAGAGCAAATACTGCCTTCTATTCAATAAGAGAAAAATATATCTCTTATTTGCTAGAGAGCACATGAGTAGCCTGGAGAGGAACATCTTTCTCTAAGAGGCATGTTCTACTTTATAAGTCGCAGTGTATTCCTAGCTGCGGTTTATCGTACTCACACTTGTGGATAAAGTATCTTCATTGACATGAGTTCGGTATAGATGTCAAGTGCACAATATGAGACAGCTTTGCATTGCAGATTAGAAGTTTGAAACACTGGCTTTCCTTTTCAGTCAGCAACCATGCTTGGAACAAAGGAATATAATTTGCATTGTATTTCAAGAGCTGTTGTATTCATTCTATTCACAACTGTTTTAAAAATGGAAAAGCCCCTAAAAGGTCATTGCTTTGTTAATGTTTTTCATTGATGATATAGAGCAAACTATCATATCCATTTTGCCATGCCATTATATCCCATTTCATGGTGCAGGTTTTGGAACAATGCATGCTAACGGCACCAACAGAGAAATAAAATCCCAAAAAGCTTTGCATCCACATGGGGCCTAATTTAACAAGAACTGTCTGAAAGAAGCCTTATTCTATGTTTAAGATAATAATAATTCAGTTCTTTAAAAATTCTCCAGTTCATGAATGTGGTGTATTGTGCTTCTGTACCCACGATTCAAAATGCCACAAAATGTGACCAGCAGGAAAAAAGATGCCAAGCTTTGCATAGAAAATGATCGCCTTAATGTTGACAACACCACCAGCAGCAGTCAGAATGGTCTACTGGATACCTTCTTGTGTGCACTACCATTCCCCCTTGTTGAAAAACAGCCCTGGCCATTGCTTTGTGTTTGGGTGAGAAGTAGTTAACTGATGAAGAACGGAATCAGCTTCTGGGATTTTCCTTTGCTTGGTGTCACTATGTGAATGGTGTAAATGCTGTTTAAGTATACATACACTACACACAGATGCCTACAGAAACTTCACACATGTAGAATTACCCAGTGCTAGAGGATCCCAAAAGATGAGCACATGATCTATATTTGAGAGGACAGAGGCAAGAACTGTTGGGATATGGCTGTAGTCCCTCTCTGCCAAAATATTTTAAAGGACTGTTCATAGATACCAATGAACCATGAATCATCACGGCCATTGTGTTTGTGCCCATCTCTAATCAGGAACATCAAGATATGATAATGTCTCTCCTGTCCTAGCTCATTTGCATTTCCTACCAGTTTGCTTCTGGGTCAAATTCGAAGTGTTAATGTTGACATACAAAGCCCTGAAGGGTTTGGGACCTTGATACCTGGCAGAGTGCCTCTTCCTCAGATCTACCACCCACCCCACCTAGTTTGCTTGCTTATCAGAATAGCATTGGGAACTTTGTCAAAGGCTTTGCTGAAGTCAAGGTATATTATATCTACAACATTCCCACTGTCTACCAGAGAGGTTACCTGATCAAAAAATGAGATAATATTGGTCTGACAAGATTTGTTCTTGACAAATCCATGTTGGCTTCTAGATCTTACTGCATTGTTTTCGAGGTGCTTGCAGAGTGACTGCTTTATAATCTGCTCCAGAATTTTCAATGGGATTGATGTCAGGCTGACTGGTCTGTAGTTCCCTGGTTACTTCTTTTTGCCTTTTTTTGAAGATAGAGACATTAGCCTTCCTCCAAGAAAATAAGTGTTCTGTGAACACTTCAGTCATTTCTTTCAGTGTCCTGGGTTGCAGTTCATTTGGCCCCAGGGATTTAAACTCATTGTTTATCAATCTCAAGATGCAATCCTATTCTCTCATTTTGTACTTCACATTTGTCTGGAGCAGCATAGACTGTCTTTTGGGAGAAGACTGAGCTGAAGTAGGAATTGAGCACTTCTGCCTTTTCTTTGTCATCTGTTTTTGTTTTCCCATCTCCACTGAGTAGCTGAGTCACTGTCTTTTGCTGCGCACATACCTGAAGAATGCTTTTTTGTTGCTTTTAGCATCTCTTGCTAACCTCAGCTCATTCTCAGCTTCTGCCTTCCTAACACCATCCTTGCAATTCTTTGCTACTTGTCTGTATTCTTCCTTTGTAGCCTGGCCTTCCTTCCACTTCCTATATGTGTCCTTTTTTGTTTTTACCTCTTCTCTGAGTGTTTTGTGAAGCCACATTGGTTTGTTTGTTTGTTTGTTTTTTTGCTTCTCTCCACCTTTTTTTTTCTTGTTGGAATTGTTTGTAGTTGTGCCTTTAGAAATTTCCTTTTTGAGAAACCCCTCATCTATCTTGGATTCCTTTTCCAGTTAGGATTTCCTGCTATAGGACCTTACTTATCATTGTTCTGAGTTTATTAAAATTAGCTTTCTTAAAATCCAGTGTATACAAGCAGCCACACTCTGCTCTCGTTTCTTTTGAAATCAAGAACTCAGGTAGAACATGGTCACTTTCCCCCAGAGTTCCTCTTGCTTCCACTTCTTCCACTTCTTCATTGCTGTTCTGTCAGGCTTTTGAGAATCTTCTACTGAATTATTATTTGATTGTTTGTTCCTTAATTTTTTGATCTATATTACTGTTGTTCCCATCTTGGAGTCTGCTTATGTTTGTTTGTTTATATGGGTGGATTTTAGAGATCCTCCCCCTTTTTATGTTTAGCTGAATGTAAGCTCTTCAGAGTAGTGGCTTGCCACTAGATTGGCAGGTTAGAAATGTAAGAACTAACTAACTAACTAACTAACTAACTAAATAAATAAATAAATAAATAAATAAATAAAGCAAAAAAATATTAGTTTCAGAGCTTAAACATGTGAACCTCTGACAATTTGTTCTCTATTGTTTTTAAAATATATTTTAAAATATATTTACAACCAGGCACAGAATCCTTTTAAAACCAAAGTACCAAAACAATCACCAGCACTTTGGAGAGCCTCAATTCGATTTGAGTGCTACTTCAGCCTTCCTCACTTTACTTTAGATTAGCTCAGAAACTGACAAATAGCCCCTGCTTTACTTCAGATTCCAAATAATTTATGAATTGGAAGCGGATCAATAATTTGTATTACTAGTAGAGAAGGACTGGTACTCACAACTGCCTAATTACTTTTGCTAAAGAGCAATTACAGATTTTACTTGCAGTGTAACTGTTCGTTGCCATTCCCATTTCCTATCATTCTACCCCTTTCCAAGATTGTGAAAGAATGATGTACAGCTTAACATTATTTCAGTGTAAGTATATATGCAATTGACACATGTTGAAACTCCTGTGCGTACTCATCTGGATATGCTGGTTCTGTCAGAGTTTCAGCACTGCACACAGAGATGTTTAAAGAAGCTTACACATCCATCAGTATCACAGCAGGGCACAATTAACTGTTTTTGACTGCAGTACCCAGAACCTCCTAGTGTGGCCAGTTAGGATTTTTTTCCTCCAAAATGTCACTTTTCCAAGCTCTGATCACCATAATGTGAAGGTTTTCTGCAGAAGTTACAGAGTACGCTGCCTTTCCACTCTCATTGGGAAAGTACAGAGGAATGTTTGTGGAAAAATGTTTAGAAAAATCTGAGTGTAAATATAAAAACCTGTGAAAACGATGAAACCCTTTTGAAGAACCATGTTTACTTCATATAGTACTATATTTTCTGTTCTATTATATTCCATTCCATTTTTCCATTTGCCTCCTTATTAAACATCACAGGACCTTCTTGATCATAAGAGGGATCCAGTCTTGACTTCTTTGTTTTTTGAAAAGTATCCATTTGTTTGAGAACATTTTTTTAGGATGGGAAACATCATGGAATTAACAGGAGGGAATATATTTGGCACCCTAATACGATTTAGAAAGCAGTATATATTATGAAAGCAATGAGTACAATAGTAAGGACTTGGCAAAAATAACAAGTATGTTTAATTGTGTAGCATGCTATCAAACATATCATCCTTGGTCTTGTGTTCCATTAAATATGTATAAGATAAGATCAATGTTCACTAAAATGCTCACTAACCTGGAAACAGACTAGCTGCAAAGCAATTGGTTATTTGATGTAACATTGATAAGCACTCTTGCAGCAATCAATAGAAATGTCTAATGGCCTGTTCCTAGCACTTAGAATGAAGGAAGTCCAGGAGTATAGTACCATGCTGTAGTCACATTAATATTATGGCATAAACTATGGGATATGTTTTGTTATCAGTATAATGGTACAAAGCACTGCAGGGTTGTTCATACGAAGCTGTTTGTCAATTCAGTTTGTCTAGATAATCTGAGTGCATAGAGACACATGTTACCTTTTACCTATTAATTTCTTTTCCAAAATATTTGTAACCTGCTTTCCAGTCCTGATTAATTAATGGTCACACTAGAATAATAAAAGTTGATGAATAAATGAAAGCAATTAACCAGTTAACAAGGCAGCAGAAATAGTATAAAAAATGGTGCAAGTCCTTTAAGACCTGAATCATAGTGAAATAAAATGTTGTTTTGGTTTGGCACATGACCATCAAAAAGTCAGCATGGTGAGCCTTTCATGGGAGTTCCATAAAATTGATAAGACAACCAAGAAGGTTTTGTCTTTTGTACCCTTCAATCTTGTTTCCCATTTGTCTGATTTAAGAGCAGGGTGTTCCTAGATGATCTATGCTGGGGAGGTGGATCATGTTTGGTGAGGATGCAAGACAGGGCCTTCTTGATGGCTACACCAAAACTATGAAAGGAGGCTAGGTAGCCCCCTCCTGTTGTCCTTCCACCATAAGTTGTCCACTTCTAGTACCCATCCAGCTGTTAAGGACTGCACTTTTTAACTGTTGACTGTAACTATTGTTACTTTAACTGGGACATTTTAGTTTGTTTTAAACTCATTTGCTTAATTATATTTTAATATAACTGGTTAAATTATGACCTAATATTTAAAATGTGTTGTGCTTTTAGTTGAACTTGTGTTTTCCATTATATTTTAAGCTGGATTCCAGTGATGAAAAATTAGGTGGAATTCAAATCAATTCAAATCAAATCAAATCATCACATAAAATGTAGGATTGTTTCAAGTGTCTTGACCAACAACTGTAATCTCTGCATATGAAATACAGTACTCATGTGGTTCCTGTATATTTGCTAGTGAAGAAGAGCAAAGAATGTATATCTTAATTAAAGTATTAATTTTCTCATTTGAGGTACAAAAGATTCATAATCATATTTCCTAACCTTTTTTTCCCTCCTCTCTACAATTAGGAGAATTTTGGAACGCAGCCTCTTTTAACACTGAGGCCTCGTATCTTCATTTCCCCACTTTTCATGGAGAACTTAGTGCAGATGTGTCATTTTTCTTTAAGACTACAGCTTCCTCTGGAGTGTTTTTGGAGAATCTGGGAATTAAAGACTTCATAAGGATAGAACTGCATTGTAAGTCCAACTAAAGTTATTTCAGTCTGTTTCATTTAAAGCATTAGATGTTGTTCCATCTATGTTTACACTGACAATTTTACATTGACTTGATTTCTACAAAATTCTATAGAAATGTGTGAGCTAACTTGAAAAGACTCTGAGATTAAGGTAGTACAACAGAGTTCAGCTGTCACAGACTAGCTTGTGAATTTGAGTGTTGGGCTGCCCAACAATTTATTCCTCTGCATGTTTTGGGAGGTCTATGGCTTCTACAGATAGCTCCGTTCTGGATGAAGTGGAGATTGAGTGCAGTTCTAATAATTATTCTTTGAGTAATCACAGTGTAATTTAGGATCATTGGATGATCATATTTGTATGACTAACATCATGGTGATTACTATGGATGAGATTTTCAGATTTCGTGGTAAAAAAATATCCCATAATTCTCCAGTCTATAAGTTCTTCCTAACAGACAGACACCTTAGTGTGGCTCACCTGGGAGAAAGGCCTAAACTGGAAGGCTTTGAGGCTTAGCTAGGCCTAGCTGCAGCTAGCTTCCTGTTCAGAAAACAAGCTTCCATTTAGTTCTGGGGCAGGAACAGGAAGCTTGGGCATTGTTTGGCCTAGCTAAGCTTCAGAGCCTTCTAGCTGAGACCTTTCTATCAAGTGAGCCACACTGAGGTTTCTATCTGTCAGACAGAATTATGGGAATGGAGAATTATGGGGATTTGTAGTCCAAGAAATTCAAGAATCCCACCGCTAACAGTTATTGTAGAACTATCCCAAGAAAACAAAGGTACAGTTTCCCACAATGCATTGCAGGAGTGGGCAACACGTAACCCCTTAGGAGCCTAAAGGCACCCGCAGCATGCCCATGGAAACTCGTTAAGAGGGCCCGGCAATGGTGAAACCAGTTCTTAAATATCTCGCATACCTTGAAAACCCTATTGGAGCAGATATAAATCAAATAATTACTGCTGGAACAGGAGGATGTGCTTCTATACAATTATCTTTCCTGAGACCCACTCCAGCTGATCTTCATATTCTTAACCATTTGACTCACTTTTGTGCTGTGAATATGGGGTTGAAACCAGAGAATGTGCCTGTAAAGGAACATTTTGTGTATTGTGTGTTGGTGTTGGCCTCTGGTCCAGATAGAAGGAACACCTCATCCTATTGTTGTGGAATGAGCCCCTCCACTTTCACAACTGGTCATTATCATCATTATCCTCTTTGTTTTGCGTGCAAAGGCCTGGATACTCTCAGAATTTTTGCTCATGCTCAGACCATGGATGAATTACTTTTTTTGGACTAAAACTCTTGAGGTCCCCCATCTGGTACGGGAATCTATTCATATGTTTGAGTGCTTGCTCAGAATTCAAGAGGCACCAAGATCAATGACTGCATGCTCCACCCTTCCTTCTCACCATCTTTATAAATCAGTAGTAAAATGATGTTTTCCACTGGAAGATCTCTTGGTGAAATTCTGGCACCTGTAATTAAAAGTCTCAGTTAGTAGGGGCAGGAAAGGCCATTCTGTAAGACTCTAGAGAGCTGTGCCAGTCACAGAAAACAATGCTGGAGTCGACGGACATACAGACAGATTTGGTGCAGTGCAGTTTTCTATGTTCCTGTCCTGTCCGACATGAAAACTAAGCATAAAGCCAAGTTTCACTCCATTTAATTCAGGTTTACTCTATTTTGAATCATAGTACAAATGGGTGGTTACATGATGTATGTGTAAGAGCAGATTCAGTTGATGGGGAATCATGGTTTTTCAAGCTGCAGCGAGTTTTTTACTCCTCCACCAGAGGTCCATTTGTTTTAACATTGATTCATTTAAATTGATCCTCCCTATGTGAATGCCTCTTTCTGCATTAATGTTTAATTAGCCCTCCCGCTACAGCCACTTGCCCCAGCTGTTGTTGTGTTAAGAGCTGGAGGTGGGGAAGAAGCCAGGCTACCAAGCAGCCTGCAGGAGCCCCCTGCAGCTCACTCGCCCAAATCTTCTTCCAGTCCTGGAGTGGGAGGTTGGGGAACAGGTTAGGCAAGAAGGCATCTCTTTACCAAGCTGACACGCAAACCTCAGACCCAGTGGCTGAAAGGCAGGCGGGCAGCCCATGTCTCTTCCTTTGTCCACTAATATAATTGTTTCACCATTGACCACCCAAAACCTGTTGCTCCTGAAACTGCAAGAGGGTTAAAGATCCAAAGAATCTCATGAAAGATGGAGAATATATTTCATTTTGCAACAATTCATTGGACTTGGATTTTATTAAAGTGAACAAACCAAAAGAAAACACCAGTTCATCCCTATTACAACATTGTGCTTGAAGCAAAGTAGTATAGTTTACTTAAATTGCAATGCAGAAGACTAGGTCCTCATTTCAATCCATTTTAGCCAAGGTTAATGAGAGAAAAATCACATAAAATGTATGAGATTATTCTTACGCTTACATTTTTTGTTGGAACAAATTGTATCCTGCCTTTCCACAGTAATATTCACAAGTACTGGTAAAGACAGTTAACAGTATTCACACATACATAGAGAGAAATTTAAAAAATAGCTGACAATTCCAAGCAAAAACAGTATGTCTGATCAGATCATTAGAACACCAGAATTGATTAAACCTATGAAGGCTAACAAAAAGCCTAACCAAAGACAATTGACTTCACCTGGCTTCAGAAGGCAAGTAGACAGAACCTCCAGTAGGAGATAACACTCCAGCTGGGTTTTACAATGAGAAGGCCCTGACTTATGTACTTATGTCCTGACAGCCTACTATCCATTCATTCAAATGCACAAAATGGCTTCATAGGATGAAGATGGGCTGATGTGGGAGCAAGTGGTTCCATAATTGTTTGTTGTAAGCAATCCTAGAAAGTTCTGAACACACAGTATACACTAACATTGCTTACTTGGGGATACAGTCAATACTGGACACTTCCATTGGACCAGTATTGGTGTATGCTTGTCACTTGTTCGCAAGGAGGAGTCTTCCAAAATGAAAGAAGGCACAGTGTTCATAAGATTGTAAAGAAAAATGAAATACATATCAAAGTTAGACTGCTGAGAAGAGCTAACTTTTCAGATGATAAAAAGCATAATTTATATAATCCCTTATCTTCAAACCAGAAAGAGACATCAAAGGAGGGTTTGAAAGGACCAATACTTGAAAGGGAAAATTTGTACATTTATTTTTCAAATCCAAATACAACCACTGCTGCTAGCTCAAGTTGAGATTTTCCTGCGTTAAAAGACAGATTGCAGCAATCTGACTAGTTGATGTTATTATGAAAAGGCCATTTGGATAAATCATACATTCCTTTCCAATGTTTTTGAAAGTGAATTGCCAATTTACTTCTGACTGCTTATTAATTGTTGGAAGTCAATTAATGTTCTGTGGCTGAGCAACAGAAATGTTAGTAATAATAAATAACAATTAGTATGTCAAGTTCATGACACCATTCAATATGATAATATACTACAAATAATTCAATATTTATTATGACATGAATAATTGACCTTAAATTTTGCTGACAAAGGAATCATTTTATTTTGTGATTTAGTATTGTAGCTAGCTTTTAACCTCTCATACATTAGGGTGCAACATGTCCTATTGCAGAATGTACACCGAACTAGACTTATGATGTCATAAAATGTCCGTAACTCAAGAAATGTATGCTTTATTTTGTCTGATTTTATTTTACATCCGTTCTACCTTTCTGGCTCTGGGAGGTTGGATGGAATGTGTTTGAATCTGCACACTAGAGATGTGAAGACTACTCAGAAAATTCCTCATTCTTGGGTGTTCTCCAGGTCTTGCTATTCCAAGATTCCTTCATGAGTCATCCATTTGCATTGATTACACTGCAGGGCTTCTCACAAAACTGAGATCCCCTCAGTCTTGTTTTCCCATGTTTTGTATTTTCCTCTCTACAACCCGTTGCTCTTCCCAAGCGTGGGAAGGATACAGTTTGTTCAGGAATTGAAATAATTCTGCACATATTGGTATCTTTTTCAGGGTTGTTTGTTTGCTTTTTTCAGAAAATAGTGGCTGTGAAACATCTGAAAATTCCCACAAGGTGTCTTTTTGGGTGGGTGTGGGTATGCAGAAAAAGCTCATAATATAAAAAATCTGCTGCATGGAGAAAAAGGATTTTCCTCCTTTGGCTTCTCCTCAAGGGAAAAAAAAATCCCTTGTCCACACACAACAACTCTTGGATGTAGGGCCTGTGTAGGCCCGTGTATATCCTGTAGTATACTGAAACTCCCACTGGAAATCAGAACAATACTGTACAATCCACAAAATGGATTGTGGGTTGTTCTCTTTTTTTATTTCAACACTACTGCATAAGGGTTGCAGTGTCTCCTTCTAAAATGTTTATTTGGAAATTTGGACTGCAGTCTATACCCACTACCTAGGAGTAAGCACTACTGAACCAGAAAGGTTTTACTTCTATCTGAACATGTGCAAGATTGCACTGTTAAGCTCCTCTCCTCCCAAACAAAGGGTAAACACTGCTGAAAATTATGTAAGTGAAAAACTGAGCTTCCAAGCTACAAAAGTTTGGGGAATAGTGCACATATAAGCCCTATCAATATTAATGGGTTTTAGACATATAGAACGATGCACAACTTGACCATCTTTACAACTGAAGTGTGCCAACTAATAATGATCACAGTTTTATAGTCCAAGCTTTGCATGGTATGTTCAAATCAATGGCTGCACTGAGATGCAATAATAGGATCCCTTATTAAGAATTATGTCTTGTTGAGAGTGAGGCAGTGTGCTGCTGCATACTGCCCAATTGCTCCCACTGGACTGGCTAAGAAGCTACGGCTCTTTGTTCATGGCTTATTTTCCTCCAGTCTCCTTTCATAGTCCTTGCATAGTTCCTATAACCCTTGAAATGTTGTTAAACTGCACGTCCCACCAGTCCTCACAATTGGCTGTGCTGGCTGATGAGACCTGCAAGGCCATAATTTGTCCATCACTGGCCTTTGCCATACAAACAGAAGCTGCCTTGGAAGACAGTACTAAATAAACCAGTCTTTCCTGCCTTCTTTACTTTGTCCAAGTTTTCATTTGGGTTCCTCTCAAGACAATTAATTATGCATGCTTTGGTAGGGGTAGAGTGGGGGCTGCAAGAAAATACCATTGAGCAGGATACCTCCACCATCTATTGACCCAGTAGATACTGACAGGTTTACCTTGGTAGAGGTAGGCTCTTTCAGCCCAAGAGCTGAATTCAGCTTCAGATAAGTTCTCAGACAAAGGAACAAAAATACAGCATGTTCCAGGTTCCAGCTCTTGACGCCAGGAGAAGTATCTCAAACAGCTCTTGATGCATGGGAGAAGCATTTTAACCAGCTTTTGTACAGAAAAATCCTGAGCAAAAGCTGGGAAACCACAAAATGATGGTATAGTGGGAGAAGGGATATGGCTATTTGGGAACCATAGACTGGGGTCCAGATGGGGTCTAATGGTCTCCACCACTGTGACGTAGATCAGACTTTCAGCATTCAGGAAATTGGTGAGCCATGGAAAAGACAAAACAAATGGGGCCCTGGATTAGGCTAGAATTTGGGGCCTCAGGAGCTGCAACTGGCCCTGGAGTTGTAATGGTACAATTATTGACTGCATAATTTGGTATTTTCAATGTCTGCTTTCTGTTTTAGAACATCATAGAAAGCAAACATACAGATATAGAGTACTCAGAAGTGGTTTGCCATTCCCTTCTTCTGGGGGTGGTTCTGGGGCTGTGCAGCTTGCTCAAGGCTATATAGCCTGTCTTCTGGGACAGTGTTCCCCAACCTTTTTCGGTCCGCGGACTGGCTGGGGAAGGCAGGGCACCCCCCCCGTGCTCGAGCGCATGCGAACAAGCGCATTCTCTCTCTTGCATGGGCGCGCGCCCCCCGTGCGCATGTGCAAATGGCGGTGCGGCGCTCGCACGGGCGTGCTGGAGCACATGTGCAGGCGCAAATGGGCGGCGCGGGGGTGAGTACATGCGGGGGGGCGGGAGGTCTGTCTTGGCGGCCCAGTCCAGCCCAGGCCACGGGCCGGCACGGGGCCGCGGACCGGGGGGTGGGGACCTCTGTTCTGGGACACACAGTGGAGAATCCAACACCCAACTTCTGGCTCCACAGCCAGGTACCAAAGTCACTGAGGTATATCCCTCCTAGTCTAAGATGAAGTTTTTGAATTTTCCTACACTATGCCTAGACCTAAAGTGGGGGGTTGAGTGATCGTATCAGTGGAGACCCATATTCAAATGTTTGCCCTCTCCCCCATTCATGATCTTTATAAGATCTAAAAAAGGTTTTCAATTGTACAAGTATGCATCCTGTGTTCAAGAAGGCGGATAAGATACTGCTGCTGATCATGGAAGCTCTGGAAGTGCATTCAACCAAATGTGTTTTCAAAGCCGTCTTTGCCTTAAACCCAGAAAGTTCTTGAGAGCAGCTGTCAGATATTTTGGGTTGTTGCTCTGTTGTTCTATCCCTTCTTTAGTTCTGGGTGAAGTCCAAGTGGCCATGCTGGCTAAGTGATTCTTCCCAGCAAGTAATTTTTCCAAGTTCTATATTCTGATAAAAATAAGTTTTTGCCTCCATCATCTTGTCTTTATATGTACAACTGGCAGCATTGGCTGGAATTGAAGCACTGTGCCTCATTCATTTGGATTTTTGACTTCTGTTCCATTGCTAGATTTCCCCCATACTTGCCCATCTTAAGTAAATGACTGCCAAATATATTTAAACTTGTATTTTACCATCAGAACACACACTTTTCTTTCTGCAGGCACCATGCCGTGCCATTGATTTTTATGTAGAGCCAATAAATGATTTCAAAGAGGAGCCCTGCTTCCAATGTGATTGGAAAATGAGTTCCCTTAATTGAGGACCAAGGAAAAGTCGTCACTTCTACTTGAATACTTGTTCAGGTTTGTGTAGTGAGCACACCATGAATCATAAATTTAATTTACTCTCCACACAATGCCATTGATTTCAATTGTATTCATAAATCACATATTCTGGACATAATGTATGGAAGCTGCAACATACATCTTGACATAAGAACATTGTTCATGACCTTTAGGTTCTCTCTCTTTTTAAAAGACAGTCTTGTTCTTTGAATTTTTTTTTTTTTAAATCCCATAAATACAATTCTCATTTCTGTAATACTATTCTACTGATACATGAAATGTGCTATCAAACTGAGTGCAAACAATGAATTGGATCCAGACTGTGAGTCAAAGCACACATTATTTTTAAAAATATTTTGCTCTGGAGTAAGTAAATGGGTTATTACTTACCAGTACATACTGCATGTGTGAAGGGTTTGATCTTGATGAAGGTCACTGTGCATACTATAAAGTAAAAAAAGAAACAAACAGAAGAAGCAGCTGCTAGTGATATCTATACAGTAATGTGTGCTTTGTGCTACACAGATTTTATCCCACTACTTTAAGACTGGAATTGTGAATTGTAGAGGTGAAAAATTATTTACTGCTCCAGTTCATATAATGGCTTTTTACATTGTAGATCAGAATGACCAAATATAGAGCAAATTAAAACCACAAAACTTGATTGATTGATTGATTGATTGATTGATTGAATGAATGAATGAATGAATGAATGAATGAATGAATGAATGAATTTGGGCTTTCAGGGCATGACATTTCAAGATGTTTGTTTCTCTACCCCTTGAATTTTGCAAAACAGAATGCCAGATTTTAAATTCTTCTGATACACAGCTCAGTGCTCACTGGGTTTTTGTAATTAATTTAATTAACAGTGCTGCCAGATTCTTAATGAAGTGTTCCAGGTATCTGACTAATTAGAAGTTAATTGGTTTTTTAAAAAAAGTCCATACATGGAGTTGACCTTAAACAGTGAACATGCCCCTGGAAGCTTTCAGTATCATAGCACATTGGGCTTTCAGTGTAGTGCAGGAGAACTCACCTGTTTGCTCTGCCTTGGCATGTGGTTCTATGCCCTGTTACCAGTGCTGCTGTTCTAACAGTGACACTTGGTTGGAGTGGTGATACCGATGCTCAGAGCTACTGTACATTGTGCATAACTTGGGACCTTAGTAGATACAAGATTATGATGCTGGTCACAATCTCTAGCACAATCTCCTTTTCCCTAGTTACGCTCTTGTGGCTGTGCAGATGGTATAACTTTTGAAGACAAATTGCCCCATGTTTAGAAATCACTGTAGTTGTTATCAGTTGCATAAGGACTTTTATGACTATGCATTAGAGATGGGGACAACTCACCATTTTTGGCAAGTTGTCCTGCAGGCTAAGGGAATCCAGGCTGGCCTTTGTGAAGATGGCAGCTGCAGCTTCCCTACCCTAAGTGAAGCCACAGCCACCATCTTTGCAAAGGGCAGCCGGTGTCCCTTTCTACTGGCTGTGGCTGCGGAGGCCTGCTGGAGACGGTGGCAGCAGCAGTGATTATGGTGGGGGGGCGTCGGTGGGGGGGTGGCAGTGGGGGTGGTGCGGCGGGGGGTAGTGGGGGCGGTGGCTAAGGTAGGGAGAGGAAAGGGGCGGGGGATAGGCTGTGGGGGTGGGTGGCTGCCTATTAGCTCACCGATCAGCTGATTGGCGGGCCGGTAGGCAGAATGGGAAAGCCATAGGAAGAGAGGGAAGGCTAGCCTTCCCTCTCTTCGTATGGGGGACGAATAAAAAATGGGGAAATATTCATCCCTTCGTATTTGTGGGGATCTCTGGAACCCACAAATATGAAGGGACAAATATTTAACGAATCAGCGATTTCTGATGAATATCGCAATCCGTTTTTAACAATGACATTGTCACATTGGAAGTCCATTAGCAGAGTTAATAATCCTGTACTCAATTTCACTCACTATCCACACGCACCACCATGTACACTGTTCATATAAGCCAAAACAGTATACTTCATGCATCTGAGGAAGTGGATTTTACTTAATGAAGGCTCACAGTGAAATAAATCTTAGTCTTAAGGGTCCTACAATACTTTTGCTTTTGCCATTATTTGGTTTTGGTTTTGCTATAGATAATGTAAGTGTGTGTGTTTGTAGGACTTATATCCCACTTGATATAATAACACCTAGAACTGTACAAGACAATTTCAAAACAATTTAAAAACAGTTAGTAATGAAAAATATAATGTATAATTTAACCTCACTGAGGTATGGATTCATCTAGTATAAATACAACATAAATGTTGTTGCTTAATAGGATATGCATTTAAGATAATCTCAACAGATTTTTTTTTCCTGGCAGCTTTTTTAAAACTTAACCAAGTCATATTTAGAAAGAAATATTAACTATGTGACAGTTATGTAGGCAATAATTTAATTTAATTGTGTAGGTAATAATTTAATTTAATATTATTGATATTAATTGATATTTAATATTATTAATATTATTGATATGCTAGATAGATTTAACTTGTTATCAAAGCTATATGGCTGAATATCATTTTTAATACTTGCTCAGTGTGATATACTCACTAATCATCATCATCATCATCATCATCATCATCATCAGAAACACCAGGCACAGTCAACATTATGAAAACATTGACTGGTATTATATAACAGATACAAGTTTTAACCAAAAGCCTAAGGATCTGTTAAATATTGGCGCACTATGTATGCTGTTCCTAATATTACCGTTTTTTGTAGCTCTGATGGTGTGATTTCTCAGATCTACAACTGCTTATAGTACTGTGTGAAATTTCTTGATATTGTTCCCAAAGCCCCAATGACTACAGGGAGCACTGAAGTGTGTTTCTTCCAGAGGCGAGATGCTTTGATTGCCAGGTCTCTGTACTTTGTTCGTTTTTCCAATTCTTTATTTTCAACTCTAGCATCCCCTGGAATTGCAATGTCAATGATCCAGACATTTCTATTACTACTGTGTCTGGTGTGTTATGTTCAAGGTGTCTATCCGTTTGGATCTGGAAATCCCACAAAATCTTGACTTCCTCATTTTCTGACACCTTCTCTACTTGATGTTCTCACAGGTTTTTCGAGGCTGGCAAGTTATATTTTTTGCATAATGACCAGTGCGCTAATTTTGCCACTCTATCATGTAACTTTGTAATCTGCGCAATCTTTGGACATTCACAGATGAGGTGTGACACAGTTTCATCTTTTTCTTGGAAGAGTTGACATTTGCTTGTTAGCATTAATTCCTTGGATCTTAGCTTTCATCACATTGGTTTGGAGTGCTTGTTCTTGTGCAGCAAAAATCAGTCCTTTGGTTTCTTTCTTAAGGGTCCCCAGTTTTAGCCATGCCCATGTTGAATTATGATCATGCTTTCCGTCAATATTTCTCAGGTGTTGTCCATGTAGTGGTTTATTTTTCCAGCTGTTTAATTTATTTTCAAATTGTTATTTCTTATATTGAGCCTTTGTTTCTGTTGTTTTCGAAATATTCTCTTGTTTCACTGCCTTAAGTAATTTTTCTCTGTTTGTAGTGATGATATTATTATTATTATTATTATTATTATTATTATTATTATTATTATTATTATTATTATTATTATTAGGTGGCTGGCCAAACATAAACACATGACTTATTTCCTTCTTTCTTTGTCTTAGCTTAGAAACCAATTTAGCATTCATGTTGCTGTCAGTATTCCTTGTCAAAGATCATCCTTAACTTAAATTCTTAGTTTTAAAAAACGTCTCCAGAAGTTTACAAGTACAGAGTTTGAAGGAGTACTAACTTGTGCCTATATTTAACACAATAAGTCATTCTACTGCATGAGAATTTAAAAAAAAATTAAAGAAAGAAAGAAAGAAAAGAAAAAGAAAAACAAGAAAAGGTTTTCTGTGCATTTTTTTAAAAATTGGCTTTTGATTACCATTCTAAACTCTTTTAGGTGTCTTTCCTTTTTCTAGCACCAGCTGAAGTGACATTCTCCTTTGATGTGGGCAATGGGCCGAATGAAATCACAGTGCAGTCACCCACTCCCTTAAATGATAATCAGTGGCACTTTGTGAAAGCTGAAAGAAACATCAAAGAAGCATCACTGCAAGTGGATCAGCTCCCTCAAAGGACTCATACAGCTCCAGCTGATGGGCATATCCGTTTGCAGCTCAACAGCCAGCTCTTTGTTGGTAAGGTCACTGTTATCTTACTGTCTCCTCATTCCACCTGGATGTTGGAATACATACGTCTGATAGCTGTTTATGCTATTGTCTTCAGTCCACAGATAGAGGCTGAGGTTATACCCCCCCCCCAAGTAACTTCTGTAGACTATTCCAATTTGTAAGAAGTGAAAACATTCTAAAATATTCTTTAAAAATAGGTAGTTGTTTATAATGTTTTCCCACCCCCTGAAGAAGGTTGGTGCTTTTGATAGAGGAACATCGTACATCGTTTTCGGTATCCCAAGATAAGGTCTCCCCTTTTGCGGTTAGCAAACGTCTGTGGTAATTTTAACAGTCGTAAGAAATCAGGATTTCCGTTTTGAACAAAGAGATAATACCAGTGTTAACTGTTGTGTTAATGTTGTATAGTGAAAATCAGTGCCGTTGTGCAGTGATTCTCATGTGTTTTTACATGTGGGATATCTGATATACACGTGTGATATGTCAGCTGAAACAAGTGAGAATGGACAGCATTCCTTCTCTGTGTAATACTGAAACCTGATTTTCATAAACACTCTGCACCAGAAGAAGCAAATACAAAAATTAACCATAATTCAGTAATAAAGCAGGATATAGGACCACTATATCGCAACATCTGCTGTGTAAAACTTTCTTCCAACTGCAGGTTGATAACAAAGGCAGATAAAGGGAGGGAAGGAAGGCCTTATGACTCTCCTGATGGATTGTCCATAGACTTGTCTCTGGCAGTTGTAATTTAGTAGTGCAGCCTGAGGTGGGACTATAAGACAGTAGTTTAGGTATCTGGCTGTGAAGCCGGAGGTTGGGAGTTCAATTCCCCACTGTGTCTTCTTGACAAGAGCTGGACTCGATGATCCATAGGGTCCCTTCCAGCTCTGCAGTTCTAAGATGGTGCTGATACATTTCCTCTGTTTGGGAAGTGGGTGCAGTTTCATACACTGATCCAATTTGATGCTCTAAGCAGTGTTCCAGTTAATACGTATGTATGTTTGCTCTTAGCTGTATATTAATCTCTTTGTGATTTAATATAGTAATTATACAGTGAACGTGTTTATCCATCTCTCAATAATTAATCTTGAATTTGGGGCAGAGCATCAAATGCAGTTGGCTTGGATTAATTGTAGAGCCCTGTACCTACAGTAGTGGTGGTGTGGAAAATCTCTGATGTTATTTAGCTTGAATGAGCTTACAATTTTTTGGCATAGCAAATAGCTTTCATCTTTATGATCAAGGTTAGATGTTCCCCTTTCTTCTACAGCAGGTGTGATTTTAAAAAAATAATAATGAAAATGTTTGAAGGACTGATTTTCTTATTCCAAAACTTCCCCATATATAACAGCAGATTTCTCTTAAGTATGTAGATTGAATAAGGGCAGCTGAAGCTCAGATGGTGATCACATGTTTTAGATATTTTAGATGGTACTTTGAACTCCTCAGTTGTGAGAAACCAGCTGATTAATGTGATTTGTTATAACTATAGCATGAAGTATTTTAGTTTGCTCTCATGGGTGAATTTGGGAATCAGGAAGGAAGCTCTGCAAAAATTTTCCCTATGTTTTACCAGGTTTTTGAAGGATCAGGGTCTCTATTGATGACTAGAAATCTGGAAAGTGTAGGTTTTTGTTCAATTTTTTTATCGCTCCTGCTTAAATAAAAATCAAATCAAATCAGAACAATTCACTGCAGACAGACAAGAAATATAAGAACTTAGAAAGAATCCATGGCTTTTGCCAGCTTACCTGACATGATACTTATTACTATCTTTAGAATATTAATGTTGCTGCTTTAATAAAATACTTTACATCCCTCCCTGTATCTGGCGATCTCAGGTGATGAGCAGAGAGCAAAGCCGACAAAAAATAATTATAAAACAATTTCAGCAGAATAAAATGAAACAGGACAGGAACCACAGACCAGAAGGTATAACCGCTGATCCTCAGATATTTTGAGGAAGAGCCAAGTTTCATCTTGGGCCAAAATGAGACCACTTGGATACAACTGCTTCATTCTACCAGTGAAATTTCTTCTGTCAGGAGGAACAGGATGGGTGATAACTCCTTCAAAGTGTGTTCCATGGTCAAACTTAACTTTACAGGAATTGGATATTTCTTGCTGTTAACAAGCTTCTTCTCCAGGGATGATTTTTCCTCAGAGCTGCACTCCTGAGGAAATAAACTTGCAACTTAAGCTTGTCTTTCCCTTATGATGCCTAGTCACAAAACAATGAAACTGGATTGCAAGATTAATTAGGAAAAACATGCCCTATGATAAACAGACACTTTATATCGCTTAAGGGAGCACTACTTCTAAATACAAACTAAGCATATCATTTAATTTGAACTGCAGAAGACTGAGAAATCCTCTGAAGTAGATTTTTGGCAGTGCAGTGGGCTGAGGAGTGGAAAAGAAAGGAGCTATTGTCATTAAATTATAATTTCTTAAATTCAGGTCTTTGGTGATGTAGTAGGTATTACTTCGCAAAGCCTTAAAAGTACTCGTACTTCAAGGACACAGTATGAAAACCAAAGGGGGGAGGGATAAATAACCAATAAGTATGCTAGCATTGGTTTGTTTCTAACATTTATATAGTCCACTGCTCTGAGATAATTCAGAACATTGCTTGTTATCTGCCACTCTACAGAAAGCGTGTCTTTCATAAACAGCTTTCACAATTTACTGTAATTACTTCTCAAAAGCCAAAGAAATGGTCAGGATATGCATTTGAATAACAGTTATTTTGAAATAGTTTCAGTTATATTCATAAAACCTGAATAGAATGTTTGAAAGTCCAAATATTGCAAATCAACTAACTTTCATTTTGTAACATTTATATGAATTTATCTCCATCGCAGGTGGGACAGCATCAAGGCAGAAAGGATTTTTGGGCTGCATTCGTTCTTTACACTTGAATGGAGCAGCACTTGACCTGGAAGAAAGAGCAAAAATTACCCCAGGTGTAAAACCAGGTTGTCCTGGCCATTGTAGCAGCTATGGTAACTTGTGCCACAATGGAGGAAAATGCACAGAGAGACACAGTGGATTCTCTTGTGACTGCACTTTCTCTGCATATGCGGGGCCATTCTGTAAGAAAGGCAAGCATGAATTGTAAATTTATTATACACTTTTTGTATTCTTACGTATAAAAACTCAACTGATGTAAATAAACCTGTATCTTAGAAACATATTTTAGATTTATTGTTAATATCAAGTACAGACCATGAGTGGCAATCCAATGTTGCCACCATCTGAGACAGGAAGAGAAGTGCTTCCTGCATCTTTGTCATCAACATCCCCCATCTTCATCCTTCTTCCCTCAGCATGGACTCGCTCCTCTTCCTCCCTTGCCAGAGCATTTCACATAATATTTTCTTCATCTTTATGTGGCATCAGCAATTGTAAAAAAAAACAAAAACACACACACACTATAGAGTGTGTTTGTTTGTAAGTGGCTCTTCTAAGCAATTGAAGGCAGTATATTCGTAATAAAAAAACAAACCAATATATTTGGTAATCTAAAGCAGGCTTCCTTCTGAGGCAAATCTACTGCTATTTAGGCAATAATAGTAGAGATGGTTAAACACTAGGCCTCAAACTGATTATCTGAGTAATCCAGTAAATGTTAATGTGACTGCATAAAAGTTATCTGATGATATAAGGACTACAAAGGTAAGACTCTAACATTGCACTATTGGATAGCTCAGTGGTTTAGATATGGTTGTGAGTTCAAATCCCCACTGTACTTCCTCAACAGGGCTGGACTTAATATCCATAGGGTCCCTTCCAACCCTTTCAGTTCTAAGATATTATTATTTTATTACTATCATTATACATGTCTACTCTGATATGAGTCTCATAGAGCTCACTGGGTCTTATGGCTAGGTAAGCACATACAGGATTGCAAATTGAAATTGTCAGTTCTCTAACTCCATATTAATTTATGAAAGGGCAAAATACAATCCTGAATGTCATTTCTCTACAAACAAACATATCACCATTCACTAAAGTTACAAGTGGACATAAGATTCTAAAATGTGTACTTTTTTTAAAAAAAAAATTAAATGTTAAGAGTAAGGATGGGCCAAACAAAAACATTCTCAGTTGTCAGGATTTGTAGAGGTTTGTTGTTGCTTCTGTCAGCTTATTACCTGACCACGTATTTCCTCTGTCTGTCCGCAAATGACAGCTTCTTAAGCCTTTCTGCATGCCTGGAGATGGCAAATTCTGTGATATTCATATGCACACACTCACACAAAATCTTGATATCGTGAATTACAAAATTCACTTTAGCTTCTGCAGGTTAAAGTGATAATGATAGAACTCAGGGATTCAAGAGGAGAGGGACTAGGCTTGGGGGTGGGGAAGGTGTAATCAATAGGACTTCATATATTCTTATTCTTTCTCCCACTTTAAAACATTTTACTGCCCATTCATTTTTACTGGAGGGTCCAGAATGGCCACTTATCTCCAATACTGAATGCCTAACTTACTTTTCTTTGTAATCAGATCCAATAAACAATCTGCTCTGCAGTGTAGAGGTGAGATATTCATGTTCGTCTTCCAGCGGAGATGAATACGAATATCGCCACCAGAGATGACTGGGCCTATTGGACCCTTATCCTAGAACCAGGCCATCCACTTACCACTTGCAGCAGAGGTGGGGAAGCCCCTGCTGGGCTACTTCCATGATTGGCATGGCACGACCAGAACACACACACACACACACACACAAAGAACTTCATTGCCCTCAAAAAGGAACGTCCATCCCTAGTGAAAGGATTGCTATTATAGTTGTTAACTAATCTATTTGTTCAGAATCCATATGCTCAACATGTGGGAAGATTGTACCTATGGTTATCCCACTAGCTTGTATATGCTGGGTGGAAGATCTGTAGAAAAAAGGCAGTGTATATACAACTCTATATGCCTAGTCTTCACACAGTCTGGTATCTTGCATGCTGTGGGTTAAGGAGCTAAATGCATATAAGGGTCCCCTTTGGACATGTGAGTGTTGAGTAGGTGATGGGGTTCATGCAATGCCGGGGACAAGGTCACCAAGCACACTCCATGCATAAAGTAAATATGTGGAAGGGAGTGCTTAAATGCTTTTGAAAAATACAATTACAGAGCAGAAAAAAATTACAGTGTATGTGTGTTGTGTGTATTGCTTGCTTGCCAAATCATTCAAAAATATGCACTTATAGTGCTGTGCTAAAAGCCAAGCTGGAATGAATTCACAGTTACCTTGTCATGAATTCATACAGCTAGAAATTGGCAAGAACTGGAATTTTTTCCAAGCCCAATACGCACTGAGCGGCTCCTAAGAAAAAGCCCTGAAATCATGGCTAATGTTCTTAACCACTGTGCAGAACAATAGTGATTCTATTTTTTTCTCTTAGAAATATAATTATAATATGAAAAGAAGGAATGACAGCCTTAGTTTATTTCTGGATGCTGTTAACAAAACAAAATTGCACATTGTTTCAGAGATCTCTGCATATTTTGGAGCCGGCTATTCAGTGACCTACAACTTTCATGACACCTACAGCTTGGCTAAGAACTCCAGTTCCCATGCTGCTTCTTTCCACCCCGATATGACATTGATCAGAGAAGCAATCGCTTTTACCTTTCGAACTACGCGAATTCCAAGCTTACTTCTTTATGTAAGCTCTTTCTACAAAGAGTATCTTTCCATTATTCTTGCCAAAAATGGTGAGTATGTGGTCTAGGAAATAATTGAATAGTAGTCAACGGTTAAATAGTCAATGAAGTTATTACTATTATGAATTCCTTTTTAAAAAGTTTTAATTAATATACTATTAGGTAATCCTTCCCTTGTTTATTTTTACAATGACTATTAGAGAGATATACATTCCAGTTCAATTGAAAGGAACATGAGGTTAAGGAAAACTAACTTCTCAAATCACGGTAGTTTCTTGTTATGTTCAGGTCTGCAGTTATATTTGAGAAGGTGCTATTTATGCATAATGTGCAAATGGCTAGACAAGTAAATGTCAGGATGGGAGATGACATTTGTCTGGAAGCTAATCCATGGTTTTGTCTCCTTCCCTGCCGCTGCCCCTCCCTCCAGCATAAGCCATATTGGGCAAACACTGAGATCCCGGCAGGGCTTAGTAGGGAGTTGATATTGTCATGGCGATTGACATGATTCTCCCAGTGGCAGAAACTAAGGAATGTCAAGGCCTCTGCGATAGGCCTCAGCATCCTTTAACACCATCACTGCAGGTGAACAGGCAGCTTGTCCAGCAAACAGAAAGTGGAAAAAGGCAGGCAACACTGAGAAGGCACAGCACCACCACAGGAGGCTCAGTAATGTGTCCTTGTCCAGCATCCATCAAAACCTGGGTCCAGGCTTGCTTTTATCTACCAACGTTTTTCTTAAATCAGAGTATAAAATTTCTAGAAAATTGAGATATTTGTGCCTACATAGAACTATAGAATATTGTCACTCAGCAAATATTTTGTCACAACTAAAAAGTGAAAAATATCTATGGTGGAATTCACTTTTTCTTTTGTTTGTTTCTTTGGTATTTTATCTAGAGCAAAGGAAAGATTGATGCGATCATAATTAGGTGCTGAGTAGCTATATATGCACAAAATGTTCTACAATAATCTTCCCCAGTTAATAGTATCAGGCAAAGCCCACTGGTCTATCTCAGTGAGAGCAGAACCACTGGATGAGTGGGAGCTGTTACGTTAACACTTAAGTGAGTTATATGGACTTACTGGGCCTACTCTAATGGAGAAATAACAATTATAGACTGTTCCTTCTAGTTAGGCTGGAGGGCTGTTAAGCAATTACTGCATTTAGACAAAATAATGACATACCAAGCATAGGTGTGCCTCTGAAAAAAACCTTCACTTGCTTTCTATAAATTATAATTTTTCTGCAAGATGGTATGGCAAATGAACACAGTATACCAAAGTTATTGTTAGCTAAAACAGGCACAGATATAACCCATTGACTCTGCAGTAAATGCACCTACCTATAAAATCGATCAGTCGTTGGACTTGCTGGGGTTTATTACCTGTCTGATTCATATTTATGTGCATATATCAGCCTTTTGACATAGAGTCATATATTATTGTAGAATCTTATTAATGATTTTTCAGTCATAGAGTAAAAAAATTGTATTTCTAACCTGTCTGATGTGATCTTCCTACAGTCTGTCGTATCTTCAAGCGTTTTGAGCCAGAATTTCATAAGTGAAAAGGTCCAATTGTTGTCTATAGAGTATCAAGGTACAAACAGGCCCATAACTCCAAAATAAAGGCTTCTATATCCACTTTGCCATTCTATAGACAATCATAGGACCACCTGTCTATATAGAACTCTGTCATAGTGCTCTAACATGCAATTATGGCTTCAATTTTCAACATTCACTTTTTACTCTTGAAAAGTGATTATTATATCCTCATAAGTAATAAAAAGTAACATTAGAATAGCATGATTTTCCTTTGCTAGATTGTAGTCCTGTCATGTATGTTTATGTATGGATATGTATTTAAGTGTGTGGAGTTAGGCTACAACTCTCCCTAAAGGCAGGCTTCCCAGAGAGAAAGGACTCCCCCCCCCCCAAAAAAAAAAAATGAAGCTGCAGCTTTAAACATTTAACCTGTGTTTTGGAGGTGATTGTTGCCCTTTACATGTTCCTGACTGATCCTGCTTTTAAAATTTTCTAAGGCAAGAGGAAGTTAGAATTTCCTCAACACAACATACTATTCTGGTCTTTATGTCCTCAACCATGCCTTACATTTCTTGGTGACACTGAAGTCCATTTCAAACTTAGTTCTATTTTTTAAAAAAAACTATCTCCTCTCTGACCCTTATGTGACTTCAATGAGTTTCCTTTTATGCCCTAGTAACCTTGGGAATCTATGTAGATATTATTTTAGATTTAGTAATGAATTGCCATGGAACTATTTTAATTTGACAAATCTATTGCTGTATCTCAGTATTTAAATATTTATAATTATAATTTAAAAGTTTAATTTTTATGTTCTTTACTGTATTCTGAAATGATTTTCGTTTTTTTATTCTTTGGAAAGTTGTAATGGGTATTGACTACAAGCAATAGAAATTTACTGTATGGTACATGAATAAATGTGATGCTTTAAAGTATGTAAGAATGGCAATGTAGTGATTCAAAAGGGGATTATGGTGTTATAGCTTCAGTCCTCAACTGCAAGGGTACAAGTTGCCATTCAGGGAAATTTAAGAGTAAAGTACTATTAAACTGGGCTTTAAGAGTACAGTAATAGTAAACTCAAAATTATGTCTATCTATTGTAGTTTAATTTTGTAGATCAAATTGTCAATGCTTTCTCCTAATATTTTTAATTGGTTTTTTCATGTATGCCTCCCTGGCATCTCTACTTTCTCTTCTAGTTTTATTCATTTATGTTATTTTGAACAGAACAAATACCTTTCCACAGTGGTAAAGATAAACTAGCTGATAGCTGTGTTAGCTCTTGTCGCATAAGAGACTCCAAGGAACCTTGTGGCATCTAGTTAGTCTCAAATGTACTACCAGACTTCTGGTTTCCCCTCCACAGTGGTTTTTCAAATGCTCTTCTTAAAACTGGAAACACTGTATTTTTCTTTTGTATATTCACCAGTCATAAGAGTGAAATAACATTTCTCCTGTTCCCTCAGGAAGTTTACAGATTAGGTACAGGCTAGATAGTCATCAAGACCCTGACATCTTTAGCATCAATTTCAAAAGCATGGCCGATGGGCAGCTTCACCATGTGAGGATTAAAAGAGAGGAAGAAAAGCTATTTGTGGAGGTAATGCAAAATCATCATCATCATCACAGTAGATTGTCGTCAAAGAGGACATGCCCTAAAGCAGAATTAAATAAATAAATGCAATAGGTGTCTCTGAATAAACTGCTTGCTAGCTCTCCTTCTGTGTGTGTGTGTGTGTGTGTGTGTGTGTGTGTGAGAGAGAGAGAGAGAGAGAGAGAGAGAGAGAGAGATACTCAAGGATGTAAAGCAAAACAGCAGATTCTTTTTATGCAGAGAAAATCTTTGGCTGAGTGATGTTTTTGGTGCTCAACTTTTAACATTTAAAAAGGTCAATTTCTCTTTCCCCTTTCAATAACAACAACACAATCCTGGTTCCTGTCAGCTTCCTAACAAATGTGACTATGGTTGAATACAGAGGATAATTTATGTTGAACAACTGAGTACATAGAAGAATTATGATGAGATAGGGCCTAACTATTCATCATTACAGATAATTCATGGCTGGAATGGGGAATTACTTAAGGGCTGATTGATTGATTCAATATCTCCCCCACCTTTCTCCACTTGTGGGGATCCAAGACAGCTTATAAAAAGATTTTAAAAACCACAACTAATTTAAAATGTACTAAATAAAATCTAAAAATTATAACATGCAAGTGTATTAAAACATTATTTAAAACTATAAAACATATTTTCAAAGTCCAGTGAACCTCCGCACCTCAGTGGCTTACTGATTGTGTGGAATTGCCATTGTAGGAAATGTTCTCGTGTCCTTTTAATCTGAAATTTATGTTGCCTTGTTTTGTGATCTGAGGGCTTAATTGAGGAGTTTCCAATATTTTGGAGTGTTCTGAGCCTGAAAATAACACTAAAATGATATTTTAAGGAACTGTTGCAAAGACAAATATCTCATCCTTAAAAAGAGAGAGAGAGAGAGATTATGAATGCTTATATGGGTAAACTTTACTCCTTCACCAATTGAAAAATAAGCCGTCTTGAGTCCCTCTATAGCAAGAAAGGCAGTAGAGAAATTAAATAAGTAACAAATAGAATGAGGGAAAATCCTTTCAAAAACTATGGTCTAAGTCCCCTTGTTGACGTCAGCTATAGCAGACCCAGAGAAATTAGTCAATTAGTGAATCAGTAAGCATTGGCTTACCACAGTCCTTTTGATTCAGTGGGTCTTCTCTAGTCGGATATAATTATTGGATTTAGCTACCTGGCTGCAATAGTTACATTGCAGTCCTATATACTTCTACTCAGAAGTAAATTTTGTTGTTTTCTCTGGGACTTCCCTGTAAGTAAGTGTGTATAGGATTGGAATATTAACCTGTGATTCCATGTGATTTGGCAGGGCCTGAAATCCTGTTGATTAGCATAACAAAAGATAGAACATTCCTAGCCCACAATTAAGGGTCCCCATTGCAATTCTTGGGAATGTACATGCAGAGATTGTTTAATTAAAATTATTTCGGCCCGTGGTACCTACAAGACCCCATTTCCCTTCAAGGGCCTACCCAGGTTTTGAAACCATCAAAGGAGGCCTTTCTCGCCATCCCACCAGCCTCGCAGGTACATTGGGTGGGGACATGAGAGAGGGTCTTCCCTGTTGTTGCTCTGAAACTGTATAAGAAATCTTTTTCAGTTAATAAAAGGTTTCCCTATATGAATTGGGGAAAAAGAAATATAGATTGTTTTTAATAAAAATATAAAGTCAGCAAATGGTAAGCTCCGTCTTAGGAGAGATATTCCTCCACTTACATTCTCTTCTGTCTAGGAATGAATCTTCTAAACTGGGACCTACTGATACATACACATGCACTTTTAATAGATACATGGTCACCTCTTCCAATTTGAAACTATTACTTTAGCCACTTGAAACAATGGTGTTTTAATTGATTATTTAATCTATGATGATAATGATGATTTAATCAATAAAAATGCCATTGTTTCATGTGGCTAAAGTAATACATTGTATGGCTAAAGTTAAATAATCAATTAACATACATTTGATGAATCCGCTATGCTGCTTTTGATAGAGTGACTGTTTTATTGAAATCTACTCTGGCAGTGGGGAGGCTGGCTTTTGCCGAAGTACCACTTCAAAAATGTCAAACCAGATGATAAGAAAGAAGCGTGTGGGGCAGGATGTGGGTTTGTATATTGAGGGCATTTTGGGCTATATAAAATTGCTTCCACCTTGCTGGAAGTTAGTCTATGTACAGAGCAGTCTATGATAGGCAATTCGTTTTTGCTTTATTAAAATAGGAGGGAATATAGATTTTTATGAATTTCTTTTGCAGGAATATATAGATAGCTTGCACCTGATTTGCAAAATGTATTGTGCCTCAAGATTTTTAGTTACTGAAGAAGAATATGCACTTCTACCAGCATTAATGAAAAAGTTACTTGGGAAATGTATTTATGCCTACCTCATTACACAATATCTAAGCGAATGAGAAGATTAGCTTGCATAAATCATATCTAAATGTAGTAATGTTGAGCTGATCCTATTGTAGAACTGTCTCTGTCAAAAAATATATGGGAGCTGGTGGAGCACAGATATGTGCTGTCATCAGGATTTGAAGGCAAGCAGTTTATATAATGACATGGGGACCGTTAGACTGCAGTCTTTAATTATTTAAAATGTAAAGTTCATTCTCAAACAGCAGCTTTTGCATTTGGTGGGAAAGCCTTGGAAATTGCACTGTACTTACAGACAAATCCGGGGATGATCAGGGGACTGAAAACTAAGGCTCATGAGGACAGACTGAAATAACCGGGCATGTTTAGCCTTGCAAAATGACTGATGGGAGACATGAGCTGCAGGACAGATGTCACAAGTGCATTGACTTCCTGGGGGAATATGTAGAATAGTGTGGCAGTTACAGCTTCCTAGCTCAATTTTTTCTGGGAAAGGCTCAATACTTATCAGCACCCCCTCGTAGCCCTCTTCAAGTACTTGAAAGAGAGCTACAGAGGAGAGACAGGATCTGTTCTTGATTATCCCAGAGTGCAGGACATGTAATAATGAGCTCAAGTTAGAGGAAGCCAGATTTCGGATGAGTATCAGGAAAAACATCTTAACTGTTAGAGCAGTGTGACAATGGAAACAGTTACCTCGGGAGGTGGTGAGTGATCCAGCATTGAAGGCATTCAAGAGAAAGTTGGACAGCTATTGTCAAATATACTTAGATTTTGATTCCTGTGTTGAGCAGGGGGTTGGACTTGATGGCCTTACAGGCCCTTCGAACTCAATTATTCTATGATTCTGTGAAATACAAAAGAGCTGAATAGATTATAAAAAGTGTTGGTTTGCAGTTGCAATTGCTTAACTGGTATCTTGGCCACAATAATTTGTTTCAAAAATAAGTATATACCAAGTTGTTTGTAAATCTGTGATCACCATTACAGCAAATGTCAAAATATTTTAGCATCTCTTTTGTTAAACATTAAGCTATTATTGACAGACTTATTTTTTCTTCCTCACCATTGCATTATGCTTATTTTTATGCCACTGAACAATACTAAAGGTGGACCAGAATGAAAGGATGAAATTCTTTCTGTCTTCAGATACACAGTTCAATGCAATCAAATCACTGACACTTGGCAAAATCTTAGGTAAGTACAATGCTGTAGATTTTCCTTAAAGAAGCGAGAAGAGGTCACCAGATGAAAAACAGTAATAGTGATAACAATAATAGTAATCTTCTTCTTGTTCAGAAACATTTCTTTCTCAGATTTGATTAGGCAGAGTGACAATCAAGGTAAAAACTTCATTCTTGTCAAAGAGCATATATAATCGCTGGTAAGTGCTTCTAGCAAGATGAGCAAGAGGATTTCATTACCACTAATGTCATACTTATCTTTTCCATTTTGCAATCAGACATAATGAAACATAGCATTTTCACTACGGTCTAACAAAGAAAAGGCTAAATCATACTCAAATTATAGGTAAGGACAATGAATTGGTTGCCCAAACTACAGTTTCTTCCTTTGGAACAATCTGCCATTCTAACATCATAGAAATTCTGACTTCAGATGGATTAACCTATGGATAATGATCAGGTGATGCAACTGATATACCAAAACTCAAAGAAACTGTAGTCATGCAATATTAATGCACCATTCTTCTGTTCCTGCATGAGCAATCAGGACTCCTCATAGTGTAATGGTTTGTGGGTTAAATGTGGGCTGGTTAAACTGTTCACAGAGTTTATTCATTGTTTTTTTAAAAATCCCTTTTATACTTGATGTATTAATCAGTGCCCATGAATTGTAGTGTTTTTCTGCAAAACAAAGTGAAACTGCTCAGTTGCCGACAAAACCAGGTTATAAATAATGTTCAATGGTCCAGAAAAGCTATGGCTTGAAATTACCATTAATTACAAGGTATTACTTCTTTTTCTTTTCTGGGAGTGTTGGACTGCAGGAATGCTCTAAAACCCTTTACCTTGCTTACAAATGGGGAGAGGGTGTTTAATGATTTAGCATCATTTAGCCCACCATGCTAAATTGCATTTAAGACTTTAAAGGAAAAAAAAATGCAGATTGGTGCGGTTGGATTCAGAATGTTCCTGGCAAGAAGAAGGGAAAAGGAAGGAAAGTTTCCCATTCATTCTCCCTTTTGGCAAACCCCCCCCCCCCCCAAATATCTTCTGAGCATTTAGTGATCCTCCTGATTAAGACTGTGGCACAGAAGGAGGAAAGGGGAAAATATATATATTTTTAAATGAAGTGGGTTATGCACAAATTTTTGTAGATGTTTAGAGAATTCATGTGTAACAGTCATTAGACTGAATGGTGCAGAAACAAGACAGATTGGCTTTTTGGCCAGGCAGCAGATGTCTGCAGAGTGAGATGTACTTTTATTTTTATTTTATTCCCCCTTCTTTTTTTCAGTTACCAGGAGTTAGCCCTGACTTCCCCAGTAAACAGAGCAGCTTCCTAAGCTAGCCACAGGGAAGGGAGTCAATGAGGTACCTTAAAAGGGTGATGGACACAGTCCTCTTTGATTCTTTCTTAAAATGGCAATGCTAGGAGCCTGCTCTTCTGTATACTTTCTGTCCTTTCCCCACCATTTCCTCTTCCCTAGATCTGAAATTAGTGGTACTGCAGCAACAGGACAAACTTTGATCATCTAATCAATGGCTTTGAAGTGGAAAAAAGCAAATAAAATTCTTTTGGAATGGAAAAAACTCACTAACATTCTCCATTGGCCATAATTCAGCATTTTCTTTAGTTTTTCTTTCCCTTTCATGGCATGTGAATGCCATGTCTCAAAATGCCAGTCTTGAAATGAGGTATCTATGTGTATGCTGCTTCTCCTTGCTAAACCTCCTGGGCTCTTCACCCCACATAATTGTCCTACAAATGCATAATTGCCACTGATTCAGTAATGTGACTTTTGAAAAAGATACATCCTAAGTAGTCTTTCAGTCTAAAGGACTCACTATATTCATGATCATAGTGGCTGTTTTCCTCCCTTCTTTTTTTGCAGTTGATGACCAATTGTCCTAAGAAAACATAACACTTCTGTGCATGCTACAGTTAGCTTGCAGTTGGGCACCTAAACTGGAGCTCAAGATTATTCCAATATGTGCAGTTCAGTATGTGGCTTTCATGGGGTTTCTGGGCAGAAAAATCAACCCAACAACCCCCCCCCCCCCGAAAACCTTCCAGTTACAATTAGTTTCTAGTTGTTTAAACAGCCCATTATATAAAAGCAAAAAGCTTATATACCACCCCAGAGCACTTGAAGCACTCTCTGGGTGTTTTACGATTTAATTATGCAGGCTACACATTGCCCCATCCCCAGCAATCTGGGTACGTAATTTACCGACCTCGGAAGGATGGAAACCTGAGTGAACCTCGAGACGCCTACCTGGGATTGAAGCCAGGTCATGACCAGAATTTGGTCTGCAGTAGTTCAGTTTAACCACTGTACCACAAGGCTCCTGGTACCAACTGGTTCAAAAGTTTTCCCTTGCATGTCAAACATAAAGGAAGATTTAAAGGTAAGGAACAAGAGTAGTAAGGAAGAAATCCTGAGGAAGAGTTAACAAACACATTCAAATGCATTTATCTTTTCTTTGCCTGTCTTAAACTTACAGTATAAAGTTTGTTTTTTACGTGGAATCTAAGGCTAAGGTACACAATGCAGTGTCAAAGCCAGACTCACAAGCTCACTATTATTAGCAAAGTGGTTCAGTTCATGAAGAATGAGAATCCAGAAACACATGACAGGTGAAGAAGGTCTGCAACTGTAGACAAAGTCAAGCTTTTGAGTCTGATATTGTTGTTGGGCTCTCAAAAAAAAAAAAAAAAAAAAGGGGGGGGGGGAACAACTCAACAGAATAAACCTCATTTGTACCTGAAGAACAGTGAGGATAGTAATTACCAATAGGAATGGTTGCAAAAATATTAACAGCTATTTTCCATCAGCTGACAGAGCCTTCTTCTATGATTGTAGAAATTGTTGACTATGTGTATCAAAACAATATGTCTGTAACTTTAAGAGACCTCAGGGCACAAGGCCAGACTGTGCAATGCTCAGAGAAATTGCAAAAGAAAAAAGAAAAAACAAGACTTACATCTCAGACTCTACAGGTCTCAGTTAGCATGATAAATGTTAAAGTTCATGACAGTACAATTAGAAAAAGACTGAAAACATATATTTTGTTTGGAAAGTTTGCCAGGAGAAAGCCTCTTTTCTCTAAAAAGAACATGGCAGCATGGCTTAGGTTTGCAAAGTTGCATCTGGACAAACCACAAGACTTCTGGAACAATGTCCTTTGGACAGATGAGACCAAAGTGTAGATGTTTGGCCATGATGCACAGTGCCACATTTGGCAAAAACCAAACACAGTATATCAGCACAAACACCTCAGACCATCTGTCAAGCATGGTGGTGAAGGGGTGATGATTTGGGCTTGTTTTGCCCAGGACCTGGGCACCTTGCCGTCATTGAGTCAACCATGAACCCCTCTGTATACCAAAGTATTCTTAAGTCAAATGCGAGGCCATCTGTCTGACAGTTAAAGCTTGGCTGAAATTGGGTCATGCAATGGGACAGTGATCCCCAGCACACCAGCAAATCTACAACAGAATGGCTGAAAAAGAAAAGAATCAAGGTGTTGCAATGGCCCAGTCAAAGTCCAAACCTCAGCCTGATTCAAATGCTGTGGTGGAACCTTAAGAAAGCAGTGCATGAACAAATGCCCACAAACCTCAATTAACTGAATCAACGTTGTAAAGAAGAGTGGGCCAAAATTCCTCCGTTATGATGTGAGAGACTGATAAAGTCATTTAGAAAACGATTACTTCAAATTGTTGCTGCTAAAGGTGGTTCTACAAGCTATTGAATCATAAGGTGTACTTAGTTTTTCACATGTGGCTTCTCCATTTTGGCTTTATTTTTGTAAAATAAATCATGATATGATGCAATATGTCTTACGTTGTTGTTCATCTCAGGTTGTATTTACCTAATTTTCAGACCTGCTAAGGACCAGATGATTTTTATTATGTCCTGATAGGTAAAACCATAGAATTCAAAGAGGGTGTACTTTCTTTTTCACATGACTCTATATGAATCTTATTCATGCAAAGTAACTGCCACCACTTTTGATGCTAGATTCTTTTCGGAGTTGACACTGAAGGTGTTTGAAGAGAACAGTCTGGATCCAATGTGATGTTAAGACAATATGATGAGGGAGTAAGTGCTATGAGTGACATAAAAGGAAAAGCATAATCACTAATTCAACAGAAGCTTCAAAGAAATATTTCATGTGTCCATTGCTGTTTCTATCTGACTGTATAAAAGTTGTAGACAACATAAAACCCATCAAGCAATGTTCTCATCAGTGTGCTATACTTCATACATGTACAAGCTGTAAATAATATCAAGACCCCCAAGCAATGTTTTCATCAGCATACTATGCTTCATACATTTTTTAAGCACAGCAAAGTTGCAGGTCTGTACAAAGGTCAAAACCTGACCCACTTTTTGCAACATCATTGTTCAGGTAGTTTGAAAGCTATTAAAACTGTTAATTAAAAATCATAATTGATGTTTTTTTTAAAAAAAATGAAAATGAAAACATTAACAAAGATGTTTGTCCAACTTAAGAGCTAAATGCTATCAGGAAGTGCTGTATTCGCAAAATGTTCATGAAGAAAGTTCTTGAGACTGTAGAACCTGCAGAGGTCTTCCAAGCTCAAAAAGGAGGACTGAAGGATTCGGTAGTGGCGATCAATCCAGTCGTGCAAACAAACAACCTCAAAGCAATTATATTTTGTCCTTCAACAAACTGAAAGATTGCAAGAGGACAGCCATAAAGAAGACATTCAACCCAAAGGGCTTAAGATGCCATTTATAACAGTAGGAGAACATGTTTCAAAAGAAAAGAATGGTGGTAAAAAAAGAGACAAAATGGGAACAAGTTGAAAGAACATATTTTGAAGACATTGATGTTGTTCTTATTGAAATGAATGAGAAGGTTTCTAAAACAAGATAAATTCATCACTGCAGTGTCAGCTGCAGATAATGTGAAATCTGACCAAATATATTTGCTTAACTCCCAGGAACCACATTCTCATCAAAAGAAGTTTTTCCTATGGTCAGAAAAATAAAACAGAACAACCCAAAAGTGTTTCAAGAAATTTACCAGCAACGGGTAGCCTTTGCAAATAAATATCTTCTGGCAGCACAGCAGTGAAAACAGAGAAAGGAAAGAAATCTTCTGGCAGCTACAAACACATTTGTCTGTAGGCAAGGTATCCTTTTTGGTTCTGTATTGGATCAATCGGCTGCACAGAGCTTCAGAGACTCACAAGCCACTAGCAAATTTGATTTTTCCTGAATTTGAAAAAGAAAGGATGGCTAACCTTAATTTTGACAGAGGTTCTCGTTACTTTTATTATAGGAAAAACTGAAAGCTTCAGCTATACTGATGTATCATTTTTTGAGGTGCTCTGGCCAGAAACCTCCTCACCCAGTCTGTGTACTAGTTGCATGTACTTACGGGCTTGTGTTAAAGACAAGCTAACTGTATGGGGCAGTACTGATGGAGTGTAAAGCTCCACTCATATTGCAACAGATTAATAGCCCCTTGCTCTCTCTCAAAACGTGTGATTTGGAGCACCAAGTGCCATACTAGTTTCTTCTCTTTTAGTTATAAACTATTGCTTGTTTCACATCCTGATGTCCATTGTGCATTTTTTTAAAAAAGGCAACAATACGATAGTCATTTACTTCCTAGTTTTTGTAACAATTCTTTTCCTCTTAATGAGACCTTTGCATAGCCCCGTGTGCAATTTAGCAAGTTCTTCACATGGAGGAAGAGGAGTCAAGGGGATGGTTACTTTCTTTCCCTTCCTTTGGCCCAATCCTCACATGTTTTCCAATGGTGAATGCACATGTTTTCCAATGGTTGCACTATGCACCTCCTCCTAAAATTGCCCCAACTAGAGATGTGGCTGTTGCACTTCACAAGAGAGGCAGGCTACAAGGCTGAGGGTCACCCTGATTTTGAGAAGGAATTCACAAGATGGCTTCTATCTTAGACAAGAGTTGCACACAGTTTGTGCAGAAAGAATAAAATGTGCAAAAAAGTAATGAACACATTCATTCATTCTTTATTATACAGCCACAGACCGGAGTTAAAACAATACAACAATAAGAACAGGATAAAAAGAATATCGAAACATGCACATATTTAGAAAAAGTAGTTGGTTAGATTAATAAGGTCTTTTTATGAGATCTTTCGACAGAAAACAGGAACTTGGCTACAGATTCTGTAACTGTTTGGTTTGTACCTGCCAACAAACACTCCAAATACCATGTGAATGGCCTTCCAGGGCATTTTCTCATAATAGGGCAGAGACGTCTGTTACAATCATCTCTACGGAGGCTACTTTCAAACAAGACATGGGTCTAGTATACTGTACACCATGCACCTGAACAAATGGACTGTCCATGAAAGCTTATGCCAAAATAACACTTCTTTGTCTTAAATGTGACACATCTGTCACACATTTTGAGTAACTTGCAGATATCCTTATTATGTTAAGCTGTTATGTGTTAGTGAAAAAAGACTTTCCTTTTATTCTGGATATGCGAGGAAATGCTGAACACTCACTCATAATTTCTCTAAACACCTTACCTTCCAGTTAGATAACTAAATAGCACATGCCATTGATGTTTCAGTGAGAGAAACTCTGCAGTGTTCCACATTTCATACCTGCACCATTTTCTTGGGTTAAATTTGAATAGGAAGTAATGCTTTGCATAATTTAATTTCAGCTTTACATAAATGGCAATCTCATGCTTCAAATGGTATAGTTTGTAAAAGCAAGTCTTTACTTCTAAAACCAAAAAGGGAAAGGAAATAATTTACAGAAGAATTGGCATGCTTAATGTTTGCTTTGTGAATGACATTTTGCACCTGGAAACTGAAAGAGAACATGCAAGCAGTTGGGTTTTTGTGTAACTACATTAATTTACCAACAACTGAAATTTTAATTCTCAGTGGGAAGAATTAACATAGTGCTGTAATTGAATGCCTCTCAACCTCTAAATGTGCTGCAGGTGAAAAACAATTTCAGCAAAACAGAAAAAAGCATGCAAACAAAATGCATCATTGTAAAGAGTATGGTCTATAGAAATGTCTAAAAACAAATCCACGAATCTGCAGCCAAACAATCTAATAGAAGTCTCATAATTATGCTGTTTTGTCAATAGTTCTGTCATGTGCTACGAATTTCTAACCACTGCCTCTTTTCTTCTGAGGGAAAAATGTGTGAGAAAGAAATTGAAATAGGTTCCAACTCAAAGTCTCTGTGCGGCATGACTGTATCTTCTTTTCCTGAACATTCTCGAAATAGAAAATAACAAAGAACCATTCATGGATCAGATAAAAGTTCAAGAATGACAGCATGCCTACAGACAAAATGTTGCTTCCTGTTTCCCAAACTCCAACATTTCTGTTTCTTCAGTGTTTGTTCTTACTGGTTCATTTACAAAACATGAGTGGTGGTTCTTGTTGTTTTTAACTGCTTAGTCCCTTGTTAGAAAGGAGGCATGTCCCAAATAATGAAAAAATATATTGTATATCCATTTCCATTTTGACTCTTTAAACTAATGTTTCCCAACCTTGGTTCCCCAGATGTTCTTGTACTACAACTCCCAGAAATCCAGACCAGAACAGCTAGTGGTGAAAGCCTCTGGGAATTTTAGTCCAGGAACATCTGGGTTGGGGACCACTGCCTTAAGTAATGCATAAATGAAGAAAGGATTTTCAGACAAGAACAGCAATCCTAAAAATATTTATTTGAAGATAATTATTTCATTAATTTCATTCAAGCCTACTCCTCCCAGAAATTAATGCTGTATGTCTGCATTTTTATTCCAAGGCTGTCATTTATCTGTAGTCAGAGATTTCAGTTTCTGAAACTAAACTATAACCCCTTCATTTAGTCCAGGGACAACATACAGTATTTCATTTAGTCCCTTCTCAGACATATGGAGTAGCATGAAATGGAAACATCCTTGTTAAATATTTTTAGTAAAATCTAAGAATTGCAAGTGCAATGGGCTTACCTCTAAAGTTGGTTAGAAGGCCCCTTTAATCAGTGGAACTTACATAGGATTTGACTTATCGAATCTCTATTGATTCAATGGGTCTGTTCTAGTGCTGCTTACTATGTTGAGCAACAGGATTTCAGCCAATGTCTTCAAATAGGTCCTGACCAATTATTGGATTTAAAATATTCACCAGCACCTTGAATTTTGCCTAGAAACAGTTTGGCACCCACTAAAGCTCTTTAAGGACTAACGAGCTATTTTTCCAACAAGCAATCCTAATTAGCCATCTGGTAGCTATATCTGAAATTTACAAAATAGGATTATGAGGAGCTGTCAAAGGCAAACTCATGTCCCGTACATTGTAGTTATCAGTAACCTGTCTTCATAGCACTAACAGAGTTGATATGATAACTCTTGTGATCCCAGAAAACAGATAAACATCAGCCATGCTCTACAGGGATTACAACTCATATGGAAGGCTTTGCAATGCGGACAGCCACCCTCAGCATATGTACGCGTAACATAAGAAGAGTGTCAGTGGAAGGGGGCATGCTTATGTAGTAGCTCTCATCCCTTCCATGCATTTACACAACACTTATAATAATAGAACTTTATGTTTTCTCTATGTCATGAATAAAAGTACAGTGCTTGCTAACATACCAAAAAACTATCTTTAGATAGATAAGTCATGTGGCAGTAGTACTGTTGCAGGATTCGTCTCTCTGAGCCTTTTCCCAGTGGAACCTCGAGTGACTAGTGCTTATTCCTCAAGGTGGGAGAACCCTTGGAAAGCATCCTAGACCTTGAACTTAAACCCACTGAAGCTCCAGTTTCCAGTAGAAGCTGCTGCCATCCCCAAGTGAACCAGAACACAGAGAACTCTCAACATGCCTCAGAGGCACACCAGATAGTCAGTGACTGAGACTTTGGCCAGGGTTTAGTTAACCTGAGTTTCTCTCGAAACCCATCTCCAGACCAGAGGTCTCTTTAAAAGCTTTATTTAAAAGATTGAAGCAAAGCAAAATAAAATAAAATGGAAATTGCACCTGACGAAGCCAGAGGCAGTATGGTTGCAAAGTAATAAGAAACAGGTACACAATCAAAGAACGAGCTTCTGGGAAAATGAATAAAATTATGCAATGGCAATCAAGCTCAAATATTTGGCAAACTGTTTCCAGCAATGAACATCAATCAAATAACTGCACACTAGCAAAATAATAAAACAAATCTGTCATGAGGGGCAGCCTCATGATGGCTCAACTACTTAAATTTCCTTTCCTACACCTTTCTTGAAAGCATGGTTATTCAGCTAAGGACTTATGCATGTCCTTTCCCTCACAGATCTTGTTCAGCATGGCAGCTGTAGCTGTTCATCATCAGAGTTCTTATCGTTGTCCCTCATATAACCCAGCCAACCAAATCCATCCTAACTCCTTTCTCCTCCTCCTCTTAACCTCTCTCTTCAGAAACCCGGCTTTAAGTTTTCCCTGAAGCCTTTATTCCCATGCATCAAAGACTTCCATGTATGAATTCAGGAGACATGGAACTGAGATACAAATCCTTTGAATCTTTTAGGTGTCAATTGTTCCTTCAAGCTATCATAGCCAGCTTAACTTCCTCAATTGTCAATTTTGGCTTCTCTTGATTAACATATCACAAGGTTGAACTACCAGGGCTACAAGCCTGGAGCCTCTTAGATGCTTTGATCTAAGTTCCTGTCTGTATGCTTTTCCTTTTCCCATTTTTTCTCATGGGAACTAAACTCAATCCCAGCCACAATAAATTCAAATTATATCAAGGGGTCATCACTGTCTCTTGACAAGTACCAAGTCTTTAAAACATCCACATGTGGTAGAATCTTCCAGTTATTAGTGTTCTGAAGAACATCCTTTTATGTATGAATAACTGTGTCACAGGTTTCTAGTGTACTAGGCAAAGGTTTGTGTAGAAATGTGCAGTGAATGCTTGATAGAGACATTAACCTGACATTTTGCCATAACCTAGTGTAATCTTCACTTGACATGATAAAATTGAGCTCTGAATACCATTATCCTGCAGATAGGAACAAATTAACATACAGGTGTTTATTGAAACAATAGCACTGATTACCATCATCAGAAAGGCTTGGATTCCTCCAAATTATTCTGTAATATTTGCAAGGCTAGATAGAGTGATAGGTAGTACACTATGAAACAGAGTTGACTTTATGAAATTATGTTTTTCATTATCTTTGCAAGGAAACAGGGCTTCTACAGGCTTATCTTTTGTGTGATTAATATTATATGCCTCACCATTTATGCATTAGAAACTTTATCCACATGATTTGCACATAGTTCACAATGATAGTAAGATAGTATTAACAAAATTGCACTCCATTCCTCCCACCCCTACCCTGCACAGTTTATCAAGTAACTATTGGTTTTGTATGTAAGATGTATTTATGAAAAAAAAAAACATTGCAGAATTTCCACAATAGACATTCAGGATCTAAAGTCTGCCAAGACAATTGGAATTGACTGAAGTACTGTTGATAGATTTTACACAGGATGCTGTATAAAAGGACAGATATTATGGCTGAGATATTTTTTTAATGCATGTTTGTTCCTTACGTAGAACTGAGAAAATAGGTATGTATTAATTTAAATATCAGAGCTGAGTTTTATGTATTTTTCTTTTTATGCTTTGGAATTTCCTGTGCTAGTTAAAAGAATCTCCCTTAGCAGGCCAGCAAGTGTCATTCATGCTTTTCTTTTAATGTGGAATATATTTGACTATCTTTTCCTTAAATAAAGCCCCAAAAATGGAGAGACAGCAAATTTGCATACATTGCCAGAGCATGCAGAGACACAGAGGAATACAGGTTAATTATTCAATTATTCATCTGTCTCCTTGTTTTGTACGTTTGCACTATGATTAATTGTGTTCTGTTTCTTTTGATTAGCAGAGAATAGTGATGTGGACCCAGACACCATGAAGGCAAACTCTCAGGGGTTTATAGGATGTCTCTCTTCAGTGCAGTTCAACCATATTGCTCCTCTGAAGGCTGTGCTGGATCGTTCCAGCTCAGTTCCAGTCACCGTGAAAGGACATCTTACGGATTCCAACTGTGGCACTTTAACAGGAGCCGATGCAACCTCAGGCGAAACAACCCATTCACTTGCAGGTAGCAAGTGTGTGCCTCAGAAGTGCTTGTCTTTTTGAACCAGAAATCAAGGCAATGGTTTAGAATTAAGATCACTGCCACTATGTTATCTGGCAGTACAGGCAAAGGATAGGGTGCAGCGTTGTTGGCTTCTTCCAAACCACCCCCTCAACCTTTGTCTTTTCCCCTGTGTGTTGGGTATGTATGTGTGAGTGTTATTTAGTTATATACAGTATGACCTGAAAAAAACTCAGGAAAAACCAACAATACTTTGCTATTAGCAGATTTGTGTAGATGCTCTAGCTTGTGCACCCCTTATTTATAACTGTATGTAGCTACATACAGTATGGATATTTTGAGAACTTTCCTCTTTGCTTGCCTCTGTCATTTTCCTTTTTGTTTCTGCTACAGATCATTCGGGACCAATAGATGAGGGAGAGCCTTTAGCTAATGCTCTAAGGAGTGACTCTGCAATAATTGGAGGTAATAGGGACAATAACAGCCCAGCTGAATCCATGTTGAAATATCTTACATTACTTTGGTGTGGAAGGAAAGCAAACGGGTGCCCCAACAACAAGCCTGTTTCGAAGCCGAGGACATTATTTTGATAAAAATAACAAAACAAAGAATTTGCTGATTTCTCTTGTTAGGATATTTTGCATTATGGTGTGAAAGTTAATTTTCGATGCTTCCACACAAAGCTTTGAAAAGCTATGATTCCCCTGCCACCACAGCTCCTTGAGATCCTAGTCCAAGTTATATTTCCACCATAACATGTCTCCTTTCTGCATTTTAAAAAAATACTGATGGACGTTCACAGTTCTGAAGTCTACATGAAATATGCTCCAAAAAGCCATATTTGGTCATAGTTCCAGGGTGCATGTTTATCATATGCTTTCAGACATGTCAATGTCATTCATTTTTTACCAGAAAGTGTAGTGTACCTAGGCTAGAGGTTGGCATCCCACCTTTTCCTCTAATATTATATGGCTGTCACTGTTTGTGGGAAATACTTGTCATTTCTGTAGCAGAAGATATATTCATAAATGGTAATCATTTATTCATAAAACAGGTATTAAATTGAGTTCTCATCTCCCTGAGAATATTCTGGCTGAACAGAATCCTAAGATTCTTATAGCTAAGCCAGATAGCCTGCTAAATCTACTGCATTTTTATTGTGTACTATGTGCTTTCTCAACATCTAGACACTTGGAGGCACCATTTCTTGAAACCAATGTTTTTTCTTTCAAGGTAAATGTGTTGTTGGTTGAGATAAGCGCAAACAGGGCTCAGGCAAACATTCTGAAACTCCTGAAGTTTACCTTCAGAAGTGAGGTTTTCATTCTGAAGAAGTTTTCTCCAAAACAGCCCTTCATTGCTCAGTGTTCTATTATTTATTTGTTTTTGTTTGTTTGTTTATTTAATGAGCCAACTGAAGAAAGCTCACAATCAGTTACAACACAATAAAATGCAACACAATAGTACTGTTAAAAGACCCATAAAACATAACATTAAAAAAAATAGGTGAACAGGTGCAATGGCAGGAAGAAAATCTTGTTGAGTGGCTGAAGAGATTTGTTAGGCAGCCATAGAGAAAGGCACAAAAAATTTCTCATGTTTCTCTTTCATCTCTAGTCAGCTCCTGATGATTTTGAAATGTCCTCTTTACTCCTTCATACAAATGTCAAGGGAAGCAAGATTGGATCTCTGCCTCATGCACATAACAAGTATCAATAATCAAGTGCCCTGTATTACTTTGAAAAACCTTTCCTCTCTTTCAGAAACATAAAAATGAAAGCACAACGGCTATTTTGGCTCAGCCCAAAGTGCATTTTTATAATTTAAAAACAAAACACAACCCCACACAATGTTTTTTTTAAGGGAATACAGAGTATTTTTCAAGAAGAGAAGAAATTTATGCTGCATTTGTTCTGCCAGGAACCTCTGCCAAAGCGGCACAATCAAGGAGACATAGGTTTTACATCCTACCAGAAAATACTGTTGCTTGCTTCCAGTTTTTATGTCAAATGGGAACTTGTACATTTCTGCCAGGACTGAGATACTTAAGCTGTTCTCGTACTTGGAGCACATATCTTCCAACAGAGGAGAGGTGTGGGTTTTTTTTTTTGATTATTTATTAAATATATATTCCACCTCCCCACCCCAGCATACCCAAAGCAATTAACAACTTCATCACTGCACAAAACAATGCCATATGTTTATTTTGAAATGTAAACATTACCATACACAAAACAATTTATCATGAAACACCAGAAAACTGGTGTTTTGGTGGTTCCATTTTTTGCTGGCACTACAATAAGAAGAGATGAAGAATTGAATGCTTTCTCTGCACAGGTGTAATTTTTCTCTGAAAATATTAGTCTAAAGTGCTGGTGCACAATGCACTGTTGCCATTTTCTTACAGCTTGTGAAGCAGACCAAGGTTTTGCTTTGTTCTTCTAATTCTACTGAATAGACACAGTGAACATGTATGGGCACATATACGTATATCAGAGCCTGAAGGTAGCTTGCTATAAGTAATAGTGGTACATGAAAGATGTTACTTTTGGGGATAACTAGGGCATAACAGCTGGTGACAGCTTTGGTTTTTCAAGTAGTGAGTAACATTCATGCTCACTTTTCCCCATTGTTGCTTTGTGTGTTCCAAATGGATTCTTTTTTTTTCTTTTTTCTTTTTTTTCAGATCTTGAAATTTTCTTTAGGGATTGATTTTTTTTTTGGACAAGATAACTAAAAATAATTAGTAACACAAGGAAATGAGCCACATAATAATGGTACAGAGTCATTATTGGGGTTCCATAATGAGTTCAACAATGAATTACTTAATTTTTGAAGCTCTCGATCATACCACCAGACAGCCATGATGGTGGCTGTCAGCTCTCAACTTGTTCCCACTGTCTACAGATGCAGTCTGTGTGCTGGATAATAAGATGTGAGATATATCAGGATCAAGCCCTATTCAATTTCCATTACTTCAATTCACCCTCCAAATTGCAGATGTGTTCTAGGCTTTTAATTAATAATAACAATGTGCCATCAAGTCAATTATGGTGACTGATTTATGGTGACCCTTTTGCCTGGCTCCGATCCTTCTTGGAGGACAGTCCTCAGAGAGTACAGCTTGGGGAGAGGGTCTCGGCCCCGTGGAGCCTCAATTGTGGGGTGCCGCAGGGCTTGATTATCTCCCCAATGCTGTTTAATATCTATATGAGGCCGCTGGGTGGGGTTATCAGGGGGTGTGGAGCATTGTGCCATCAGTACGCTGATGACACCCAGCTCTACATCTCCTTTTCACCAACTGTAGAGGATGTCGTTCTGTCCTTTCAGCGCTGCTTGGAGGCTGTACTGCAATGGATGCAGGAAAATGGGCTGAGGTTGAACCTGGACAAGACGGAGGTCCTGAGGGTGGGTGGCCCCACCATCAGCGGTTTGGGAAACTCCCTCTCATTTGGGGGAGTGACTCTCACCGCGAAGCGTGAGGTTCGCAGCTTGGGGATCCATCTGGACCCGGCGCTCACCATGGAAACGCAGGTGGCGTCAGTGGTCCGTTCTGCCTATTTCCATCTTTGGCAGATTGCCCAGCTGCGTCCCTATCTTGATGTTGGGGCGCTCACCACTTTGGTACATGCACTTGTAATCTCAAGATTAGACCACTGTAATGCGCTCTACATGGGGCTACCTTTGAGGTTGATGCGGAAGCTCCAAATGGTGCAGAATGCGGCGGCTAGACTTCTTAGTGGGGTGAGAAAATACCATCATATCTCTCCCACTCTGGCCGCTCTGCATTGACTGCCCGTTCGGTTCCGCGTTGATTTCAAAGTTTTAATGCTTACGTACAAAGCCCTAAACGGTTTAGGGCTTCGATATTTGGCAAAACGCCTACTCCCACCAAAATCTACCCGTATCACTCGATCTAGCCAGGAGGTGAGGTTGAGGAGCCTAACGCCGAGGGAGGCCCGGAAGGAAAAAACAAGAAACCGGGCCTTCTCAGCAGTGGCTCCTCGCCTTTGGAATAAACTCCCCCCTGAGATCCATATGGCCCCTTCGCTGGGCATTTTCAAAAGCCAATTGAAAACTTGGCTGTTTAAGCAGGCCTTCCCTCCAGCCACTATTTGATTTTTTTTTCTTTCCATCTTGAACAATTGATTATTGATGTTGTATATTGTTGCTATATTTAAATTGTTTTATTTTTAAGTGTTGTTAGCCGCCCAGAGTGGTCAATTGACCAGATGGGCGGGATATAAATACAATAAATAAATAAATAAATAAATTCAGGGTTTTCCAGGTAGAGAATATTCAGAAGGAGTACTCCATTCGCCTCTTCTGAGGCCATAGTGGGACTGTGCAGCTTGCTCAAGACCACACAGACTGGCTCTACTCTTAGGAGGCATAATGAGGAATCACCCAACCTCTGGCTCCTCAGCCATATACTTAAACCATTGAGCTATCCATGCAGCTCAGGCTTTTAATTAGGCACCGGATATTGTTTAAAGGACAGTTAATTTCATTTCAGGCAACCTTACTGAGTCCGAGATCAAAACCAAGTTTGGTTGAATTACATGAATTGAATGCAATTACTTATTTAGTTTTTTTGTAGAATAACGGTCAGAGTCCTACTGAGTCCTGATTTAGTTCCCTTCCTGTCCATTTTAGATCTTCATTGAATATGTTGAGAATATCTTACTTATTTGCATGCATTGTTTTCATGGCCTGGGAGTCATAAGTGTGAAGCACTGGAACATGGGGCTGTGGATACAATCAGAGCTGCCTCCCTTCTGGGCTAGACCAACACTTTTTCCATCTGTTTATCAAACAAAGCTTCTGCCAGCCTGTCACTGCTCCCATACTACCATCAACCACTACATTTTTGCCAGCTCCACAGAGAAACTATGCAGCTTCATCAGACCTGTACTGATCACTCTTAAGACCTGGCAGCACCTTGGCCAGGTGGCACTTGCAGGAGGTCTGCACATAATGGTCTCATTCATGCAGCCTAATCACAAAAATTCTAGTGCAGAGGTCTGTTATATCCAGATGTTGGTGCCTGTAGCATGCCTGATTGGCAACTACAGTCCCTAATTTTCTGTTCTGTTTTGAGTGTGATGGCTTCTATATTGAAATCATAAGAGAAAATGATCCACCAAGTGGCATTCTACAGTCTGGCTGGCAGAGTGCACAGTCAGGTGAACAGCAGTCAGGAAGCCCAACAGCATGCTAGTCTGGCATGGAGTACACAGTCATGGAGTTGCTGCCAACACTGGGGTTTGAGTGTTAGTAGCTGGCAGGAAAGGCACTTGTTTCAGGCAGATTGTTGGATGCTCTTGTTCTGCCACCCTTCTCAGTCTGTTACCTGAGACAAGTCTCTCAGTTCCTTTTCCTTCCATGAATTCACGGAATGTCTGTAAGGATTTCCGTGTTTTACAAAATCTGTGAAGCACAAATATATCTTTAAGACCATCTAATCAAGTTAAAGTGGGTTAAATTAAAACATCCAAGCTAACTAGTTTATTAAGTGGTGAATGTTGGGATGGGGCAAAAGATAGGGATGACCCTGGAGCTGAGACAGAGGACTGGCAGCAATGAAGCCCAGCAAATTTTATTCTTCACAGCCTTTTGTTCACATTTTTATCTCTTCAGAAAGAATGGCCAGAAAGCCGGAATGTCTGAACAATATACGTTTAGGGACTCAAAAGTTCTCTGGAGGATTCCATCCACTATGCCTAGTGTATGAGCAAGTATAGGTCTATAAGCTTCAGTGATTATTTTTAAAGAGTTATTCTGTGGCACTCAGAACTTTCTGATGGCATTATTTTCCCTTGGGAACAAGGGGATAGAAAAAGTGTTCTTCCCTCTGAAAATGTTTTTTCTGCAGTAGAATTCAACCATTCAATTTCGATTAAGTTTTTTGTTTGTTTGTTTGCTAAGGTACAGAGAAGAATCAACTTGCATCCCTGATAACCTCTGGTTAACTTATGAATAGATTTCTTTGGTAAGATCACTGGGCAGATAAGTGTCTAACTGAGGAATTTAGAGTAACAAAATCTCTGAATTCTCAGGGAGAGCGCAGCAGTGAAAACGGAGAAAGGAGAGAAGAATATTTTGCTAAAACAGGATCATGTGTGCATTTGTACAGCTTTTGCCAGTGCTTAGGTGATGGCATCCTCTAGTCATTAGGCATCTCATTAAGGGTTTATTATCCACATTAATCACTGCCTTAAAGCCACCTGAACAATAGTTGATCAAAGTCGTGTGGCCACTGCTTAAAAGGGAGGCCATTCATTGCCATGATATGACTAGATCTAAAAGATTTTCACATACAAATGTGGAAGGTTATAAGAACATAAGAGGAGCTTACTGGCTTCCAAAGGTGGTCAGCAATACACTTTTGAAAAGCCTGAGATAACAGCAAAACTTTTCCCCATTTTTTAATTTGGTTGATCCCCAAGAGAAGCCATCAGACACGGTGCTGTCTCTGACCATGGAAACAAAGTTTGTAGAAGCTCCACCCCTACCCCCAAAAAGGTCAGCTCCCAGAAATCTCCAAACAGCATGGTCAGTGGCCCTGATGACTGAGGATTCTTGTGGTCTGTAGTCCAAAAGAATAGTATTTCCAAGCTCTGCATAAAAGTTCCACTTATCGATCATGACTGTTAGCTATGGGTAGCTATTGTGAAGCTGTTTAATTTTCTTTTGAAATCATCTAAGTCAGAGGTGAACTTCAGTCAGCGTTCATTGAGTTTCGTAACTGTATATGCCACACAAACACACAAACAAACACACACAGTTTTGTTAGAGAAGTGCCATCCATCATTTCCATTGAGTTTCTTCTGGTTTCAGTGGTATCAGAGAGGGAGTAATTTTCTCCCTTTCCATTTTCCCCACTCCATGCATCATATTATAAATCTCCTTTGTGTCTCCCCTAGTCATATTCTTCTTTCCCAAGTATGCTGTAGTCTTTCCTCATGGGAAAACCTTCTAGTCCCTTAGGAAATTGTTTTTGTTTTCTGCACAACCTTTTCCAGCTCTCTGATAGTCTGTCTGAGATGGGGCAGCCAAACTGAACACAGTAATCTTGATGTGACAACATACAGAGATTTAAACATGTGTGCTGCGTTACTCAACATTTCATTTTCTGTTCTTTTCATAATTATTCAACATGGAATTTGCCTTGTAAAAAAAAAACCGCTGGATACTGAGTTGCCATTTTCTGCCCACCATAATTCCAAGTTTTCCTTTGCAGAGAAGTGAGATCTTTGGCCCCAGCTTTTATAATTTACAGTTATGCTAAACTATTACCATTTTGGGACAATCACCCAAACAATGCACACTGTCTGATGCACTGGAACTTTGCACAGTCTCCTTGGACTTCCACTTCCAGGAAAACAAAGAAAAGCATAACAATGACCCATCTAATTTAAATATTTCACAATGCATCCTCAGCTCTAGAGCATGTCTGCATGTTTGGTATCATCAGTCCCAATATGAATTATGATAATAGATTCCCCTAAGGAAAGCCCTTTGAAAAACAAATTGCAAGAATTCAAAGAGGGAAGATGTAGTAATAACGAGAGATTTCAATTATCCTGATATCTGTTGGAAGGCAAATTATGTCAAATATGGCCCTTCCAAGAAATTCCTGACTTGTGTTGATGATAATTTTCTCCTACAAAAAGTGGAAGAATAAACTAAAGGATTAGAGCTGCTGGATAGCTCAGTGGTTTAGCTTGACTTGTTTCTAACCAATAGGGATGACTTGGTGGAAGAAGTGGCAGTAAGAGGAAGTCTGGGGAAAAGTGACCATGTTCTACTTGAGTTCTTGATTTCAAAGGAAAACTGAATGTAGCTGCATGTGCATGATGTATTTTAAGAAAGCAAAATTTAATCAATTCAAAACTATGATAAGTAAGGTCCCATGCCAGGTGATCCTGACAGGAAACGGATGGGTGGGGGTTTCTTAAAAAGGAAATTCTAAAGGCACAAGTACAAACAATTCCAACAAGAAAAAAAGGGTGGACAACAGCAGAAGAGACCAATGTGGCTTCAGAAAAAGCCCAGAAAAGACCTAAAAATAAAAAAGGACACATATAGGAAATGGAAAGAAGACCGGGTCATCAAAGGAAGCATACAGAGAAGAGCAAAGGATTGCAAGAATGACATTAGGAAGGCAAAAGCTGAGAATGAGCTGAGGTTAGGAAGAGATGCTTAAAAACAACAAAAAAGCATTCTTCCGGTATGTGTGTAGCAAAAGACAGAGAGAGAGAAAAAATTCAGGAGCAGATATAAAGTGGTCACTCTGCAGGCCCCTTGAAAACAATGCACTATTAGCCAGAAGCCAACACGGATTTGTCAAGAACAAATCCTGCCAGACTAATAATCTCTCATTTTTTTGATCTGGTAACCTCCCTGGTAGATGATGGGAATGCTGTGGATGTAATATATCTTGATTTAGCAAAGCTTTTGACTATGTTCCCCATGATATTCTGATTAGCAAGCTAACTAGGTGTAGGCTGCATAGAACTGTTGAGAATTTTGATTATAACGTGTATTCTCATAACATCAGCAGAGTAAGGAGATATTGGTTAGCAGAGATACTTACGACACTATGACACAGAGAGTAAAACCAACAACTTAGTCTATTTACATATATACATAGAGAATAGACATTCCTCTGGCAGCATAACATGACATGAAGCAACACACAGCATAGGAAAAAGTGATCTGACTTACAGCAGATAAAGACGTTCATTTTACACATGACTTATGTACAGTTTTGGGACCAATCAGAAAATACATTACTTCATTTTCTGTTACACAAAGTTTCATCATGTAACACAGCTGTACAACATTCAGTCTTAATCCTTGATACCCACACCTGAATACAATCAGTACAGTGACTCAGGTAAAATCAGCCATTTTACATTTAACTATACAACATTAATATTTAATACATTTTCATATCAAAATCTCAACAAGAACTATCAGGTAGATACACAGATGGTTACAAAATCATAGAGAGTGCTTATCACTGCCTCCTTCTCAAACTGGGAGAAAGTAACAAGTGAGATATTAAAAAGAAAATTAGATAACCATCTGTCAAATAATACTTTGATTTGGATTCCTGCCTTGAGGATGGGGTAGGACTTGGTGGCTTTATAGGCCTTCCAACTCTATTACTCTATTATTCATTCTAAGCAAGGATGGGTCACATATGTCCTCATCTGTTTGAGTGGCTCTCAGATGCCACCCCCAAGAGAAACATATTTTGCAATCAATCAATCAATCAATCTATACTCTGGTTTCTCTTCAGATCATATAAATCTTTCGCCTTAATCAATCAATCAATCAATCAAATCAAATAAAATAAAATTTCAAAAAAATGAATTGTTACCACTAGAAGTCTCCTGTAGTGGCAAAATTTCTTTACAGCAAGGTGCAGCCAGAACTGGACAGGGATTATGATGGTTTCTGGTTTGGGTGTGTGTGTGCACAGGGAATGTTTGGCAAAAATTGACTCCTGGCCTGATTTATTTATTTATTTATTTATTTATTTATTTATTTATTTCATTTATACCCCGCCTATCTGGTCAATTATGACCACTCTAGGCGGTGAGGGATGCTTATTATCCCAGCTTCCTCATCCTGCTGATGAAGTCTTTTGGATGCTTAGCTTGTCTTATTTCATCTCTTTATCTCAAATTTTCTTGCTTGAATTGTAATGCCTAATCATACAAACAACAACTTAGTATTTAACTTTGGCCAGCTCTCCTCTCTCATCAGTCTTTTTGCTTCAAGACAGGGATATATGGCCAGCTCCTCCACCATCAGAAGCTTGTTTGAGTTTAGCCAATTGACTCAAATGCTATGATCTGCACAAATCAATTATATTATCTTTGCTATGGCAATTTTAGAGCTACCAATTCTAAAGTGGAACAAAGATTGAAATGTCATTTCATCTCCTGAAATATTCAGATCCCTAGATAAGCTGAAAGTAGCAATTAACATGTAAAAACTTGACTAGAACAATTGTAATTATGTAGTCATTGTTCCTTCGAAATGAAAACTACACCTTTGTGAATGATGTTTTTAACATTCTTCAGAACATTTTGTGTTGGCTAGGGCTACACAAGTTACTCACAGAAATTGTGAAGTGAATAAACAAAAGACATTTCAGCCTCCTGAATGATTTCCACTAATTTCCAAATCATCTGATGTATATAGAATGCATTCAGGTAATCACAGGATGTCTCTAGTTCTGTTCAGATCTTCTAGCTCTTATGTGTTTATGGATAATGATGGATAATGGGAAAATACTCTCTGGTCCTGCCCCTTCCTACACATCTCTACTGCTTAGCCCTTCCACCTTCTACATGTTGGATATTGAAGATCTGTAGTATGGATTCTAGTTTGTCACTCCATTGTGCTGTAATTCCCTAAAGGCTAGAATGCTGTCTTCACACTTGACTCAGGCTTGACTTTTGCATGTATATCCATGTATTGATAATTCCAACTCTGAGTAGCAACCTCTGTGTGTGTGAGCTGGCTATGAATTCTATAACATCATGACTTTCAAAGAACCTCACATTACTTAAAGCAATACTTTTCTGCAGAATTCAGCAGGTGGAGTATTGTGATAATTATATATTAATAATTGTTATAATAATTTGCTCAGATTTCTATTATAACAAAGTGTGCTTTTCATATACTCCCCCACAGTACAAGGATAAATAACAACAACAAAACAACCCTAAAACAAAAAGATTAGGTTTTTGAAAGCCACATTATGTGGTACCAACCAGCAAAAACAATTCACACCGCTTCTGCTAGTCATCAAATGTACAGTTCAAAACTTAAAGCAATAGTTATTTGTTTATGTATTTATTTAAATGTATGAACCACGGTGTCTGTTTTACCAATCACACTAGGACAATAGGCTCAAAAATGTAAAACACTTAATAAAACCAAGAAAACACAAAAACAAAGAAGGAAAAGCATATGCTAGTTTGACACCTCAAGGTTCTGCCTGAGCTTCAATGTGGAAGCTGTGTACAGTTGTATGTAGTGGGTAGTAGGAACACCCTTTCAGCAGCCAGAAGACAAAAGATGGCCATTGTTTAGTCTTCCCAGATTTCCACATCAGAAAGGTTTGTCCAATGTAATGATAGGCAACAATTCATGACACATAATGATCACGGCACTACTTCTCATTCTAGACAATATCAGTTACCATATTTGGATGGAGTTTGACTCCGACAGTCTGCACCTGTTAGCTGGGACTGCGCTAAAATCCTCTTAGCCACTAACCTGCCCCAGTTTTACTTTCACGAACAAGTTTTGCCAAATTCAGAAAGGAAACAGATTGCTGCTTCTCTAAGTGAGAACAAACCACGACTGACTAACCCAGAAATTGAAATGATGGGATTAAATAGAATTGAAATTGTCTTGCTCACACTCATGGAACTGGATTGAATAACATGAAGCTACATCAGGTATAGTCGGGAAAGTTGTATTTTCCACCTCATCAGCTAGGAATGAATTACTATTTATTCTCGTTCTAAAATAGTTCTTTCATAACTCGGTGACATAGAAGCCTATGATCTGAGTTTCCTGTTTTTCCCCCTCTAAGCTGTGACTGGCCATTGTAAGGCTTTGATAACACCATTGAAAGGCCCTAGATCAACTACTACTCAGCCTGTGCTTGGCCTTGAGCATAACCTATCTCACAGGCTTGTAAAAGTATATCATATAGCAGGAATAGGAAATGTGTGGCCCTGAGAGGCTGTCAGACAGAATACAGTTCCTATCATCCCTCACCATTGGTTATGTTTACAAGAGCTGATGGGATTTGCAGTCCAATTATATCTATTGGGTCACATATTCCCCACCCGACTGAATGCTAAGAAGGGCTGCAGGAATGATGAACAAGTGCTCTTATTTTGCTACTGAAACCACGCGACTGCTCATTTTGTTATTCTCTTTTCTCTCCCTCAGGTGTGATAGCTGTTGTGATATTCATTCTGCTCTGCATCGCTGCCATCGCGGTACGGATTTATAAAAAGAAAAGTGTATATAAAAAAAAGGAGGTGAAAGGTTCAGAGAATGAGGATAGTGCTGAGACTGCCCTGAAAAGTGAGCTCAGCGTGCAAAACACAGTCAATGAAAACCAAAAGGAATACTTCTTCTGATTCACCTTTACAATTTTGAAATAATACAATTCAGAATAATAATGCGACCGTCTGACTTTTCGCTAAACTGGGGGATCTCAATGGACACGAGAAAAGGGAGGAAGGGGAAAAAAGAAAAGAAAATATGTTGCACTCAAAGAACACACAAAATGGATTTGAAGTCTATCAAACTGCATATGTTAAGTCTCATTGATTGCTGTGGGAGGCCTCTTTAAATGACATGCATTCCTTAGCTATTATAACGTAAATGCATTTTATGTAACAGTGAATTAGATATTGTAACCAGTTTCATTGTTGGTAGTTTTCAGCTGTTTTGCTGTGACTTTCTAAAATGGGAACTTCATGTGCATACTGAACACAGGTTTTGAATGGAAAAAAATCATAATGCACTCTCTCTTCCTCTTCCCATTTCCAACCCTTCTTTTTAGATATTTACTTTTCAGGAATGAACTGTAATATTTTGCCTTAAACACTTGGGCTGCAGTCCAAAGCAGAGTTAAGCATGCTCAGGTTAAGCATTCAATTAACAAGGTTAAGCATTCCTAACTCTGGATTGGATGCTATTCTTCAAATAATATTTTTTACTAGCCGTCTGTTCATTGAAACGGCAAATGTTGTAGCCATTTACTGTTGGCCAACTCCAGTGTCTGTCATTTCGAAACAAAAACAAAGCTCATGGACAGTTACCTTTGTGGGTTTTGCCCCATTAATGAATCAGTATCACTAGGGCAAAAGGAATTATGAATGGTAATATGCTGTAACTTGTACTGAGTGGTTCTTCTAAGTTTCAGTGTCCAAGGAAGTCACAGCATTAACTCCTGTGCAAAATATGCCCATGTATTGTTCCATCTCTGATCTACATCTACAGCAGCTTATAATGGTGGCCAGAGTTGGCAACCTTTTATGTATATTTCTATCTTAAAAATGTAACCACAAAAGGCAAACAAGGTTCTATCTGAATATTACACAGGAAAGATGTCAGATTCTTTGGTGATGGAGGCTCTAGATGCATATCCTTCTGATGGTGTTGGAACTGCTCCCTTATAGTAATAGTCCCAAATAGCTGAATATGTTCCTGGATAATTTAACCATATGAGAAGGACCAGTTTGCAGACATCTTTCTCACCATCATAGTCTTGCAGTCAAAACAAATGCCTTCAGGTCAAGTTCAAAAGGAGTCACATGACCTAACATGAGCTGATGGTCAAGTTGCAGAGCAGGCATAGCAAAGTAAAGCAAGGCAGGTTTGTGTCAAACTCAAGGAACAAGTTGCTCACACTTAAGAAAGAACATAAGAAGAGCCCTGCTGGATCAGGCCAGGGGCCCATCTAGTTCAGCTTCCTGTATCTTACAGTGGCCCCACCAGATGCCTCTGGGAGCACACGAGACAACTAGATACCAGTCTCCTGATGCCACTCCCCTGCATCTGGCATTTGGAGGTACCTTCCTTTTAAGCCTGGAGATTATACATCCCCATCATGGCTGCCTGGAACAGTAGTTACAGAATACTAGCTGGTTCTATATGTTAACTGGTCTGAAAATGAGAAGCATTGCCTTCTCAGACCATGATAAGGCTGGTAAAACTGATTCTTCCATTCTGACAATTTCCTCGGTAATGCAAAGACAGCTTGGGCCCTGCTGGTGGAGTTCTAGCTTGTGTACTTACAACCACATTGAAGTTGCCCTCATTCCCAGCTAAATAGTAAGAGCCATGCAACAGATCCCAGTTAACTGCTTTCAGTGTTTGGGTACACAGGCTAATTATTATGAGATCTTAGCTATGTTGGAATGTGTCCTATATAGATGTGAATGGTACTTTACAGTATGAAAGGTAAAGGGAAAGCATAACAGACAAGAGATTACTAAGCTATAATATACAATTGTTTCTCTGAGGGCCTTTTGTTTTTCAAGCCATCCACAGGCTAGCTTTCCCACCCCTCATATTGCCTTACCCCATGTCTGTGTGCTACCAGTTTTGGCTTTGAGATCTGGCCTTGCCCTTTTCTGCAGCTTTGCTGATGGAAGAAGAAAATCTCAACTCTAAAGTGGATCACTCCTAAGTTAACTAATGTATCATGAACAGCATTTTTAAAAAGGAAAGCATCAGTTTGGTTCTTTGATGCATAAATGTTGGGCGGAAATGATATTGCTTCAATGTAAATGTATAGATTTCCTTCAGAACTTTCTTGTCTGCTGTTTTTCAAACTCTGGAATGAATTTATATAAAATGTAGATACTTGCACCCAAAGATTTGTCCAATTAGTTGGAATGAATAAGTGAAATACAGGTCTTCTTCTCCACCTCCTTTGTACCTTTTGCTCCAGATTTGAAAGCTCTTTTTCCCTAGCAAGATCCAGTTTGAAGGATCTGTTTACCAGCTGTGTGCGAATTCTCCTCCTGGTCAGTGCTACTTATTCCTCTTCCTAAGCTCTATGCTTCCTCTGACCATTTCCTCCTGATTTGTGATTTCTACACAGCATTGACACAGCATTCCCTCCCTTGTGCCTGGTTCTTGTTTCTTAATCCACGGTGTCCTCTTTCTCCATCCTTCAGCCTCTTCTTTTTTGAGGTTCATATGCTAGACACTTTGATTGTTTAACTTCCAGATCTCTGGCTTCCTACCTGATTCTCTGCACTTTCTGGTACCAGCATACCATCTTGTGACCCAATACACTATGTAAGATTTTCTTTCTTTAGCTGACTTTTAATTTCCTTCCCAGATGCTGCTGTGATTGACATTTTAGCCTTACTGACAATATATTTATGAGATAATATCACAGCAGCTCAACCAGAGTGGGCGAAAAGAGAGCTCACAGCTAATGAGTAAATGACAACCAATTGTTATCAAACACACAATTTCCTTCATGATATTAACCATGTTTTATTAAGTGATATTTTGAGAACATGATTTTTCAATAAAGTATAGGGTTCTTCTTTTTGTTTAAGAGGACTTTAAACCATGGATTTTAAAAGTGATTTCTGAGCCAGTACCATATGTTTAAGAGTAGATATAGATATATAATGTAAAATAACTACCTTTCTTTCAGGCAGCTAATACCCACAACTGTTTTGGAAGCAAGAGCTCACATACACACATGTGTAGCTATGTATGCATAGGCCACAGCACAGTCCTAGAAGATGAACACATTTATATGGGCCCAAGTAAATCTAGAAGTGCCTATTTTGCTTGGGCATATGTTCGTGCAAAGATTGTAAATAATGTAATTCTAGAAGGATGCTTCTATAAATGTCTCATCAATTTCTCAAGCCTGTTACAATAGCCATTTTTCTTCTTCATTTGTGCCGGGTTTCAGTTGGTTGGTTTGGTCACTTTCACATATGCCCAGGTTTGTCACGGGGCTCAAGGTTCAAAAGTTGCCTCTAAGACACCTACAAATTCAGGAGCACGGAGGCAGCGTTAGCCACATTTTGCTGCATACTTTGTAGCAGGAGTGCGGAATCTGTGCCACTGTGGGTGTTGTTGGATTCCAGCCCCATCTTCCTTGAGCATAGACCACACTAGCTGGAGTTGAAATGGAGTCCAACAACATGTGCATGATCACAGCTTCTCCACACTTGCTCCTTGTTACTTAATACAGCCTAGTTCTCACTTAGGTGGTAAACTGATATCTGGGCTGCACCACTTTAAACTGCACTTGAGTCTAACTTGAGTGAAGTTACTAAACAAATACATCTGCATGGAGAGACCTGCCATGGAGAGAGTGGCCTAGTATAAGCACCTGTTATTATTAGGGTACTTGCTGTAGGTCCGGTCCTTGTAAGACACTATTTGCCATGTGAAGTTCCCAGGATGCTCTGGTGTTTCACTGCACTGGACACACCATGGGCCTGAGAGACATTAAATTGCCAGTTACCAATGACATTTGTCAGTGCTGCTCCCACTGAGCCTATCGAAAAGCACCAGAGGGCACTTTATATATGGCCTCCTCAAGCCTGGGACCTCTTCTGTCTTGAGTGTAACTAAATTTTCACACTCAGGCACTCATTTTCCAGGTTAAAGCATTTCCAAAAAAAAAAGGGAGGGGGAAGCTCAACATCTGAAGTGGTACAGCTCAAAAGCTGCAGTGAGAATAAGGTGCATGAAATAGTGGCATTATATTGCACTGACCCATTATAAACATTGCTGTCTTTCTCCAGATACTTTTGCTCCAGTTTGTAAGTTACCACCTCTCTGTTAATAAACAATCTGTTTTTAAAATAAAGTGAGGAGAATTTTTTTTGCCCAAGAATGTGCATAAAAGCTTTGAAGAAAAGAGGTTTCCCTTCCCTCCCCAACAGTAAAAAAAAAAAAAAAGGGTAGACCAGCACATGACATACCAGTGAGTATAATTCTTTATACACTTGATTTGAACTAAATTAGCATTCTGTGTCTTCGAGGATTCCCCCCCCCCCCCTTAGATAGCTATTTAATCATGGCAATAAGACAACTGCAATACAGTTCTCTTGATAGGCCAAACATAACGAAGTATATGCAGGAAATGTATGTGATGTCTGTGAGATGGGCTAATTTTAACATTACCACTGAAGTTGCTCCTTTCTAGACAGCAATACTGATGCAATACTGATGTGAACATTCTGACGTACCATGCTGTAACATTTCACACCACCACACAGTTCGAAAACCATGTGAGTCAGTTTTTGTCACAGTATTTCTCACAGATTTCTTGGCAAGCAATCCATGGCAAGTACAGTGGTGCCTCGCTAGACGATTGCCTCGCAGGACGAGGAAATCGCTAGACGATGCCTTTTTGCGATCGCTACTGCGCTTCGCAAAACGATGTCTCTCTATGGGGAATTTTCGCTAGACGATGAGGTTTCCCCATAGGAATGCGCCGACTAGTGGTGAAAAGCTGTCAGTGCAGCTGTCAGTGCATTCCGACGGGGACCCTCACTCGCTGGACGATGTTTCCCTATGGGAGATTTCGCAAGACGACGAGTTTTCCCTTTGGAACGCATTGAAGAGATTTCAATGCATTCCAATGGGAAAACGTGCTTCGCTAGACGATGTTTTCGCTAGACAGCGATCTTTGTGGAACGGATTAACATCGTCTAGCGAGGCACCACTGTAAGTGAGCCTATAAGGTAGTACAAGCTGCCAGGCTTCCTTTATTTATTTATTTTTCCTCAGACGTTGCATTACCAACACTCTTGGTTTTAGTAATTCCTACATCCTGGATATACTAGAATGCAGATTTATACACTAATAATGAAGGATGGACTTCTTTTTTAGAGCTTTTTAAAAATCTCACCAATCAAGTTGCCATGGCCAGCGTATTGGTGGAGCTTGAATTAGGCAAAAGAGTCCAATCAACAACAGGATTTTGACAAAGAACCCAATTAAGAGACATTCAGAAATATTCAGTTACTGACTGATTATAAAACCCAAGTTGTTTTTCAATCAGACTAAACTTAGCAACAAATTAACCAACTTAAATGCTCAGATTCCTGAACTAACTCACCAAAGCAGCTCTTAGAGGATGGAGACCTTTGACTCCTTCCTAGAATAGATTTTAGCCTGATCTTGACTCTTTGATTTTTGGCTGTGTAAGACAACAATCTATCTGCAGCTGAAGATATGGAGTGGGAGAGAGATTGGGCTTCTCCAAAGAGCAGGACATTCAAATTGACTAATTAGTAGTCAGAAGCGATGAGGCTACAGCCCCCACAGGTATCTTCTGTGATATTGTGTCATGCTAGAAAGTTGTATAAAATGTAGATTTTTGTCTGGTATTTTTGGGCAATGTTCTTTGCTGACATCCTTGAAACAGAGGAAGCAGTGTGTGTGTGGGGGGGGGGGGTTGTTATACAAGGGACTCCCAACTTATGATAGCTTGCTTTGTGACCCCACACTTTTGCAATCATTCTAAAAGTAGCCTATGACCACCTCTCTCACACACACATACACTAGCATCCAAAACTCATTTTACATCCACTGTGACAGGACAGCCCCACATTTACAATGGCAAGGGAGAAATGGAGATCAGAGAGGAGAGGTCTAATTGGAAGGAAGACAGGAGATTGGAAGTGGGGGAAGAGAGTGGTGGTCAAAGGAGGGAACAGGCATTGGAGGGAAGGAAAATACTTTCTCATTTTAAGCCATGTTTTTTCCCCAGGAAAGAAATCTTTTACAAGAAGTCATATCTTATATGGAAGAGTGCTATGGAAACCCTATTCAATAATTCCCTAAGCATGTTCAGTAGAAAGGTGAGGAGGATTCTACACCCACAAAGACAGTTTTAGACAATTCCCAAACTGTCCTCTTCATATGCAGTTTTGTTGTCTGCCTACACATGGAGAAGGATGCTCTGAAGCTGACAGCCTCTGCAATTTCAGTTGGCTCTCCAACTGAATTTTGGAAACCAGTTTCAGAATCCCAAAGAATGAGGGTTCCAATATGTGCGGAAAGTCTCCATGGAAGCTTCGTATAGTTTGGGATTTATGATTCAAAGGAAGGATATTTTCTAATCTCTGGTAATCATAAGAACAAGAAAAGAAATAACTGGTCTTTCCAAGTTCTTAACAGTTCATGAAAATAAGCATGAGGATCTGGTGCTTTTTTTCCTTAGCTAAACAAAAACAAAACACACACACAATACTTCCCATGCTAAAACCCAAAGGTTGACTCAAGAGATGTTGATGTCATGTATAGCAAAGCACAAGATGATGTCTTTCCATTCCATTTACAAAAGATGATTGGACTGGCACTTGAAGCTACCACACCTGAAGAGAGTAGGAAAGACCATAAGGTACAGCCCTCTCTCACACCTTGCTGCCACCTCTCTTTTGGGGCTTCCTGGGAAACCATTTTATTTTTCAACTGATAGTCAACCGTGGTACTTCTCTCTCTCTCTCTCTCTCTGTGTGTGTGTGTGTTATGCACATGCACAAAATAATCTACAGCAAAGGTAATTATTGAGGATTAGCTGCAAACAGGCATAAAACCTCTTGCAACACATGTCCTGTTGTAATGTGATTTCTTAAGTTAAAGTAGGATGTCACCAGGCAGCCAGTGCTGGGAGGCTTCCTGGGTACTGGCAGCACTAGGGTCAGAGTAGCAACTGAGAGTCCATGCCCACCCAGCATGCTGTGAAAATGGAGCCACTGGAGCCACCCTTCTCCCATGTGAGAAGAACATCACTAGCTTCCCAGCAATCCCTCCTCAAGCCAGGAAGCTACAGAATTTCTTCTGCAGTTTTTAAAAGTGAGGATTGGACACTATTTTTAACCTGCAGTAGGGCTTGAGTTTTGTTTAGTGAAGGAGTCATTGCAAATTCTACCTGCTTTTCACCAGAATGTGCCATTTCAGCCACTCCCCCCCCCCCCTCACACACACACAGAGAAAGAGAGAGCAATTTCCAAAACAGAAACACCATCTTGGGAGGATTTACTTAGAAGACATGCTATTCACATTGCAAATAAATAAGAATAGAGTGATCAGCTGTGCAGGTGGCAACATTTGTGAATGCTTTAGCATTTTATAGCATAGGGGGAAGGAGTTTATGCAAGACACTTCACTTAAAGAAATATGTTTTCTGTAACATCATCCCCTCCCCTAACAAAACATTAAGCTATAAATCCAGGCTGTCTGGATCTGTGAAGTACTCATTTTAGGGTCTGGCAATAGAGTATAACATTTGGTTCTAGCAATGCACTTCTGTGTGTACTCTGTTCAGTCTCTCTAGCAATTTAAAACAGAACTGCTGCTGTGCTTTAGTGTTAAAGATGGAGGAAAATCCTTGTTCTTCAAAAGCGCATGTCATCCTCTCTAGAGTGCCATCCCAGATGATGTAAACTCCAATTTAATTGAACTGTTCATTATTTTATTAAAATAAAATATCTTAATTTTGCAGTAGAAAGCACAAATTAATCCCTGATGTTTCTGATCATTTAATGAGATTGAGCATGATCAAGCACAAAATTTTAAAAAATTAAAAAGAAATTGAAGATGGCAGAAATTAGTATTAAACAAAAAGATAAATGGCATGATGACTCTCTAGACCTCTCTGAGTTTTCTTTTTCATTTCCTTTGGCATTTTAGATATATGGTTTAATGAAACCAATAAGAAGGAAGAGAGAAAATAGCAGAAATAAGTCAATTAAGTTTCCTTTAACTATCCCTATGAAGTTCATTACATAGCACTGGACTTCATTTTCCTAAATAGTTTAGTGACCTATGCAGTACAGCATGGAATATCACTGTTCTAGAGGTCAATGAGAATGTTAATGAAACTAACATTATTCACCTAATAGGAAGGGGTAGCATATCAGATTAGAGGATAGGTTTTTAAGAATAACTGTCCTTCTTAAGGCCAGTGAAGATTTTGGCCTAAATCCAATAGATATTCTCAGCAAAAGTAAACCCACTACCTGCTTGAATACTAAGCCAATATTTATGCAAATCCAGTTGATCCAATATAGGCTTTTCTATTATGTACCAAATATTTATAGTTAAGTAGACAGTACACATGTAGGCAAATTAATGGTGAGTGTACGTATGTGGCTGGGATTCACTCCAACATATACAGAAGGGAGCCTTTTTTTTTCCTCTACTGATCCCATTATGGAAAATGTTTCTACCTTAGTCGCAGAGAGGCTTTAACCTGATCTGCATGGGCAACAGAAAATAGTAACCATAAAATGACACAACTTTTCAAATATAAGAAATCACCTTTTTAATGTTGTTTTGCATGCAACCCCATCTAACGCAAGTGGAAATTATGCATAGCCAGGTATAAAAGCAGCAAGGAACATTAGAAAATGACATTTGCCACCAGAAGCTTGATAGCTCAGTGGTTTAGGTATCTGGCTGTGGAGCCAGAGGTTGAGACTTCAATTCCCCACGGTGCCTCCTAACAAACAGGGGTTGGATTCAATGATCCATGGGGTCCCTTCCAGCCATGCAGTGGTACAATTGACTCTACCACTCTACCACCTCACTCTCATTCACATGTCAAACAGCTATTAGTCCTCAAAAGCTCAAATAAAATGTTTTTATTGCGTGACGGACAGTGCATGGACAATAGCTAGGGATCTGACTGAACAGTACACCTCCAATGTATGTATGATTGAACAGTATATCTCCAGACTACAAAAGGGGGCCTACATGTTTTGATGCTCTTTAATACCCACAGATGCAGGGAGGGAGGGAGAGCCTAGAAATCTCTCGCTTGGCACCTCCTATTCAGACATTATTCATCCTTCTTTGTCCAACATGGGAGCAAGAGAACTAGCTCTGTCCTTGTTCCTTTCTTCGTATGAAAAGTTTTAAGTATCTACAGAAGCAAATATTCCAGTTTTCCAAAGTTCTCACTCATGTGGAAAGTCTTCATGCAAACAGGAACCTCTCTTCTGCAGACTTCGCACTTTGACTTGAAGAAAGCATCTTCAACAGCCCTGCTCCCCTGCTGGATAAGACAGGGGATTAATGCTTGACTAGGACTCTAGACATAGATATGAAGATGATCTTTCTTTCTTTCCAAGCTGCAAAACACCCTTTGACATGAATCCTTTGAGCACATGAGCAGTTGCATTAAGTGTTCTTCTACACAGGTTCTCATTCAGATGCCTAGTCTGGCACTAGTTACATGCTCGGTCATATGACGGGCCTGCCAAAGGGGAAAAACAACCACGTAATTGCCCTCATGTGCATATTTTTTCTCATTGGGATTTTGGCCTTTATCAATATTCCTAAGCAGTGCCACCAGATATATACAAGTATCTCTTAAATGGAAGAATACCATTATGTATCTAGAAAGATGTGGAAGTTGAGGGCCCCCTTCAGAGTTTCTTTTAACTTCTTTAAAATTAGGTTACTGCAGTGCAACACACAAAAGAACTAAATCACCTACAGTTTCCAATTCAACACATTTCTTCAAGAGTCAAGCAGAGGAAGTTCAAAAATAGTCATTTCCTTCTTAAATCAAATGAATTTTACCTAACTGGAACTTAACATGATCCAAAGAATAACTCACAAAAGCAGCTTACAGAGGGAGGCTAGGCATGAGCCCACATAGATTCTGAGCTCAGCTTAGTCTTGTCTTAGCCTTCTGTCAGCTGGTCAGATAACAAAGGACATTCTCAAAATCCAAATGCTTTTCTACGGGGCTCTGCAACTCCAAAAAAGTTGTCTTAAAAATGACCAGTTTGTATCATGGGAGGATTTAAACATGAACCCTTGAGAGCTTTTACAGGCATCTGTTTAACATAAGGAAAAGTCACAGAGGGATTTTTAGTTTATTAAATGGGTGTCTCCTAAAATCTTTTTTTATTTATTTATTTTTTACAGTTTTTGCCACAGTCATTGCAAATACCAACCACTGCCTGCTTCTCTTAGTATCATAGGGCATCTGGACCCTACACCTGAGAAAGTGAATGTCATGTGATCAGCAATTCATTCACTACTGCAAATTATATGATTTCACTTATGTCTGCACAGATTCTTAATAGGATTTTGCCCTCTAGATTTAATGCCTGGCACCATGCCCCCAAAATCCAGTGCTTTCCCCTCTTGATCATAGCCATTTACATTCCCCCTCCCCCCATTGGCATTTTTTAAAACATAGATCCAGAAATGCCCATGTCATGGAACTGGGATCAGGTTACATTAGAGAATCTCCTAAAGTGTACAGAGGTGTTCAGCCCCGATCTACAGTGGTACCTCGACTTGAGAATGTCCCTACATAAGAACGATTCGAGTTAAGAACGGCTCCGTTCGCAAAAAGTTGCTTCGACTTGAGAACGGAGCCTCGACTTAAGAACCAAAAAAGAAGGGGAAAAAAACCTTTCCTGCCCTTTTTTTGACCTAAGTTCACCTTAGGTCAAAAGAAGAAAAAATTAAAAAAAAATCCACCCCCTAGTGGTAGATACGGATTAACCGGCTTTGCATTAGTTCCTATGGGAACTAATGCTTCAACTTAAGAACAGCGCCTCGACTTAAGAACGAAAAACAGCAGATACGGATTAAATGGTTTTCAATGCATTCCTATGGGAAATGGTGCTTCGACTTAAGAACGTTTCGACTTAAGAACGCAGTCCCAATACGGATTAAGTTCTTAAATCGAGGTACCACTGTATATGCCTTTTATCTGAGCCAAGAGCAGATGGAGTGGCTTCCTCACATGCTGCTTTATGGATACAATGTACCACCAGAAAAAGCAAATAAGTGAGTTTAAATCAAATCATGCTTGAACTCTCAATAGCTGCTAAAATGACTAAATGAGGATTATCATTTCCTGGTCATGTCGTAAGAAGACAAAGCTCACTAGAAAAGACTATGAAGAGTAGAAAGCAGTACAAAGAGAGGAAAATCTAATACAAGATGGATTGACTCAGTAAAGAAACTGTTTGGAGGTTATTAATTCATACAGTTGCCATTAGTTGGAACTGACTTGACAGCACATTTAAAAAACAACAGCAACAAAGTGTGGTGGGATCTAGTGAAATTCTCATCACAGAAGTGTCACAACTTGTTCTTTTAGAGGGAGTGGAATGCAAGTCTCTTTCTGAGAAGTATCCACAACTTCTATCACCCAGTTGGCCACTGGCAGAACTAAAGTCAGGATGGGCAGAAGGTTAATAAACAAGTGGCTGTCAGCACTTTGATTCAAGCAGGTCTCCAGAGCTGGCTGTTTTCTGCAATGCCTCTCTCCAAGGAAACCTTGGGATGAAGGCACTACAGGAGGAGTCACCTATAAGGCAGAGCCAGTCATTGACTGAATCCATTAGAGCCAACCATTGATTTAAGAAAGAACCAGCTATACCATTGCCCATTAGTAGTAAGTACCTCTATTTTCCTTCTCACAGTGGTTGGGCAAAGGCCATCTTTATCAATAATGAATGAATGAATAAGTACATAAATAAACATTTTCATTTTCATCTACACACCGTAGTCATCACCCCCATCTTTTCCTCCTCCTCTCCCCAATTTCTCTTGGAATGTGAAGAGCTATGCTTGTGGCTGTGGTCTTTTCATCCTGTTTATGGAGGGTGGTCTACCAATACCACCATCATTGCCATTTCCTTCCTTTCCTGAAGAAGGGGAGGGTATCACTGCCTCTCTGATGAGTGGATGGTAGCCATGATGAGGCAGGAACATGATGGGGCTGGCCCTTACCTCATGCTCAGGCAGCATGGCAGGAGAGATTTAACCATTCCCAGGCAGGGGGAAGTGTGCCATGGGCACTGTTTATACAAAGATCCATTTCAAAAAAAGAGGACCTTCTGTTGAAAAGATTGAAACGGTCCCCACACGTTCTTTTTCCAGAAATAGGGCAGATAGTTTTAAAAACCCATTTGCACACAATTCTTTCACCTAGTACTAACAGAATCATTGTTACAGTGGGTTGGAGTGGCACCAGTAGAGGATCATGTGTTGAACTGTTTCTCCTTAAATTTTATTTATTATTTACTTATTTGAAGTATTTTTACCACACTTCTTTGAGAAGGAGGAGGTATCACAAAAACTACATTGCTATACAGTACAAATTAAATAATGGCCAGAATCCTATTGGCAATCACAGAACGTAACAACTCCAAGAGCAGAATGTTCTGTGATTGCGCCAGCTATCTCCACATTCCAGTTATGCAAGCCAAATACTTATCCTGTAAAAAATGACAGGGCTTGCACATGCTCAAAGGGACAATAAATACTCTCTTGCACAACTTTCATAAAGAAAAACCAGGCATGGGACTTTTGGATTTCATGAATGACAAATCCCATAATTCTCTGTTTTGGAAGTTCTACCTAACTGACACACACCTTACAGATGCCTAATAGTGACTCACCTGGGAAAAAAGGCCTGAACTGGAAGGCTTTAAGGCTTAGCAGGGCCTACCTCCACTCAGGTTTCGTGTTCCTGCCCTGGTGATAGCTGGAAACTTTCTTTCTCAACAGGAAGCTTGGCCTCATTTTCTTTCTCTGCTTCTTGCAGTGTTTCTGGTGAAAGAAACCAAGTGGAGCAGTCATAGCACTTTAAATTCTACCACAGAATAATCTCAAGAGCTTCCTTTCTTAAGGCAGCAACCACCTGTAAAATGCTGTAATTTTCTTCTTCTTTGTAAAATACTACAAGGTTAGGTTAATGGTAGGAACTGAAAGCAAAAGTGTTAGCTCCTTATGTCCCCAGCCCTACAGCACCCATATTAGGATTGACAGTAATTGAAGTAGAAAGCATCCAGCATATTGTGTGTTGAACCACGAAGAACAAGGTAAGAATATGAACCTCACTCTGACAAAATCTGCTTTCTAAGTGCTTAAAGTAATTACTGTGCGTTTTGCAGTTTTTGAAGTGCACCTTGTACTTCATAATTTTTATGTGGTTGGTGCTGTTATCTAGTGCAGCCTTGATAAAACCATTAACCTTTCCACGCTATCCTTTCTGATTGATTAGAATGATACGAATAATAATATTCGTGATTTATGAAGCTTAATGAATGATTGTTTGTAGAATATTTTGAAGCTGAAAGCCTACATGTCAATGCTAAGAAGTGTTAAAAGTTGCACAAAATGTCAGCCTCCAGATTTCAAAGTCCATATCTATGAGTGTGTATATTCTGACAGAATGAATTTCCAACAGAAGACAGATCTTCTGCACACAGCAAAGCAATTAAAGTATATGCAGACTTTTCAAGTGATCATTACATGTATTTATTCCAGGATGTGCGTCCCAATGTGTTTTTGGGTTACTGAATAATTTCCTTCCACCTCAGTAAGTGCCTAGACCATCTTGTTGACAATGTTTTACAGAAGTTAACAGACACATTGACCCAAATGCTGCAGAAATTTTTTTTTAAATTAAAACAGTTTAAAAGGACATGCACAATGACAGCAGTTCGAAAGAGCTGTGATAAGACCTTTCACACATGCAGCAACACAATATTGTTTTGAAAAGATCCTCAACAAAAGAAGCAGAAGCCTCTGGCAGAGCCAGAAATGATCCGCAGTTAGCATGCTTGCTGGGTAAATGATTCGCTAATGACTATGTGTCATGTGACCGCAAATTCATGATACAAGCTCAATGGGGAATAGGAAGGCAACATTTGGCTTATGTGACCATGGCCTTACTTTAGCACAGTAAGTTACAGTTAGAGTAGGCCCACAGAAATTGATGTCATTTACAGAGGGGTTGATTCATAAAATGCCCATTGGTTCATTGGGCCTACTCTACTCTGATTTATTTTGTTAAGCAACAGGGCTTTGGTCACAAAATCATTCAGTTTTCTACAAAGAAATTCCTTTCAAAAAGAAGTTTATAGCTGGAGACATTCTAGATAAATGTGGATGGTGAGCCTCAGGATTCTTATGCTTCCCTTACAGGTGTTTGTGTATAACATGTTTAGGGATGTGCATGGTGAAAACATTTGTATTTCTTTCGTTTGGGTACTTTTGGGAGGTGCCCCTTTCATTTTCACATTTTTCATGTACTGAATCTTTTGTTTTAGATGAAAAGGAAAATAATTTTTCTCAATGTCTGTTTTCTGGCACTCTAAAGGCCCTAAAGAATGTTTTTAAAACTCCTCCAAAAAGCCAAGGCAAGACTTCAGGGAATTCCCCAGGCAGGCGATGGCATGTGAGAAAGAAAAATCACCAACCAACCTTTGCAGGCATTAGTTTATATCATTGCATTCAAAACAGCAGTGTATGTTCACTGCCATCCACCTTTTTCCTCTATTCTGCTTGGGCAGCACAAGAGGGAAAAAAAAGACAGGAAGCAGCCAGCCAGGCACTAGCTGCCTGGCACAGAGACACCCACTCACCCAAACAACCAACAGCAACACAAAATCAAGAACAGCAATAGAGAAGTGCCCCAGGCTGTGCCCAACTGACCACCACCCACACACTGGCTCACTCTCACTGACAAAGTCATAGACCCCACACCCAGGCTCACACCCACACACAGAAAAGCAAACAAAACACACACACACCCAATATACAACTTCAATAGACTAAATGCAGGGGAAATATTTTTTTTTAAAAAAAGAAATCAATCAAACAGGGATCCACATGCTCACACGCAGGCAAAATGAAAACAAAAACAAGAAAGAAAAGATGAAGGAAGGAAAATAAAACAGACACATCTCCTAAAAACCAAGAAAAATTAGCAAGACAGCCCTCATGATACTGTTGGATGAAATATTTCTCAAGTGGTTTGACCAACAAAGGATGAGCACTAAATTGGTACACTAAAGAGGGAACATAAAATAAACACAAAACTTTCATGTGTCGGTCTTTAAACGGAAATCATTTGTGTTTAAGAGGCTCTTTTTGGCAATTCCTAAAGAATATGAATTGCACGAGAGAGTGCTGCTTTCGTATTTTGGGTCATTTACTGAAACATGAAAGCCCATCCCGAATCTTGTCTTTCATTGTACAATCTTCTCTGTGACAGCTGGCTACCCTCACCCTACTCCAGGTTCCCACACTTCACTTGAAGCCAAGGGACAGGTCTCACAACGGAAAAAATGAATACTTCTTTCATTGAGAAATAAAACTTTGGGGGAAAACTGAGTGGTAAATTATCCCAAAGAGCTTTTTCTGGGAGTTGGTACATTTAGAGGCATGACTCACAAGAAGTTCACCCATGATTTCATACTGATTTTCTTCTCCTTCTATGCAACTGTTATATCCTCATTCTTCAGATGCTGTGCAAGTGTAACATAGTAGTGAGTGTACGGGTGCAGACAGCACAAGGCAAAGGTTCCCTTAGTCCATTGACCTTTGCATATAAACAACTGAGATAATTTCCCTTTAAATTATGAATTCTAAATATCTCCTGTTACTTTAGCATAGCCCTTTCACCATTAATTAGAATGTAGTCACACTAACTTTAGAAAACGGTTTTTATTGAGCAGTCCACACTGGCTAAAATGTTCCATTTTAAACAAGAAAGAATAACACACATAATGGGAACAAAGATGGAATATTGGCCCTGTGGGGAATCCATTTTTGTAACTTGGCATTTCTGCTGATTAAAATTCTACTCTTAGCGATTCTATATTGTATTGTGTATTTAATATTCCTTTATACATTCTGAGTGCACTGAAAATGAAACAAGATTACAAGATTAGAATGTTGGACAGGGAATTTTTCATGCTAGTTGGTCTGTATGAAGTAACTCACCTATATTTAGCCCTCATAGACTACAGTGGGGTATTTTAGACCCCCAAATGTACTTTTGTCTTGCAGAGTGGACACTGAAGTACATCTACAAAGTAGGATATTATATAAGGCTGTCATCTACACAACAGAAGATAATGCTCACAAATTCCTGCCACTTAAAAGGCACCACATTTCCCTCTAAACGAGCAAATAAACATACTCCCAACAAACCTCTTGATGTGTGCAACTCTCTTGTATTGGGATATGCTATGATGCAACAATGCAGAACTGACGTGGTTTTCTTATCTTGAGCAGCCTCATGGGGGAAGACACTGGAATATCATTCATTGGGAGGGGCACTGGAATTATTTGGGGTCAGATATACCCCCAAATACAATAAGGGTACTTATTGTTTTATTTAGAGTCATGGCCAAAAATATTGGCACCCTTGCAATTCTGTCAGAAAACGCAACCCTTCTCTCAGAAAATTGTTGCAGTTGCAAATGTTTTGATACTCACATGTTCATTTCTTTGGTTTGCGTTGGAACAACACAAAAAAAACAGAGAAGAAAAGTCAAATCTGATACAATCCTACACAGAAACCCAAAAATGTACTGGCCAAAATTATTGGCACCCTTAACTTAATATTTGATTGCACCCCCTTTGGAAAAAATAACTGAAATTAATCGCTTCCTGTAACCATGAATGAGTTTCTTACACCTCTCTACTGGAATTTTGGACCACTCTTCTTTTGCAAACTGCTCCAGGGCCTTCAGATTTGAAGGATGCCTTCTCTCAACTGCTGTTTTGAGATCTCTCCACAGGTGTTCTATGGGATTCAGATCTGGACTCATTGCTGGCCATTTCAGAACTCTCCAGCACTTTGTAACCATTTCTTAGTGCTTTTTGAAGTGTGTTTCGGGTCATTGTCCTGCTGGAAGACCCATGACCTCTGGTGGAGATGCAGCTTTCTGACACTGGCCACTATGTTGCACCCCAAAATTCTTTGGTAATCATCAGATTTCATGATACCGTTCACACAGTCAAGGCATCCAGTGCCAGATGCAGTAAAGCAACCTCAAAACATATTTGAACCTCCACCGTGTTTGACTGTAGGGACTGTGTTTTTTTCTTTGAATGCCTCATTTCTTTTTCTGTAAACAGTGCCATGATGTCCTTGACCAAAAAGCTCTACTTTTGTCTCATCTGTCCACAGTACGTTCTCCCAGAAGGATTGTGGTTTTGTCACATAAGTTTTGGCATACTCCAGTCTTGCTTTTTTATGCCTTTGTGTCAGCAGTGGTGTCCTCCTGGGTCTCCTACCATAGCGTCCCTTTTCATTCAGATGGCGACGGATAGTTCGAGCTGACACTGTTGTACCCTGTGTCTGCAGATCAGCTTGAATTTGTTTGGAAGTTAATCTGGGCTCTGTATCCACCATTTGAACAACCCTTCGTTGTAATTTTTCAGTACTTTTGCTCTTCCGTCCCCGTCCAGGGAGGTTAGCTACAGTGCCATGGGCTGTAAACCTCTTGATGATATTGTGCACAGTGGACACAGGAACATTAAGATCTCTGGAGATGGACTTGTAGCCTTGAGATTGTCAATGTTTTTCCACAATTTTTTCTCCCAAATCCATAGACAATTCTTTGGGCAGAGGAGCAATTTTATACCCCACTATATATTGGAAATCTCACTGAGATCAGAACACATCATATCTTTTGCACAATGTAAGTTTATCCATGCTGATACATAAGGCTTAAAAGGTATTTATAATTCTTAGTATAAACACACACATCTTTGTTATCATTTAAGTGCCAGAGAACACACGTATTTGTGCAAGCCTCAAAGGGGGCAGGTAAGTGCTAAATTGGTGCCTCTGTATCTTATTCTTTATCTCTGTTTTTGTTACTATTTACCTTTACCTTAGAATTATGATTTCAGTACTGTTCATAATTTGAGTCACGTTTTTGTGGAAGTTGCTTGGCATCCCGAACTCTCTGTGGAGAAAGGCAGAATGTAAATGGCATAAATAAATAACTATTACCATGGGCTCCCGTCTATGAAACATTTGACATTGATTGGCTGATTTAGTCCATCGACGTGGAATTTTACTGAAGGACAAAGCAGTTTACAACTATGTTTCCATGAGGGCTGGGAAAGCTGTCAGTTTAGCTTGGATGAAAACCTCACACAGTTGCAGGCTATAGACAGGGAAGAAGTCAGGGTATAAAGAGAGGCTAACTGATACAGACAGTAACCCACGGGGAAGAGAGTGTGGGGAAACAGTGGCAGTGGTTTTCAGTAACAGATCGAAAAAGAAAGGTTGAGGGGAATATTTGGCTTGAGTGAAAGAGAGAGGACTAATCGATGTTCTGAAGAAATCTCAGGCCTTTTCATATCAAAAGAGATCACGCATCATGGGCAAAAGGTGGGAAGAATGAGAGGCTAGTAAAAAGATGGTGGACTGAAGGAAGTAGAACAAAGTACGATGTGATCTGGAAAGCAGGAATCTAAGGATAGAGCAGTCTTCTTCATTGTCATACATACAAAGCATGCATACAAAAGAACCTAAAGGACTATAAAGGGGCAATAAATGTCTACAGCTGTACCACATAGGTGCAACCTTGTTACTAGGACTCCTCTGTGACTGGGGTTCCTTAGCACATGGAACAACGATGCACATGCAGTTCAGTATACCTCAAATAGATGCAATGTGTTCCTCAGTGGGGATTTGACATTATGTGACAAGATGTGAAAAATCTATCAGTCTTGATTTTGCTAACATCTATGAATTAATTCCACTGTGATCTTCTTCCCATTCTATTTTTGAATTGGGCATTTCTTCCTTCCTGCATGGAAATGTGCTCATCATAGTTTTGTGCATACTTTTCATAAGATATGCTTTTTCTGTGCATCGATTCAACTGTCTTTGAAGACGTTTTCAAAGGTGTGCTATCTCAAGGACCACATCTCCCTTTATGAGCCTGCTTGAGTGTTAAGATCACTTTCACAGGTGTGCTTGGTGAGTACACAGGAGAGGGCCTCTTTTGTTGCTGCTCCCAGACTTTGGAACGCCCTCCCACAGGAGGCCAGGCTGGCCCCATCTTTGTTGTCCTTCCGCAAGCAGGAGAAAGCTTTTCTCTTCGGGCAAGCTTTCCCTGAGTGATTGGCTGCCTGAACGGGGCTTTAATGGATTGTTGTACCTTGCTGCTTTGAATGTGTTTTGGTCTTGCTTATGTTTTTTAGTATGGTATTCATTTGATTCTTTTTGTATTTGTATATTCATTGTTCTTAGCTTTAAACACTGACTTTAAATGATGTAAGCCGCCTTGGGTCCTTTTTAAGGAGAAAGTCAGGGTAAAAAATATTTTAAATAAACAACTAAGCAATAAATAAGTCAGGTGCATTTCTATGCTCTTATTGATGTGGTTTCTTCCCAGTAATGGAAAACACACACACACACACCCAGAATATGTGCAATGCTTTCATTAATAATGCTTTCCTGCATACCATAAATTGTAAGGATTTATTTTTATTTGGTTAAGTAAAGGAATGAAAATCCATCCCCATTTGACACTCATCATTTTCTTTCAAAATTACAAGCATGTGGCCACATATTGAAACATGAGATGAAAGGAAAGCTGAAGGTTTCTTGGGAACAAGAAACAAATCTAGAACTTCCCCCTTTTGGAAGGATCCTTTCCAGTGGGAGCTCATGTGTTTCTTGGACCAAAAGGCACTTAGGAACAGATCATCCATTGGGCAACCCTCTTCCCTCCTCAGAAAACGGCATCCAGCTCCTGAATTGAAGGATGAGCCAGAAACTGTGGCATCCAGCCCCAGGCAATATTGGTCATTATAGGCACCAGCAAGACTGATGGCTGCTCGATGCAATGTCTACCTTCAAGGAAAGACTCATCAGGTGTAATGACCTCTTTATTGGGAAAAAAAGCCATCCTTCTGAGGAAACCTTCTGATAACGTACTTGCAGCTGAGATCTTGGAGGTCCACGTTACTAGCCTCCATTGTAGGCAGGGAAGCTTGCTGGAAACAAAGTTTTGAGGCTTTGGAACAGAATATCTATCGTTGGGGAAATGAGGGAAGAAATCAGAATACAGCGAGTTGTGAAAAGAGCTAAAGTAAAAAAGGCATCCTTTGCTAATTTAAAAAAATAACAGTAGGTTTCGGTAACTTCTATTTCAATCACTGTGAAAGTTATTCATATTCATGCTGGGTTTTATTTTTTTAAATAGGTATTAATTTTAATATAAACATGTTAACCGACAAAACATTTTCTCCAAACAATTTATCATATTGTCTCTGCCAGCATGTTATCTATCTTCCTGCTCTGTAGGTCTGCCTTTGATTCTGCCTTTGGATTGTCCTTCCTGAAATCTACTGCTTTCTTGCTTGACCTAGACTTTGGACCATCTGCTCCTTGCTCTTTGTTCCCACCTTACCTGGCACAGGTAACTGGATGAGCAAGGAAAAGCTCTCTTTCATGCATTTATCCTGTAGGTGGTGATGCCAGGAGGTGGGTGGGAGAAGTGCCATAACTGTAACATTGGGGGTAGGACTCTACTGCACAATCAGGTTTGCATATTTATTTAAGCCCTTTCAGAAATGTCTGAATAGGGCATTAGTCATTTGTAAGAACCAGCTGGGTATTGGTATGTTTCCAAGCAACTATCAACAAGGAATTAAGAAGTAATTGCTAAAATATCAGGTGTGCCTACTTAATTTTGTATTACTTGGCATAAAACTGATGTTGTCTAAGTTAAAGATTCAGACATCAATAATGATCATATTTACCCATTTAATCAGATTTGATTACTATGTAAACATTAGGGAATTTTTTTGAAGGCTTGGATAATGCTGGAGATCAGCTAAATGGTTATGATGCCGATCTTCCCAGTTTATAATACCCAATATTCTTGCAGGCAATTGTAAAGTCAAGAGCCATATTGCAAAACCCAGAGAGTTGTGGGAAATGAAGCACAGCTGTGTTCTAATCTGCATATTAATCTGAGAAATGTGAATTAGTTCCATCCATTTAAAAATTAGAGCCAAAGGAAAATTTCACCTATTCTCATCACAATATTTTTTGAATAAATGCCTCTTTATTTTAAATAACATTCTGCCGTGGGGTAGATCATACAATACCATGCAGGATGCTTTTAAATTAGTTGTTTTGCTGTTACCAAGAAAATAGAATGGGGGCATTAAAATCTAACTTGCTAGATCTAATTTCTATTAGATTATTATTATACACAGATTTTCATATATGCCTCTTCAAGGTGTACATGGAGCCACATGCAAGCCAGGGCTCATATGCACAGGTTTGATGTGCCCAGTATATCCCTGAATCTTATACAAGCAGAAGATTATTATGGGAGTAGCAGATTTCATCTATTTATGTGCATGCATCTCTTTTTCAGGGAAGAACCATGGAGACAAACCTGCAATGTATAAAACCATAAATACAGATTTACATGCTTTCCACTAAAACCCCCTCAGCTTGCTTTACGTCAAGGATGAGAAATGTGTGGTCTTCGGGTTCTGTATGGCTCCAAGGAGCATTTCTGCAGCTTTCTGTGGGCCCTTGGACCCAACCAGCCTCCACATACCTACAAAATAAAATAAAATAAACTGTTGTTTTTTAAAAAAATGCCTGGAATACTGTTGTAGCCTTTAGATGGTGTAGGGGACTATTTTCCCATATTTTGATCCCAGCAATTCCAGCACATCATAGATCCCAACATTTCAAGCATAGCAAAGTGTTGCTTATTTACCACCGCATAGCACTTAAAGCACTCTCTTAGCAGTTTATAACTTAATTGTTCAGGCTACACATTCCCCCCCCCCCCCGCAAGCTGGGTACTCAATTTACCTACCTTGGAGGGATGGAAGGTTGAGAGAATCTCAAGCCAGCTACCTCGGATTGAACCTGGTTCACGAGTGGAGTTTTAGCTGCAGTACAGCAATTTAACCACTGCACCACAAAGCTCCTTTTAAAAAAATGGCAGCTAGAGGCAACAAACAGGCTTTTTCAGTCAAACTCCCCAGCACTCCTTGCTCTACATCAAGGATGGACAACCTATTACCACCATTTTGAGTTAACAAAATGCATCCTAACAACTGCTTTGGCCATGCCCTCCTCTTTAGCCTTCATCTTTAGGAGTGTGGCCCTTGGCTAGCCAGGAAATCTGAACAATGGCTCTCAACTCTGCCATGATCAGCTGCCCCCACTAAATATTAACCATATTTTCCTTTGAGGTATGGTATTCTTTGGAACTTGGAAACCCTGCACAATCTGATTCCTCAACTCATTTTTACCCATAAACAAATATAGTAATATATGGCCACTGTTCCTTAGATATCCCACAAACAAAAGAAAGTAAAATAAAAATGTTACTTTAATATATATATATATATATTGCCTCTCTACTTCTTTTTGTAAATTCTACCCAGATGGAACAGAGGAATAAGATATCTATCATCAGGGAAATGAGGGGAGAAGCAGAATAAAGCAAGATGTGAAAAGTGTTAAGAATAAAGTAATAAAGGCAATGTTTTATTTAGTTTTAAAAATAACAGGAAGTGTAGGTAACTTCTGTTATCAATCACTATGAAAAGGATTTTATTCATGCTGGTTTTTATTTTGTATGTTATTTTTAATATAAGCATGCCAATCAACAAAACATTTTTCAAAACAGTTTTTTTATAATGCATGTTATTTTCACTTTCACTATTCAATCTTCCCTCCTTTGATGTTGTCCTTGCATTTTCAACTTTCTGTGAAGGTTTCTTCTTGTTAAATATTTTCATACCAGTGTGAAACCCATTCATACACACACAAGAAAAGGAAAGGAAAAAAAAAAAAGGGGGGGGAGTGAAAAAACTATATTATATTTGGCTCTTATCTGCCTCAGCTACAGAACCACTAACTATAACATTCAGTTAAATAGGTCTTGTTTGGTCTTACCTTTGCATTTATTTATCATCTTACAATGGCCAAAATCCTATTGCACAACTGTGCACATGGAACTCAAGGTTCTACATACAGTCATTGTGCTGGTGTTCAGGTGGAAGTGCTATCCCTAAAGCACTTGTGCCAGCACATTGCACAATTGCTCAGGCCGGGGGGGGGGAGTGACTGGTTCATAGCAGAATTCTTGGTTGCCAGGCATTATGCCTAGCACATTTATGCCAGCATACCTTTATGTTATGCCAGCTCAAACAGGATACTGGCCTTTAAGCCACCAACAAGAATCCTTGTGGGTAGTGCTAATGCTTACTGGGCACAGAATTGTCTTAGATTTATTTACCAAAGAATCTCCCACTTCTTTCTGTACAAGACAATGGTAGTCAATTCACTGTGCATGGGCACAGATCAATGAAGCTGCAACTCTAAACTAAAATCCTTCAGGATTTACTTTTGGACAGAAATTAGCCTTTTTAGAAGTATCGTTTGCCTTTTTTTATTTAATTACTGCTATGTTTTAAAATCATTTGCTGGATATACATGGTGGGTGTTCTATAAATATAAAAAAATATGAAATTGGTAAAGAAAAGATGTAATGTTTCACAAAACTGGAAAGGAACAGAACAAAAATCAAATTAAATATTGTTCAGTGTTGGTGAAACATACAGGGATTTGATTATGTCTACAAAAGCTGGCAAACACCAAAATCGTGGAAAAGTAACTAACTAAAGTACCATTGCTGTATACTTGCTGTATAAATTCTAGTTGATTAATATATGTTAAAGACAGAGTCACCTTCTTCTCACCTTTGAGCTTTTGCCACTTAAAATATGTTATTATCACAAATGAGGAATGAAATGGGCCTATAATCATATAATATACTTCATTGTTTTTCATGTAAATAGTCACTTTTTCACCCAGAAGAAGATAAGTTACATGTTTATGAGATTGTAGGTGTTCTGCAGCTTCCCTTTAACTAATAACTGGTCACATTGGTCATGGAAAGAGAGAAGACTCCTTGGAAAAGACCCTGATGTTGGGAAAGTGTGAAGGCAATAGGAGAAGGGGACGACAGAGGACGAGATGGTTGGACAGGGTCACCGAAGCTACCAACATGAATTTGACCAAACTCCAGGAGGCAGTGGAATACAGGAGGGCCTGGCGTGCTCTGGTCCATGGGGTCACGAAGAGTCGGACACGACTTAACGACTAAACAACAACAACAAGGTGTTCTGCAGCTTCCCTTTAACTAATAACTGGTCACATTGGTCATGGAAAAAAGAACAGCTAATAAACAGTCAGCTTTGCGGGGCTACACAGAAAATTCGTGGGGTCTGGGGCAACTGCAATGTTGGGCATCCTGCTACTGTTCCATGCATTTACTTTGTAGTATATTTTCCTTTGCTCAGTGGAGTTTACTGTAAGGAAATTGTACTGCTAGGACTGCCATCTGATGAACATTTTCCAGAGGGGTCTCCTTTGAAAACAGGAAGATTGATTTCACTGAAAGACTATATAGAGCTAAAATTATGATATATTCCACAATCTTGAGAGGTGTGTGTGAGAGAGAGAGAGAGAGAGAAAGAGAGACTTCCTCCTTTTCTGAGTTTTGAGACAGAGAAACTGGCTGGGTGGAGCTAAACTCTGTCGCACTGCAAAGCATTAAAAGTATTATCATCTCCCTACGCATTATGCTCCATACAGGGTACTTCTTGGGAAACTAAAATATCCCTAATGCTTTGTAGTGCCATAGAGCTTAGCCTCACCTAACCAGTTCCTCTGCCTCGGAAGTCAGAAAGGAAGGATTTCTTTTCATTTATGCTCTGACTGCTGTACATATATGCTCTGACTGCATCAATTTGCCCCCAACTTATGGCGACCCCATATGCATGGACGATCTCCAAAATGGTCTGTCTTCAACAGCCCTGCTCAGCTCTTGAAAACTCAAGCCTGTGGTTGCTATAGGGAGTCAATCCATCTTACATTTGGTCTTCCCCTTTTCCTGCTGTCTTCATTTTTTCCCATCATTGTTGTCTTCTCCAGAGCATCCTGTCTTTGTGTCCAGATTAGGACAGCCTCGGTTTCATCGTTTGTGCCTCCGGAGCCTTGATTTGCTCTAGGATGCAGTTGTTTGTCTTTCTGGCAGTCCAGGTAGCCACCTCAGCTATAAGTTATGTCGAACACCTGAAAAGGCTAAAGTCCCCTGAATTCTGGCTGGGAAAATTTCAGCAGACTTCTCAGTGCTGTAGCTCAAAAAGTACAAAAGTCTCGTCCCTAGTGGTTGTTGTGCATGTCACATAGGTCACATGAGATCTTACAAGATGGGGACAATTGTTACTCAGCATCCATAATTTTCTTCCCACACAAAACAATTATGTACTTATATGTAGTTCAAAACAATATTGCCAAACCAAATTTTTTTAAAAAAGCATATGTGACATTTACGTCCAATTTTCCACAAGAGATGATGATTTTGGCCTAGTTTTATTCATAGCTGTTGAATACCAATGGGTGCCTTCAAATTACTAATGATAACAATGTAGCTGGTAATTGCCTATTTCATTACATGAATTTGACTAGGTCATAATGCTTGACTGATAATCGTTTCAGGTACTGTGCCTCACAATACCCTTTGCTCAGGTGTAAAAGAAGGTTTTAACCAAGCAAAGTTTGTGTTCAGCAGGAGAAACATCCTATGTATCTTGCTGCTGATGCTCCTGCCGACTCTGTCCTTCCTCACAGGAACTGTAAGCATAGCAGTTGTTTCTTGTTAAATCCTTATGTTTGGTGAAATTGTCTTAGATTGTTTCATAACTCAAGTAGACTGATTGGAATGGAATTGCAATTTACATTGCATTTCCATTCCATCCCTCCCCAAAAGACATTATTGTTTGAATAAATAAACTAATCACATTTCAATCATATATGTGAAGGGGCAATCGACCAATCCTGCACAATCAAAATAAATTCTCTTGTATGCCTTGTTGTGTTGAAAAACTCATCATTTTAGATCCCATTTCATTTGCAGCAATTCAACTCGGACAGGAAATAATGCAGGACAGTACACCGTTTTGTCTTATTAGTCTTTCTCCAAATGCCAGAGCATTCTTATACAATAAGATGCCCATAAGATGTTTGGTCATTGCTTTGCCCTGATCCTTTATCTGCTATGGTAGGCTCAGATTTCTTGAGGCATTGCAACAGTGTGATAGGCTGGTTCTCATAATGCTTCAGTGAAACCACTCTCGGGTGGGGGGCCATGGCAGTTGTGTGGACCTGGGATCTTCTCTTCTGGAATGGGTGTTTTTAACAGTTGTTCACTAATCAGTGGTCCCCAACCTTTTCTTAACCACGGCCCGGTTGGGGGGGGCGGGGTCCGTGCGCGGGGAGGCATGCTCACAGATGGGCGGGGTGTGCTCATGGATGGGTGGGGCGCACTCATGCATATGCACAGATGGGTGGGGCGCACTCATGGATGGCCAGGGCGCGCTTGCACGCATGCGCGGATGGGTGGGGCATGCTCATGGGTGGGCGGGGCACCTGTGCGTGCGGGTGGGCAGGCTCTGCGTGCATGTGGGGGGAGTCCATGCAGGGCGTGCATGTGGGAGGGGGCTACCTGGACTGCCAGAAAGGAGATCTGTCTCCACGGCCCAGTCCTGCCATGGCCACGGACCGGCATCGGGCCACAGACCGGGGTTGAGGACCCATGCACTAGATTAAACATTTTGTGTGTACCTTAGACATGGTACAGATCTCTATGCCTGAAGGCCTTTTCCAGCTTTGACATGGTCGCTTGCTTATTATTATTATTTTAAAAATCTACTATTTATTTGCTTATACACTTTGTGTGTGCTGCATCTCCACTCTGAGATGTGTAGTGCTTTGGGGGTGCCCTATATAGAACCTAATGGGCAGTAAGATATCTGATCAGCCCTTGCAAAAGGCACCACATACTTAATGAACAAATAATTTACATAGTATGCAGTGCAACTGCCTGGATTTGGAGGACTTGAATACAACAGTCCTGAGGAAAGGAAACACCTGGTGCCTGCTAGGAGTGAGGAGGCCTTGGAAAAGCAATAAGAAGGAAGGAAGGAAGGAAGGAAGGAAGGAAAAAGTAAGTGAAACAGAAGATGCAGGGAATAAGCTAAAGAGTTTCCAATACATGTGAAATTGGAGAAAGGGGAATAGGTACTAGGATAGAGGAAGAGCTGTGTAAAAGAAAAAAAAAGTAATGAGAGAAGAGAGAGAGGAAGAGTGTAGAAGTGGACATGGGACATTTGCTAATAATTCTGTACATTGTTGGATGGGCCAGCCCACTTCTTAATCTGCGATTTATTTCATCCATCTTTTGCTTGTCATTAAGGATGGGAAAGAAATGTGCAGTAAGTGAGGAGCTTTGTTTTGGTTTGTGTGTGTGGGGGGTTTTAGCAAATGTATCCAAGTCATGGTCAGTGTGATATACCATACATGAGTAAATGTGACGAAAATACATGTGTTTGGGGGAGGGGAGCACATGATCATGAGTTCTTCAATGAGTATAATAACAATAAAGTGTACATAAAGGAGAACGCAATAAAATGTGTGATCAGGAAAAAAAAAAGTCCCAAAATGTGCAGAAGTTTCCATGTTAGAAGAAAGAGAGAGAAAAAGAAAACCTGACAGCAAACACAGAACTTGACTGGGAATGGGATGAGAATGTTGGTATGATTCTCAGGAATGTTAAGAAAAGTAGAAGAGACAGACTTTCACATACTTGTTTGTGATTATCACCCTGATCTCAACTTCCACAGTCTTGTCAGGATACTGAGTTCTCATAATATTGTTCTAGTAAAAGGTAGCAGCAGACAGACAAAGGAAAGGCTCGGGGAGGGGGAACCACAAGGGAAACGTGGCTAGAGGTATAGTAGACCTGATGGGACATCTGTACTAAGAACTTGGAACAAAACTCTAGGTTTTTGTGAAAGTATTCCTCCTGGAGAAGGGATTGAGCCTCTATGCTGAACGCCTGGCAGTGCCCTGGGGACGGTGGATGAGCTGCTTCTGTGTGTAGTATAATCCCTGTAATCAAAATCTGTCCATATTTCAGAACCAATCCTGTGTGCTTGTGAACAAAGAAGCAGGAAGATAATTGATTCTGAAGGTGAAAGAACAGGAACAAAAGACTGCAGAAGAATAGCACAGCCTGAAGAGAAGCAGTCCTTCTTTGCCAAAAGCTGTAAACAGTCTTTAGTAGTAATTGACTCAAACTTGCCTCTTACCATTTGCTGATGATGTTTTTATTTTCACAGCTGAACGGCTCCATGATTTTGGCTCTTGAACGGTTAATGCTGCTCTCCCTTTAAAGCTTACCAGACTCAGTGGGACTGACTTACAAGAAAATATGCATGCATTCAACTGTAAAAAGGCTTCTGGAGTCATACGCCTTCTGTATCCGTGCTGTAGCAGTGCTTTCATTTTGCCAACCACTCGGACTTCAAAAGCAAAATATTCTCAGTCCTCACATAAAAGCTTTCTGGGGGGAGGGGGGCAGCACAGCCATTTCCAAACCTTTTGATGATCCCGGGGGGGGGGGGGGATACCGTAGCCTTCTCACCCCCATATAAAAATGACAAGTTTAAAAATCATAATTTGACTTTTCTATACCACTCAAAAGATCTGGAATGGAGACCTAATTAAAATGTCAAAGTGATTACTAGATTAATATTTGCTCTTTTTGCTATGGATGTTTTAGTAAAGCACATGTACTAATGATTTATCTTAAAATAGTGCTGTACTTTAATGTCATGTAATTATCTCCCCCTCATTATCCTTAATTTTTGAAATCTCCTACCCCAACCCTTATAAGGTTAGAGATCTAAAATTATCTGAGTTGAGAAGAATAACTGTATTTGGCTAGGTCACTAATTTAACACACACACACACACACACACACACACACACACAAACTGATTGCAGCAGAGGTTTGTAACTGTTCTAAATTGCATTTATTCACTCGGTGAAGTCCAATGTTACACCTCTCCAGGTGGTTGTGGAAGCCTAAATGATACCGTGAAAGCTGTCTTTCTGGACTGCAGTGGGAGAGGCAGACTCACCCAAAGTCAGATGGGCAGATCTTGCCCCAGTGGCACAATGCTGAGTTTCATTCCCTTTTCATTTACTCTTAAATTGGTATTTAATCACTGAAATCATCTAACGCCTTTACCAGCACCAATAAAACAAGTGCTGTGATGGTGTAATAACACAGAATACAATCCCGTTATTCTTTTGAGCATGTTAATTGACTTACGCCGGATCCAATCAACAGCCTTTCAGCTTAACAACATTTAGTTTTAACTGGCAGAAACAGTTCATGGTCTCAGATTTTTCCTATCCTACTGTATGAAATCTCATGAGAAGACCCCCTGGAAAAGCCCCTGATGTTGGGAAAGTGTGAAGGCAAGAGAAGAAGGGGACGACAGAGGATGAGATGGCTGGACAGTGTCATCGAAGCTACCAACATGACTTTGACCAAACTCCGGGAGGCAGTGGAAGACAGGAGGGCCTGGCGTGCTCTGGTCCATGGGGTTACGAAGACTCGGACACGACTTAACGACTAAACAACAACTGTATGAAAACTTGTTGCACTGAAGAAAGAGACCAGAGAACAAACCAAGAGCTTTCTTCATGGAAAGAAAGAATGTGTTTACTGTTGATCACTGACACCTGTGTTACAGAAGAGGTGTAGCTTTTGCCCTGTACTGCAAGTCTCCTCCTGTTTTGCCATTGGCAGTACGTTGTCTAGTGGGGATTACAATCCAGCATCTTCTGAAGGGCCGCACGTTCCTGACACCTATCATACACTAAGAACGTCTGCAGTGATTATAGAGAAACGTTTTTCTTCCTCCTGTTATAATTTAGTACTCCAAATACATATATATACGGCTGCAACCTTCCAGTTTTTATTATTGCCTCTCGAAACCTTCCCTGTCAAAAGGCCTGAGAAAAATGGACAGACAAACAGCAGGAACATTTGGACAAATGGGCAATTTAAAATAATTTAAAATAATAATAGTCAGGGTTTGTTCAGGAGTGACTGAAGCATGGTGCAAAGAACCACTCTCTACCACTGGAATGAAACAACAGCAAAATGTTGTTAGCTGGGTAGCTCAGTGAAATAAGTCTCTAGCTGCAGAGTCAGAGGTTGGGAATTTGATTTCCCCATGGTGCCTCCTTGACATGGGCTGGACTTGATGATCCATAGGGTCCCTTCCAGCTCTGCAGTTCTAAGATTATTATAAAATGGATCTTTTGCTATATGTTGGGTTGAAAAGATCATCTGGTATTTGAACTGAAGAAAAGGGACCTTGAATGCATTACATTAGACTGAGCTGAATCTCCCAATAAAGCCCAATATTTTGCCTGGGCACTCCAACCACTGAGGCACTAGGGAAGGTTCAAACTGAGGTCACCTAGCAGCTTCTGTACCAGTGATTTCATGGAGGTTTAAGGTGAGAAGAAAGGCATTGTTTAGATAGCCTTTTTGCATTCTGGCATATTCTTGATTTCTTCTCTCAGTCGGCTGAGTTTCATAAACTTTACTGAAATATTATTATACTCTTGGATTGTGTGATTGAGTAAGGATCACAGTTTTATGGTGTGAGTAAGCCATACAGTTAAGGGGCTATGTAACTCTCACAGGTCATAGTCATGCATGTTCCTCCCTCATTAATGGGGTTTGTTGTTGTTGCTTGCTTGTTTGTTATCATTTTTGGTAACCAAAAATCTGGAAACACATAAGTAACATCACGTATCTGTGGATGAAGCATGATGGAATGCCTCCTCAGGGTTTTTGAGTTGTTCAGCCCTGATCTGCATAACCTTTATTTGGCTACTTTTTGTGGGCAGACAGACAGACAGAAAGTTGGTAGTCAGATGTGGTTATGGAAGAAGGTACTGTAAGCTACAGCCAGATTTTAAGTAACCAAAATTGATTAGTCTGTTGCAAAAATAACAAATAACATTGTGTTGCATATCACTAACATCATTTTAGTACACATGCCAAGTTTCAGAAGTTTAGATTTTGTGATCCTGTAGCTGTAGGGAAGACAGACGCATGGATGCACACTTTCCTTTACTTGTGTAGATACATATTTCAAAACATCTGCATGGACAGTTCATAATGGGAGCATACCCTTAGATTTATTGGTAGATTTATACTCAAAACCTGTGTCTGCATCCCTGAAACAGCAATATTCAATTTCCGTTATCATGAGTAACACATCTCCTGTAATATAGTCAACTATTTGTAGAGATCATTTACATTCATGAGTAGTACCGAGGTATTCTACAAAGTTGAACCATTTGATACGAACATTTGAAGTTTCATGCCATCTACTAGGATGGCTCAGCTCCTTAATACATCTGAATGGAGGCTTTATGCATTTACAAATGTATTCAATTTGTTTAAAAATGGCATTTGCTAAACCTTTCATTGCCTATACAGGACTTGAATAAAGATCAAGCTGAGATAAGATCGCTTCTTATAGGAAAGGCTATGTTTTAGGTTAATCTAATAAATTTAACCAAAGCACAATACTGTTCATCGCTGACTAGATTCACATTTCACTCTCAATAAATTGCAAATATAATGTATAAATGTTCTTTGACTTTGTAATGAAAAGCTTCATCCTTATAGGTATACACCAACAATGAAAGATGACCGTGGCAAAATCACAGACTTTCCCTTCTAATCTATTTTTGTTCTATGTTAATGCCATATTTCAGTATTCTGCAGATTTACTGATTATCACCTTGCCCCTCTGTTGTGTCTAACAATCTACATCCATAAATAAATGTCTACAAAAGCACTTTGCTAAGGTGTCTTCATGTTTCAAAATGTTGAAATGCCTCTTTATTCCAAATTTAGTTATAATAAAATTCAAATGCTCCCCTATTCAAGTAGTATGTCAAGCTTTACTTTGGTGGAAGCATGAAAGAATGAATAAGCCGCTGCTGAGCTTGGCCTTTGGCAGCGTGGCTTACCTTTGCCGCCTTCCCTGGAGGACACGAGATTTTTTGTCAAAGTCTCGCGTGAGCAGCTTTAAAAGAGGGGGAACGTTAGGCTATTTAAGGATTGTTCCCCCCTCTTCTCTTCCTCTTTCTTGCTGGCATCAGCGACGGAAAGAGTGCGGCTGCTGGTTTCTCTCCCCGCCTGTCGGTTGGTCGAGGACTGCACAGCCACTTGCTTTGGATAGGGAGGGCAGCACCGGCTCCCTCCCTCGGTTTGCCTGGTTTGAAGTTCTTGTGTTGTTCTTTCGTTGGTGTTAATTTAATCACATTCTGGTTTCATCAGGAGCGGGATTTGTTTTACTCGATTTATTTCGTGGGTAGTCTACTTAATAAGAGCTATTTCTATTTTGTTACTGTTGGGGTTGTTGAAAAGGTGGTGACCGCGCGATCCGCACGGCCGCACGGCGGCTCCAAGGGTCTACCACGGCTTCAAGGGACTTTATTTTTTTAAAAAAAGGGGAAAAAAGAAAAGGAACAACAAAATAAAATGGGGGAAAGGAAATCGAAATAAACTAATACTTCTGACAAGAAGAATACTGCCCATGTAGGTAGCATCGGGGAGGGAAGTCGGCATTTTAGTCCCTGTTCTCCCTTGAGTCTGTCTGCTTGGCCAGCGGAGGAGCTGTTTACCCTAGAAGGCTTGGTGCCAATTACCCCCCATTGCCCTCCCCCCCCTTAAAATCTTCTCATTAACGGCTTGGTGCCAAGCATCAACATGTGGCATAGTTTGAATCTAAGGGCATTGAGTGATTGGCTGAGAGCAATGCTCCTGTAGCAGCGTCCATTTAAAAAAAAAATTCTGTTGGCCCTGTGGGGTTAACGAATTAATTGTGGGATCCCAGGATTATTGCCCCTTTTAAGAAGGTTTGAATTTTAATTGCAGTGGTAATAATCACAATAACAATAATATTAATAGTAAAAATTAATAAATAATAATAATAATAATAATAATAATAATAATAATAATAATAATAATAATAATAATAATAATACTGAATATAAATAGAATACTAAAACAAAAATTCAATAATTGATTAGGCTTAAGTTCTAACTACATTGACTTTATGAGGGTAAATTAAAATAGGATAAAATAATAAAAACTTAATAGCAAGATTGTTCAATTCTCAGCGTTGCCTGGGTAAACCGGGCATTGCTTCGCGTACTAGAGGCCGGGGTTCCAAGGTCTTGTTTTCAGTGGCCGGGCAAATTTAGAAAGCAAAATGGACCCGATGAAGGGTCAGGGGAATAAGAAGGGAAAACAGCCGGCCAAAAAACGGCCGGTACCTCAGGTTTTGCCACCACAGTCTTCTTCGGATGAGGAGTCATGGCCTATATGGAAACAACTTCAGGACAAGATTACTACCCTGGAAGCCGCCAGGTCGGCTAGGGCAACCATTGAATCTGATGAGGTGCAGCCGCGCAGGTTGGCTAGGGAATCCAAAGGTCACCGTAGAACTAAGCTTAGGGCCCTGGCAGACAATTTAATGACTAGGTTTGCCATTTTTGAAGCGGAACAGCATGATGAAGGCACATCTGGACTGGAAGCTGAGGGGACGACGGTCCAGGCAGCGCACTGAGGCAGTTTTTAGAAGAATTTGATGGTGTTTCCTTTTGGAGAGGTCAGAGAATGCTTAAGGCTGAGTTTCAGGTCCAGTCGGACGCTGCAGGCTCCTCGGGTTTTGGTATTTACTTTAGAGGACGGTGGTGCGCCGGCAGGTGGTCGGATGAATGGCACTAAGCTGGTATCACCAGAGATCTGACATTTTTAGAGTTTTTTCCCATAGTCGGTGCTTTATGGCTTTGGGCAGACGAATGGGCTAACTCAGTGGTACGCTTCTGGTGTGATAACCAGGTGGTGGTCCATATTGTTAACAACCTCACGTCCCAGTCAGAGAGGGTCATGGCTTTGGTTAGGGCATTCACATTACGTGCCCTGAAATTTAACGTTTTGGTACAAGACAGACATGTACCTGGCGTTGACGATAGCTTAGCTGATGCATTATCACGCCAACAGATCGAGTGGTTCAGAGAGTTAGATCCAGGAGCAAACGAGTTCCCGGAGACTCTTTCCCCAGAGGTCTGGCAAATTGGCGTGAGGATGCGGAAAGGGCAATAGGTCTGGCCCTGGCACCGAGGACGAGAAAGGGGTATTATGCAGTGAGTATGGAGTTCCAGAAATTTAGAGAATTTGTGGGCTTGGATCCTCTGTGGCCAGTCCCAGTTGACCATCTTCAGCAGTTTATAGTGTATTTAAATAGGCAGGGATTGGCGCCAGGAACCATACAGGGCAAGTTATTGGCACTGGCCTTTTATGCAAAGATTAATGGTCACCGAGACTATTCATCGGATTACTGTATTAGAAAAATGGTTGAAGGTTGGTCTAAGGAAAGAGGTAGGGTTAAAGACTCAAGAGCTCCCATATCTCTTGAGCTGTTGGAAGGTATTTGTAGGCAATGGGAGGTTCTTTGCAGGGATGAATTTGAAGTTGCTTTATTCAGGGCAGCGTCCTTGTTAACATTTTTTGGCGCCCTCAGGATTAGCGAAGTAGTTGCCTCAGGAAAGGGGGACAAAACTAAGGTTGCTCTACAATTGCAAGATGTTAAGGTAATGGACGGGGCGGTGCAGCTCCACATACGTCGATCCAAAGTAGATCAATGGGGAAAAGGGTCATGCATTACTATGGCCCGTTGTCACATTAAGATTATCTGCCCTGTCAAGGCTATGGAAGCATATCTAATAATTAGGGGACTGAACCCAGGGTACCTTTTTATACATATGGGATGGTTCCCTATTGATGAAGTACCAATTCTGGAAGTTAACAGATTTGGCTCTTCAAAAGTAAGGTGTTCAAGGTCTTAGATTTGGTATGCATTTCTTCAGAATTGGTGCGGCGGCCCTCGGTTACCACCCTGAGGATATCAAACATTTAGGACGATGGGCTTTGTCATCTTATCGTAGGTACGTTAGGGCATTTCCTAATGTCTAGGCAGGGGCCTATTTTGTTTGTGTTTTGCAGGTACCACGGCGGTGGTCAGGAGAAGACACATCGTGATCGTGGGCCATAGTTATGTTTTTTGGGCAGCACGGTACGCTGCCGCATCCCCATGGGGGAGTAACAGGTCTGATAAGAACCTGAGTAGAATTGTTAATACAGTTTGTAACATTATTTATAAGAACTTGAAAATACTGTAAGTATTTGTAAGAATCAATGTAAAGAAAGTTTGTAAAAGCAATGATTTAAACAGCTGTGAAGGAATAATATATGTGAGAAACTTATAACAGCTGTGAAAGGAAATCAACCATTGGCTAAAGGTGAAATAAAGCCAACAGCTCCAGCACTCACAATCTGTGGGTTGAGGGAGAAGGAATGCTGTCGGATGAATTTAACAAGGACACTGATTTACTGGATTAATTGATGGACTGAACCCTATTGATATTGCTGTGTATGACCATTGGACTGAATAAGGACTAAGCTGTATGTATGAACCTTGCTGAAAACTTGATACAATATATCTTTTCTACAATCAATATTGTCTTTTTGCTTAATAACTCATTGAGCAGCTTCATTCTCTGGAGAATATACTCATTGGCGCCCCCTGGCTATGCTACCATTCTCTGTCAGGGAGCAACCTTGGCTTGGATGTGCAGGCCCATATTGAATGGAGAGGGCGCCGCGGTATGCTTTGGGGCCAGCTTTGTCGAGCGGCCGCCTTTGGGCACCACCCACCAGAGGTGTTGGTGATACACCTGGGTGGCAATGATTTGATGTGGCACACTGGAAAGGCCCTGATCATCGATGTGATTACAGTGCTTGGGGGGGGGGGGAAGATGTGCTGGGGACACAACCGGACCAACAGTCAACAAGGAGAGAGTGGCTTGAAGTCTGGGGTGGTCAAATTTGGACCAGCAGAGTTTCTCACTGTCTTCATGGCTGGGAGAACTTGGGCCAGGGACTCGCATAATTGTTGGTTAGAAGGGTCCGTTTAGACCTACGTTTTGAAATCTGAATTCGCAGTATGGCAGGACCCCCCTTTGCCAAAGGATTGGCAATAATGATTATATTCAATAAAGTGGCCCATGTTTAATCCATATTTTCTGGTCTCATGTCTTTATTCCGGGGTAAGGGGGCAATGCAAAGAAGGGCTTGGTGTTCTCTGAATTACTGATTTATTGAATTCTTTCCAACTGCCTGTTAAGTGAATGCATGGGGCAGGGACTGGGAATCAAGGAAGGGGCTAGATATGTGATATGCAATAAGGACTGTTTTCAGATGTTGTCAAAAGATACATAAGTTTTAAGAAGTATCAAGTGATGTGTTGTTTAACTGGGACGCTCTCAATTGGAATCTGGATGTATGTTTCACAACTGAGGACATTTAGAAACTAAAATTTTGATCACTGAAAACAAATTATCCCATTGTCATTGTGCAGTTGTGTTCAGTGTCAGAAGCTTATGCAATTTTCTCTTTGTGCAAAAATCAAATCTGAATGTGTTCATCTACCCTTGGGCGCTGCATTCTCTTTACAGCTTCGACATCCAATAATCTTACCATTGCCTTTTTTATTTCCCTTACATCTCTTCCCACGAGATGCCTAGGAAACAGATTAATCTTCTCATGGTTTAAATACATCATAGGTGCCTCCCTTCTGCAGCCTTCAAAGACAGGAGCTGCCGGATGGTGAGGTCTACATTTGCATGCAATAAAGAATGTTTCAGCTGGTTGGATAGCTCAGTGGTTTAGGTATCTTGCTGTGTACCTCCTGTAAGTAGAGCCAGCCTGTGTGGCCTTGGGCAAGCTGCACAGTCCCAGGACGCCCCCAGAAGAAGGGAATGGTAAAACACTTCTGAGTATTTTCTACCTGGAAAACCCTGAAAAGGGTCAAAATAAGGCAGAATTGATTTGATGGCATATGATGATGATGATTAAGGAATGTTTCAGCATAACTGAGGTAACTCATGTAAGTATAGATATAGCATGTTGTCAATGATTTAACAGGTCTGATTCTAGTTGAGAACAGTGAGCTTGCACCTTAGTGCAGGTCTGGTCAAAGTACAGGTGGCCAGTCTGAAAAGTGTCCTTGGTTCCACCAAAATTATCTGTCTCGCCTTAAAGTTATTGCTTTCTACAACATTACAGTAAAGAATTGAAATAAACTTGACTCCATCAATGATATTAAATTGTGATGCTACATCTATTTCTTTCCATCTTTTTTAGACCTCTCTTTCGTTTGCAATTAGTTGTTTTTTTTTGACAGACAGGTGTTTGGTGTTTCCCTTCAACAGGCGCCCATTCAGAGGCAGTGCCTGGAGGAAGCAGGGCAGGGAAGCCGGGGTACTGCCTCTGAGTGGGCACCTGCGGGAGGAGGCACAGCTGGGAATTGCCGAACACCTGCTTGGCGAAAAAAATGAACTGGTGGTTCATGCACCTCTCTACTAGCAATAACGACACATGTGGAAATCACATCACATTTTAAAGCCATTGAACAAATAGATATTCCCAAGTCACATAGAAGAACACGCTGCAGCTACTGTGAATCACCAGTGCTCAAGACAGTGAAATGTAGCATTAGAGGAGAAAGTAAAACAATGAAGGTCTATGTCTATAGAATGTATTAAGCAGAAGAGCTCATACTTTGTGTGCCATCCCAGACACCTCCAAGCAGGGTTTGAATGAATGAAACCCTGAAGAACCATTGCTAGGCTTTGTAGACAGTCATGAACAAGACAGAGCAGTGGTCCTGCTCAAAATGAATGGGAATATGTATTAAGGTTAGGAATGTGATTTCATTATGATTTTTCCAAATCCTATCTGACCTTGTTTTACTTTGAGTTCCCTGGTTTTGTGCTAGGTTGCAAGACTTCATTTTTATTTCCAACATATGCATTCTTATTGGCTTTGTGCATTTTAACCTGTACATTTATTTGTACATTCACCTGCTGTATGCTTTTATTTATGCATTTTACTGGTTGACTGAAGCTTCTTTGTGCATGTTTTTCCATTTTAAGCATTTTAGCTTTTTACCTTTTAAAAAACATAGATTGTTTAGTGTGCATTTTCCTTCTCTGAAATGCCTTCTCTAAAATCTCTCAAATGTACATATTCAAGGTGAGGTGTGTTTCTTCTTGAAATGAGTCTTGTGAGGTATGAAAATGCTGCTTCCATCAAGACTGCCAGACCCACTGATGTCCTTTGCCATTCCTAATTGAGATAATAGCTGTATTGGACTATCTGAAAGGTCCCAAAGTATAGTGGAAGCTTTCACATTCTCCATTACTCTTCATCAGGTGAGAAACTAACCAAAGTAATGAGGTGAGGGAGGAAAAACGATTTCGGACTTCTAAGTCGCAGACTTTGGATCGATTACATCTCAAGACAGCACTGAAGGAAATTCCATTGCAAAACATATGGAAGACAATCATACATTCTTGGTTTATATGTACAGAGCCACCATGGGCTGTAATCCTACACATATTTAAATGGGATTAAGTCTCATCAAGATTTAAAATATATCCTTTAGGGTAGATACATAGAGCAGACATGTCAAACCCCTGAGGGTGAAACTACAATGAATGGTAAACCAATATGCATTTAAGATTTGATATTTCATGGGCATGTCAATCCTGCTAGTATTAAAGAGAGCTGGTTGGGTGAAACTGGTAGGATTAATCTCTTCTAGCTTTGCCAACCAGGATTCTCTGTGCACCAGGTTCAAGTGGGGACATGGAATTGCAGTGGTCTATCATTCCATCCCCCTCACAAGTGCCCTGTCCCACAATCTGCCAAGTATTTGTGTGCACTCCTGAAAGTGGGTGCTTCTGATAGAATAGGGATTCTGTTGATGTACCCACCTCATCAGTCTTTCTTCCTGAGCTAGTCAAACTGTTCTCAGTTGTGGTGCCAAAGTCCCTTTGCTATGTTGTGCTAGGCCACTTTAACATTCCTGCAGAGACCATCTTAACAGGAGTGGCTCAGGATGTCATGCCCACCCTGATAACCATGCGCCTGTCCCCAATGGTGTCTGGTTTTATTCATGCGCAGAACCATTCTGCGCCTGTTTGTTTTTCTGAACAGGCCAATGATGATGATCTGAGTGCAGACAAGCTGCTCTGTAGCTTTTTTGGTCATAGTCCAATCACTGCCTGGTGGGGTTTAGATTTATTGGAACTTGTAGCCTCTGCAAGGGCAGACAGCCAATTAAGATGGCCTGCCCCATATATTCTCTCGTATACTGGACATGTTAGGCTTTTCTCAGTCTTTCCTGCTAATAATTTTACTAAGGGAATGCACATTCTTAGAAGTTCATTCAAAGTGACACAAAATGTCACTCAAGAGACATGATACTTAATAACAGAGGCTGAATGGCTTGGCTGTTGACTTGTCCTTCAACATTGGCAAGTGGATAGCATCCTCCACAACATCTCAGGTCAGCAGATAAAGTTAGGGCAGGTTATGCAGTTCACATGCTCTATTCTCCAAGAGAAGAAAATAGGGGCTTGGAAGGAATGCGCCTTTTGCCTGCCAGGATCTGTCACATTAAGGGTGTTGCCTCACTTTGTCTAATGGTAGGGTTGGGCTTAATTTAGACTGATTCTGATTACATTTATAGTGGTGAGAATACAATACTTTACAATGCACTATGCCCTCTTGTGACAACAAGAGAAGGAAAACTAAAATCTAAACATCTACATCTATTTTCTTTCTGTTTATATGTATTCACATTGAGGATACATAAAAATAGCACCATGCACAGGTATCATCTCCAAATGTTGTTTCTTTCATATCCTGATGAAACTGGTACTGCTGAAATGGTTTGCCACTATGGTGTTGTTGTTTTTTGAAAGATGAACATGCTCACAGAGAGCTGTGAAAACATTTTTAATTGACAGCTGTGAAGAGGAACCGGTGAGAGTGGCTAAGCCTAGAAGTGAGCCATCCCTCACTCATCTAGGCAAAGGATTCAGTGCCATTTTTACTTCATTACCTTCAATGGTTCCAAACATGGCTCTAGGAGAAGGTGGGAAGTCAGGAGGAGAGGGAAGCAGGAGGACAGTGACGGGAAAGGAGCAGCCAATAGTGGAGGGTTTCCTAATGAAGAAGGAGGGAAATGATGTATGAGGATAGAAGGTATAAAGAGAAGTTGGGGTTCAGAGGAGTGGGAGAGTCCCAAGACGGGAGATAAAGATATGTTTTCCTTTCCCCCAGAAGGGAGAGGCAAAAGGTGACGGAAGGAAGAGAAACCCAAGGGCCGGAGAAACAGCGGCAATTGAGGTACAGCTGGAGGAGTCGGAGCCTTTGGAATGGACCATATATATTCCCAAAAGGGAAGGGTCACTGGAAGAAGGTGGTGTGCCCGGATCCAATATCTATGGATTTGACACCCCCCGAGGGCGACTGAGCTCGACACCCTTGTTGTTGGACTGTGCGGTGAGAAGTCAACCACTGTGGAAACCTACAGATTGCGAGAGGTTTGGAATGTCCCTACATTAAAGGACTCGTTATTTATGTTGTGGTTACACAAGATGTGGCCTGAAGCATCTATGGTTGCTGCTCCGTTGGACCCACTGAAGTTGATGTACATACTGCACCATTGAAATATATTAAACCGTTGACTAATGTTAATCCGTCTCCTGTTATGACTTTCATTAAAGAGGAGGAACTGCCCAACCTGAAACAAGAACCCAATCACAACAGTGTTAACTGTAACACTCTCTACATGGGGCTACCCTTGAAGCTCACCCGAAGGTGACAGCAGGTACAGGATGTGGCAGCCAGACTGGTGTCAGGTGTGAACAAGTTCAGTCACATTTCCCCAGTTCTGGTCTGCTTGCACTGACTTCCTGTGGTTTTCCGGGCCAGGTACAAAGTACTAATTTTAGTATATAAAGCTTTTCACAGTTTGGTGCCCCATTATTTGTTGAAGGCAAGTCCCATTCTTCACAGGCCTTGCTTCTCTGGGTCGCCACACCAATGGAGGCAAAGAATATTGTCACCAGAAATTGTGCCTTCTCGATGGTGGCTCCTTCCTTATGGAATGGGCTCCCGGTAGAAGTACATCACTCTTCCTCCCTCCCATCTTTTAAAAGGATTACGAAGACTGTCTTGTTTCAAGGACATCCTCACTTAAGTTAATTTTGTATGTGTACCCTGTTTTGCCATCATTTGGGCTTTCTGTTCATAATTAGAGATGGGAATATTCGTATTTGTATGCATATCCCTTTCCCAGTTGGACCTAATGAGGGTCCACCCCCCAGGACTGGACCATCCACTCACGCATCCCGGCACCACAAAGGTTCTGCTCTTCCCACTAATGGTGCTCCGCTGTCTTCCTTCTCAGCTGGCCACTCAGCAGCCGTGCATGGAGACTCGTCCTCCCACCCCCTACCTGGAGTGGCCAGCCGAGCAGGAAGACAGCAGAGTTCTTGAAGTCATTGGTGGGAAGACCATGACCTTTGCGGCGCTAGGACACATGAGTAGACGGTTCAGTCCTGGAGACTGGATCCTCATTAGGTCCAGCGGGGATGGGGATGTTTGTATTAATTTACAAATATGAATATCCCCATCTCTATTTATTATCTTAACTTCTTAGAGGTGTTTAACGTTGATATGTGGGGTGGATTGTTTTGTTGTATTGTCATATTGTGAACCACTTAGAGTAGTGCTTTGCACTGTCAGTGGTATAGAAATGCATTGAATGAATGAATGAATGAATAATCCACAATTATAATTTCTTATATTTAGTACTGGACAAAAATAGGGTTAAAGCATCATTATGAACAAAAAGTGAAACTGATGCATTTTTCCCATCCCTAGTGGGTAGTATGATATATGACTAACCACTTTGTTATTCTGTCTTATTTTACCAGATATAGAAAATCAATGCAATTATTCAAGAATTAATTAAAATACTACTGGATCATAATTGAAAGGGGTACTCATGGTTGTGTTTTGCAGGAAAAACAACAAAGTGTCTTGCAACACTTTAAAGACTAACACACTTTAGTTGTTGTAAACATTCATGAAAAGTACCTATATTATCAGCTACAGGCTAAAGAATTATAGGAAACAAAATGCATTTATTAGTGGAAGGGAAAGTTTATCAGTCAAGCATAGTGAACTGTATTACTTGGCAAACAATAATAACATTTTGGCAGCAGTTTCACCATGAAACCAGACTGTAGAGACTTTCCTTGATGATTTGAAGATGGGTCATATGAGAAGCAGGTCTGTCACCTTGTCTTCTAGCTGTTTCTTCCTGACCTCTCTCCCTTGTACAACTTTCTCGGTTGTCAGAGGGTGTCTGTGATGGCACATCAATTCTCCACCCGGGAAGCCTCATTTGACCCAGCTTGCCAGCAGCAGCTAATTTAACATGACTTTGATCACTCAGCTTTTCCTACTGTAGAACTGAGGCTTAAAAATAGTTTTCGTTCTTTGAAAATGGCACCCAGGATCCTGGAGGCCAGAGTTTACCCATTATGACCATGGCATTTGCAAACCCCCCATGGGGTGGCTGCTTTCTACCTGTGTGCAGTGAATCCTATGTGGAACGGGTGGTTTCAGAACATAAAAAGAAACTGACTGAGTGAGATCAAAGGTCCATGTAATCAAATATTCTGTTTCCTACACTGGCCAGCAAGATGCTTCTAGGAAGCTTAAGGGCAGGTCATTCCCTTGGCTCGTTACTGCTTCCTAGGAAGCAGGGTAAGGTTTCTGTACTAGTCTTAAGCATAAGATTAGACAAGCTTCGAAACAGAGAAGCTGTTTAGGAAGGCAGAGGAGAAGAAATGATCACTGTACCTTTTGACTAAAGAATTATTTAACAGGATTGGGTGAAGAATATGCATCTTTTGAGTGAGTGTTAACAGGGAAACATAGGTAGCAAGTGCATGATGCTGACTATAGAGCACACATGGGTGGACACTTGTTTACAACTGCATCTCCCAAGCTCTCACAAACAGCATGATGAGGTGAGGTGTAATTAAAAATCCAAACATCATAGGGATGTTATGAGAAGGCTTACATTCAGAGCATTTGTGTAATCATTCTATGCATTCTTTCGTCTCCATGGTACCTAATCTATCAATAATCAGAGCTTCAGACCAATCTCATGTTGCCTCAAGCTCCACAAAGACAGGAAATTGGAAGCGGAGGCTAATACCTCAAGAGACATAACCATATATTATGAGGGATGTTGCATAATGTCACCAATAGTGCTAGGGACTAGGAAGCTGCAACTAAGTGTGCATTTCAGAATTGGGGTGTGTGTGAAGGGGAAATGCCACACAGATCTCGAACTGCATTGGCCTGATTCAGAGAGATGCAGGATTTAGCCAAATCAAAGCAAGGGTCTTCCAAATGGTCCCATGTAACTCTGAGTCTTCCCAAAGGTTATGGACTATTTTGAAATTTTGAGGGAAAAGGAGAGGCAGAGGGATTAAAGAAGTTGCTCTCTCTCTCTCTCTCTCTCTCTCTCTCTCTCTCTCTCTCTCTCTCTGTGTGTGTGTGTGTGTGTGTGTGTGTGTGTGTGTTATTCCATTACTGATTGATCTGGTTTTTACTTACAGGCTTTTGGTTTTCTTTTTCCTTTTATTTGGGATCTCTAGTCATACTACTCTTAGAACTAGATACTGAGGTGCTTTGTAAGCCTGCTTTAAGACTGTCTGCTCCTCTGGGCGTGGAGGTGCCTCAGTGGGGATGCTTTGCCTGCCCACCCGAAGATCGGTGTCACCGCATGATGACACCGCTTTCGGGGAGGGGGGAGGGATGGAGCCTTCAAGAGCTGGTGTCCCTCTTGCCCAGCCTCTTCTTCAATCGGCCGAGCAAAAGGGAAGCCGCGTAGCTCCGCTGGAGCAGTTCTGATTTCCCTGCACGCAGCTTGTCTTTGGAGACTGCTTTTCAGGTCATGCAATGGCGCAGCCCGCGGTTTGGATTTTTGGGGGGGTTGCTGGTGGGAAGGGAAGGATAAGGGAACCCTTCCTGAGTTTAAAAAAAAATAGAAAGGGAGAGAAAAGTTAAGTAATAATAACATTAAAAAAATAGAGAACAATTGGAAAGGAATTAGTAAGGGTGAGGGGCAGTTCCCAACGGGGGGGGGGGGTGACTTAAAAGTTGGAAGGACAAGGTGAGGTGAGAGATGGTGATAGAAGAGAAAAGGGGGAGCGATTGAGAAGGAGAAAATTGGAAATAAAATTTAAAATAAATAAATAAATAATAAAATTAAACATATATATATATAAATTGAGAATATATACTGTTAAGATAATACAAAAAAAAGTAAAGAGGTCTGAGTAAATTGCTATATATATGTATAAAAAACCCCAGGTCTTGGTTTGAGGAACACTGCCTCCTCTTGGGCTCAGCTTGTTGCTGCCACCCAGCATATATATGCTTGTTTAATATATATTTTAAAAAAGGGTGGGGTCAAACATAACTAACAACAATTGGATAGGAAGATAAATTCGAGTTGAGGATGATACCAACATTGCTTTATATTGGTAATTTTTTAAAAAAAGTAATAAAAAAAAAGATAGGCTACATGGGGCCAAAAAAGGGCCAAGGTTCTGGTAAAGGCAAACAGCCTGAAAAACGAAAAGCCCCTGCAAATCCGCCCCCAGTAATCTCTTCATCTGAGGATGTGGAGTGGCCAAATTATACTGCCATACTGGCAAAGTTGAGCAAATTGGAAAGGGAAAGGGCAATGGCTAGGAATGTGGCTAGCACCGCTACACCAAGAAGGTTGCGTAGGGAATCCACGGCATGCAGGATGGCGGAATTGCGACAGTTGAGTAACATAATGTTGTCCCGTATTGCTCTTTTAGAGAAAAAGAGTACTGGTTCTGCAGGAGCGTCCTTGGTGGAAGGAGCGAGCAGTGGCCAGCTGACCATCTGTCCTGATACAGAAGTGGACACAATGATCAAGCCTCAGGCCATCGAGAGCACTCAGATGGGGGAGCCGGTTGAGGAAGAGCAGACCCGCCGAGGTGCAAGGGTGCTGGCAGGCAGGCAGGCTGAGGTTGACTGCACCCCAGCAGGACCTAGCCAGCAAGTGTCAGAGGTGCCTTCCATCAATGCTGCAGTGCCTGCACTGCCAGTAGCAGGTGAGTTGGCAACCACATCATACACGACACACACAGATGGGATGTGGCCTTGGGGGGAAGTTACCCCACCAACGTTTTATCAGATGACGGCCGGTTTAATGCCTTGCAGCATACGGAGGGGTTCACCTGCGTTGGGAGTGCCTGTACCGGCTTTGAAGCCTAGGACAGCACCTTACCCACAGTGGTCCTTTCCTAGTCAAATGCCAGGTTTTGTTGAAGGATTTCGACAATTCAGTCACCCCACAATACCAGACACTGGATATAACTCTGTGCCTAGGAGTGCCCTTCTATACGGTGATCAATCACTGCCATTAGGTGATCACCTTTTCCCAGCCACAATAGAGAAGATTTGGAGAGGTGAATACGTGGATGTATTCGAACTCTTGAAAAGGAAAATGGAAGAAAAGAAAGGGGCCAAATAAGAGGATAGGGAGAAAGAGAGATTTAAGAAGAAAAAGCCAGAGAGATGTTGGGCCGAAATTTTTGGCTGTGATGGTGGGCTAGGGGCATATAAAAAGCCCCATGCCTAGTACAAGGGGAAGAGTTTTGGTCAGTTCCTGGAGGACACATGGTGCGAAAAACATCCCATCTCCCTGTTTGATGGAGCCAGCAGGGCTCCGAGGGGAGGTGGCCTTTTATTAAGGGGACCTCCTGGGCAGCAGTTCACCTAGGGTCACGAGGCTTGGTGGGCTGAGGCAGGGGGGGGCACCTGAACATGTGCTGGATGGAAGACAGCACGATTCAGAAATAGGAACTCGCCCTGCTTTAGAATCTGGAGGTAAAGGCTACACTGGATTTGGATAAATATCTCACTACGTTAAGCCCCCTTGTAGATGGGGGATTTAGTTTAAATAGATAATAAAGTTGTGGCCCAAGTTTTAACCCAACAACCTGTGTCGTCTCTTTATTTCTGGACTGGGTGGACAATGTTCTGTGTTCTTTACAATTGCCTATGAGGTGGTGGTACAGGTTTTTTTGAACATATATTTCTTATCACTCTTACCTTGGTCTTATCTCTTCCTAAAAGTGTTCCCTTACATATTCCACATCACCTTCTCCTTAAACCAAATCTGTAGTCATTGCAATGGAATGTTGTTGTTTAGGTCTCTCTTTATCAGTAGTTGTTGCCTGTCAGAGATGGGTTTATAGACAGCATCACTTCCCTCATTGTGAACCTCCACCCTTTTCCTCCAGTCTTGGCCGTAGATGTATACATTTGGTTTTGATTTAAGTTTAGTGTGTTCTCTGTTTTGGTCTGATTCTGTGTTTTTGTCCAGCTCTGTATTTTTGTTTGGCTCTGTATTGCTTGTGTTGTTCATGCAATCATGTGTGTGCTTGTAACAGGGCAAGAAGAAGACAGGGAGACTAGGAAAGTGATCCTATGTGGACCACAAGGATGATAATGAATCCCTTTTCATCTCTTATAAAACTTTTGAGTGTACCTAAAACCAAAGGCCCTCCTGAACCTACGTGTATATTTTTCCCCCAGATCTCTTTTCTTTAGAGGTGCATCTGTAACTTACCAGATTTTCATACAGAATTGTATGCACTACATTTTGAAATTGTCTACAGTGGTGCCTCGACTTACAAACTTAATCTGTTCCGGAATGATGGTCATAACTCGAAAGGGTCGTAAGTCGAAGCAAAATTTCCCATAGGAATGCATTGAAATGCGATTAATCCGTTCCGGCCGTTTTTTGGTTGTATCTTGAGGCGACGGTCGCAAGTTGAAGCATTCGTTCCCATAGGAACTAATGCAAAAGTGGTTAATCCGTGCACTACCACTAGGTGGAGACTTTTTTTTTAACCTAAGATGACTTAGGTTAAAGAAAGGGCAGAAAAGGAGGGAGGGAGGGAACAATGGGGAAAAGAGGAAGGAAAGAAAGAAGGTCATCACTGGGGCACACAGACAAAGGTTTGTGCTTTTAAGCACAAAAAGAGAGAGGATAGAGAGAGAGAAGACAATGGGGGGGAGAGACTTTGGAGTCTAAAACACATTTTAAACCAACACGTTAAACCGACACATTTTAAAACAAACACCTTTTAAAACTAAACACCTTTTAAAACCAAACACATTTTAAACCCACACATTTTACACCAACACCTTTTAAAACGAAAGAGAGATCACTTAGCTTTGGGTGTCTTCTGGAGGACATCACGGTGACATCTCCGTCAGGGGTCTCCTTAGGTACAGTAGAGGTGACGTCTGGCTGGAGGACAGGCAGGTGGGTGGTGAGATGGTCGTCATTGGGAGGTAGAGGTCCCCTCCTTTGGGTCATCTTCTCCAGGGGTTTCCTGTCACTGTCTCTTGGCTGCAGGCTCCATTCTGGTGAAAAATCTTTCCAATTTCACCTGCTTCGTCCTGCGCTGCAGAACCTTTCTGAAATGGCTGACCACGTTGTCGTTCATCATGTCCAAAACTCTGCCTGTCACAGTCCTGTTTGGGTGGTGCCTCTCAAAGAAGTCCTGGCACTTGTTCCATTTCTTGCAGATGGATCTTATCTCCTCACTGCTAACCTGCGCTCCCTCTTCCTCTTCCTCAGTGGAAACCTCCTACACAAGAGCCTTCTGCTGCTCAGTTTGCAGTTCTACAAGTTCTTCTGTGGTCAACTCCTCTTCGTGGTCTTCAACTAGCTCCTCTACATCCTCCTCATTGACATCCAGACCCATGCCTTCACCCATGGAGACAATGTCCCTCACCACCTGTGCATCAGTCACCTCAGTGCCATTGTCTGTAGCACATTCTGGCCACACTTTCCTCCAGGCTGAGTTCAAGGTCCAAGTTGTGACATCTTGCCAGGCCTTGTCAATGAGTCTGATGCTGTGGAGGACATTGAAATGTGACTTCCATAACTCTTTCAGGGTCAAGGACGCCTCCTCGGTGATATTGAAACACCTGGTGAAGAGCGCCTTTGTGTAGAGCTTCTTGAAGTTGCTGATCACTTGCTGGTCCATGGGCTGCAGATAGGTGTTGTGTTGGGGGGGGGGGAGGACCTTGACCTTGATGAAGTCATACTCATCGTCAAGTTCATCCACCAAGAATGGGGTGTGTGTTGTCCATCAGCAGAAGGCACCTTTCAGGAAGCTGGTTGTCAGAATTTTTTGACAGTGGGTGCAAACACTTCACAGAGCCATTCCAGAAACAGCTGTCTTGTCATCCAAGCTCTTGCGTTGGCCCTCCACATGACAGGCAGTGTGGCCTTGTTAACTTTCTCTTGGTGGAATGGGCGAGGATTCTGGGAGTGGTACACCAGCAGAGGCTTGATCTTCAGATTGCCGGTGGCGTTGGCACACAGCAAAAGGGTCAATCTGTCCTTCATGGGTTTGTGGCCCAGCATTTTCTGTTCCTCCTGAGTGATGAAGGTTCTGCTGGGCATCTTCTTCCAGAAGAGCCCTGTCTCATAACAGTTGAAGACTTGCTGGGGGAGGTAGTCTTCTTCCTTGATGAATTTGACAAAGTCCAACTTGAAGGCTTCTGCAGCTGCATGGTCAGAACTTGCAGCCTCCCCATGTCTTATCACGCTGTGGATGTCACTTCTCTTTTGGAACTTTTGAAACCACCCCCTGCTGACTTTGAATTCTTCTTGTGGTGCACTTCCGGAGGGGTTTCTTTCCATTAAATCACTGTGTAGCTTCTTGGCTTTCTCACAAATCATGGCTTCACTGATGCTTTCCCCTTTCAGCTGTTTCTCATACATCCACACCAGTAAAAGTTTTTCCACCTCTTCAATCAGGGGTGTCCTATTCTTTGTTATGATTGTGACTCCTTTTGCCACATCAATTTCTTTCAAGACATCTTTCTTCTTCAATATGGTGGAGATGCTTGACTTTGGCATCTTGTATTCAGAGGCCAGTTGAGTCACACGCATGCCATGCTCATGCTTTTTGATGATGTCCTTCTTCACTTCAATGGAGATGGTCTTCTTCTTCCCTTTGCTCTGCTCTTTCTTTGGAGCCATAAGTACTGTTCAGCACACCACACACCACACAGTAGTACTGTACAGTACACAAACCCTAGGAGCCACAGAATACAAAAAAAAAAAAAAAACCAACACAATTCCAGCAACCATTCCAGCAAACAGACCCCTCAGACAAAGGTTTCTGCTTTTAAGCACAAAAAGAGAGAGGATAGAGAGAGAGAAAAGACAATGGGGGGGTGTGTGGAGAGACTTTGGAGTCTAAAACACATTTTAAACCCACACATTTTAAACCAATACCTTTTAAAACAAACACCTTTTAAAACAAAAGAGAGGTCACAGTACACAAACCCTAGGAGCCACATAATTAAAAAGAAACACAACATTCTAGCAAGGACTATAAATGCTACAACTACACACTGCAAGACACATCAGAGCACAGAAACATAACCCCCCCAGCCCAAACCCACACTGCAAAAAACCCTGTACATACAGTACTCACCCAGAACAGGCAGTCTCTCTGTTTTAAAAAAGAAAGTCAAAAAGCAAAAATCCAAAAAGCAGAAATTTAAAAAAACAAAAATGCCAAAAAAATATATAGTACAGTACTGTACTGTACTGTACCGTACCAGGCAGTACCAGGCAGTACCAGGCAGTCCGAAGTCTCTCTCCGAACCCACACTCTCTAACCGCTGAGCTGGGCGAAAGAGCTACAGAGAAGCAGCCTCTTCGCTGACCAACGGTTAACTGAAAGCAGTTCAAATTTCCCGCTTTCCCCACCTTCCCCGCCTTTTTTTCCCCAGTCGTAACTCGAAGCTCCGATCGCAAGTCGAAGCAAAATTTTGTGGCCGGAGCTGGTCGTAACTCAAAATGGTCGTAAGTCGGGACATTCGTAAGTCAAGGCACCACTGTATTTTGTGAATTACACAGGGATCCTGCAGGTATAGAACAAACACCCAATTTCAGACCCTTCCCTCCCAACATGTGAAATATGACAAAACCAGGCAATGGGTGTACAACAGAACAGGAAGGTTCATGAGTGAGGTCATATTTTTTTCCTCTCACACAGTAATAGGGATAGAATTGTGAATGTGGTTTATATTGTATTAGTTGTTTGGGGCTGTAGAACAGACCTCAAAAACTGTTTATAGGGAGATGCAAGCCCTGTTGTGGGATTATACAAATGGGATTACAAATCCATGAGATGAGGAGTCCAATGAAACTGAGGTTCTTTGTTTGCCCAAGTGTATGAGAGAGTATAACCAGGGATAATTTGAAGCTATTCACAGGTGCAATTAACCTGAAAGTTTAACTCACAGCAGGTAAACAGGGAATAAGACCCATGAATTGAAGGCACAGTATAAAAGAAATCAGAGGAAAATGAAATAAGTGAATTTCTGATACTTTATAATACATTGCTGAAATGAAAAGTGCAAAGCAGAAAGATCTGGATAAAAGTTTCAGGACAAAATTATAACTTCCAAAATTAGCCATAATTAGCCTTTCATAAAACACTATGTTTGCCGTCCCATCCTCCACCAGTCCTCTAGTTAAAGCTAACTATATTTTGCCAGTCTTTGGCCTAAGGATTTGGAAAGAAAGACCTGTTCTAGAGAAAAGGTTCCCAAAGCCCAGAAGAACTGCAGGAAAATTGATTCAGAAAAGATTGGATGGGAAAATCACGAAATAAAATATGAAAGTCTAGATCTCACTGGTGTGTGGGTGGGTGTCTGTGTACATGCAAGCGTGCATGTTGAGGGAATAAAAGTAAGAGAATAAAAGTTCACTCAGAGCAGTCCACAGGCCAGAAATCTAGCCCAGGAAAACCTAGTTCTTTGTAGAAATCACAAAGGAGAACTGATTAGGGAGGTGTAGATTCTCCCAAAAGAAGTAATCCATTGTGAAAACTGGAGTTTCTCTCAAAATTAGGATAAAGTAAGGCCTAGAGGCTCCAGAGCACTCAAAATCTGCAAAAAATAAAAATTACCTGAGAAAAAATCAGCTGGTGAAGGTGAAGGGTTTTGTTTTTTTTTTTCATTCCACTGATTGCTTGTTGTTCCAGTGATAACCTTAATTGTCCTGCATTCTGATTAGCTTCTTTACCTTTGTCACTAAATGTTAATTCTGTAGTCTGAATGGTTCAAGAAACAGGAGATTGGGCTCCAGCATAGAGTATGAAACCTACTGTTATAAATGTATAGTTTGCTTATTAACTCTGATATTAACTTTGTCCAAAGTTGTTCAACAGAATAGATTACCCCTCCTTTATTTATATTCCTTGAAGAGAGAGAGAAATTAAACCTAAACAGCCACAAAATTTTTACAATTATCTTGCAAAATCAGGTCAGGTCATCTCCTTTGCAATGCTGAATTTCCATTTTGGGGGGATTATACCTCTATTAACCTTTCTTTAATCAGTTTCACATTATAATGGCCATCACTATTCCTCTACAAAGAATCTAACTTCTAAAGGGTGTCAAGTGTACAGAGAGAGAGAAAAAGGACAGAATATCTCTAATGACAGCTCCTCTAACAAACTTTAATTATTAATTGGTATGCTAAACAGCCTCTTGTATACAGAGGGCATTGAGATAATGGCCCAAGATTAGCAGGTTTATAAAGAATATATAAATTCAATTCTTCAAAAAATCTCTGGATTATGCATGTGGGAAATTGTGCTTCTGCACCCATGATTCAAAATACCAGGAAATGGCTCAATATTGCTACACAATATCAGACCCAAGTTGCCAGCAGGAAAAAGAATGCCAAGGTTTACATAGTAGAAGGCAGCCTGACTGGCGACAACTGGAGATGGCCACGAACCTCTAGTGATTCATGCCAATTTGGCTGATGGCCACACAGCTAATCCGTGATTCGGTACCCCACTCCACCTCTGGAGGGTGCCCACTCAGAGGCAATGCCTGGAGGAGATGGGGCAGGGAAGCCAGTACTTCTGAGTGGGTGCCTGCTGGAGGGGACGGGGCACTAAACTGTGGATCAGCTGTGTGGCCATTAGCCAAACTGGTATGAATCGCCAACTTGTGCCTAATTCTGTTGACAACACCAATGGCGGCAGTCAAGATGGTGTACAAGATGCCCTCTTGTGCTCACTTGTTCATACTTGTTGGGAAATAGCCCTGACAATTAGTATATGGGAGAGCAGTGGTTAACAGATGAAAAAAAAGGAGTGAACTTCTGGGATTTTCCCTTGGTTAGTGTCATGTGACAGCTGTAATTTCCCGTGAAAGAGATTGTTCTTATATGAAGATCAAAGTGAATCAGTGGTGCCCTATTCATTGGGTTGTCTGTATGATGTTCCTTTAAAGATAGAAGTATTGCAGAGGAATAAAAAACCCATGTATTATTATTTTAGATTCAGGAGTCATCTTTCTTTAATATAGAAAAAAAAGTTCAGTCCATCTTATTATTATTAGACATGGGCAAGTCAGTCCCCTTTTTGAGGTTCACTTATGTATCTCTTCCAATCATTTTTTAAAAAAAAAAACATTGTGAAAGTCTGCATTTGAAAATAATTCATTTATTCATTCAAATATAAGAAAATTTCTACTCTGCTCTTCTAATAAAAAAAACATATCAGGCAGGATGTGGTACAAGAATTTAGATCCCAGTCATCACAGTTCAAATCTCTGTAAAATCTCAGTAGCAGAAGACATGTACGGGAGACTGAAACAACAGACCATCTCCCCATTTCCCACCAAACTTCCATTTAAAATATTATTGGACTGGCAGGGCAAAGGCCTACTAGAATAAGAACATATTTACTGCTGATGGAAAATGGTTGGAAAAGGGACAATCTGAGATCTATTTATGTATGGTATTTATATATATATTGATATTTGTTTTGCATAGACATGCATAATTCAAAGAAAAGAATGCTATAAAGCATATATAAAACATTGTAAAAGGACAGTATAACGTAGGGTTTCAAAAGTTTAAAAATTAAGAATTAAAAAACTTAATTGATGACCAATACACAAATAGAGTGAGGGGGGGAAACTAATTGATAGTTAAGGAAGGCCTGAGTAAATACATATATCTTTCAGTGGCACATATTCTACCATGTATGTGTAGTTCTTATAAAAACCACATATGGGACACAGAGAAGTGCCTGCCAACTGTGCCTTATTCAGCAGGGAAAATGGTATGGGAAGAGGTAGTCATTAAAGTATTCCAGAGCCATTTAGGGTTTCATATTTGCTTTGAGCTCACCTGTAGCCTGCCTGCTTCAATTTCTATCCAAATATTCCACAGTATTTGTATGTATGTATAAATAAATATCTGAATAGTCAAGCTAAAAATGAACATGGGAAAAATAAAGGGCTCTGACCTGGAATGGTATGTGTGTGTTTAAAACTCAGGGTTATCATCTACTACTTGTCCCAATGCTACAGTGACTTATCCTACTCAAATACTGCATGATGGCACAAATTTCACACACACAGAAAATCAATCAGTTGGACAGATATCTGCAATCCCAAAAGAAAAAAAAAATCCTTGCATTTTCCGTACTTCCTTAAAATGAAAGCCATGTGAATCTGTCTTTATTCTGAGCATCCTGGCTTCATATAATGGTAGCTATCATATGCACATATAAATTCCCTCCCAGGATTCTGTGGTTGGGGTTTCCTGGAGAGCCTGGGCCTTGTTGGCACTTGAGCTTTTAATCTCGTTCTCCTTTGGGCTTCCTGGTTCTTTTACACTATTACTTCCAGTGTTGTTGTTTTTTTATTATTCTCTCTCTCTTTTTAATGCCGAAAGTGCCAAAGGAATATTTGGAGAGGTCTGCTTGAGTTTGAGTGCCGCTTCGGGATCGCTTCAGTAATGAGCAAATACCCCCACTTCACTTTGAAATCTGAATAAATTAACTTTGGAATCTGAATAAGATGAAGCACATCCCTAGTACATAGACGTGTGTGTGTGCGCGCGCGCGTGCACGCAATGGCACATAGATGTTCACAAACTTTCTATATCTAAGATTTGGGAACTGAAGTTGTATGGTTTCATTAAATTAAGAAGTTGTCAAACAACTTTTTACCAATGGGAATTTGAAAAAGGCTTTGGTATATGTCTTCTGTAGAGGATTAACTTTGATCTTTTCCATTTCTAAGAGAATCACTTTCATGGCTTTAAAAGGTTCAGTATACAGTATTACCTTTTATGAGATTCCTTGAAGTGTATCTCCTTAGAAAGTGGGCTCAAAGAAATAACAGTACCTGTGGCATCCTGTCTCTATACTGGAAATATAATTAGTAGCAGCAAAAGATTGAGTCCATGATATTGGTTCCCTGAATACCATACAGTTCCTGCCCTATATTGTTATCTCAGAAAAGACTGAAATCCTGCCAAAATGTACATTATGCAAATGTCAATGATTCAGTGGGACTAATTTTATCTTGAAATGTAGGACATGGCAGTGATCTAGTGTGGATGATTTTGTATTTGGGAAATGGTGGAACACACCAGGTATCATCAAATTCAACAGTTCTTCAGTATAACCTACTAAAACAGAGACTAAAACCCTTTCAAAACTTTTTTAAAAGGTAAACAACTTTAACTGACCTTATAGGCCACTCTTTCTAAGAAATTATATAGCCAAAGTGGCTCATGCCTAGATTTCCATTTGCTGATCATAATAATTAATAATAATTGCCACGTCATCACTTCATTTTTTTTAAAAGACTTGGACGCGACTTGACTCGCAACTCAGACCCATTTATCCGAATCATGTCATCAAGTTCCTATTAGGGATGGGCCTCGCTACCTGCTCCTACCAGTGCTGCTGCCGCCACCACCCTCTTCAGAGACAACAGACCCAGCTTCCCTTCCAGGAGCTGGCTGCTGCCTTTGCTCACACACCCACTGCCCAGCTGATAGACCAGCGCATGCACAGGCAGGGCAGGGAAGTCAGCCCGCTATCTCTGCCCATGTGGCAGCCTATCAGCTGGATGGGGCATGTGCAGTCTGAGTCTCTGGGCCCAGGTTCCAAGTCCCAAGCCTTGGGGGTCAGGGCAAATGATTCGAGACTTGGACTCGAGTCTTGGGACCAAGACCCAAAGACTCAGACTTGGGACTCGGACCCAAAGACTTGCCAATATCCCTGCTCAGTGGTAGGGCAGTCTTTCTTATTGGCCTGCTGCTTTCAGTTGGCAGCGAGGCTGCAGCTACAGATTCCAAGAGAGAGAGTTTAATGTGGGGGGAGAAGAAGGGAAGGGAAGCAGGGAGGGAGAAAAATGGAATCCCCTCATTCTCTCTCTCTTTCTCCCTCTGTCTTGCTGCTGCCTTTCATGATCAGCTGTTGAATGGAGAACAGCTGCTCAACAGCTCAGGAAGCAAAGAGAACAGCTCTTTCCCCCCACCCCACCCCACTTGCTTGTGCACCAGCCAGAAAAATCCACACTCAAAGAGGCAGGGAGCCTCTCTGACCCTGCAGCCAGCTTCCAGTCCTCCTCCATTGGCTGGAAAGCGAAGAGCAACCGCGTGGACTTAACTGACAGCTGATCAGGGTGGGTGGGTGTCGTTTGCTGTTTGGATGGGAAAAGCATGCCCAAAGGCAAATTGCTTCTCTCCCTTACCCTTGCCCCAGACCTCAACAGACCTTTTGTATTTCGATCCACCTACATCCAAACTGGTCAGTCTGAACAGGCTCAAAGAGGCACCAACAAATTATTTTAAAAAACTGCCTTCTCCCACATGAACTTATCCATCCTTTAGCAATGTCATGTTCTAAGGCCTGTTCACTTTGTTTCCCTGTTTTGAGGAAAGGGCTTCTCTTGTGATGGCAGCCCAAATGTGGACTTAACTCTCTGGGGGAATTATTCTGGCAGCAGCACATCTATTGAGGCACCAGACCAAATCCATGTCATTTGCCTAAGCTCTTAAACCCAAAGGACCCATTTCTAAATCACAAAACAACCCACATGAATACACTGGGATAAGCTTTAAGTTTCTTGTGGCAGTACATTCTGTTTCAGGAGCACTTTCTATCATTCTTGGTCCTGCAGCAACTTTGGTGAATGCTGAGGGTGAAAACATTTCACCTTTACACCTGCTGAACTTTCCTACTTCAATAGAAGCAGCATCCAAAATGTTGAGACCTGGGTACCAAGAGAACACAATTTATTGTAACATGTTATTTTGGGAGTTACAAGGGGGAAAACAATGTTAGTTTGAAAAGTAATGTCATCAGGACACTTTTCCTGATGCAAGGAGTAATCTTTGCTCATTACCTCAAAACATTATGCAGGTAGACTGGGGGGTGAGTCTCTTGCTTTTTTCCAATATTTGTAAGTTAATTAAATCAATTTAAAAGTAACACATTAGTGACTAGTAATGTTGTTGCACATCATTAAGAAATGATTAACAGGAAACAACCAACAAATTACTTTACTAAAATTGTAACATTAATGCACTAGCTTCTGCAATAACATTTCCACGTTCTAGTTAACAAGCTGTGGCTTGAACGACTCATCATCATTGGGTTGAAAGTTCAGCTTTGCCAAAGAAAGGTGAGAAGCTTTTAGTGGACAAAGAATGATGTTTTTTTGCATGTGGCCAAAAATGCCCGCCCATCTAGACCAAAGGTCTACTCTGGGCGGCAGGTCTACTCTGGGCGGCATGCTAAAATAAAATATGAGAGCCAGGTTCCACACCTTTTCCATATGAAATCAATTTCTGCTTCCTATATTATAAATGTCTTCCTGGACTGAAAAAATTTCCCACTTTTAAAACATCCCCTTTTTCTGACTTCAGATATAATTAATTAGCCACAGTTTCTTCATGTCCAGGTTTCTTATCTTCTCTGCCATCCACAAGAAAAAAAAATCATGTTCCTCAGATAATTTTGATGAATAATCTCCTTCCATATTCATGGCAAAATTTATTCTATTCACACTTTTACTTTCCCTTTTATCCTTCCCTAGGACAAACGTCTTAAACTCAAACTCATAGTTAATAGGGTACAACACCAGGGAAGACAGTTGTAAATCACTTTCCTTTGAGAATGGGACAGAAAGTGTATAAACCTGAGACTCCTGCCACTTTGTCATGGTTCATTTGTCTCTTTGAATTATTTCATTCTTTGTTTCTTTATTTCCCACTTTTTTTCTCAAAAATGAGAGCCAAAGGACTCCTCAGCTAGTGCTGATCATTCTGAAATTTGTCTTCCTCCCTGGAGAAGCGGAGAAGCTTAGCAATTCCATGAGACTTGAGCTGATGCCCTGAGACCCAGTAAGCATGACCATGATTAACTTTATTTATTTAATTTATTTATTTAAAATATTTTACCCTGCCTTTCTCCTGAAAAGAACCCAAGGAGGCTTTTCATCTTGGTTACTATGGAACTATAATACAACAATATAGTTTAGATTGTCTCCATTGTTCCCTTCTGAAAAGCTTTCTGCCAGTAGTTAGGAAATGGACTGGAATTATGGTCAAACCTTAGAAATGTTACCTTTGTGGACTACAACATCCAAAATCTTTGAGGCCTTTCCTAAATTCTGGATATGTTGGGGCTTGATGCACTGCCCCATTAGTGAGAGCACCACTCTTGGTGGTCTACAGGTTAAAACTTAAATGCCACAGAACCCCACATAACAATATTTTCAACAATATGGCGATTCACAAGTATAGGGCTAAAATCCATACCAAAAAAGGGAAAACATTAACATTAACAGCATCGGGGTTGAAATTAGGTAAGACAGTTGTGAATTTTAAATAAACATGGTTTCACTGCATATACAGAATTATATAGTAGCCCATATGACAGAAACCCGAGTAACAGCTATCTCGATTCTTACTACATTAAAGTGCATAAATAAAGAACAGTTGAGTTTCATAAAGGAAAATTGTCCCGTCCCCCCCCCCCCCCCATGGAGAGGAAATTTATTTTGATTTGTCTGCAGAATGAGATAAATTGATTGGTGAGAAATTGATTGTGAAAATAATGGATTGAAAAAATAGGTTGTATTCAGGAAACACACTGTGTGCATGGCATGAGCCAAAGAGAAGTGATTATTGATTAGAGTTGTATGTGTCAGACAAGCTTGATTTTGTTTTATTTTATATTATAGTATTGGTTTGGCAGGAAGGACATTTGGATACAAATAATCTGAGGTCATTTTTATTTTTATGTGTGAGGGAGTGCATGCTGTAATTTACTTGAAAAGATGGGAATGGTCTTAAAGTGGAAAAAATGATGAAAGATGAATGGAGGAAATCTGAAAATTCTGCAGACTGAACACTTTGCCTATAGAAATTTGTGATGTCTAAGCCATTTAGGCTACAATACTATAAAGACAACTGGAAATAAGTCCCATTAAACTCAATGAGTATACAATTGGACTGTTAATTGATGTTGATGATGAAAAACAAATCAAGTATATAAGCTTACAATTTAGGAACATAGGAAGACTGCCTTAAAAATTGATTCAGATGATGAACACTTAACTTAGTGTTATCAATATAGTCTTCTTCTCTGAAACTTGGCAACTTTTTAGGGCATCAGGTACGAGATTTTCTCAGTGCAAAACAGAGATAGAGAGGATTGAACCTGGACATTTTTGCTTCCACAGCAGGTCCTGTAGCTATGAAGCTACATAGTAGTCCTGAACTATGGACTGGTTGTTCCCAGTTTGCAGTTACTAACTACATTAAAAGCTGAGTTCCCTTGCCTTGAAATTCCTACTCCACTTTTAATTAAAATCAAGATTTATTGCAAGTATAGTACTAGTATGCTTTATACTAGTAATTACCTTCTCCCCACTTTTGCTGCAGAACATTAAACTATGACAACCTTATTTGAAAAATATGGGTAGTATATGGGGAAAAACTAGTGGACTGCACCACACTCCAGAGAGTGGGAATTTAAAGGAAGTCTCTGTTTAAGAGGTACCTCTTAGAAATAGTATTTAGAGACAGAACCAGAATTGCACATTAAAGTTTTAAGATAAGTACTTTAAAATCCACTTCCATACAAAGTAAAGCAGCCCCACCCACATGTCTTTGGCATTTGACAGGTTTAGTCTACTCAGAAGGGCCTATAAGAGTTACCAATTCCATCCAATTTAATGAAAAAGCAAAAAATGTTAAAGTCATTTGTCGATTATCCAGTGATAATCAATGGGAAGTCTCAGATTTCTGAAAGGTTTTGAACAGAACCAGAGTCGAGCTGAGTGACCCTAAAGCAGTCCAAGTCAAGTTCTGATGTCTTGTGAATTGCCAACGTTAGTCCAAATCTTGGGGTTAGTTCACATGCTCATCTTAATCTAAGATGGAGGGTGCCTCGTTGGCAAATTTGTTGGGAAGCCCCTTGCCTGGTTACAAGCCACATGGGAGACCCACCTTCCAAGCACATAGGTGCTTAATGTCTCTGGCTGCTTAAATGTTTACCTTGAAATTTTGTTACTGGAATTGAGTTGACTGATCTTATTATTGGAGATGATGGAGGATAAGAGAATGGTGGGGGTACTCTGATGGTTTGACTCTTTGACCTAAGAAATGTTCTGTGGTCTCCATTGGTTCTACCTTGTGAGAATGTGAATATTTTAAAAAATAGTGGACCCATTTTTAGAAGTAAAATTCAGAAGAAGTTTTTTTCAAAAACATTTGGTGATAGTGCATGCAATTTGTGATTCAGGTTGTGATCAGACAGCTGCAAAGGCACACTCCTGATCAGACTGGAAAGTGTCACTTTAATGGGAGCAATCTCTCTTATAGTAACCCTTCTGTCTGCCAGGAAATTACTCCAGCCTGGCCCCCAAAAGCAGAAGCCCTACAGCTGGGAAAAAACACAAGGCCCCAGCTTGGGCATGGATTGGGGGTTCAGCTGCAGCACATTTCTTGTGTGTCATGTGATTGCCAGGAAACAGATTACACCAGACTGCTTCACAAGTGGTCTAAATTGCAATCTGTTTCTCCATGTGATCACATCCTCAATTAAGACTTGAGCCAATAGTGCTCAAGAAGGCAATCTTTTAGCAGGGAACTCCCTGGTTCAAATCACACCTCAGTGATGAAGGCACCTTAGTTCCACAGCTTTATTAAGAGGACAGTAGTTTGGTCTATCATGTAAAATATGTAACTACCATACGAACAATAAATAATCAAGGAAATGGAAATAATTTAATTATTAATGTTATTATTAGTAAAATAATAAAAGAGGATCCTCTAGAAATATAAGGGCCCAATCTCTCTCCTGTCCTCCACAGGTTTGTCTTTCTAGATTGGTTGTAATAAAAGCTGGGCATGAAATTTATAAGTACATCCACATCTATGACAGTAATCAATTTATGATTCTCCATAGCTTGCTTCACTCCTTTCACTTTTCTGGCTAGTTATAGACCTCAGTGCATCTTGACTTACCAGGCACAACAGAATATGGAGTGCTTCCACTTACCTGTGTGTCCATCACTTTCATCTCTAGCGAAAAGTCCTAGAGATTATTTTGATCCCAAATAGAATTACAATCCTGCTAAGATCCTGTGGAGGAGAAACATGTTTGGAAGGTTATATGGAAAGGAAGTGGCTAATACCCTTTGTGCTGCAGTACCCATAAGAAGAACCACAGGATTTAGTAGCTCTCTCCCTCTCTGTAATCTGTTTTATTGTTGGATTGTAAATTATGTTTGTTCTTAATAAAAATCTGTGAAAAAAAGAAATAATAACTGAGGAATGAACATCCTCCATTTATTCTTTTCTATTTGATCACACCTTTGTGGGATGTTTCTCCACACAAATATACAGTTTTTAAAAAAATTATTATTAAGAATGATTGTAAATACTGCTGAATTTCAAATATAGCATTTTGGATACATATCTGTTCTGGTAGCTGAAAATGCCAGAAGAAATAAAATACGAATTTCTATTTTAGTCAAGTACCCACGAGGCACTCAGATATCATATTAACATCTTTCCATTAACCTCTGCCTTGACCCAGAGACTGTTCTCTATAGCCAGCAAAGCTTAATTATGGGCCTTCACTAGACAAAAGCCAGTGCAAATGGTGTCAAGGTGCACACAAGACCGTTACAAAATGGCCCCTTGGGCAGGTATGGGATTATTTCATTTTTTAAAATCTCTGCATCAATTTGCTATGAGGTTGTATCAAGGCAAAATGTTGCTATAATAGAATGATTGAATACCAAAGTTTATCAGTCTGTTCCTTTTTTAAGTAGAAAATTCATCTGTGATGTGGCATCTGATTTTAGGGGCTAATAGGAACAGCCCAAGAAACTTTGTAACACCACAAATACATAAATGGAACATTTTCCAAATAACTGATTATTTTTACAGCTCACCTGGGAAGAATATCATTTGGGGAACTGCTCAAGTGGAAATAGTTATGTTAATTAGTTTCTATTTTGGCAGTCCTCTAGGATTTGACATCTATTGATTTAGGCATCTCAGTGGATTTAGGCATTTGTAAGGTATTTACCAGAAACATTGTAAAATGCTTTATTTTACAGTGAGTTAAAACACCAGATGAAAGAAAGTTTTGCTAATCACAGGTACAATTCACAGACTTTTAATATGAGCTGGGACCTAATGTACATTAAGGTTTTCAGCAGTTCTCCTTTGAACTGTCTTCCAGTCTTAAAACATTATGAAATAGAGTAAGTTACAAAAATGAAAATCAACTTAATTTCTACCAAAAAAAGGGTAGCCATGTTGAGCAGTTATAACAGAAAAATCCCAAACTTACAATAGGTCCCAAAATCATGTCCCCATTTCAGAGTAACATGGATTTTCAGACCAGAGGTTGTGTTTTTTGTGAAGGATTACTCTATGACATCTATATTGATGATATTTTATTACCATTATTTCTTAACAGTGTAATTTTGCATATGTCTACTTAGAAATATTCACAAACATCAACTGGGCTTATTGCTAAATTCAAGGTATGGGTGTAGCATTGTAGTCTTATTTCAAGAAAGAGATAACTGAAGAGTATATACAGAAAGGCAAAGCAGGAGAGAGAAGGAAAAACAGAATCAAAGTGAATGATTTAAATATAGCAGGGTTCATATTATGACCTACATTCATACTAGAAGATATAAGGTTATTTAATGGGGTGGTACATCCTCGGTTGTCTCATCCTTACATGGAAGCACAAGGAACTACAATGTGCTTCTCCTCCCTGGTGAGAGTGCCAGAAGATTTCCTGGCACTCTGAGTAGAGTTTTTGCATTGTCATGAACAATGATTTACAGAAAGGACTCTCCATTGTTGAATCAAATTGTGTAATTTAAAATTTGTGAAATTCTGCAAACTCTGCGAATTGTCTGAAAATAGAAAGATTGGGATCATCTTATTACAAGTCATCCTGGTTTGGGATTATAATACTGGGGAAAGTGGAAGGTAGCACGAAAAGAGGAAGACCAAATAAGAGATAGATTGATTCAACAGAGGAAGCTATAACCTTCAGTTTGCTAGAGATGAGGAGGGCTGTTAAGAGTAGAACCTTTTTTTGGAGATTTGTGGGGTTGCTATAATTCATAGGGTCACCATAGGTTAAAAGCAGCTTGATGGCACATGTTCAGATTTAAGAAGTGCTAGAATAGTTGTTTTCATCTTAACATTCAGCATGTGCTCGCTCTGTGTGTGGTTTGTGTTTCAAAAGGAAAGGAGGCAGTTTACACAAATTCAAGCAGGGCAGAAGTCTTAGTCTCATTCTTCAAGAGAAACAAGGAATTTAGTGGGGCTTTCACAATACCTGTTGAGGTTTCTTGTTGTGTTGGGAGAACAAGGAATTTAGCAAGTACTCTTTCCAACTCTATTGTTCAACTGCCTGTTTCCTAATAAACTGCAGAGCATAAACTTGTTTGTCTTACCTGGAGGAGTGCCACCTTAAAAACTGTATGATCATCAGTCCTGTGAGGCTTCTCACAGTACTGTTACATGGATGACGTCATTACACAGGATGCTTAACTTAAATTTTAAAAAAGAAGAAGAAGGAGAAAAACAGTTTCTGGAGCTCTCCGGTGGTATAACTTTAGTGGCACATGTTTATAAGCTGTGTAACTAGCACTTCTGGGAGGCTTCTCAAACTGCTTTTCCACTGGCAGTAAGCTGCATGGGACACACAGGACTTGAACTGTGTCTAAAGGAAGGAGGAAAAAGGTCACAGTGTGGGTGTGGGGGCACAGAGAGATGCTAGAACCCATGTTGGAACTAGGTGCTTTCTTCAACACATGAAATTAATGACAGTTGGGATGGCTAACTCTGCGAACATTTGGTGCCACCAACTGTTCAATCATGAGGCAAGATCTAATTTCTTGTGGCAAATCTTTAAGTACATGCTTCAAGGGAAATAAATTTGCACTGGGCAAGGGAATTTGCCTTTAATTACACGTGCAACAGCTTGACGATAAAACATCACTTTATTAGGCCAGTCCTAACCAAATTGCTATCTAGTTTTCACCCCTCCTCAACCTCCATCCCCAGTTGTATTATTAGTGAAGGACTGAAAAATCTATACCCAGTATCTTAATTTTCAACTCATTAAAATAACACTAATGAGAAAGAAAGAGGGGAAAATGGGAGATGCAGGACTTAATGAATTGAAAAGGTTGACAAGAAATGCTATGGCCAGAGTCAGAGGAATAAATCTCTATTACTGCCAGCCATACGATTATCTAATTCTGAATGTGAGATATTGTGCTTTTATATCCACAATTGAAAAAGGCAGGAAATGGCCTGATATTGCTGCACAAGATTGTGCCTGTGTTGCCAGCAGGAAAAGGGATTTCCATCTTTATATAGAAAAGGACGACCTGAATGTTGACAACTTCAATGGCAGCAGTCACAATGGTCTACAGTATGCCCTCTTCTGCTCACTATTATTCACAAAATGACACCATGCAAAGGAAAATTCCAGAAGTTGACTCCTTTTTCCATCAGTTAACCACATCTCATCCAAAGACAAAGCAATTGTCAGGGCTGTTTTTCAACAAGTGTGAATGGTAGTCAGCACAGTAGTGAGCACATTGAGACTGCATTGTTAAAAAGTAGGAAAAGTAGGAAACTGCCTCCAAAGTATATGTAACTGTGTTTTTCCTTACTCTTTTCTGTAATGTTTGGTGATAGATCAAAACTGCACACTGAATGGAAATGGTTGATTGGCATGTCCTGTTTCTGTGGGCAATCTTTATCATTGTAATACAATTTAGTTTGATTGATGGTCAAAAGACCCCATAGATTTAAGCTACCTACTATTTATTTATTTACCATTCACATTTGTCATATTACGAAGATGCGGGGTAAGTAAGAATACAGTTTCAACCAGTTTTTTCCCCCTGATTCATTAGTACGATGCTGTCCAAATAAATAAAATATGACTATATTCTATCCCCAGAGGTATGATACCTCACTGAAGTCAGTGCCTGTGGGGGATATAAATCTGAAGGCAGGCTTTAAAAATTTATTTATCTCATACATATTTTATTGGAGTTAAGGGTCCTATTAGTTCAAATCCAAAGAAATAACATTGCTTGGTTCTGAACGTATGTTCTCCAAGTGTATAGTTGCTTTCTCCTTCAAAAGAGGTAGAAGAGACATTAATATTGTAAACTAAATAAATTACTACAAAAGTCCAATGTAGGTTAATGGAAACAAGCCCATTCTGATGCAATACAATGACTAAACTTGTGTGGTTAATTAACTGATAGCACAGCTGACCTTCTGGGGGGGGGGAGGGAAATGCCCTACAATCGTTAACTAGGTAATACTCTCCTGGCACTATGGAATTGCACCCTGAACAAATGTGAGTCATACTAATGGGCACCAATGGGAGATGTTTCCTTAGCAACGAATACAATTCTGAGTTGCTCCTGGCTTAAGTAAAATGTCAACAGTTGTTTGGACCTTCGAATAAAGCCAATGACCTTATAATGTTCCTGGGTGGAAGAAGTGTTCTTTCTCAAAGGTCATTAGACAGTCAATGTTCTCATCTATTCCTGCAGTCCTTCTCTGTAAATGACAGCACAGTTCAACACCTTCCTGGTTGTTGGCTGCCAGCTTACATTTAAAAGTGTCCATCCATCAATTTGCTTGAAGCAACGGGAATGGAGGCAATGTTCTTCTATAATAATAATAATTATCATAGAACTGCAGAGCTGGAAGGGACCCCATGGATCATTGAGCCCAGCCCCTGTCAAGGAGGCACAGTGGGGAATTGAACTCCCAACCTCTGTGTCCGCAGCCAGATGCCTAAACCACTAAATCCAGCAGTTTTAGCTGTTGTTGCCATGTTATTTTTAAGCTATAATAATAGGACTGGAGGCTTGAATATTTCTATTCTGGGAGTGTCACTATGCAAAATTCATAGTCTTTCTGAAATTGCTGTATTGTCTGACCATTTCCATTGCATGCCTAACAACAGCAGTAAAAGGTGGTCAGTGACAACTAAGTCAAACTGCACCAACAATACATTCCAGCTTACTGCATTTGGTTTTAGAAAATAAACACAGCTAAGCTCAGCAGACAATTCAAAAAGCCAGCATCCCAAAACACATGCTCCTGCTAAATGAAACATCCAAGACTGAAATTTATTATTAGCAATCAAGAGCATTCAGACTTGCAAACCTGAAAACAGGAAATGAATTTAGAAAACATCAACACTGTTGGCTGTTTGTATCTTTTTTGTATATTTCTCAGTTGTTGTGAGTCATGTTGACATTTACTTTACCCATTTTGACCTTTTCTCTCTTCATTATATTCATGGCATATAAAATGTAAGCAATTTGATTGGGGAAAAAATTGCAACATTATCGTCAGCTGAAAATATAATGCTTTAAGATGTGTGAAAGTAGGGACTTGGATTGTCACTGTTCTGATATCTCTGGGGTCCTGTTTGTTTTGAACTAAGGCACTGGTCATCAACCAGCAATCAGGATTGCAATTTTCATCTACACAGAATCAGACAAAACTTGTATCAGTAAGTGAAAAATTGTCAGGCAAAGTAAAAAAAAATTCAGCACAAATATGGTTTGCTCTCAGAAAGTTGCATATTGCAAAAGTTGATCAATGTGGGCAAATTCCCTAAACAAGAAGATCCTTAATCAATCTTAGTGGTGATTTCCTATGAAATGCAATCCTTTTTCATGACTTTCTTTTAGTGATGCTGGTGATGATCAGCTTGGGTTATGCTTGTGAGGTGATCACTTTGGATTACCCTGAAATCTCCCAGACTTCCTGCTCTGAAGACATCCCACAGAAGGAGCTGCTTCCTTTGGACTAAATCATATGATATATCAGAGTTTACCTTCCATCTTTCAGAACCCCCAGGCAACATGGTCAGTGGTAAGTTTTTTGGAGTTGTAATACAAGATATCCAATGCTACAAAGGTCCTTCACCCCTGCTGCAGATCATTGTATAGATAATTGTGCAATGAAAGGCAGGCATCTCACATATACATATTTGCCATCTCATAACTAAGATAAGGCAAGAACCCTGCATCCCAATGTGATAGCAGGGGCAAGTTAACAACTTTTGCATCAGCATTTTAATACCTTTCAAACTTGACTCAAGACTACAAACACTTAAGACCGAGGTGAGCTTTACCAAGATGAGATGGGAAATGACTGAGCAGTATCACTGGTGGAGGTTTAATCTAGTAACATTACCTTGTGTGTTGTTCTGTCTCTTACTTGCTGGATGAAAACACAGCTAGTCAGTGGCTCTGACTAGCACAAGGCTAGGTAATTTGATGTGTGAAGTTCATCCATTGCTTTCAAAGATGACCATCTCCATTAGATTCACCACTTAGGAAAAAGAAGAGAAGGAGTTAGTGGTTAAGATTAAGCAGTAGCATATTGATGGACATGCAGATGTCTAACTAGCTCAATATGAACCTGGAAGATACAGAAACAGTGGGGCCAGGTTAGTTGATCCTGGGCTTGTTGGGTTGTTGAGAAGTTACACCTTTGTTTTTTCACTCCTCTCTTGCTTTTCGTATCCTTGATTCTTTTTATTTTGAATTCTTGTTTGACAGCATTTTGCCAGGCCCTTTGGTTTTGAGTGAGAGTTTTTCAGTTGACATAGCATATATTACATGAATTTGACCAAACTCCGGGAGTCAGTGGAAGACAGGAGGGCCTGGCGTGCTCTGATCCATGGGGTCACGAAGAGTCGGACACGACTTAAAGACTAAACAACAAACAACAAAGCATATATTAAAATCTTTCAGTGTTGTCTTCAGTGTATCTTTGAATCATTCCTTTCATCTCCCACACAACTGAGCAACTGCAACAAGCTCTCCATAGAAGATACATTTTGGGAGATGGTCGACCAAGATCTTGATGATGTGGGCAGCTCACTGAAGTTGGTGTTGCTTCAAGACTATACAAATGCTTCTCATCTGTGTTTGCTTCAAGATTTCAGTGTCAGGGACTTTATCTTGTCATTTAATGTTGAGAATTCCCCAAAGACATGTAAGTTGGAAACAACTTAGCTTTTTTCCATGGCATTGATAAATATTTCTACTCCATAAGTTAGAAAGGATAGAACAACAGCTTCATACATATTCAGCTTAACAGAAAGATGGATTTCATGTTGATTCCACACAAGGGATCAATGTCTTCTGAAGGCAATGCTGGCTTTAGAAGTTTGTGAGGTCACTTCATAAATGAGAATGCAGCAGGAGACAGTGCTGCCAAAATACTTGAATTTATCCACTGAAATAAGGGAGTGTTCATATAACTTCAAAACTCGTTCTTCATAAAGTACAGAGCAGGTTGGTACATCGCCAACAACTTATCAAATGTTATTGCAGGTGGAGGAGAGGCAAGGAAAGAACCCTCCTAGTGTTTTGGACTTCAGCTCCTAGAAGGTCAAGTTAACATGGCTATTCTATTAATGTCCAAAACATTTAGAGCCCCAAGTGTTGTGCAGCAATGCTACAGAAGAAGGTGCAGGGGATGTTTAATTTAATTGCAATTGAGATACTGTTTATTTTCTTGTTTGGGAGCTTATGGCTTATGCTTGTTGCAGATGCCTGAAGAAGAATTCTGTTAATTAAGAGAGACCAGGGACTGTGTCTGTGTGGCTTGCAACACACTGGGACAATTCATAAATGTAATCTTTTCTTTCTCTTTTAACAAGTACCCGCTGTTGTTCTTTTCACTGAAGGGGAGGTCTGTTGATGGTCACTAATCCTCAATTTGAGGAATTACAGTGAGCTGGAGAGGAGCTCAAAAGAGATCTCTTATCTCCAAGCAAGGAAGGTCAGTTGATGAGCTCCTCGCAAAAAAAGGGATCTGATGCCTCTATCTGATGAAGGGGCCATTCATCAAATGAGTGGTAGTGACCACCCAAGGCAGGCATTTGTTGACCTGGAGAAAATCCAGCCCTCCATGACATAAGATATGGCATGTACTTAGAAAGAAATCTCACTCTCAGTTACACTCAGTGTGAGATTTCCCAACAAGAGTTTCCCTCAGATTATGGAGATTTCCCAGCTTCCTGTGGAAGGAGACCCAAATTTCATGCCCTCCTTCTCTCCCTTTCACCTGTTTTTATCTTTCGTATTCTTTTACAAAGGAAAGTGCCAAATCTGGCACGGCTTAATTCCATTTCCAGTTAATATTTTGCTTTATCTTCCTTTTCTGGGTGAATCCTACATAGGAAAACCTCCCATCTGTGCAGTAATTGTAATAACCCTGTGAAACTTGGCATTCCTTCCAGAAAAAAATGACCATAGAATGTCTGAGAAATCTCGCTGTGATGACAAAAAAAGAAATATTCTCTCTCTCTCTCTCTTTCTCTTGTTTGCTTTCTATTTCTTTCCAAGAGAGAGAGGATGCAAGAGTCACATGTCATAGGGTCTGTAAGATTCACATAGATATGGAAACTGTAGGATGTGGGAGTGAAACACAGAACTCTGATCCTCCCAAATGCCACTTGCATCATTTGTGTATGCAACTGTGCAAGTGCATAACTAGGGAGGAAAAGAAAGCTGGACTACATTGAATCTATGACATCTCACTATATATTGTTCAGATACAAGGAGTAATGAGTAAATATGTTGGGGGAAAATTAGCCCCCAACATAACGACAGGCTAGTTGTTATGGAAGTGGGTCATACAACAAAAGAGCCAATTAGAAAGATAATTTAAAAAAATAAGAACATTGTAAGCAAAAGACTGGAAAGGGAAACAGCAATGAACATGGATGGAATACTTTTGGAATCCAAAGAAGTTCCTTCATTGGTGGCACTTCTTCCATCAACAGAATGGGGAAGGGCAATTCCCACCTTCACTGCAGCACCACAGACACCCTCAAGGTCACTGTGGTTGGGAAATCTGCTGTTCACTTAGGAGTTTGTCATCCTAGAGGTGGGTTGAGCAGCAGAGGCTGAAATGTAGGCACAGGAAAGAATAGTTGAGCGATAAAACTACTTCATTCAAATATGGCTAATATCATTGTAGCCATTCTAAAGAGGGTGTTTTGGAGGAGCCTGATGGCTCTGTAGTTAAACTGCTGTACTGCAGTCAAAACTGTGCTCACAACCCAGGGTTCAAACCCAGGTAGCCGGCTCAAGGTTGACTCAACCTTCCATCCTTCTGAGGTTGGTAAAATAAGTACTGAGCTCGTGGGGGGGGGGCAATGTGTAGCCTGTGTAATTAACTTGTAAACCGCCCAGAGAGTGCTTTAAGTGCTATGAGGTGGTATATAAGCAGCACACTTTGCTTCCCCCCCCCCCCCCCCCGAGAATCTGCTCTTAGCTGATGTGGTCTGGAGGAAAAATGGTTTCCACAGAGAGGAAAATAAAGGCAAAATAATGAGACCACAATGCCTCTGTGTATTCTGCTCTTTCTACTTAGGAGTAATTACTTCATTTACCGCAAGTACTAGTGTCTTTGTGAAAAGGATCAGACAAGGCCTGTAAATGGGATAGAAGGAAGAAAGATTCCAGGGAATGCTGTCATTGTAACCATGGATGTTAATTCCTTACATCTCAGTATTCCATATTAAGCCACACAAGAGGTATAAATGTACAGTGTATCACAGAAGTGAGTACAACCCCTCACATTTCATAAATATTTTAGTATATCTTTTCATGTGACAACACTGAAGAAATGACACTTGGCTACAATGTAATGCAGTGAGTATACAGCTTGTATAACAGTGTCAATGTGCTGCCCCCTCAAAATAACACAACACAAAGCCATTAATGTCTAAACCACTGGTAACAAAAGTGAGTACACCCCTAAGTGACAAAGTCCTAATTGGGCCCAAGTAGCCATTTTCCCTCCCTGGTGTCATGAGACCTGTTAGCGTCATAAGTCTCAGGTGTGAAGGAGGAGCAGGTGTTATCGCTCTCATTCTCTCAGACTGGTCACTGGAAGTTCCACATGGCACCTCATGGTAATGAACTATCTGAGGATCTGAAAAAACGAATTGTTGCTCTGCATAAAGATGGCCTAGGCTATAAGAAGATTGCCAAAACCCTGAAACTGAGCTGCAGCACAGTGGCCAAGACCATAGAGTGGTTTAACAGGACAGGTTCCACTCAGAACAGGCCTCGCCATGGTCGACCAAAGAAGTTGAGTGCCCGTGCTCAGTGTCATATCCAGAGCTTGGCTTTGGGAAATAGACGTATGAGTGCTACCAGCATTGCTGCAGAGGTTGAAGGGGTGGGGGTCAGCCTGTCAGTGCTCAGACCATACGCCGCAGACTGCATCAAATTGGTCTCCAGGGCTGTCATTCCAGAAGGAAGCCTCTTCTAAAGATGATGCACAAGAAAGCCTGCATATGGTTTGCTGCAGACAAGCAGACTAAGGACATGAATTTCTGGAACCATGTCCTGTGGTCCGATGAGACCAAGATAAACTTATTTGGTTCAGATGGTGTCAAGCGTGTGTGGCAGCAACCAGGTGAGGAGTACAAAGACAACAAATAAAGACAAGTGTGTCGTGCCTACAATCAAGCATGGTGATGGGAGTGTCATGGTCTCGGGCTGCATGAGTGCTGCCGGCACTGGGGAGCTACAGTTCATTGAGGGAACCATGAATGCCAACATGTACTGTGATATACTAAAGCAGAGCATGATCCCCTCCCTTCGGAGACTCGGCCGCAGGGCAGTATTCCAACATGATAACAACCCCAAACACACCTCCAAAACGATCACAGCCTTGTCAAAGAAGCTGAGGGTAAAGGTGATGGACTGGCCAAGCATGTCTCCATACCTAAACCCTATTGAGAATCTGTGGGGCATCCTGAAATGGAAGGTGGAGGTGCGCAAGGTCTCTAACATCCACCAGCTCTGTGATGTGGTCATGGAGGAGTGGAAGAGGACTCCAGTGGCAACCTGTGAAGCTCTGGTGAACTCTATGCCCAAGAGGGTTAAGGCAGTGCTGGAAAATAATGGTGACCACACAAAATATTGATACTTTGTGCCCAATTTGGACATTGTCACTTAGGGGTATACTCACTTTTGTTGCCAGCAGTTTAGACAGTAATGGCTGTGTGTTGCGTTATTTTGAGGGGACAGCACATTTACACTGTTATACAAGCTGTATACTCACTGCTTTACATTGTAACCAAGTGTCATTTCTTCAGTGTTGTCACATGAAAAGATATACTAAAATATTTGTGAAATGTGAGGGGCTGTACTCACTTCTGTGATATACTGTACGTATATGAGAAACTTCTAAATCCTAGCTGTTTTCTACTTGTATTTTCTTGTGAGCATCATTAAAAAAAATAACTATTTTAGCTTTTCTAATCAGTTTTATTTTCAAATGAGGAGGGTTGCCATGGGAATGTCCTCCTTCTAAGTTAATCTGTTCATGGATTCCTTAGAGGAAAATATGATTTATAATCCTGAATTCAATCAAAAAAGTTTTTCCAGGAGGTGGTATTTCATAAATATTATAATAATTGTGTTGCTTTTTGTTTTCTTTTTCTTTCTGTTCCTTTCCTTACAATAGTAGATTGACTGGTATTATATATATATATATATATAATATTTGGATTTATGCTAGTACTAATGTCACATGACAATATGATAAAGACTCCTCCTATTTTTTGATACAGAGGTATACAGAGATAAGGATCAATTATTCTTACATTTCTACATATTCCTTATCATATTGTCATATTCTTACATTTTATAACAAATTCAGTCTTGCATTTTTCTTCATTGCACTCTTTCAATAATGCCAAAACTTACCTAAGGGATAATATATTAGATTAAAAAGGAATTCTTTACATAAATCAAATTGCATGACTCAGAAGATCAGATTTAGACACTCTTTGTAATAGATGGCATTATTTAAAAATTATCAAAAGCAGAAAACTGGATGGACTGGATTCCTGGACATAGATTACTGTCAGATTGGACTCTGTTTTTACTCCTCTAATAATGTCATTTTTTTCACTTACATTGTCACCTCTGTTCTATTCTATCAAGAAAATTATGTGAATAAAAAATTGCAATTATGCTTTATCCAGTTTCTTTTCAGATATGGATGTGCCCCCTAACACATTTTTTTAAAAAAAATTAAAAATATGTGCCTGTTCATTTTGACAAGTATTTCTCTTAGAAGAAGAGTATCCTGCAGTAGATCACTTTAAATTTGTTTAATATGTTTATTATCTATGGAGACATGTTTTTCCCAAGATCATAGGGTATTTGAGTTCAGATAGTTCTCCAATTGTGCAATCATATGGTGGTATATGCATTTCTACAGTATGTCCTTGTAGCTTATTTTACATAGGGAAAATTATACATTGCAGAGTATCAAACCCGGATAGCAAACCAGTTCAAACATTTAAAAAAGGTTATTGAACTTTTTTGATGGACCATCTTGTTGACAAAGCTTATGGTTATATCATACATGTTGTTCAAATTATTTGACATAGTAAAGGTACAGTCTCATATGCTGTATGGGGCTAGGAGAAACAATAAATTCAAAATACACTTCTCCCTTCAACAATGCTGAGGTAAGGGGTGCTGGACCTCCGTGTAGTTCAAAATCTATGTATAACTCTTATGCCCCCCCACATAAGTACAAAGCATAAACAGTTGATTAACACACACAAACACACATAGAACAGATGGGTTTACTGTATTCACTGTGCAGCATGCCCCAGCACCCTCCCTGGTCACCACATGGAGCCACCATGCCAGGAGAGGGGGCTAACTGCATTGCTGCCATCAAATCAGGGGCCAGCTCACTGCCAACAACAGGCCAATGGATGGATGGATTGAAAAAAATCCATGGATAACCAAAACCGTGCTGCTCAAACTCATGCATTTCAAGGGAGAAATGTCATCCCATCTTCTCCTATGGCTAGTTGAGACTGACCTTTCCTCTTCCCAATCTTAAACAATGATTTCTTGAGATACTGAATTTATTTACTTCTTTTGTTTACTAGGTTTATAAATATATATTTATATCACAGATTGTTACTAATATATTGCAATCAGGCTATCAATTAGGTTAAACATTAGCTAATATACATGGCTATGTATTTTTAAAATGAAAGTGCTTGACTCGGGTTTGGTTTTTCACATGAACATTTCTTTAGTGGCCTATTAGATCAGCATTTACCAGGGGTTGGAGGCTAATCTGAAGGAACGACAGTCTATGATCAGGGCAACAAGAATGGTGACAACTCACTTATGCAATTAGTAATAAAAAGAAGCTAGGTATGTGAATAAAGAAATGCATATCTTCTTCATTTGCTGTGTCTCAGTTGCAAGTGGGTTGTGTGTGAGAGGGTGAGGGAAGGAGGAAGAGAGAGAGAGAGAGAGAGGAACAACAAAAAAAGCTCCTCTCCAAATCTTAAAAAACTGGGGCAGATGGAGAAGGGAAGTAATATCACAGATGGGATTTTCCGCCTTTATTCTGGAAAGGTTTTAAATACAGTAATGTAAATTTAAACATTAAGTAAGAACTAATATAAATGTTAAAATGCCCTCCTTTCAACATATACATAATTTAATTAGCTTATTAACAATTAACTCACTGTGTGGAGATTTTCTACTGACTTGCTATTCTCTGGTTTATATCCTATATTTCTCCAGTAATGAAACTCCACAATGAATGCATGAGAAGAAGTGTTTTCTGGTGTCCCCCATCCAGAGCCTGACCAACTCAAACTTTTTCACCTTCAGTAAGGTGGCTGCATCATGTGCTTTCATACTGAGGGATATACATCAGATTTGAATGAATCCTGAAATCAAAACTGAATTAGGTGGATTTGGACAGATTCACAATTCATCCAGATCAACACCCCTCCACAGACAGAAACTTAATCTAGAGAAGTCTACTGCCCTAAAGCTTTGTGAAGCGTGAGACTACAACTCCAAGAGTACCCCAATCAGCATGGACATACATAATAAAGAAATGAATCTACAAATCTATGTGTTTGTACATGTTTAAGGCAGAGAATAACAGAACAAAGAGTACAACAAATTGCTCATAGGGAGAAAAGAACCCCGTTAGGCATACTTCAAATTGTAAAGGTTCCCTTTGCATGATAGAGCATGTATGAGCAGAACTCATACATTTTCTCAGTAAAAACTGTCATCTATTTATCCACACCATCAAGGATGGAATACTTCATGTTTTTGTGACTTTGGTGTTGTCAGCTGAACAGAAGGAAAAATGACAAATGAAACTCTAAAACTGTTCCTGGCATTCATCGTAACTCCCTAGCCCTCACACTCATCCTTCAGATATTGTGTAAGCTTTTCACATGAGGGCACCTCTAAGATGTATGCATGCAAATTGCCTCACAAAAACACAGGGAAGAAAGTTCGTCTCTGTGTTGGTTACTGGCTCAAATCAACTTTAATCTTTTGTCTAACCCAAACTTCACTTCAGCTCTGGCTGAGGAGCCAGAGGTTGGGAGTTTGATTCCCCACTGTGCCTCCTTGACAGGGGCTGTACTGGAGGATGCATAGGATCCCTTCCAGCTCTGCAGTTCTAAGATAAGCTATGGCTACTGGGACATTTAGGTAGTTCCACTACCACAAAGCACCCTTCAGGGAGCATTCTGCCCACTTTGATGTAATGAGAGGAATGGAAACATGTCTTCTTTCATCTGGAGTACGCTGCCCTGGCCTTAAACTGTATCACCTATGCACTGGTTAGGGAAGTGTGCCATCTATGGACTGAAGATGAAGCAGGCTTCAGTCATACAGACCTATTTAAACTGAATTAAAATTAATTAAGCATTTTTCTCAAACAAGTTCCAAGTGCATTGTTGTTAATTAATTAATTAAATAATTCTCTGGATCTCCTTAATATATATATTAAGGATATTCTCTGGATCTCCTTAATATATATATTAAGGAATTATATATATATATATATATATATATATATATATATATATATATATATATATATATATATATATATATATATATATATATATATATAAAAAATTTCAGATTTTTGCAGTGTTTTGGTGCTGTGAAAAATAGGGCTGCATCTGTTGTTATTATGATAGATTGCTAATTATTATCATCCACTATAAGGCTGCAGTACTACACATATTTCTGGAAGTAAGTCTCACTGAGCTCAGCAAAACCCATTTCTGAGTAGACATGTATAAGATTGTTCTGTAAACCTTCCTAAGAAAGGATGAAGTAGTCAGAAATGATTCAAAAGATTATATCCCCATTTACCTGTTTATGTGTTTATGTCTTTATTTATTGAATTCTGCATGAAATAGAGCTTCAGTACATGATGAAATTAGGTCAACAAGGCTTCTTTACATTAAGCAAATCAGCTTTCCTTTGCTCATTCTGTATCTTGTAGAAACAATGTCCCAGCTGGATGTTCTGGTTTTATTCATACTTAGCAAAGAAGCAGAAGTTACAAATTGTGTATGGACTTTTTATTACAGAAAACAAAATCCCCTTTTAAAAAGTGCTCAATGAATGGCTCATTACATAGTGTCAAATCAATACTTTCAGCCATATCCATTTATAAAGTTTGACTCAAAAGAATTTTCATTATGGTTTTACCCTTGGCAATGATATTCTAGCAGACAATGGTTTCCTGATTCATATCTGTTTACATCATACACATGCAGTTTATACAACATGTTCTTAAATAAATGAGGACAGAAGTGATGAAGCTATATGGAAAATGTTATTATACAGTAATAGAAAAATCCTATAAGAGCACGACATACTGTTCTTTGTCATTATAAAAGAACAGGGTGTACCTCTACTACACAATTAAAGCAGTTTGATTCCAGTTTAGTTGCCATGGCTCCATCTACTGGAATGCTAAAATCTGTAATCTGGTGATGGACTCAGAAATCTCTGCCAGAGAGCTCTAGTGGCCTGTACTGAACTACAGCAAAGTTTTCCAATTACCACACCAAGTTACACATCCCATGATCCCATCAGATGGAGCCAAGGCAGTTAATAGTCAAACAGTTATCACTATGTAGTGTAGGTACGTTCATAATGTGCTTCTATCTATAAAGACCCTCAACATAACATTCCCTTCTACAGTGTCTGAGGAGGGATAGGTGCTTCTACTAAAGTTTTGGTGGGGAAACAGCACTCTTCACAGATATTCTTGGACTCCAAGTCATATTCTATTCAGTATTCAGATATGATGAGCTCTGTGCTCCAAAATCCACAGGTTTCTACACAGGTTCAATTGATTCAAAAGGACCAACAGTAGATGGGACTAGAGATGGGCATGAATTTGAAAAATGGCAATTTGTTTCAATTTGTGATTCATTGAGGTTGATGAATCATGAATAGAGAATTTACAAATACCTCTATCTCCTCAGCCAGAGCTTATGCGAGGTTTTAGTTAGATGACATTAAAGTTGATTTGAGCCACTAACCAACACAGAGAAGATTGGGTTTCAGATATCTGAGTTATATGTCCACAAAGATGGATCCCCCAGGAAAGTTCCCCCAGGCACCTAGAGACACCAATATTGCAGAGAAGCTTCCCATGACTCTCCTCTACAGTCCCTCCAAATTTGGTGAAGATTAGTTCTCAGACATCCATGTTATACACCCACAAAGTGGATACCCCCAGGAAAGTGCCCTTTAGCAGCTGTCTTGGGGAAAGCCCAATCTTCACCAAACTCAGAGGGATTGTAGAGGAGAGTCAGGAGAAGCTTCTCTGTGATTTTGGTTTCTCTGGGTTTCGGGGGAGGGGACTTTCCTGGAGGGCACTATTTGTGGGTGTATAACTCGGATGTCCAAAACTCAAACTTCACCAAACTTGCAGGGCATGTAGAGCAGTGTCAGGGGAATATACTCTGTAATGTTGGTGTCTCTAGGTACCTGGTGGGCAATTTTATATCCTGACAAATTGACAAATCAAAAATTGCTTAAAAATCAATTTAATTCATATTGCTTTGGACAAATACAAATCAATGAATTAGAGATTTTTGACATTTTTTTCAGTTCACCTTTTAATCTGTGCCCATCTCAAGTTGGGACTTAGTCCTTTTACTAAAGGCGCAATTGGAAAAGAGTTTTTTAGAAAATGGACTTAGCAATAGAATGTGTGACAATAGATGTCTTGTATACACACTGGGATAATTTCCAATCAATATGTCAAAGGAAGACTGTGTTCCTGTATCTGAAATGTTTATATTCTGCTTTCTAAGGGTGAAAGAAAATCAAGTTATCTGTGGGTGGATGGTATATGTTTGAATAAAAATATTTACAATCTGAACAGGTAAATATTTTACATGTAGAAGGCTTTTAATTAAAATAATATCAACTGTGGGTCCTGATGGCAATTTTTAGAGTATCTATTTTAATTGTATTTTAATTGTTTAATCTTTTCATTGTATTTTTATTGTATTTTAATTGTTGTAAGCCGCCCAGAGACCTTTGGGTAGAGTGGGCGGCATATAAGTTAAATAAATAAATAAATAAATAAATAAATAAATAAATGTAAGGCAAGGAAAGATACTCCTCTCATGAAGCTGATGCATATTCCAGATCTCTTACAGATGTGAAGAATATTTCTTAAATTCTTTCCTCTCATCACTTTAGACTGTCTTGACTTGATGAGATACCCAGTGAAGAAATTCCAGGGCCTATAAAATTCTTCACCTTTGGGGGAGCATAGATGTGTTCTTTCTTCTCATCAATGTCTCCATAATTTGCACAAACTGTCCCTGAGCAAAAACTGTGCCCTTTTCCTTTGAGGAGCAAAACAGACATGTCCGGAAACCTTGATTTTTTTAAAAAAAGGATTTTTGACTGCATAATGGTGCTCTATGGTTACAGGTGACCTTCTTCACATTTAGTTGTCCTGATGCAGAGAGCTAGAATGAAGGGGACTGGAGCTAGGATGCTCCTTCTCTTTCATGATTACTTTTGTAGAACATCTACCCAAACTACCTGAGCAGGTATCCAATGTCCTGGACAGAGAGGTTCTTTTAATTCTCAAAAAGCTGTTTTCATGGTATCCTTTGCATTCAAATCTAGTGCATTTTTGCTGGTAATCAGCAGCAGCCATCAATTTTTGGCAGCGTGTCACCCTTGGTGGGTTGAGATACCACAGTGTGGTTCCTTCTCTGCTTCCCGCCTCACTGCCCCATTAACATTGGTGGTTATATAATCTTGTGTTCAAAAGCTTCGCTGGAAAAATGATTTGGAAAGGAATTCTTTTTTATGTGAGCCTTTGAATAAAAGGACAGTGCTGATTTCTGCTTTTCCTCTAAAAATATGCTGCCAAGTGCATCTACCACCCAGGAACTGCCTTAAAACTTCTGTAATCTATACCATGACCAAATAGAAAGAGGCTGCATTACTGGCAAAACCCTGCATTGGCAAAAAAAAGAGGTTATACATTAGTTACATTCCCAAATTATCTGTTCCATTAGCAATGTAGTACACACGCCAATATTCTAGAGTCACACTGTAATGCCTAAAGTTGGTGGCTTTTGTTAAAGGTATGAATATGTGACTCTCATACATGCTAAAACCAGGATTTTTTTAAAATGTGATAGCCAGTTGTAAAGCACCTGTTTCTCCTCAAACACCCCTCCCACTGGCCTTTCTCTATTTGCTTTCAATTTTTTTTATTAGCAGTATATCAAGGATATTGCTTATGCTTTGTATTCTGTGCAGTGCACGTCTGGTGTACATGAATTGGCAACCGGAGTATATTGGGAACATTTAAAGCAACCCTCAGGCTAAACACTATGCAGAGCAATCCAGATTCAAATGAGAACTATAGGTTGAAACATAAGACGTGAGAGGTGGATAAAGTACGAGAAACATCCAGTTGGTAGCAAAGTTATGAGAGTATTAGACTCTTGGTCAAGCCAAATAAGTGGATGGCAGCCTTGAAAAGGCTTCAAATGTAGTGATGTACAATATGGAGAGTATGTTACAGAGGCCATGCTCAGTGGGGGCCATATGACCCTGGCACATTTGAAGGGGCCACAAACAGGCCATGGTTAAAAAAGGTTAAGAATGGCTGCTTTAAAGGACAGATGCCTCCTGCCATAATGGGCATGGTCCTGTTAGCAGCTGTGACACGTTAACTGCTCCATGAGTGGATCACTCCATGATTGCTCACTGAAGAGCCACTTACAAAATGGGCACAAAAAAAGAGAAAGAAAACTGGGTTTCTATTGTTCATGGGGGTGGGATGGGGGGGCAGACAAGAAGCAAGATTTTGGCCACCAAGTCTCAGATACACATTGTGCTTTTCAGTCTGTGAACTTATTGGTTTGTGACTATGGGGAAATTCTGCATCAGTATAGAACAGCAGGTTCAGCCAGAAGTCCTACTTTGGGAATTTACATTCAGTTGCTTATATGTTGTCACTGCAGAGGAAATAAGATTTTTAGTTTCTTGTCTCAGAACATAACATTGGCTGGGACAATAAAATATTTTGTTATGTGCCATCAAGTGAGAGCCTCTGATCTCAATATGGAATGATGTTACCAATTCCACAGCCACAGTGAGTTCCCATGGCTGAGTGGAGAGTCTAACCCAGGCTCATTGAGCCCTAGTCCATGACTCTATCTACATTGGGTATCCCTGAATAAAATACTACAATGGCAAAAAACAACGAAACGAAAGTAATAGATTTGTTAGGGCAATTTTTGTCCCAGCTGCTTTCTTTATTTTTCTGTTCTGATTTTGTGACAAAATGGGACTTGGGGGAACTGAAATGTTCTGTCTTGTTACTTGATGAAAATTGGTCCACATTAAAATCAGTACTTCCTCCTTAGTATTCTAAACCTAAAACAGAGTGTTCATAAACTATAAATAGGTTATAAATAACCACCAGAATCAATCACATATGAAAACTAGAAATGACATTATCAGAATACATGAGCACTACTGTTGATTTATTTGTTCTTCTTAGCATGACAAATCTTGGAACAGAAGTTCTGTAATATTTTACACTGACGTGGTTTCATTTGTTAGCAGAGGAAAGAAGGTTTCCTTTATTCTCCAGTAAATTTGGAAAGTTACACATCGCAGTTTCCATGCTCAGTAGCATTTTAGTGCATAATAATGTCCAATAAGAAAATATAATATCACAGTTAAATTATTCTACAAATATGTGGACATATGGAACAGTCTCAGTGCTGAAATATGATATTTTATTTAAATATATTTAAGAAAGGCCTTTTAAAATGACTTCCTCTAGGCCAAGATTTTGGGTATGTCAGAGGTATTATTCATCCTATTTCAATTCCTTGGCTTTCCTTCTCTTTTACAAAAAAGTTTGTAAACCATCCAGCAGTACTCTTTACTGTGAAATGGGGTTTTGAATCCCTTATTGTAATTTACTTAGCAAAGCCATTTGAAAAGGTTAGAAGCAGCTGTTTAACCTGCTTAGCTGTGGCTTCATATAGTTTTCAACATGGCAGCTGGACCTAATATGTGGAAAGAGAATCTCTGTTCAATCATTTTTAAGACTAATTCACACACAATGAGGAAAGTGTGTGAGCCCTGCCCTTCTGTCATTGTTCTCTATGTAAAAGAGTGAAGGAGGGGAGGCTGCAGTATCCAGATAACCTCTTCCTATGAACCAGAACCCTGTCCCAGTCATGGCTGTGGCTCACACAGAAAATATTCAGATACAGCATCTTCTTTTTCACATGTTGAAATTGTCAATGGAGGAGGTGGGACCAGCATCATCTCCTCATCATGTTACACACATGCACAGGGTTACACACATGCACAGCATGGCTGAATAGGGCTATCTATCTATCTATCTATCTATCTATCTATCTATCTATCTATCTATCTATCTATCTATCTATCTATCTATCTATCTATCTATCTATCTATCTATCTATCTATCTAATATACTGCTCATCTGCCCAAAGGCCACTCTGGGCAGTTCACAACATAAAAAATAGGAAACCAACAGAGCATAAAATCATAACAATAACATTAGAACAGTAATCAAACAATTTAAAATACATTTTAAAATAACTAATGCATTTAAACTGGTGGTAGTCAAGTGTCATTATAGGCTGTTAACTGCAGTTTAAGTAGAATCCGTAGATGACATAGTTGGAAAAACCTGCCAGAATAACCAGGTTTTAAATTGTTTCTTGAAGATGCCCAGCAAAGGGGCCAGGTGAATTGTTGTTGTTTAGTCGTTAAATCGTGTCCGACTCTTCGTGACCCCATGGACCAGAGCATGCCAGACCCTCCTGTCTTCCACTGCCTCCCGGAGTTGGGTCAAATTCATGTTGGTAGCTTCAGTGACACTGTCCAACCATCTCATCCTCTGTCGTCCCCTTCTCCTCTTGCCTTCACACTTTCCCAACATCAGGGCCTTTTCCAGGGAGTCTTCTCTTCTCATGAGATGGCCAAAGTATTGGAGCCTCAGCTTCAGGATCTGTCCTTCCAGTGAGCACTCAGGGTTGATTTCCTTCAGAACAGATAGGTTTGTACTCTTTGCAGTGCAGGGGACTCTCAAGAGTCTCCTCCAGCACCACAATGCAAAAGCATCAATTCTTCGGCGGTCAGCCTTCTTTATGGTCCAGCTCTCACTTCCATACATCACTACTGGAAAAACCATAGCTTTGACTATGCGGATCTTTGTTGGCAAGGTGATGTCTCTGCTTTTTAAGATGCTGTCCAGGTTTGTCATCGCTTTCCTCCCAAGAAGCAGGCGTCTTTTAATTTCGTGGCTGCTGTCACCATCTGCAGTGATCATGGAACCCAAGAAAGTAAAATCTGTCACTACCTCCATATCTTCCCCTTCTATTTGCCAGGAGGTGATGGGACCAGTGGCCATGATCTTAGTTTTTTTGATGTTGAGCTTCAGACCATTTTTTGCGCTCTCCTCTTTCACCCTCATTACGAGGTTCTTTCATTCTTCCTCACTTCCTGCCATCAGAGTGGTATCGTCTGCATATCTGAGGTTGTTGATATTTCTTCCGGCAATCTTAATTCCGGCTTGGGATTCATCCAGTCCTGCCTTTCGCATGATGTATTCTGCATATAAGTTAAATAAGCAGGGAGACAATATACAGCCTTGTCGTCCTCCTTTCCCAATTTTGAACCAATCAGTTGTTCCATATCCAGTTCTAACTGTTGCTTCCTGTCCCACATATAGATTTCTCAGGAGATAGATAAGGTGGTCAGCCACTCCCATTTCTTTAAGAACTTGCCATAGTTTGCTGTGGTCCACACAGTCAAAGGCTTTTGCGTAGTCAATGAAGCAGAAGTAAATGTTTTTCTGGAACTCTCTGGCTTTCTCCATAATCCAGGGCATGTTAGCAATTTGGTCTCTAGTGCCTCTGCCCCTTCGAAATCCAGCTTGTACTTCTGGGAGTTCTCGGTCCACATACTGCTGAAGCCTACCTTGTAGGATTTTGAGCATAACCTTGCTAGCATGTGAAATGAGTGCAACTGTACGGTAGATGGAGCATTCTTTGGCACTGCTCTTCTTTGGGATTGGGATGTAGACTGATCTTTTCCAATCCTCTGGCCACTGCTGAGTTTTCCAAACTTGCTGGCATATTGAGTGTAGCACCTTAACAGCATCATCTTTTATGATTTTAAATAGTTCGACTGGAATGCCATCACCTCCACTGGCCTTGTTGTTAGCCATGCTTTCTAAGGCCCACTTGACTTCACTCTCCAGGATGTCAGGCTCAACGTCAGCAACCACACTATCTGGGTTGCCCGGGACATCCAGATCTTTCTGGTGTAGTTCCTCTGTGTATTCTTGCCACCTCTTCTTGATGTCTTATGCTTCTGTGAGGTCCCTCCCATTTTTGTCCTTTATCATGTCCATCTTTGCACAAAAGGTTCCTTTAATAGCTCCAATTTTCTTGAACAGATCTCTGGTTTTTCCCTTTCTATTCTTTTCCTCTATTTCTTTGCACTGTTCATTTAAGAAGGCCCTCTTGTCTCTCCTTGCTATTCTTTGGAAGTTTGCATTCAATTTTCTGTAACTTTCCCTATCTCCCTTGCATTTTGTTTCCCTTCTCTTCTCTGCTATTTGTAAGGCCTCTTTGGACAGCCACTTTGCTTTCTTGCATTTCCTTTTCTTTGGGATGGTTTTTGTTGCTGCCTCCTGTACAATGTTACGGGCCTCCATCCATAGTTCTTCAGGCACTCTGTCCACCAAATCCAGTTCCTTAAATCTGTTCTTCACTTCCACTGTGTATTCATAACGGATTTGGTTTAGATTATACCTGACTAGCCCAGTGGTTTTTCCTACTTTCTTCAGTTTGAGCTTGAGTTTTGCTATAAGAAGCTGATGATCAGAGCCACAATCAGCTCCAGGTCTTGTTTTTGCTGACTGTATAGAGCTTCTCCATCTTTGGCTGCAGAGAACATAATCAATCTGATTTCGGTATTGCCTATCTGGTGATGTCCATGTGTAGAGTCGCCTCTTGTGTTGTTGGAAAAGAGTGTTTGTGATGACCAGCTTGTTCTCTTGACAAAACTCTATTAGCCTTTGCCCTGCTTCATTTTGAACTCCAAGGCCAAACTTACCTGTTGTTCCTTTTATCTCTTGACTCCCTACTTTAGCATTCCAGTCCCCTATAATGACAAGAACATCTTTCTTTGGTGTCAGTTCTAGAAGGTGTTGTAAGTCTTCATAGAACTGGTCAATTCCAGCATCTTCAGCATCGGTGGTTGGTGCATAAACTTGGATGACTGTGATGTTGAAAGGTCTGCCTTGGATTCGTATTGAAATCATTCTATCATTTTTGAGATTGTATCCCAGTACAGCTTTTCCCATTCTTTTGTTGACTATGAGGGCTACTCCATTTCTTCTACATGATTCTTGCCCACAATAGTAGATATGATAATCGTCTGAATTGAATTCGCCCATTCCCGTCCATTTTAGTTCACTGACGCCCAGGATGTCAATCTTTTTTCTTGCCATCTCCTGTTTGATCACATCCAACTTAACAAGGTTCTTAGATCTTACATTCCAGGTTCCTATGCAGTATTTTTCTTTGCAGCATTGGACTTTCCTTTCACTTCCAGGCGCGTCCACAACTGAGCGTCCTTTTGGCTTTGGCCCAACCACTTCATTAGCACTGGAGCTACTTGTACTTGTCCTCCGCTCTTCCTCAGTAGCATGTTGGACGCCTTCTGACCTGAGGGGCTCATCTTCCAGTGTCATATCTTTTAGCCTTTTGTTTCTGTTCATGGGGTTTTCTTGGCAAAGATACTGGAGTGGCTTGCCAGTTCCTGCTCCAGGTGGATCGCGTTTAGTCAGGACTCTCCACTATGACCTGTCCGTCTTGGGTGTCCCTGCACGGCATAGCCCATAGCTTCTCTGAATTATTCAAGCCCCTTCGCCACGACAAGGCAGCAATCCATGAAGGAGGTGAATAGTGGGTGGTAACTGATTCCATAGCTAAGGAGCAACCACTGAGAAGGCTGGCTTTCTTGTTTTCTTTTTCTGGGACTCTCTGGGGGTCTGTGTCCTTAGCCGTCCTGTCCGGGTACTGAGCCGTATTCTGTCAGGTACTGAGGTCCCAAGCTGTTTAGGGCTTTATAGGTTAGCACCATCATCTTGAACCTGGGATGGAAACTAACAGGTAACCAGTATAAGGTAGCCAGAATTGGAGAAATATATTTGTATCATTTGGTTCCAGTCAATAAACTGCCCACCATCTTCTGGACCTGCTGGAGTTTCTGTATCAGCCTCGTTCGGCAACCCCAGGTAGAGAACAGATAGATGATAGGGCCAGAGATAGATGGCAACTTTACCATCTGAAAAGATGATAGTTTGACCCTACTGCAGGATTCAAAACCATGTTAAATGAATACATGAGCAGAAGGGGGCTTTTACTGCCATATTTGATCTCATATGGAAAATCTCCATAATAAGCTTTCCATTTCATCCCCTCCCTTTTCAACGTATGCTTGAGGAAGCCACCTCACTTTTGTCATGATAATAAAACAGATCTGATAGTTGCATATTTGCTTTGCCCTTTTCTCTCTCAGTTTTGCTTTCTCCCATGTTTGTTTGTTTGTATTTTAACCTCAAGTTCTTTTGGTAAAATTTATGTGGGGGGAAAAAAGAGAGAATTTTTTTGGAAATTCTTATCAAAACCAGAATACATCTGAACTGGCCAAGTTTAGTGGATACAGCAATTGTCAATGTAGAGGAGGTGACATTGTACTTGCTAACCAAAGAGTAACCTTAAATTCAGCACCATGGACCTGGTTAAAAATGAGAAATCGAAATGTAGACTTGTTAGAATTAAATAATCAAAGCCACCACCCAAATGGATAAATTTATCAGTTTCTCATTCCTGCAAATTCAGTTGTTCTTTTCATTGTATTTCTACAGGAATATGTACATATTTAACTGTTATTAAAAAAACAAGCAAACTGAAATAGAATTCTTAACCACTCCTACTCCCCCCCCATGTTTTCTGTTATGTATCCTTATGTCTCATTCTGATACAAATGGGAAGGAGCACATTTATTTTAAATTCAATTTATTTAGTGTATTCTTCAGTGTTCAATAACAATACTGTACAGTACTTGTCAATGTCACAATAAGAGACCTTAACAAGTTGGGTTTTTGGATTACAGTTGAAGAATCCCCACACAGTCTAGAAAATAACATTTCCAAGCTCTGGTAAATAATAGTAATAGTTTCCACTTGAGGTGGTCACCTTTTTTTTGTCTAATGAAAGGGCCGGCCCTGATGAAGGAAGGGATTCTGGTGAAGAAGTATGACTTTCACAGAATTGATTGATTTGACTTGTGCAAAGTTGATCTCATTGTACATGAGCCATAGATGCCCCAGGATGGAAGAAAAAATTTAATTACTGAATACATCAGTTTTAGAGATGAGGATTTTGGCTGGTATATAATAAATATGAACCCCCAAACAGTTTTTGGAGTGGGATTCCATTAAGTGCTCAGCATCTTCGACCTAGATGTATAGTGCCTTACCTGGAAGGTTGACTAGATTTTAAAATGTAGTTTTGCTAAGTGGATATGTGCTTTCTTATTCCACCATTAGTATAGAGCACTGCTCTTAAAATGTGCTGACTTTACTGATCATTCAAATCTGAATGCAGAGTACTGCTTCTTGAGTTTATTAGCTGGTAATTCCCATAAGGAATGAAATTACTTATTTGGTGGTCTGAGACAAGCAGTTTTCAAGGACAGAAACATCCATCACAAATTAAGCAACTCTGTTCATAATTTATGAAGTAATAGTCAGTTCCTAGATACACAACTGGAAGATAAATCACCTGTTCTGAGGAAACCAGGGAGTCTTGTAATCTTGATTGTTTTAAAATCTGTAGAGCTGTTCTAGTGTCACATTCACTTGCCTAAAGGTAAGCCATGGGTGGCATGTTTAATGCTCTACTGAAGAAAAGATTCTCACACTCTAAAACAAAACAGAAAAAGAAAACCCACTATGAAACACCTGGTGCTGTACTAATACGACAGAGTACTTTAAAAGCAATATAATATGTAAGAGTTAAGGAAATGAAAAGATAATGGTCTCCTGCTGCTATAAATTCCCGAGGTAATATTTTGTGGATGAAGGAGACACTGCAAGCTGAAGACAATGAAATACAGTGATTTTGCCCCTTCTGCCCCAGGATTGGTAAATTGTGATTATTTCCTCAAAATGGATGCAGCTGGTTGAAGAAGCATTGTTACCTTGTGTGACAAAGCATTGTCATTCCCTAAATAGGAGCAGGGAAACAGTTTGTATAAAATATCTTTTCCCCTGGGAAAAAGACCCTGATTGTGCTTTTTCAGACTGCAGCATGTTAAACTGTTTCAAAGTAATCGCTGCCACTTTAGGACATTGTCTTCCTCAGCAATACTACATCCTGTGCAACTCTTTCCCACTTTTCCTAACCGATAAGAGGAAGGGTGGACTTTCTATGTCATTGTGATATATGTGTAGGGATGTACAAATCAGGCACAACTGTGTGACTTGCGACAGTTGCCCCAAACTTGGCTGCTTTGTTGCCTGAAATGCACTAGTAAGTTGCAACTAGGGTAGGTCCATTGAATCAATGGAACTTACAGATGAGTTCCCCACTGATTCAATGGGCCTGCTCTAGATGTGACTTACTATTTGATTTTAGGTACAGAGGAATTAGAAGCATGAGATAGGCTGCTGGCATTTTTCTCAGCAATCAGCCAGTACTTCTGTGTTTGCTGTGTATGTAGGCGTGGACTTTGTTTCTCAAAGGAAAAAAGACACTACAGATATTTTAAATACATTTCAGAGACTTTGAGGGGAGTAAAGAATTTATTTGGCTGTAAATGAGGAATCCTTGTACATAAGACAACCTAAACCAGTGGTTCCCAACCTTGGGTAACCCAGAAACCCCGGCTAGCACAGCTGGTGGTGAAGACTTCTAGGAATTGCAATCCAAAAACATCTGTACTACTCAAGTTTGGGAACTGCTGCCCTAAATTACTGAGATTGTAATTTAAGTAAGCTGGCAAAATTAAAGGGGGAAAAGAAAAAGAAAACAAAAGAGGCAGGAACCAAAATATTGTGCCACTTTAAAGACTAATAGATTTATTTCAGTGTGAGCTTTTGGGAGGAAAAGGATTGCTCTGTCTCTTGGCAAATTGGACCGGAGTAGCTGGGAGTAACTTTGCCAACACTTTTTTGGACTACAACTTGCAGACCTCCCCAACCATTGATCATGTGAAGTAGTGGTGTGTGGGAATTGTAGTAAAAATAAAAAGTAACTTCTCCAACCTCTGTAAATTGGTAATAGAGAGAGAGAGAGGCACATGGCATGTATCTAGGGATGGAAATAAGGCTTTTTAAATGGCAAAGAAATAACTGGGTTAGTTTGTCTCAGCATGTTGGCAAAATAAAAAGGAAAAAAAGAAAATACAAGGGAGGGGAAGCTGCCATCTACTGGCTCAAGCTATGACTTCTATCCTGTTGTTCAGTGTAGCAAATTGCAACTAGCGTAGGCCCATTTGAATCAATGGAACTTACAGAAGAGTTGACTCAGCAAATCCCTGTTGATTCAATGGACCTACTCTAATTGTGACTTGTTAAGCTAAGCAACAGGATTTTAGCCTATGTGTTTTGGCATTCAAGCACAGGCAGTTTCTTTTCCATATCACTCATTTCCAGACTTTGGCAAATAATAATGCCCTAGGAATATAAAGGAGTCACTTTGTCAGCAAGTCATAAGGTCCTTGAATGGCTCTACAGTTTGAAACAGCTCTCCAGGGACCTAAGAGTCAGAGAAGCAAGCCCAATGCAGCAGCTACTTCCATCTTTCATAGCATTTACTGAGCTGGATGTTTTCTCCATCCACAGTACTGCATTACATAAAGATCTTGGCTGCCATAATGGAGTGGAGTTTGATCAGCCCTACCCCCATTCACCAAGTGACTAGTCTCCAGGCATGAAAACTAGTCAAATTCTTGATTTTGCCATGATTCTCTGAATTTCACCTGTGTTCATGCTCCATTTTTTGTTCAGATTAGTTCGTGAAACTTCATTTTTCTCACAGGGAATTTTGCTGCACATTTACACATATTTTTCCATATTCAATGGACCTACTCTAATTGCAAGCTATTAAGCTAAGTGACAGGATTTCAGTCTGTGTATTTCACATTCAAAAACAAGGCCCAAACACAGAAAAGAAAAGAAACATATTCTTTTTTTATACGTTATCAATTTAACTAACTGATCAATTTTCCTTCAGTATAATCCATACACCATAACACATCTCCTCCTCATTTTCCTCTCACTTCTCATCTTAATAACCTCCCCAGTCTCCACTTTGTCTCCATCCCTTGTTTGTTTCCCTCCCTTCATGTTGCCTGATTTGGTAGTGGCAATTTCCATTTTGTTAAGAATCAGGTGTTGGTTTCTTCTGAACATGGGAAAAAGTCCACATAGTTTGAAGGAGAGATTAGCACCTTTCTCTTTCTTCTTTCATTCTTGGTAAATCAGCACCTTTCTTTGATCCTGTCAGGCATGAAGCAGAGAGTGAGAGGCAGTTGTGCTGGATAGAAAAATCCCACCCCACCCCATTTAAAGAGACAGCCAGAGGCCCTGCTTCATGCTTATGAGAATTCTTCCATAGCTGATATTACAGCTGATCACAGGGGGAGTTCTAATTATACAAACCCCATCAGATTTGGGATTATTTGAGAGGAAGGAATGGACAGTGGTAACAGATCTGGAAAAACTCAGGATAAAATTAAAAACTGGGTTCCAAAGCAAAGGAAAATTATCCTAAAATGGAAGGCAAGGGAAAAGGATTGATTTGAGATTCAAATATTATGCGAGTCTGTTAAATTAATTGAAATCAATGGGCATCTGAATCCTCTCTTAAACAGGAGCAGATAGAACGTGTGGATAGCCTTATATTGAATAGTATGGGGAGGGCAGAAGGCAACTGGCTGAAACAGCATTAGTTTCAAATCTTGGCACTATATTTTATTTTTATTTCTCCCTTCCTTTTTTTTCTAGCCACCAGAAGGAAGTCCTAAGCAGCTTTCTAAGGAAGTGACAACGAAGGATGAGAGGAAGAGACTTCAAAAGAGAAGTGGGCATAATTGTCTTTGATTACTTCTTAAAAGGGCAATCCTGAGAACCTGCTCTTCTACACTTTCTGTTTGTTCTTTCTGTCCTGTAGGTCCTATTCCATGGAATTGAATTGGCAGTGCTGGGGCCACAAGACTTTGATGATTTAATCAGAGATGTTGTAGTTGGGAAAAACAAGAAAAGTTGATTTCTAAGGTAAAGACCATACCCTCCTTTGTCTTCCTCTGTTCCACTTCTGACCATGATAACATGAAGGATCTGTGCTCTTTGCTCTGCCCCATGGCCATCTTGAAAAGACACAAACATCCAATTGGGTTCATTTTTGCACATTTGTCTGAAAATAGGGTACAGTCCTTGTTCAAAACTTTCTGGCTTGAAGAGCAAAATAAAGGATCCACCAGATATTTATGTAAACATAGACGGAACGACCGAAGTGACTGGTTCCAGAGAAGAAGGAAAAAACTTTTTCACTTATTATTTGGCAAGGAATAATCTGACATCAGGGCAATGTGACAACACTTTTTGTCAACTCCTAAGGTTTCAAGAAATCAACTTATTCCAAAATTCTGATAATTTCAATTTTTAGGTTAAAGCATCAAACTAAGCCTTACAGTCTAAGGATGTATTGTGGGCTATATCGGTACCCCCCTCCTTCACTATTACCATCCATTTCTCTACTTCATCAGTCTCTAACTATTAGCATGGGCAAGTTGTGGCTGGGGAAGGGAACGCCCCACAATTTGGAGGTTGAGGTGCCCCTCTGGCTCGATCCACAATCTGCCCTTGATTAAAACATACATAGGCATCCTTCAGTCTCGAGAGACTATGGTAACGTGCTCTGTATGGAGGACTTGGAACAGCGTCTAGTGTTTCGACGCTGTATGCAAAGCTGGAGTGTCCTCTCCAGAGCACAAAGCCTGGGTAAAATAATATGGAGGATAGGCTGTTACCCAAGCAGCAAATCCCCCCTCTCCACGTCACTGAAATAGTCCAATGGAAAGGCAAGAGCCAATACAACTGGTTCCAGCGACATCGCAGGAGTTGCCAGAATGACACGAACTGCCTCTGGGACTCCGGCTCCGAATTTTGCCTTGAGGTTAACTCCTGAAGCCTTTTCCATCAGTGGATATAGCCACAAGGCAGTGGAGGTTTGAAATCGGAGTTTTCCTTCTCCTAGATGGGCTGCCTTCCAAGGCTGACGAGCCCCACCTACCCGGCCTGCTCCCTCACGGCATGGACGACGATGGTGGCGCCTCAGTGGGGGTTTGAAGTCGGAGTTTTCCTTCTCCTAGGTTAAAACAGTATTATATATAAAAAAGATTAAAATGCATCAAGGTTATTTGCGGTATTACATCCACATTTGTATTACAGCTTAGCATAACTTTATTCCTTTCAAGTTTGGCCATAGGCCGATGAATGACTTTCACATTCTCAAAGTTAATGTCAACTGAATCCAATTACATAGAATATATGGCTAGAAAGTTTATAGATAAGGTCTTGAAACCTCCAACTGTTTAGATATATGACAAAGTGAACCTTCAGTGAACCAGTATCAGGCAGCTCAATTAGAAAAAATGCATTACAGAATGTAGTGGAATCCTTGACATTCTAGTACTGCTCTTAATTACTAGGAAGTACATGTAAGTCTCTTAGGGAGGTGGGGGTAGAGACCAAGGATATAAATTTAAAATGAGTGAAATATTATTTTCAATTTATTTTTGCCAGTCAACTCTCACTTCAACCTTTTCTTTTAGAGTGTATTATGAATACTTTAATTACTAGTAGATTGCAATTATTATTGTTAATTTAAGAAAGAATAAACTCTATTATTGAAATTCTTTCATTTGATAAATGAAGGAAAAGCTAATTTATATAGCATTTTGCACTTAAATAATGGTTTGTGCAATTATCTCATGGAGGCAGAAAATCATGCATGGTTTTCCAGGAAATGAAGGTGCACTATTTCAAAAGCTGTATTCCATGGATTGGGTTGTGATTTAAGAACATATAAAAAGTCTGGGTATCTCAGTGACTTGTAGCACCTGGCTGTGGGGCCGTGAGTTGGGAGCTTGATTTCCCTCTGTGCTTCTCAGAAGAACAGTGAGCCTATGCAGCTTTGGGCAAATTGCACAATCCCAAAGCACTCCCAGAAGAAGGGAATAGTAAACTATTTTAGAGTACTGTATACATAGGAAGTCTTGAAAAGAGTTGTCATATGTTGAAATCAACTTGGTGGCATTTGGTCATTGTTTAAAAGGCTGGTTGAAGTAGAATTCACCATCTCTCAACCCCTGCTAATTGGAGTAAGTTGGGGTGTCAGTGCTACAGGGAAAGAGGAACCACAGAAAACCACACAGAACTACCAGATTTGAGCAAATCCCACCATTCCCTCTCATTTCCCATGATACAGATTAGCCCATTCATTCATCAGCATCCCTCAGTCCTTTGTCTAGCATTTACAGGGATGGAAGAGCTGCTATGAGGAGGATGAGACAGAACTATCAGCCCCAATATATAATTCCACCAGATTTGCAGCAGATCCAAATGATATAATACAATACATTGCCATTTGTTTTTCAAAATAAAGCAAGAAAACCTATTCAGCTATTTTTCACTGAGATGATTAACAAACCCAAAATTAATCGTATCATCTGTAAATCATATCTGTGCAAACAACAATTTTTAAAAATCTGTGGGATGCACAGATGGTATTATGTTTCACTAAGTATATATGTTGGAGTGCACATCTGTTTCAGTCAAAGCCAGAATACCAATCTACCTTTTCTGAAGTGGTAAGAAGGTGATGAGGGATGTGTAAGTCTCTTAGTCTTACTGGGTTTTTCAGAATCCCACTGGCATTTTGTTCCATCTCTGTTCCATATTATTTCGCTAGACTTTTTTCCTTCCAGAGTTTCTTCCTCAGGAAGAAAGTAAGTTCATGTATAAATTTAACTGAATAAAGATCTGTCACTTGTAGCAGCCACATTCAATAGCCATAGATATTACTAATGTGGAGAAGATTACTTGTCTGCCTTCAAACAGAAAAAAAACACCTAACTTTCAGTGATGTTTGTGGTGCTGAGTTAGGATTTCCACCTCATGTTACTGCTTCTGATGCATGTAGATCCTGTAAATTCAGGTTCTTCAGATTATCCTATCATTAGCAACCCTGCTCAGGTCTTGCGTATTAAAGGCTGCGGCTTCCTTTATTGAGTTCATAAAGAAGGAGGAGAAGGAACAGGAATAATTACTATCTCCTAATTAGTGTAATTACCTAATGGCATAGATGAGAATTTATACTAGTTCAGTTTTGATAGGAAGAGATTCTTCACAAATTCAATGCAAAGGACTTAAATTGTTTTTAAAAATAGGTGAGATTAAAAATGACAGATTCATCCGTCCAGGCAGAGAACTTTGAATACTTCATCCTTACATGTTTGGCTTTAAACTTCCAGCCATGTTTCTCATGCTGATTTAGCAATTCCACATGAATTCGTAGGATCTATGTACATCAAGTGAATAATGTTCAATAGATAATGTAACAGTGTTCAGCACTGGAGATGTGCAGTTTAGAGATGGGGGTATTTGTATTCGTTTATGAATACGAATACCCCCGCACAGGTGGTGATAATGAGGGTCCAGCCCCATGGGGCCGGACAGTCCACTCACAATTCCACTGCTGCTGCGAGCTCCGGGATCCTTCCTATCACTCCGGAGCTTGCGATCTGTGAGCCACTCTTCAACCTGGCAGAGAGGCTTGTTGTCCTGCCTCCTCCCAGGAGTGGCAAGCCGACTGCGAGCTCTGGAGTGATAGAATACCCCCGTTGCAGTTCAAACCTGGGATCTTAACCAAGATCTAATTCTTCTCTCCTCTTCCCCAGTCCAATGTCCCTGTTGGAGAGACCAGCCAGACACTACAGTTCAGGTTATTTTAAACTATTATGTAAAGTGCTCAAGAGTCTGTCTTTTTTGCTTGTTCATTTTGAAAATCAAAAGTACTTTAACATTAATTCCATTTTCATCAACTTGCAAATAATCTAATTTTCACGAATTTACTTAATAAGGAGAATGTTCACTAAAATAAGTATTCCAAATACATTTCTCAGGATAACAGTATTATGTTTCTCCAGTAGCAACTATAGGAAGAGAACAGTTTTTACATTGTCTTTTACTCACCATGAAGTAAAGGGCTTATCAGTAGACGACGTCTTCTGTAAACAACACATAACCCACCAATGTTATGCATAGTGGCTCAGTTGCTAGTATGATAGACAGCTATTGATTTAATTTATTGACTTTTCACGTGTTTACAGCAGTCTTAATACACTGAAGTCCTTAGGTGACGAAGTCTCTAGGCAGTGAGACTTCAGGCAAAAGTACTTCACTCCAGTGCTTTTCCTAGCTCTGTGTCTGCCCAGAAAGACCTTTCTCCCTTGATCTTTTATGTCAGACAAGTTTATGCAAACCCATACAAACCTGTTCCAGATTTCAGACATAACAACAGCACAGTGTCTAGTGGTGTGTTTTGAGGCTGTGCTGCAAAGTACCTACTTAGTGTTGCTACTGGCACTAGGGTTTTAACACAAACCCAATGCAATTGGGTACAAACAGGATATGAAAATAGTCAAAAAGGGAGAACAACCATAGTTGTAGATTTTTAAAGATACATTCATTTTATATATATAGATTGGAATGTAGTGGAATTAATCAGCAAAATCTGGATCATCAGTAGACATGGGGATGAATATAAAAACGAATCGGGATATCCCTGATTTGTCAGATATTCATTGCTTCCGGAGACCCCAACAAATATGAAGCAATGAATATAACCCTTTTATATTTGGTCCTTCATTCCCTATCCACTTATGCCCCCGCGGATCAGCTGTTCCTCAAGGGCATAAGCAGAGAGGGATTTCCCCTTCAGGCAGCTTGCTAAAGCCTGCCCAAAGGGAATCCCACCCCCGGGGCTGGTGGATGGCTTGGTTCCCCTTTCCTCCTCTTCCTATGCCCGTGTGGCATAGGAAGAGGAGGGAAGGAATCAAAGCGATCCCCCAGACCTTGCCGCCTTTGGGGGATCGCTTAGATCAGGCTACGCTCCTCTTCCTATCCCTGCTGGGACATAGGTAGAGGAGCAAATTGATTTGTGGTTCATCAGGCCACTGGGGGGCAATTCGTGGTTCCATTTTGGCACTTCGTCCCCATCTCTAATCGTCAGTACTTCACCAAATAGGTTTTTTTTTTACATACATGCTGAATTTGTAATTGTTGAGGAAAGGTTTTTTTATATATGTTTTGTTGTGGGTGTGGCCTAATCACATGTAGAGGTTCATTCTCTCAGTGGGGTTGGTGGCAGAACAACAAACAGAGAGTGAGGTAGACAAAGCAATTTATTTGATGTGGAGGTGTAAAAAAAAAAGAAGTTGGCATACAGCTTTTAAAGAATCTTTGGACAGGATTCTACCAATCAGCAAGTTACAGGTGTCTATATCTTCACCAATAAATAAGCTGTACTTATGCAGTCATTTTGTAAGGCAAATATGTTCCTTGTGGTTTCAGGCATTTAGGAAAAGGAATAAGGACGTGGTTGCATCAAACTTGTGTAAAACAGTTCCTCAAGCCCTTGGCCAATTGAATCCTCTGAGTAAATTGTTGACTCAGCTCTGTTGCAAGCTCGACTGGTTGAACCCATCTTAGGCAGTCTGAAACCCTGTTTGTGGGTAACAGGTGATGCTGCTGAAAAGTAATTCAGCAAAGACAGAGAAATATTAGTCCTAAAGAAGCATTGAAGCACTGAATTAAATGTTTCCCAACAATTTAAAGCCTTAAAATTTAAATAGAAAGAAATAACAGTCAACAAAAAAATGTAGTTGTGGAATGTGTTCTCGAAGGCTTGTGGAATATTTTGGAAAAGACTGTCATTGTCTTATCCCACAGATAATATTAACTTGGGGTGGGGACACAGCATTCAGTTTACATCATCCCCTCATATATATTTTTTTGAATCTGACTCCTACATTATTATTATTTAAATAAAATACTTATAACTTGATTTTGCATTAGTAGGGTTTCTTCCTTTGTTGGGGGAAGCTTGTGCCAACAGGTACAAGAGCTTTTACTGTAGTGTGATTGGGAAACGAGTATAGTATATTCCTCCTTAATTTAATTTATTTTTAAAAAAATATGTTTTGCTATGTTTTATGCCATCTTCCCAGTTCGTACTCTTCTCTACCTATATTCAAAAATGGAATGCATTACAAGCGACTTGTTAACCTGCTATACATACCTTGTTCCTTTATTCCAGATTGTGGACTTTGAAGGTATTCTCCCATGCTGAATGCCTCTGGATGTTCCATTTATAAAGGTATTTGTGCACATATCAGCACTGTGACTATATCTGACTGGGGCCCAAGGGCATAGTGTACAAGCAAGAAAATTGTAGAAAAATTTACTACCCACTTCAAGAGGATGTAAATTATATCCAAAACCTGTAATGGGGTGGGGGTGAGGGCTAAAAGAGAAAAAGGCCTCTCAGGTCTACTCTAGCTTTCAGGTTTCCTTGCAAAAGGAAGATTTTTATGAACTTGATGTAAGTAAATGAAAAGGTTAAGTGGCCATTATGATGAAGTTTTGATAACAGACATTCAATGCATCATTTTCAGGCTCAATGACCTTTCACAAGTTCCATTTCATATCATTTATGCAGTCTTCGGGAAGCTTTCCGAAGATTTATCACCTTTAAAAAAGAGTATCCTGCAGCCTGAAGCCATGGGATTCTACAAGACTAGTAGCATTTCTCTTGTCCTATGTAATGGGCCTTGAAATTAAAACATACATACATTTTACAGTTTAATAAACAATTCAGTCTCCAGACATTAATGCTCACAGTTTAAAACTCATCATGGAGCAAAACTTGATGAAAACTGATTTCTGTATACACAGAAATTATTCATAGGTACAAATGTACAATGCGTATGATGCTTAAGAAGTATGGGGTGATCTTTCAGGGGGCTAGTGAAATCCTTTTTTGGCTTCTAGATATATTGTAGTTCAATCACTCTAACCATATGAAGGTGAAGTGTAACAAACTCATTTCTTAGTAGTGGCCTATGCTATAGAGTCCTTTCTAGCTCTTAGGTTCTGAGATGATGATGATGATGATTGATTTTTTAGCTCAATTCAGGAATGATCGAATCCAGTTGAACTAAACCTATGAAACACTAGTGCCTTCTCTTCCATTTTTCATTCTCTTCACATAGAGATCAACAGCCTGAAGATGACATTTACTCTGTATGGAAATTTCCAAAAAAGAATCAGGGTTCTTGATTTAATGGAGAAACCCCATATGAAAAGGCTGCCTTCTTCAGTTTATCAATCTCCTTTCCACCCCGCGTGCTTTTTTCAAAACTGGAATACACATCTGAATGGGAAACTGAAATAACAGGATCTGACTTCTGAAAGATGAGCAGTTTACATATGCTCAAGAGAGATGCCATGCATGTATGTATCTGTGTGGGAAAACGGTAGCATGGTATGGCAGTGTGACTATCTGAATTTGGGAAAACAGAATATGGCGAGTGGCGGAGGGGGATGAACCTTGGTTGGGATTAGAGAACTAGAAGGAGGGAAGAGTGGATGAACAAAAGGGAGAGGAAGTCAGCTGAGAAAAGGAATGAGGAGGAGGAAGAGAAGAGAAAGAACACGAGCATAGGGTTGAAATAACAGCTTTTAAACCCAAGGGGAATTGGATATGTCCATATCATAACATAAATATGATTTCTTGGATTTCTGCATGGCGGTTCTCTGAAAAGACATTTTCTACCTCATTTTGTTTCTTGCCTGTTTACTGTGCATAGCAGTTAATGTGTGATACATCCCATATTCACTTTGCTGAGGTTTCCAAACGATGAATTGCCACCCTTTTAATTGTGTCCTTGAGTGTTTCCTGCCGTTGGCATCCCAAGCTGCCAGTGAGTTTCTCTGCAAAGAACCAAACCAGCACAGCTGCGAGCAGCCTAGTCCTCAATTCTTTACAACAGATTATGTAGCCCTGTTTAGCACTAGCAATTACCTCTGAAGATTAAGTAGCCCTGCCCTCCAAACTTGTCTTTCGGAAAGATAATCAGAATTAATAATTAATAAATAACAACAGAAAGATATTAGTGTAATATGGAAATTGATCACTCAAATGGAAACCTTTGGTTTATGGGAGATGTTTGTAGCAATTAAAGCAAAATTCTAATCACCAAAGCAGTAGCACTATTTATGTTTTCACACTGTATGCTTCCCCAGTAGTTAAGGACTTTATGATTAAATTTAAAAATAGCAAATAGCATGTTTTGTTGTGGTTGTTGATGTTATTTTTATCCATGTACTCCTAGCTAACAGGAAATATTTGCAAATGTTTACTTATATTACCTCACTGGTATATTTAGCAAGTAAACATTATTATAGTCCTTCTTTCTCTTTACTTTGAAATAAGTGCTGTATGTCTGCAGCATTATCGGTAAGTTATAGCATTATACATTGAACTCCTCTTGGCATAACTTGCACCAGATAAGGCTGGTGACATCACCCTCAGTGACGATTTTTCAGAAATGAAACATTTCCAATTTCAGTTCCAAAGCTCCTGTGAAATCCCTTTTGTCGTTGGGATGCTGCCAGTGCTTCATTCGAGGCAGCAATTTTTTTTTATTGAAAATTGCTGCCTCCAATTAAGTTTACCAAGTGACCTTCCTTATTAAGACTGCTGAGTCTAAGACTTTTCTTCCTTTCTTCATTGCCTTGAGCCATCTCATACTGTTTGGTCATCTACAGTTCTTTAATTTAAGGATTTAGGGGTGGGAAACGTGACCTTCCAGACGTTGTTGGACGAAAAACTCCCATCAGTCTTCACCAGTACTGTTAGGTCAAGGATTCTGATGCCTGGAGATGTCCCTAAGAAAACCTACAGAAATTTTATACACCTCCAGGGAAAAATCAGATGCTTGTATTTGTCACAGCTGGCATTTATCCTATTTAAGGGTTAATTCCAGAATGAAACCAGACAGCCATTTCCAATCATATCAAAATGCATCTGGGTGTCAAGCTATACGTCTTTTTATTCTTGCAATGATTCCACACAACATCAGTTTGTCTAATTTTGCAAGCTTTTTTTTAAAAAAAATCTACATTGCTTCTTCATTCCATAAGAACAAGAATTCTTCAGAGTTTAGAAACACCCCAAAATCGTATAGTTATGAAAACTGTAGACACAAATGCATTCATCCTTGCAACTTGTGAAAAGCTACAAAATGTAACAGCCATCTAAAATTCTTACAATTACAAAAAGTTGCAAACAAAAGTACAGTAAAAAACAAAATTTAAGCTGCAGGCAGAAATTAAATCATGTTATAATTATGTTTCAAAATGACAGTAGCTTACATTCTAAAAATGCAAAACCTTATAGCCTTGAAAAAGGCAGATTGAGAAACAGAGAATACACCTCTTAAAACAACAAAGTTGTTAGAATTGAAAATCTATGAGAGTAAAATATATTACTTAGCCTTTTAGCAGTTCTAGACACACATGAAAATTATTTTCAGTACTAACAGGGAAATATGTTGAGAATTGCAGTCCAACAATATTTACAGTGCAACAATTTGCCGTCTCCTGCTTTAACTGATTTCCTAACATGGTACACCTTGATCCCTCATGTGTTGTCCAGAACCAAGATGGTATAGTAGTTAATGGCTCAAATCCTAAGAGTTGATATAGCATAAATTTGTGCCTGTGAGTTATAGCCTGGGTTTCTGATTGCACAATTGACTGTGCAGGTGATTGTGCAACTGTATTCTCGAAGGCTTTCATGGCTGGGATCCGATGGTTCTTGTAGGTTTTTCAGGCTGTTTGGCCGTGTTCCGGAAGTTTTTCTTCCTAATGTTTCGCCAGATGCCAGCCACAGAGGCTGGCGAAACATTAGGAAGAAAAACCTCCAGAACACGGCCAAAACAGCCAGAAAAACCTACAACTATTGTGCAACTAGTTCTGCAATTGTGCCTGCAGAACTATGTCCTGGATATGACTTCCACCTTGGCATGGATTTATCAATTGCTTAAGCAGCTTTGAATTACACAGGTATAGCTACACAACAGGATTTTGACCAATGTGTTGGGCTAGGACCAGGATGACAAAAACGGAAGTCTCCACTAACTGATTGATCTTGGACTAGTGGCAATTTCTCAGCTTAGTCTACCTAATGGATTCATTGCGAGGATAAAATGTGTTAACACCCTAGATGCCATACTGAGATCCTTCAAGTAAAGTTAGGATATGGTTCCTTAAGACTCCATTTTACTTCCCTTGAATTTTAACATTTATAAGCCAGTTGCACAGCTGATCCTGTTCCCAGTCATGTGGACTGGCAGCAATTTGTCATCATGATTTACAGTACTTGTTTCAGTCTACTATGTAGTAAAATCCCAATAGGATTCTGGCCAATGAAATACTGCATAGACCTCTGAGGAACAAAACCAGCAAGTTTTAATATTCTATATCTATCATTATATGTCAGTTTGTACAATCGTTTGGATATGAAAAGCTTGGTGCTATCTTTTCTTTTTTTTTTTTTCTTTATTAGAACATAGTGGTTGAAATCCTTTTGATTTTTCACACCTACAGAAGGGAAACAGCATAACATTCACTCACTTTTAGCTAGTAATTACTGAGTTGCCACTGGGATGCTTGAGTATACACCAAGCCAGTGGACACATTTGCCCCCAAGAATCACAGCAGCAAATCATAAATTGCAGCTAGAAGCAAGTGAATGCTACACTGTTTGCCTTTCCCGTGCATAAAAGAACAACAGGATTTCAGCCATTATGTGCTGTTAAATTATCAACATCAAGTTTTTAGAAGTTAACTAAAAGCCAGGCCTTCTCTGATGTCTTTGTTAAGGGAAAATGGGCAGAAATGGCAGTATGCAAACCAGCAGTTTAATGTATATATATTTCTGAGGTGAGGATATCTTTGCCAGAGTAAATTCAATTGCCATGTCAAAGAAAAAATGTTGACTAAGGCTGCACATAGCAAAATTGACTAATCAGATACAGTGGAGCAGTAAGCTTCTTTGTGAAATCCTGACAGCAAGAAATAAAAAATAGTGCCTTGGAGGCACCTGAAACTAATTAATTTATTTCTCCACCAGGCATAATTCTACAATAAATTCATGACATTTTTATTGATAGTGAGTAGTCACAGTTCTTCAGGTCTCATAATATTATGTAAAACCAGAAATCTGTGTGTGCTCATTTCCTCCCTTAAAAAGTGTATTGGTTTAATCTCTGCCCACAGATGAAAATGGCCTAGGTCCCAGGTGGACAAATTTGCAAATGAACTTGTAAAGGGGTCACACCTTTACATTCCCCACTGTGGAAAAGAATGTATTGTCATTCTCTTTTGACTGCAGGATTTTATAGGCTGTAAAGCAGGGGTTGGCAAAGGGCAGTCCTCCAGATACTGTTGAGTCTCAACCCCCAATACTCCTACTCAGTTTGGCCAATGGTAAAGGATAGTGGGTATTATTGGAGGATATATATATATATATATATATATATATATATATATATATATATTTGTTAATTCCTTTTAGTTAGCAGAGCACAAAGTACAAAAATCAGCCACAACACTTTTCTTCTCACATTGACTAGCCCTTTCTTTATAAAGATCACTGTACAAGTAACTAGAGTAGAAAATAAAAACATATTTATTTACAGTTGTGGAACTTTGGTTACAATCAGAAGAATAAAAGGATAGAAAGGGGGCTGGACCTCTCAACAATCTAGGAGAGGAGGATCCATGCTACCATCTGGCTGGGGAGATCAGGAAGTGGAATTTATATGTCTGCTCTGGTTGAAGGTCAGACAAAGAGAGGGTAAACAAAAAACTGAAGCAAGCAAACAGTAAGAGGGAATGGCGTGGGGAAGCTTATCACAAGCACAGGAAAAAAAAAACTTTGCTAATAAGTTAGTGACAGAAGACCACCGTAGTTTCTGAAAGCTGCCTCCTCCCACTGAGTCCCAGTGTTAGGTTAGCAGTCCAACACCAACTGTAGGGGCACTTTTTGCCCATGCCTGCTTTAAGAGTTCACACTTTGGGCCAAAGTTTTAGCAGTCAATTTTTATTATCATGTATGTAACATACATTAAGTAAAGCTCTATACTGTATGTATAACACAAACATTGTAAAGTAATCCAATATTAATAATTTTGCTCCTGTTTCACAGAAGGTTATTCTGGAAGGCTTTTTGGAAAAATTAGTACAACAGATGAAAATGTTCAGGGCTATAGATTTTGATCAGGTAATCAGTGGCATATTTCAGTATAAAGATGCATAGACATGGAATCTTTCTTGCACATATTTACGCATTTATGAAAATACTTATATCCCACTCTATATTAAAGGGGTTTATGGCAGTTTAGAGACAATGGCTGAAATCCTGTTGCTTAGTTTAGTAAATTGCACTATAAGAGCAGCACTGAATTGGTGGGGATTTGATGAGTCAACTTCCCCATAAATTCCATTGATTCAAACAGGCCCACACTGTTTGTGGCTTACTACACTTAAGCAATTCAAAACTAAGTCCAGGTCGATTCGCACTGAGCTGTACATCATGTAGTCAAAAGAAAATGCTACAAATCCACCCATGTTAATCCCAGAGCAATTCCCATACTATTTGCCAAAGCCATTGCCCCCTTGTTACATCATTTATTTTAAGAAGCTATTAACATCCTTACTCTCTGTCTCTACTTCCTCTTAGTGAAAACACTTCTGATTCCGTCTTTTGGTGAAACATTCTGATGACACCTTGATGAGATTTATCTATCTCAGCAAAGTGAGTTATTAATCTAAATTATCAGCCCGAGCAGGGAGAGATAAGGAATTAGAAAACCTCGTTCCTTCTTTGATAGTTTGATATTCATCCACCAATACTCATAGCATATTCTCAGGTAATAGGACTGATTTATGGTTGAGCAGAAAGTGTACATTTTAATACTTTATACTGAATGATAGCCAAAGAGTGAATCATAAAATTAATCTAAAATTTTAATGATTTTTAGGAGCAATTTAGAATGCCACATTTATTTTTTAAGAGGAGCCACTCTAATATACTATTTCAACTGAATCTCAAATAATAAAAATAATGTATTCCTGATCATTCTTCCAAGGATTAAAAAGTGCAAACCAATATTTAAGTTGAATATTGACTTAGTTTGTTTAAGAACTAAAGTGATGACATACCTGAAGCTGCATATAACACTAGATTTATTAGTTAAATAGTTCTAATTTGTCCGATGGCCAAAGTCACTCTCAGATCTTTGGCAGAAATGAATTCTGAGTGCAAGCTCTGTCTTGTGCAAGACCCTATTTCCATATCCCATTGGAGGGCATAGCAAAATATGCAGTGGAACCTAATCCTATGTGGACTTTCTTGGAAATATGTCTCATGGGTTTATTCCTTCCCTCGTGCGTTAGCCTAAGAGTACAGCTTTTATTGGTCATATGGACACCAACACAACAGGTTGCGGGGAAGAAAAAGAGAGCTGAGAGAAGATAAACATGGTTGCTGGGCTGCATGCATGTGGAAGCCTTTGAGTGGGCCAGTGCGTATATGGAAGAAACAAGGCCTGCACATCTGTAGATCCTCCTTCTCTTTTATGGCACTCTGAAATGCTATTTTATGACCAAATCCATTAGTATATTTGTTTCAGTAGTGTCTGCACAGGCTGGAATTTGTTCTGGGTTGGTTCCAAATGACAATTGTGAAGTGGGCTAGGCTGGAGGGTTTGTGACTGGCCCAAGTAAGATCTGTGAGTGAGCTGAAATTTGAATCTAGGTTTTCCCAGTCCTAACACATTTGTCAGTACACCACATTGTCTCTCATGAAAAAGATGCAAAGTAAAATACCTGAGAAGCAGGAGGTACTGAACTAGAGGACTAGCACAGCATGCTTTTAAATATTTTATCAGAGTATTGCTCATGTTATAGAGATGAATTCTCTGCCTTATTAGGCTATAAGCCCTTAATGTTCTTTTTACTCTTAGAAGAGCCTTTCCTCTTAATGGAGATGCTCCAGTGATTTTGAAGTATTTGCTACAAGTCAAGATTTAACACCTGTGACTTTTTATAAATTGCAAGAATGGTTTTTAAGTTATTTGCTTACACAACTGTATGATTGTTTTCAATACATATTGAACATGCTATTTATAGACCCTTGAAGCTATGTAGCAATAAAAGGCTTTGTAGAAAGTTAACAAGCTTTGGAGTTGTCTGGAATTAATGCAACAATGAAGATACCTATAATGGGATACCCAGATGAGTTTGGAAATGCTTGTCAATGATTGTCTGGTTTCATCCTGGGATTAACCTTTACTCGGATAATGTCTGCTATGATGAACCATAAGCTTCTGTTCTTTGCTTGGGAGGTCTATACATATCTGTAGGACCCCTGGGGGAATCAGGCATCCATATCAGGATATGACAACAATGACCATGTAAACTGACCAGAATTCCAATTTGTGGATCAGCAGACAGTTATCTACCAGTTTCTACATGACTCAGAATGTTCCAACACAATTCTCGGCTCAAGAAATTTATCGAGCCCAGGTTTCTCATTTTAGATTTAGGCATCCTTCAGTCTCGAGATACTATGTTAACGTGCTCTGAATGGAGGACTTGTGTGGCTGAGAAGGTCAATTCGAGAGTGACAATCCCTTCCACACTGAAGACAAATACAGTCTGTCCCCTGTCCAGCTCCCTGGTTTTGCTGGTTTCGGGACTGCCTCTTTGCCTCGGCCTGCTGGACATGTGTCTCTTCAAAATGGGAGAGGCCATGATGCACCGCCTGCCTCCAGGCTGAACGCTCAGATTTCAAGGTTTCCCATCTGTTGAGGTCCATTCCTAAGGCCTTCAGATCCCACTTGCAGATATCCTTGTATCGCAGCTGTGGTCTCCCTCTGGGGCAATTTCCCTCCACTAATTCTCCATACAGGAGATCTTTTGGAATCCGACCATCACCCATTCTCACGACATGCCCGAGCCAACGTAGACGTAGCTGTTTCAGTAATGTATACATGCTAAATATTCCAGCTCGTTCTAAGACTACTCTATTTGGAACTTTGTCCTGCCAGGTGACACAAAAAATGTGTCGGAGACAACGCATATGGAACATGTTCAGCTTCCTCTCCTGCCATGCACAAAGGGTCCAGGACTCACTGCAGTACAGGAGTGTACTCAGGACACAGGCTCTATAGACCTGGATCTTGGTATATGCCGTCAGCTTCTTATTAAGCCATTCTTTGTGAGTCTAGAGAACATGGTAGCTGCTTTGCCAATGCGTTTATCCAGCTCGACATCTAGGGAGAGAGTGTCAGAGATCGTTGAGCCAAGGTACACGAAATAATGAACAACCTCCAATTCTTGTGTGGAGATGGTAATAGAGGGAGGTGAGTCCACGCCCTGGCCCATGACTTGTGTTTTCTTCAGGCTGATTGTTAGTCCAAAGTCTTGATTTCTCATTACAAGTTGGTACAGTCAACCCTCGACTTACAAATTTAATCCGTTCCGGATTAACGTTCATACGTCGAAACGTTTGTATGTCGAACTATGCATTCCCATAGGAATGCATTGAAAACCCATTAATCCATTCCGGCCGAAGAAAAAAATACCCCCCCCCCCAAAAAAAAGAAATGAAAAATAAAACACTTGCAGTCCCACGCTGGGACTGCAAAACACACACACACACAAAACAAAAACATCCAAAAATAAACATTTGAGCAAGTCCCGCGCTGGGACTGCAAAAAAAAAAAAAAAAAATCACCAAAAAAAAACACACAACAACACAGAAACATACCACCCCCAGCCCAAAACCCACCCAGAGCAATTTATACAAGCAGCAACTTACCGGTCCGAAGCCTCCCGGGGGTCCCCCACCGCCGCCATTGCCGCCTTCCCAGGGCTTGCCCAGCACCATTGGAGGCAAGCCTCCGAACGGAAAAAGGCAGGGAGAAAGGGTGGGAAATTCAAAAATGGTGCTGGGCAAGCCCTGGGAGGCTGAGTTTTGAATTTCCCGCCCTTTCCCCCTGCCTTTTTCCGTTCGTAAGTCGAGGCTCCATTCGCAAGTCAATACAAATTTTTGCGATCGGAGCCGTTCGTAAGTCGAAATGTTCATAGGTAGGGACGTTCGTAGGTCGAGGTTTGACTGTATTTCACTTTCAGATTCTGTTGCCTCCTTGTATTCCTCTTTTTAAACTGATCAAAATTCATTGCCTATAAAATTCTTGAGGCAAAATAGTTTTATAGACATATATTCTAGGAGAAAGTACATGTATATGTACACTGTGGCAATTTAAAAAAAAATCTGGTCAAAGCAGAAATGGGAAAGGTGGCCCTAAGGTTGATACAAAAAATGATAAAGACCAAAAACAAACTCATTTGCTCATCCTTGCTCATACAGTCAACCGGAGCACAGAAACGTTCTTCTATTTCACAGTGTGAGAAACCACTGAAAAATAAAGCAAGTCACATTGGTTCTTTTCTCCTAGTGCAATTAATTCTCACTGGGCTTCTGAAAAAAGGTAGTACCAAAGAGAAATTATATATTTTCTTACAGCTGTTACAGTGTAGAAATCATTCTTGGAAAATTCATTATTCCTATGCTCACTGGAAAATTAATCCAAGTACATAGTAAAATTCTTTGTGGGCAAAGACCACAATCTTACAATCATTCACATGCACACTATATGTACTTTACTATGTACATATAGATGGAGTATGCTAAGCAACAGACAAAAATGAATATTTCCAGAGTTAAAAAATGGTTTTGAAGTCTGCAAACTGAACAGCATTTGAAGGTCCATGTTTTTCTTATCACATATATTTTAATTTAGATGGTATTTTTCCTTCATTTTTGCACAATAAAAAAATGGAAGGCATTTTGATGAAGGGCAAAATCTTCAAATAAAAATAATATAATTTCAGATTGTTGCCACTACATGCTCTTAAATGTTTACTCATTGTTGTTCACTTTATACCCCTTACAAAGAGATAAATGTATTAAAGTAGGATATGAAGAAACATCATCATTGCCTCATTACAGCTAAGACACTCAAAAGTGAGACAAGTGTCCAGGAGTTTCTGCATAAGGTGTTATTTCTACTGAGGGACTTTTTTTTGTAGTTTGCAGAAAAAATGCCTCCAGGCAAAAGTATCATCTTTTGTCTTTGTTGAAGCTAGGCACATACAGTGGTGCCTCGACTTACGAACGCCCCTACCTACGAACATTTTGACTTACGAGCAGCTCCGCTCGCAAAATTTTGCTTCGACTTGCGAGCGGAGCTTCGACCTAAGAACAGAAAAAGGCAGGGGAAAAAGGCGGGAAATTCAAACCATTGGTGGCGAAGAGGCTGCTTCTTTGTAGCTCTTTCGCCCCAATGGTTAGAGCAGGGGGTCAGGGAACTTTTTTACTCCTGCGGCGCAGGAGGAGGAAGGAGAGGCGGGGGCGGCTCCGGATTGCCGCGGGGCGCAGGAAGCCGGTGCGCTCCCTGCCTATCCCTGGCGCGGGTCTACTCATGAGTAAGGCCTGCCAAAGGCGCAGGTCTACTCATGTGTAAGGGTGGCCGAAGACGCTGGGCTGGGCTGAGGCGGGCGGGTCGGAGGGGCTCCTCCGTGGACGGGGCATGCGGCAGCGGCACAGAAGGAGGCTCCCCGCCGGGGAGTGAGTGCCATCGGAGGAGGCTTCGGTCTGCCTGGTAAGGTGCTGCTTTTTCCTTTTTAGAAACTTCTGGGTGGGTTTTGCAGGGTGGGTTTCGGCTGAGGGGGGTTATGTTTCTGTGTTGTGTTGTTTTTTGCAGTCCCAGCGTGGGGATTGCTCCATGTTTATTTTTGGGTTTTTTTTTTTTTTTTTTTTTTTTTTTTTGCAGCCTTTGGGGCTTGCTCTGTTTATTTTTGGTTGTTTTTTTTTTTAAAAGCCCCAGCGCCTTCCGATGGGGCTTTCTGTGTGCTTTATATTTTTTTTGGTATTTTTTTTGAAATGCTGGAACGGATTAATCCCGTTCCCATGCATTTCAATGGGAAATGGTGCTTCGACTTACGAGCATTTCGACTTAAGAACACCATTCCAATACGGATTAAGTTCGTAAGTCGAGGCACCACTGTACACAAAATGACTGATTGACCAGAAATGTGCAAATAAGCCATCCAGTGCTGCTAGTCTGACACGTCCAAGTAACAGTAACTGCACTTCTAAAAAATTTTTATTGATAAATATGCACAAAAATTCATCTTTAAAATGTGCAAAATATGTCCAACAACATTTTTTTAAAAAAATTACCATCCCATGTTGCAAAGAATTATTAGATTGTTTCATTTACCCATCCAAGACAAAACAGGACAATAAATTTACAGGCAAGCAGGGCAGGACACAAGAAAATAATAACACTGGCTTCTCTACCTAATAGTTGCTATTGTGATAGAGGACAGCAATAGGCTTCTCCTGAGAGTAAGCTAAGCTGAGAAAAGTAACTTCTAACCCCCACTATATAATCTTAAAGTCCCAATTCCAGATGATTCCATGCCAATAACCAATCAGTTTTTGTCTCCCCAGGAACTTTGTGAAGGCAAGATAAGTTTCTAAAGTCCCCTCCCTTCTTCAGCTGAGGTCACTTCCGCTAAGGAGACCTAAACCAACCTAGCCTGGCCAAACAGACTTTGGAGGCTTCTTCTCATGAGATAAGGGGCAGTTGTTCTCATCCCTGTTGCTGAGCAAAATTCTGAACCTTACAACTGAAAACCATTTTCTCATGCACAAACTAGCCATCTCCCATATTACCAGTTTTCCAGTTTCCTCACAGTCAAACTTTTACAATACAATTAGACATATTTAAATATTACAATTAAATTTAATGTTATTTAAATTTAAAAATACACTATCTTTGCTTTCTTTACTCCCCTTTTTAAAACATTGGTTGTAAACTGATGAGGTAATGGCTGGGGATGTTGTTGATTTTGCAGAGGAACCTGTATTACTATCTTGTCTACATTTTAAAGATATTGGCAAAGATGATAGTCCTCATCATTCTGTAGGAAAGTGACATACAGCTGCATTTAGCTGCATTTGTTGGCACTGGAAGCCTACAGAAGGGCCAATAATATAAATCATAATCCCCAATTCCCAGCTGTCTTTTCTGTTTAGCTAATGCCACTAAGTATATGTAATATCCCACACAGATAACAGTGAACTACTGCTACCAGATACTCCTCTAATTAGTGCTCTGCAGAGCTTTCAAAAGACACAGAAGACATGAAACAATGCTCTTTTGTTATAGTTAGTGGATCGTAGCCCAGAAGAAACTGACATTTGTCCATGTTATCTTATTACCTCCCATGAGATTGTGAAGTCGGCTATTGCCTTGAATCTGCAGAAGGAACTAAATCAGGATGTTACTTATAAGCTTCATTCTAACATTTCTTATGTTATAGCATTCCATTATGGACACTGTACCCAGCACAAAGTTGCTGGGTATTTCATAATAATAGAGTATTTTCCCAGGGCTGCCTCTGCCAAGAGACTCTGTAGTCAATCTAATTAATGGAAAACTTAATTACCCTCCATTGTCAAAACAAAAGCAGAACTGAAGTATTACGTACATATATCTTTGTGTGTTGAGGGTATTACAGTAGGAACAAAACTTCAGTATAGGAATCACTCATATTCTAGTTATTTTCTTCTTTCTAATTAGAGCCATGCCAGCTTATTCTGGACAAGATGACCTTGGAGGCTTCTTCTCTGTTGCTGGGCAAAATTCTGCCCATTACAGCACTCTGACAATACTGTGTAAAGGGGCTCACTAATGCAGTATGAAGGCAGTCATGACTGCATTGGCTGAGATCAACTATGTGACTAGGTAAGAAAGCATTGTCTTCATTCTTAAATGGCTTTGTTTGTCTACCATGATGTCCTTAGACTCACTGTGTAAACCATGATTGGATGGACTCATGTCAGGAATGGGGCAGTAGTGCCCAAAGTCTCAGAAGATTGGGGGGGAAAAATCCTATTATCAATCCATGCAAGAAAGGGAGGGAGCTCCAGGAACCATAGTGGCTGTATGTGTTCAGCTCTGCTAAGTTGAAACTGGTTTGTTTCTTTCCATCCTAAGCAGCTGCAACATTCTCCGTATCCCCTTTCTTACTGTGACTTGGTGATAATTATGACAATAACAATGGTGACAGTACCCCTCTTGGAGAGGATGTGCTGGAGAGGATGCACATAGAACTCAATGGAGTCTTTTAACACCTTGTTCTCTACCATCTCATGGTGAGATGCATATTTAGCTTTGGGACAATGCTCTATTGCAAGCAGCGTCGTGCACAGACCACTCATGTTCAAAGCATGTACGCAGTGCTACCGCATTACAAAAATGTACAGTTGAGTCAGATTGCAATTTAGTGGCTTGGATTGTGCTCTGTGAAAAATAAATAAACAAACACATAATTTTTTTTTAAACATTCAGCACCTGATTGACTTTACAGTGTCCTGCTTGCATTCAATTTAATTTTGGCTTTCTTTTCTTACATAATTTCACATATTGTTCCCTATTGTTTGAAGAAGTTCCTATTAAGTCTACAGTAGAGATGGCCTCGGTGGTTCATCTTGGTCCATCTACCGCCGCAAGAGGTGTTCAGCGGTTTGCCACCTTGCTCCCTCGGAAGCTGTGTCCTGGCTTCCCTCCTCTTCCGGGTGCCTCTTCCTGGTGCTGCTTCTGAGTGGGTGCTCTCCGGAGGGGGTCGGGTGCCGAACCATTGAACACCTGCTGCGGGGATAAACAAACTGGGACAAACTAGTGGTTCATGCCCACCTCAAGTCTACAGTTTTGTTCTCAGCATTTATTTTGCAGCTTTTGTCAACACAGAAGCAGATACACTTTATCTGGAACTACAGGATACAATCAGAACAATATTAAACTATACTTAGTTTAAGGGAGGGGGTAATCTAATTATGTTTTGCAAACTTTGCCTGGTCCACACTTCCCAGACTGCATGCAACATGCCCTGTGGATTCTATACAGTTAGAGACAGCTGTGGGCATACTTGAAAAAGGAGTATATATTTCAAAAGATCATGTAGAAACATGCACACTTTTCAAAATATTGCAACTGCATAAACATGCTTTCTCCAGACCATGAATATTTTTTTTACTTAAAACAAAGAAGATAACAGCTGCTTTTTGCAAAGTTAAAAATCTGTATTGATAGGCAAGACAATCCCAGTGCTGAATGAACCAAGAGGACTTAGTTATTAATGAAGGGGGGGGGGAATCACATCAGAGTTCTCCAGAACATACAGAGACAAGAAGGTATTGAAATGGTGTATCTCTGTTGTTCATTATGTCTCCTGTAGTTCTAACACAAACTACAGTTATTATACAAATTCTTCACCAGAGTCAGGAGACAGGGGAAGAAACAACCGCATGCCCCAAAACATCCCACCCACTGGGACTCTTAAACATGCTAATTATTAGGTAGAATGATCGCTTTTTTATTTAGATTAAATAAAGACAGCTATTTCTAAGCTGCAAAAATTCAAGAAAGACACGGAATGATTCATGACTGGATAATGACACTGAAGATTTGTTCAATAATAAAATTTGTGGAGCATGTTAATTTAATGTTTAGTGCAAAGTTTCGTTATCAAGATTTATAGCATTCTTTAGTAAAGCTGGCAAACAAATACCAGATGCTAAGACTTCTTCATTAAATGCTATTAGGTTAAATCGTCTCTTGGAATTATTGTGAGCGTCCCTTTGAAAAATAAAAACACAAGAGGTTTGATGAAAAGACACATTACCTTACATAAAAGAAGGGAAGGAAATAGCTGTAACCAGGGTAAAAAAGATGCTAGAGAGAAGGTGATAAAACCTAGTAAACAGAGATGATAATGATAAATTATCATTTAAAAATAAAGTCTACCCTTGATCTAGTACCTCTCTGAAATGTTAATTCAGGTGCAATGCCATTCATTAGATTTAAAGCTTCTGGGTTTTTCATACATTTGAAACAACTCTATTATTTCCAAAGGGTTCCACTACCACCTTGAGATTTATCTATCCTCTCCCCCACGTGATATTATCATCAGGCAAAACTGTAGAAAATAAAAAAATTAAATCCAGCTATGGCACAGTCTTTCTGATAAGGTTAAGAAGAACATCTCTGAAAACATCCTCATCAATTAAATATTTAATTATTCTTTCATCTAATGCTTTCAGAGATAAGCACGCCAATCCTTCCTTTATTTGTCTTTGGTGGCGACACAAATTTCCTCACTGTTAGATAGCAAGATATTTTTTTTCCTGTTGGTTTTGGAGAGGTTTTGTGTATTTCTGAAACCATCTTTTGCACCTTGCTGTAGAAGACACAAAATTGACGAATACAATAATAGTTGTAGGTTTTTCGGGCTGTTTGGCCGTGTTCTGGAGGTTTTTCTTCCTAATGTTTCACCAGTCTCTGTTGCCGGCATCTTCAGAGGACAGGAGTTAGAACTCTGTCTGTGTTCAGACAGTGCTCAGACAGAGTTCTAACTCCTGTCCTCTGAAGATGCCAGCCACAGAGACTGGTGAAACATTAGGAAGAAAAACCTCCAGAACACGGCCAAACAGCCCGAAAAACCTACAACAACCATCGGATCCCGGCAGTTAAAGCCTTCAAGAATACAATAATAGTTGCCTTCTTGCATGGACTAGAAAAGATGGTTGCACTGGATGGGTTGCTTTTGTGTTTTTGATCAATCAGCAGCTTCTTTTCTGCTTCCTATGTGTATTTGAAAGGGGCGAAAGGACACTGGTTTTGCAACAAAACATATTTTTTTTAAATGATCAAAAGAATTAGGTGGTTGGGTCTCTTTTTCAAAATCAGATCTGTCATGGAGGTTGGAGAATCCTTGACAGCCTGTCAATCTTGTTAGCAACGAGGATAAAACATTGAATGGACCACAGGTTAGACTGAGTGTGACTTCATTTTAAACAAAATCAAGTCTTCCTCTGACTTATACCCATTACAGAGAGAGCGCGAGAGCAAGAGCGAGAGCAAGAAAATCACTTTTGATTAACAGATGCCCTTTTCCTGAAAAGTTGAAAGCAAGTAGCTACAAGTAATATAATATCACATTTTAAGTCTACTAAATAATGTTCCATAGTTGCTTTCAAAAGTCATTTTCAAAGGGTATTTTTCCGGCGTTTTTGTGGCAGGATCCCCCCCCCCCCCAGATTTTATGCCATTCTCTTATCAGTTCTAAGTAGCATGGGAAGAATTATTTAATTTTGTATTTTTCATTTTCATAAATATTTCCAAGGTTAGAATTGGACACTTCTTGCTTCGTATTTTGGACATCTTTGTATCTGCATTTTTGTGTTTGGTTGGTGTGCTGGTAAAAACAATACAACATGTTAATAATGTGTAACACAGTATTTGTACAATTGGAGCTATTTTAATAATAACAGGTGGCTCAGTTCAGAAGTAGTGATAAGTGAACTTTGCTCCTGCATATTGTGATTTCTGCATAATGTAGAAATCAATAGCTCAGTAACTGAAATAACAGGGAAGTTCTCTCTAGACTCACATAGCACCAGGAACAAGGACAAAAGAGGAAAAGAAGGAGTAGTGCAACCCACCTCCTTAGAACTGAGGTTCGTAGACAAAGAAAGAAACCTATTCCTTGCCAGCTCCAAAAGAATAGAGGATATCTTTCCTGGTTGGCCTCCATATGGAGAAGAAGAAAGTTAACATGGTGGACCAAAGCTCTTGGTATCCAGCCTGTAGCCTCAGGTGAGGAAAGGCATTTAGCTCATTGTTTACTCCTCTCTTCTAGCTGTGCTCCAAGTAACTGTTTTTTTTTCTATGCATTAAGGACATTTTTCTTTAGCTTGCACTTTGTACTGATGCATTGAAAGAGGCCTGTAGTAGCCCTGCATGATGAAAAAACAAGAAAGAACACTCAGTGGAGAAGACAGATATGATGTATTGCAGGAGAAGGGAAAGATACAATGCTGTTAGGTGCAAAGGGTTTCCAACTCAGATTTCCCAGACTCACATCTCTTATACATGGATGACCTAAACTATATGCAAAAAGTTCCACGGAGATAGAATCACTGCTAAACACAGTGCAAATATTTAGTGAAGATATCCAAATGAAATTTGGAATTGGAATTGACAAATGTGCAGCTATATGTGTCTATACACCGTGGCAAGATCCAAAAACTACATGGAATAGAGTTTTTTAAAAAATGGCAATATTATAAAATCACTCTCAAGTGATGAAAATTATAAATACCTTGGAATACTAGAAGCAGATGACATTGTGCACACAAAAGTTAAAGAACTGACAGAAAGGGAATATATCAAAAGACTGCAGAAAATCTTAAAATCAAAATTAAATGGTGGAAATACAATCAAAGCCATAAACACATGGGCAGTTCCAGTGATTAGATACCAAGCTGGAATAATAGATTGGACTCAAAACAAATTAGAATAATTGGATCGAAAAACACGGAAACTAATGAACATGCATCACACACTACATCAAAAAAAGTGATGTGGATAGATTATATTTACCATGTAAAATTGGAGGCTGTGGATTACTGCAAATACAGGAGGTAGTAGAGGAGGAAAAAAGAAGCCTAAATGATTATATCAGTACAAGCAGAGAAAAATTACTGAAAGCAGTGAAAATGATATTTTGAAAATGACAGAAACAAAGGCTCAGTATAAGAAACAACAATTTGAAAATAAATTAAACAGCTGAAAAAATAAACCACTACATGGACAACATCTGAGAAATATTGATGGAAAGCATGATCATAATTCAACATGGGCATGGCTAAAACTGGGGGCACTTGAGAAAGAAAGTGAAGGCTTGATTTTTGCTGCACAAGAACTCCAGACCAACATGATGAAAGCTAAGATCCAACGAATTAGTGCTAACAGCAAATGTCGACTCTGCCAAGAAAAAGATGAAACTGTGTCACACCTCATCTGCGAATGTCCAAAGATTGCACAAACCAATTACAAAATTTGACATGATAGATTGGCAAAATTAGTGCACTTGGTAATTATGGAAAAATATAGCTTGTCAGCCAGTAGAGAAGGTGTCAGAAAATGATGACATAAAGACACTGTAGGATTTTCAGATCCAAACTGATAGACACCTTGAACATAACACACCAGACATAGTAGTAATAGAATGAAGAAATGTCTGGATCATTGACATTGCAATTCCAGGAGATGCCAGAGGTGAGAAAAAAAAGAATTGGAAAAACTAACAAAACACAGAGACCATGTCAATATACAATTGCTTGGTAATTAAAAACAACTCCAAAGATGTTATGTGCCATTAAGTCACTTCCGATGTGTGGCAACTATATGTTTTTTTGCTTTTTGGCTGGGGATGGTCTTACATGATGTTAGCAGAGTTTTGATGCCTTCTCCTTTCCACCCATCTTGTCAGTGTAAAAGCTTATCACTATACAATTCTCCAAAGAAGAACTCCAAAGATGCTATGTGCCATTAACTCACTTCTGATGTATGATGATTACTTTATGGATTCAAGCAATAAATACCTAAATAACTTGTCAAAAAACAACCCTGACAATTGCTTTGTGTTTGAATGAGAAATGGTTAATTGATGAGAAAAGGAGTCAAGTTCTGGGATTTCCCTCAGCTTACTGTCTCTTTGTAAATGGTAGTGAGAACAAGAGGGTATCCGGCAGACCATTTTGACTGCTGACATGGGTGCCATCAATATTATGGCTGCCATATGCAGCAATATTGGGCCACTCCCTGGTGCTTTGAATCATGGATAGAGAAGCATAATATCCCACATTCAAAAAATAGAGGGTTTTTAAAAGAATTGAATTAGATCTATTAACAAAACTTGCAAATTTCTTTACAAATGGTGTAGCTCCAAATCCCTACATCTTCGCCTATGTTTGTGCTCCTAAATTAGGGCTGACAATTTATTTCACAGTCTTCTCATCTTTCATATCTACATGGCAGGTGGGAACAATATGGTTCTTCCTATGAAACGAACAGCTGGATTTTGTTAATTTGTAGGTTCACATGGGTGAGAATCTTGTCTGATCGATAGGCTTGGTAAAATGAAATTCTCTAATTCCTTCATCATTGGGAGGGCAAGAAAAATAGATTAAAAATGAATGTGAAAAAAAGCAAGAACTATTTATCTATCCCTCAAAAAGACTATGCGAATGGTCACGCTTTTCTTCAGAATTTTGTGCTGAGGTTTTAGGAGTACAAGTTTCATCAGAAAGCTAGTATTTGGACTTCAGATCTCATTAGACCATGTCAGTATAACTAATGGTAAAAAATGCTGAAACTTGCAATCCAAGATTATCTGAAGGACCACACTCTGCCTTCCTCTGCTTTAACAAGAATCCCTAGCTATCAGCAGGGTAAGAAGAACTAAATAACTCTCTCTTTTTTTTAAAGGAAGGAAGTCTACACGATTACTTCAAGTCCACAGCACTCATTTTTCAATTTCATTGTTCTTTCTGTGCAAAATTGTGACATATAATGTAAGTTTATGACACATAAAAATGTGGTTTATTGGATGCTTGACATTTGTTTGATTTACCATGATCAAAGTTGATTTGCTCCATCAGAGGGAAAGAAGATGTATATCTAAGGACTGCTTGATTCAAGTATTTCCAGGCTATGTTGGAGCAAACATGTAGAACCAGGGCTACTAACCTTGCTTTCTGTTATTTTAACTGTAGATTCATGGCAATTTTTATTATGATTTATTTTTTCTAGGTTTCCACAAATCATTGGTATCAGGTCAACATGGGTTTTTTTTCTGAAGGATTTGAGACGTTCTCAGTGAAAGGATTTTTTTGGTCTTAGTGCAGCTTTGATTTCAAAGTTCTCTGCCCATCATTAATTGGAGAATAATAACAGTAATGAAAGGTGAAATTCTGTCTATCCTTGTGTAGAATTTATGCTATGTCCTGATACCCTCCCCAAGGCATTTCTCTTACCCATATTGCTACAGGTAGATGGAAAGGTACACCACATTATAAATCTATAAATGCTATTACAGTGGCAGAGCAATCCTATTTATACACCCACTTTCTGGGCATGAGAGCCATCTCTCCACAGGGCCTTCATCCTGCCAGGATTAAACCTCGGTGTACTGGCCCATATCTAGACCATTACCACACTAAGGCATGGTCATCAACATACTAACTCCTCACTCCAAATCTCCTAATACCCTCACCCAAAAGCTTCAAATAAAGGTTTTCAAAAAAAGAGGAGATAAAAATAGGAAATAGATGTTAAAAAATGAAGGATAAAATAGAACCTTTTTAGTACCCAGCAGTGTAATTACCCTGAAGTTGAGTCAAAATAAGCTAGTGAGACTCCTTGAATTTGACTCAGATAAAATATGGAACAACCATATCACTCATATGCCCAGGCTGTAGAGCTGATCCAGTAAGGTATCAAGGTTGATAGTATTAAGTGCTACTGAAAAGTCAAGGAGAATCAACAAAGTCATACTTCTTCTGTCAGTCTTCTGAAAGAGGTCATCTGTTAGGCTGCTCAGAGGCCCAAGAGAGACCGAGTCCTGAACACAGTTTGAAATTAATCAAATCAGTATAATCTGCTTTATCTCAAAACATTTGTAGTTGAATTATTAGCATTGTTTCCAATGCCCTTTCCCAAAAGAAAATGTTAGTCATTGGGCGGTGGTTAGTAAAATCACAAGAATCCAAATATGCTTTAAGGAATGGCTGTATAAAGAGGCTGACACCACCTTCTCTCTCAGAGAGGCATTAAGAATTAACTCTTGTGCCAGCACAATTTATACAGAAGCTACAGCTACAAGCTGTTCATTCATTCGTTTGTTCATTCATTCATTTGGTCGGTCGGTCAGTTAGTCGGTCTTTCTTACCCCACCTTTCTCCTTGGAAAGGACCAAAGGCAGCTTACAACAATGAAAGACAATATTTAAAGTTGAAAACAATGAGTATACAATGGTGGTTAACATCATTAAAAGACAATATTCAAAACTACAAACAATAAGGAGGCATCTTACAACATGAACAGGCAATATTAAGGCAAAGATCAATGAGTATACAAAAAAAAAATTATGTCACCTTGAGAAATGGAAAACACAAAAATGGAAAACACAAGTAGTACTAAAAATCCAGTCAAAGCAGTAATGCATAACAGCAATCTGGCTGCCGCATTGTGGACCTGTTGAAATTTCCTGACACTTTCCATTGGCAGCCTCACATAGAGTGTATTACAGTAATCCATCTGGGAAGTAACTAGGGCATGTATCACAGTGGCTAGATCAGAGATCTCAAGAAATGGATGTAACTGGCTCACTAGCTTTAATTGTGCAAATGCACTCCTGGCCACTGCCAAGACCTGAGCATCCAGGTTCATGGATGAATCCAGGAGCACCCCCCAAGCTGTGCACCTGTTTTTTTCAATGGGAGTGTAATCCCATCCAGTATCGGCTGCATTCTTATTCCTTGATCTGCCTTTTGACTGACCAGGAGCACCTCTATCTTGTCTGGATTAAGTTTCAATTTATCCACCCTCATCCAGTCCATTACTGATACCAAACACTGATCTAGAGCCGAAGTAGCTTCCTCAGGTTTAGGTGGCAAGGAGAGGTAGAGTTGGATGTAATCCGCATGCTGGTGACACTGAACCTCAAAACTCTGGATAATCTCTCCCAGTGGTTTCATGTAGATGTTAAATAACATAGGAGACAAAACAGAACCCTGAGGGATTCCACTGGTCAGCAGCCAGGGTTTTGAACAGGAGTCCCCCAGCACCACTTTCTGAGTTCTCTCCCCCAGGAATGACTGCAGCCACCGTAAAAGAGTCCCCCCCCCCACATCCCATTCCAGAGAGATGGGTCAGGAGGATACTGTGGTCGATAGTATTGAAAGCCGCTGAGAGGTCCAGCAAAACCAACAGGGACACAGATCCCCCATCCAGTTCATCTACCAAAGCAACCAAAGATATCTCTGTCCCATAACCAGGCCTGAAGCCAGATTGAACTGGGTGTAACCTCTGGAGCTGAGATGCTACAATCCATTCTAGTATCTTTCCCAAGAATGGGATATTAGATACTGGTCGGCAATTATTCAGTATTGTGGGGTCCAAAGAGGGCTTTTTAAACAATGGTCTTACTATTGCCTCCTTTAAGCATGGTGGGATCCTGCCTTGTTGCAAGGAGACATTCACCACTCCTCCTACCCAATCAACCATTCCCTTTCTGGCGGCTTTTGTGAGCCAGGAAGTGCAAGGATCCAACAGGCATGTGGTAGTCTTCACCTCCCCAAGGATCCTGACCACATCATCAGGCTGCAGCAACTGAAACCTATCCATTAACACAGGGGAAGTAGGGGGCACAGTTTCTATACTGCCCCTTTAGTGCCGAAGCAGTATTCTGGCCAGTTTACAGACAGTTAAAACAAACTACACAGAACTAAATACATCATAAATAGCAAAAACATAATCTAAAAACCTAAACAGTGGTGCACCCAATTTTCAGAGTGAGGCAAAACTGGAGATGAGACATTCAGTTGGGGTCAGCGGGAAAGGCCTCCCTGAAAAGTAGTGTTTTAACTGCCTCATGAATTAGTATAGGGAGGGGCCAGGAGTAGCTCCTCTGCAAGTTGATTTCATACTGCAGGTGCCGCCGCCGAGAAGGTCCTACCTCTAGTAGATAACTTTTGGGCCTTTCTCAGGTTGGCAACATGGAGGAGCCTAACCTGAGAAGATCTGGTGGTTTGGGCAGATGACATTGGTAATGTGGTCCTAAACTGTGAAGGGCTTTATACATGAGCATCAGAACCTTGAACCTGATAATGGGTTACCCAATGGGTAACCAGTGGAGGCTGGCTAACTCTGGGGTGATGTGATCAGATTTGCTCACACTAGCCACCAATATGGCCACCACATTTTGGACCCGCTGTAATCTCTGGCTCAGTTTCAAGGGAAGCCCCACGTAGAGAGCATTGCAGTAGTTGATCCAGGAGATGACCAGTGCCTTCACCAACATCCTGAGCTACAGTTTCAGCCTCTAAGTAGAAACCCTCCACCCCCAAATTTGCATGTTTTCCAAGATTGTTGAAATAATACACATTTTTTTAAAAAGTAATGTAATGTGACGTCTTAAACTGGACATAGTTTAGGGCTTCCACATTGCTTTAATCAAATTCTGCCTTGGTCCCAACAAATCTGTCTTCTAGCCCACATGGCTGGTTGTCAAGAGTCAAAATGGTGAAGGATGCAGAAACTTGGTATATCCCCAAGCACTTTCTCCTCATGTTATACCAGCTTTATTCATAATGGTCAGAGGTTGGGATCAGGGAATCTGTCAGCTATGTTTCCCTTTTTCTAAACATGAGTTTATTTCAGTCTCTTTTTCCCTCCATTAGTTTGCTTCTATTTTTAGAAAGTCCACATAAAAATGTATATGCGTCTTTGTGGTTTCTTCTCCTAATATACATATTGCAGTGCAATTTTTGAAAGTAATTTCCTATAATATTTTTTTTTTTACAGAAGCATAAGATCCGACAGTCATAAACCAGAGTTGTTTATTTATTTATTTATTTATTTAACTTATATGCCGCCCAAACTACCCAAAGGTCTCTGTGTGGCTTACAACAATTTGAATTCAATAAAAAGATAAAAACAAAATACAATTAAAAATACAATGCTCTAAAAATTGCCATCAGGACCCACAGTTAATATTATTTCAATTAAAAACCTTCTGGAACAGGAAGGTTTTTACCTGGCGCCGAAATGTCATCAGCGTCGGCGCCAAACGAATCTCAATTGGGATGGCGTTCCATAGTCTGGGGGCAGCTGCCGAAAAGGCCCTTTGTCTACAAGCCATCCCTCTTACCTCCTTGAGGGATGGCTCTTTCAGGAGGGCCCCCTGGCTAGATCTTAATTACCAGGTAGGTTCATATGGAAGGTTCATATTTAAGAATTGAATCAGTCTTTGACTCTGCAACTAATTATTTGAGGTCCATTCTCCAGATCTTCTGCTTTGGTAGTCTTGGAATAGGAAGTTGCCATCCATGCCTGTGGTTTTCCCAATGAAAAGCAAGTTGCTTTACTTGTAGTCTGAAAACTCTGTCATAATTCTAAGTTACACCTTTACTGGCTTGTATAATTTAGGCCCTTAGAGACAAGACAAGGACTATTACGCATATCTGTATATCTATCTTATTATTATTCTATAAGTTTTACAATGCAATGGTATAGCTAGGTTGCTTTGTGTGCTTTTAATTTCCATTTCCATAATTCAATAAACCAGCTTATTGTGCCAGAAAAAAGTCTGGTATGCAAAGTTCTTAATCATTGTGTTTCACTATATTACTTTCTTTTATGATCCTATCACAGCATGTAGAGCACTTAATCAATGGAAAAACAGGCAAAATGTGTAAACTTTCACTGACCTGTGCTTGTGTCTGACAATAGCACTAATAATTCACAGTGAATTACACTATATGCATCTATTAATACTTTCAACTCTACAGGAGATAACTGATTTCATTTGCCTACAAACAACATCATTTATTTAAAGATGAGATTTCTACAAGAAATAGTGTAACAAATCTGTACTGCAAAACCATTAAAAATCTCTCTTAATTATAAATACAGTGGGGAAGGCAGATCAAAATAATAATTATAGGACTAGTCTACTAATTTTAAAAGCTCATACTTGTAAGCAATTCAAAAACAAGATCAACATACCATGGTAAAGGATTATGCCCAGTTACATGGTGCTCTCTTTAAAATTACCATAATGGAGAGAGTAGGTTTGTATTGACATTTAACAGTATGATCCTTCTGGATGAAAGGCAAGCTAGCTTCATTAAGAATAAATGCATATGTACATTATGTGTCAAACTAAAATGGTAGAACAAAGCAATGTCATCTCACTTGATGGATGTGTAGCCATGGGTACTGTGCTGAGGACATGGATTTACAACCTGTTTTGTGGACACTGGTTTGGGGAAAACTGCTTCTGAAATGAAACTCAGCTACTCAATAGCTCAGTGATTTAGGTATCTGGCTGTGGAGCCAGAGGTTGGGAGTTTGATTACCCACTGTGCCTCCTGTGAGTAGAGCCAAACTTGTGTGGCCTTGGGCAAACTGCATAGTCCCAGGATGCCCTCAGAAGAAGGGAATGGGAAACTACATCTGAATATTTTCTACCTGGAAAACCCTGAAAAGGATTGCCATAAGTTAGAATTAGCTTGACGTCATATCGTGATGATGTTGCTGCTGCTGAGTACTTGTGCATTTGCCTTGTGTATGCTTAATAGAGATGGGCATGAACCATCAGTTCAGTGGTTTGTGCCAATTTGTCCTTTGGACAAACAGGTGTTCAGTGGCTCCCAGCCCTGCCTCCTCCAGTGGGCACCCATTCATAGGCAGCACCCCAACTTTCCTGCCTGCCTCCTCCAGGTGCTGCCTCTGAGTGGGCACCAGCTGGAGAAGGTTGGGCTGGGAATCAACGAAACCTGTTTGTCCAAAGATGTGTGCCCAACTCTAATGCATAACAATAAAATTGAGGCTAGGCTCTATGAGAGAATGAGATCTTTTCTGTTGGTCTTGTCATTTCTGAAAACAGTTTTACTGTAGGTGACTTAAATCATGCAAATTGTACAAGAGATAGAATATCTGCTGCCCTTGCATGGACTCCTTAAAATTAGAGGGTTTGGTTTCATCTTTTTATCAGCCAACCAGTCCTTCTGTTTTGGCCGTTTGTCGTTAGTTTTACATAGGCAAAATACGTGTTCAGTTACATTTTGTGCAAACTGCAGAAACCTTAAGGAGAAAAAGAAAATACTTCTGGTATTATTCTCATGCTAGTGGCGCAGAATTTTGCAGAGTTTCAGCATTCAAGATGTCCTCTTGCCCTGAAACAGCTTAAATCCAGGAGACTGGATTGTTTGAATTTTAATCCAGCCAACACTGAAGCTGTGGAATTGGGGTTGGTTTTCCACAGTAACAGCAAAGAACATATGCTGGTTGAGCAAAACACACATGACAGATGAGGGAACAGGACTGCTGCAACTTGCTTCCCATAGTGGCCAACATAATACCAACAAGATTCAAGAAGCTCGGAAGCAGGCAATGAATGAAGGCATATATACAGTGACAACCCTCTTCTACAGCTGCCCCTCAGAAATTGATACTCAACAGATTTCTACCTCAGTTCATGGAGGTTGTATATAGCCTTCACACAGCTATATTGGCAACTATGCATGGATGGGTGGGAGGTCTTGGAAACAGGCTAGGGACACTTTCTGGAGTAAACGTGGCTAGCAGAGGGGACCTGAATTTGAATGGCAGAGCTTCTATTGTTGCCTTCTGAAGTGTTTTTATTTTAGTTTTTGTTCTTCCTTCAGACTACTTTTTCAGTCTGAAGCAAAACCAGGAGATCATTAAAGTCCCTGGTGGGACACCGTGAGTATCTGGTGTGCACTCAGCTTAGCAGATCACAAGTTGTGCAGCTCTTTGTTAAATGCACTACATCAGGAAGTGATAAACTAGAAAGCCTGTGGGCAGGAAGGAAAAAAATATAGGTGCTAAGCCTCTTCCCTCCAAATCTGTCTATTATTCACTTGGAAAGTGTTTAATCTGTTGCTATAATTTTGGATGAAAGGTCTCCTTCTCTACTATCCATTTGGCACAGTTAGCTGGGATGCCTTCTTTGATGATTATAAATGGCTTGGTATCACTTTTAGCACAGAGGTTTTGCCTGACTGAAGACTGATGTCACTAAACCACATATTGCTCATGTTATAGAGATCAATATTTTAAAGAAAGAAAACACCTTCAACTGTGGGAAAACTGTGCCTTCTGATCAGGTGGCTTCCTGGTAAGAAATGAATGACAGCCAAAGTCAGTAGAATTGTTTAGGGAGAAACTGGACTCAGAAGCACTGCTGGGATCATTTCCAGTTCACCGTTCTTTATGTTTGCATTAGACATGCATCCAGAGTAGCCCATGTGAGAAATAGCTGCCTGGATGAATTTGTATGGTATCCTTAATTTATTTGGCAGGTGCTACAATTATCCTCATTTAATTAAATGGTGATATAACTGTGCAATATGCTTTGAGTTACTTATTGCATTAATCCTTGCAGTAGCTCTGCGGGGTAAGCTATTCCAAGTTGCTATTTAAAAAGTAGGGAACTGAAGACAAGAGCTCCTACTTAAAATATAAGGGGAAAAATGAACCTTTGTGTATTTACTGTACCTCACATGTCTTCACAGTCTGCATTCTTCGAAATAGAAATGTGCTGCTTTGCATGGCAATATTCATAGCTGCACTGTAGGACCATTGCAGGAGTTCCTGGATCTTTTCCCTCCCCATTATTTTTGTGAATGGCTATCGGATATTTGGCTGGTGGCTTTGTCAAATGGAAGCAGGAATTTATTGCCTAATTGCAAAAACAAATTCCAGTGCATTCTTACACAAATGTAAACAACTTGGGTTGTTTGAGTGCTTTGTTCCATACAGACCAACCCCCTTGGATGCCCTAGTTGTGCTATATTGAGTAGACGTTTATCTTATGGTGGCTTAAAGGGAGGACCTATCCATAACTACTTTATTAAGACATTCAAAAAACTTAACTCAAATGTATGAGGAGCAAATGTGATAGCCTCCATCTCATCGCTATCCTCCATGTGTGGAGAGTACAGTCTTGACAGAGAAGAGGAGACACTCCTATATGTGTCCGCATAATCACCTACCCTGATTTCCCAGTGTTCTCAACAGCTTTGTAGAATAGCAGGAGCTCTCCTCTTCAGACTGTGGCTCTCTGTTCGTGGCAAACACCACTGGGGAAGAGTGAACATGCTTGCTCTCATCACACACTTCACTTAATACTTTAGACATTATATTGTGCAACGTTGTGAAAGTGGTTATGGGGAGGGCCTAGCTGTATCACCTTCACTGTCACATGTTTTCACCATAGCTCTTTGAGTCAGAAGAGGCAAATGATCCTTCTCACTTCCCCAAACAAGTAAGAATGCAGATGTTTTAGTGTTCTTGCTTGCATGTGAAGCCTCCATATAAGCAGAGACCTCTCTTCTTCAGACATAGTACTGTAACTGTGAAGAATATGGTGACAGAAAAGGGAAGGGCTAGGCACCATCTTTAAGCCTGCCTACAACATCAGAAAGCATAAGGCCTGAATAGGGCTTTTCCTGAACACCTGGATGTTGTCCAAACGCATATAGGCAGGCATGTTTTCTTCTCATTGGAGACAGGAGGGTCATCTATTGTGTTCACCATTGAGTAAAAATATGTCTACTCATATAGGCTGCTGTAGGCCCTAATTCTTAGTGCTCTCTTTACTGATCTCTGAATATTTTTATGCCTGTTTTACTGTATTGGTTTATTTTATAAACAGCAGTGCTATATTTTATAATGAAAGATGGTCAATAAATAATTTCACTAAATAAAATAAGTAATAAAATATATCTCACCAAAGTAACTCTGCACCCCAGGAAGTAGATTTAGGATTGCAGCTTGGAGGAATAAGTTTACCGGAGCCATAAGAAGAGAACAAACTATTAAAAAGCATAAATAAAACTCTGAAATCAATTACTTACCGCTGCCATTACTTAGTAGTTCAGTCTGCACTATTTAGAATGGTTTTCACCTGTAAGAGAGAATCCATCACTTTCTATTTTTTAATATAGTGAGTGACAACTGAGCTGTTAATAGGTGGCTTTGGTGTTTCTCTTTTGCAGATACAAATACATAATCATTTGTGTTTTTCCATGCAGTTCTCAGTTTTCAGTAGAGTTATTGATTTATTATTGTACTCAACTTTAAAGACTGACTGGAACATTTCAATAAAACAAGCTGGCATAGGTTAAAGTTCCCTATCCATGTAGAATAGAAGTACAAGACTATAGATGTTACTAGTGTCAATCTTCTGTAGGGAAGCAGATAATAAATTGAAAGCAGTACCAGAAGGTATGCACTGCAGTAAAATCTTCAAATAAAACTTTGCAGTAAATTTCACTTAACAATACTGTCCTCGGGGTCTTTCAGCAGGAGTTGTAAACATTGCCTCACAGAGCAACTGCCATGCGCTACCTTGGCCAAAACTTAAAACAGTATACTGAAAAAGTTCCAGCTCCTGCAAAATACAACACACATGTTGTCTGGGCCAGCTGAGTGCAAAGAGCAAGCACGCACTGAAACAGCCTCTTCAAAAAGGTTTCTGCCTAAGAGAACAAGCTGCTAATTCAGATAAAACAACAGCCGAATGCCAGTGGAAAGCCCACAAGGGGAGTGTGAAGGCAATAATCCTCTCCTGTTATCTCCCTTTAAGATAGTCAATGCATATGACCATGAGGAGTAATCCATGACATCTCTATTGTACATGGGTTTGTCTCATGCCCTTTTACAGCTGTCTGTACAAGAGACAACCACCAAATCCCATAGCAGCCGTGCCCGTAAATTAGTTCCAGACTATGTGAACATAAGAATGTGAGATCATAATAAAAGCCTAGTTAGATCAGACCGAAGGTCACTCTAATCCAGCATTTGGTTTGCATAGTGGGCAACCAGTTGAATATGGGAATTTTTCAAAAAGGAGATGAGTATTCACCCTTTTGTGTTCCCCAGTAACTGATACAGAGAGGCATATTACCTCTGATAAAGGATGCCATACATGTCCAGCTCAGCGAGTAGCCATTTGTCTTGACACCATGCATGAACTTCTGTTGTTATCTTTTTTATTGTTGTTTCTTCAAGGAAAGGGACCCAAGTACTGTGGTTTGTTGTACTGTGTCCTCGTAATTTTTCCGGAATTAGAATGATTTTCACTTGTAAGAAAGAATCCATTGCTTTCTATTTGTTAAGCAGGAAGAAAAATACAGTGAATGACAACTGAGTTGCAAACTTAAGAAAATCCTAGCTAGATCAGACTGTTCAGATAAGATTCCTTCTTGGGATCTAGATTTAAGGAATCATTATATCATGGCAAGATCTAGCAGAAGTACAGAAATATTTCTGCGTGGACACCAAGTTGCCACATATGCATACTGCACACTCTGAACTGGTACCTAAAACAGCCATATTTATCTGTGCGGGAGAGGGACATTTGGTCATAAAATAAATTGCAAAAGAGGCATGTCTTTGTGGCAGTATTTTTCAAAATCTGAAATGTTCTCAGGCCAGTTTCCCTAAATCAATGTTTATCCATTCATTCATATGGCTGCATAATAGCTATTGAAAGGTATAGAAAATATACAATGAATATCTGATAAAGAAACAGGCTAACAGGTAATACCATGTATTTCTGCCAACTTGAAGACATACTGTAATAGTAACCACCTCATGGAAATGTGCAATAGTGTAGAACATTGCTCTTCATTGTAATGATGGACTTCAATATTCATAACACTTTTATCCTCCCAGTTCTAATAACATAGACTATAAATGCCACTGTATTGTCATTAAAAATCTCATTGTTGCAATTCTAATTCCTTGGTCTTTCATATGCACAATACATCATAATGCACAGTGTGTCTGTGGCATAAACAGTATTGATAGCAGTTCAATGGCAATAAGTTCTGTAATAATTGCAAGTTAATTTGATTTTGAAAAAAACAACACTTTGTTTTCAAGATCAGAGATAATCTCCAACCATTAAAGTCCTGATAGGTTGCTACTGAATTTTTTTTAAAGCACCTAATTAAAGGCACACTTCGAATTATTCATATGTTATGGTGGTTCATGAATAATTTATCCCATGGTTTCATTGGCAAAACTTAATTTTGAACCTCAATGAAACTTGAAACCTCAATACACCTTCCAAGGTCTTTGAAAATCATTTCTTTATGACTTTTTATGACTGGCAATTATTTATTAATATTGCAAAAAAAGAAGAAAAAGAGGCGAAATAGGTAGAGAAGATGAACTGGAAATTGTATCAGTCCTAATTGGCATTATGTTGAAATGTTTAAAAGCATTGTTTCATGCTTATTCTTAAAATCAGTAGCAACCTGGTGAACTCAATGGATTCTTGCCATCTTCTGCAGCAATTCATCTCTTTTTATCATCATACGAATCTTTAAAACCAAAGCATGGATTTGCTTTTCTCAAAACATTTTGTCAGGGACATCACAGTTAGGTTTTAAATGTCAGCAAATGAAGCTGAAAAGAAGGACGAAGTACAGAAAGTCTGCTGTTTTCTGGTCCTTGTTCTAGGTTCTTAGTTCCTGGATTCCTCCAAACTGATGCCTTTGGCCAGGCCCTGATACCCAGGTTCAACATACACTCAGTGTGTTGCTGTCTTCTTGTCATGTGTGAAGTAGAGATGTAAATCTTTCTTTTCTTGTCTCTGCATGTGAAGAGGAAGAAAACAAATAGTGCAAAACACTGACAGCTGCCACTTTGGTTCCTGTATTTCCTAGGATTGGAAACATAACAAGGGCTGGGGGGGGGGGGTTTACAACCAGCCAATTATTCTCTCTTTTCTTATGTGTTTGGCAAAATCCAAAAACTAGATGGAATAGAGCTAAAACTGGCAATATCATTATTATCAAGTGATGACAATTATAAATACCTTGGAATAGTAGATAATCTCCTGCATTCAAAAGTTAATAATTTGACACAAAAGGAATACATCAAGAAACTGAGGAAATTTTTAAAAACAAAATTAAGTGGCAAAAATGCAACTAAAGCCATAAATATATGTGCAGTTCTAGTAATTAGATACCCACCTGGAAGAATAGAATGGAACCAAAGTGAATTAGAAAAATTGGATTGAAAAATGTGGAAATTAATGAACATGCGTCATTCACTATATCCCAAAAGTGATGTGGACAGATTATATTTAATGTGGAAAAATTGTAGGCTGTGGATTACTACAAATACAATAGGTAGTAGAGGAAGAAAAAAAGAAACCTAAATAATTTTATTAATAGAAGCAGAGAAAAATTACTTAAAGCAGAGAAAATGGAAAACATTTTGAAAATAACAGAAATGAAGGCTGAATATAAGAAACAATAATTTGAAGATCAATTAAATAGCTGGAAAAATAAAACACTGCAGAATATCTGAGAAATATTGATGGAAAACATAATAATAACTTAACTTAGACATGGCTAAAACTGGGAACCATCAAGAAAGAAACTGAAAGCTTGATCCTTGCCACGCAAAAACTAATATCATGAGAGTTAACATTCTAGGAATCAGTGCAAACAGGAAATGTCAACACTGCCAAGAAAAAAAATGAAACTACATCACACCTAGTCCATGAAGGTTAAAAGATTGCTCAGATAGAATAAAAACCTGGAGGCAATAGTTGCAGAATTAATTAATTAGTCAATATGTTAAAAAAAAAAACCTGCCAGCATCCAAGAACGTGTGGGAACATCAGAGAAGGTGTCAGAAAATGATGAGATTAAGATGTTATGGGACTTTCGGATTCAAACAAACAGACACCTTGAGCATAATACACTGGACATAACAGCAACAGAACAAAGAAATGTCTGGATAATTGACATTGCAATTTCAGGAAATGCCAGAGTTAAAAAATAAAGAATTGGAAAAATTAACAGAATACAAAGACCTGGCAATAGAAATAACTCACGTGTGGATGAAACATATTTCAGTGGCCCCCATAGTCATTGGGGCATTGGGAATAATGCCATGGAATTTTATAAAATGTTATAATTAGTGGCAGATCTCTGAAATAATACCATCAAAGCTGCAAAATAAAACCCCAGCAATATTAGAAAAAGTATACATATTACACTGATATTCAACTGCTCCTTAAGTACTTAGTGAAAACTTGTATGTGTTATATAATAGCAGTCAAAGACGGTGACTTATATTTTTGAATCATCATCATAGTTTTAGAACTGCAGAGCTGGAAGGGGACCCTATGGATTATCAAGTTCAGCCCCTGTTAAGGAGGCATGGTGGGGAATCGAACTCCCAACCTCTAGCTTTGCAGCAAGATACCTAAACCATTGAGCTGCCATAATATTGCATTCATGCTGAACTTCTGATTTTACAATGTTTTTATTACTTTTGTTACACTTTTTATATATTGTTTTTGCATGCCACTGACGGAAGGAAAAAGAGTGTAAATAAATACCTTAGAACAATACAGCAGAAGATTTTGACAATTAATATCAGGCATTAATATGACAACTGAGTTCTAAACAATAAATAAATAAATAAAATTAAAACAACTGGTTGAAGATGGCTGGCTTGAGCCCAAAATTTATGTCCTTCTGCCATCTTGTTTAATTGGGATGCATTAATCAGAAGTTGCAAATTTCTTTTCAAAAGTTAAGAGTGTGTTAGTTTACAATATGAGTTATTACTGCCGATATATAGTAATTGCAAAATAAAAATAGATGATAGCACTGCTAATGAGACTGTCAGGCTTAAGGAATGCTATTTAGAACAATGTGTGAGAACAGCCACATTTGTATGAGGCAAAACATTTTTCACATACTGCAGCTCTGGCATAAGTTAATCTGAAAGTTGTATATCACAGTGTTGACAAGCAAACAGAAGATTCCTGCTGAATTGCAAGTTGATGAACTGAAATTTTATCCACACTGATCAGAAAGACTCATCATCACATCAGGAAAGTTAGAGTAGGTAGTCCTATAAAAAGAATGTCCCTTCTGACAAACATGATAAAGGATTTTTTTAAAAAATCACATAAACATACCATGTTCATTTTTGAGTCAAATCAGAAAGCAAGTGAATCTAATCAGTAGCAATTGTATCCTGTATTTATTCTTCATGTTCTAAATTTGGATGAATTCAATGCAGTCAACACAATAGGACACACTCACCACCACAAATTGGAGCCTAAATTCAGTTCTGGCCCCATCAAGGGTAGAGCCAATGAATCAATGAGATTTATGGAAGTGTTGGCTCACGCTTGAACAATTGATTAAATGGATCTAATCTAGATCCATTTCTAGATGAAGGGAGGAGGGCCCAGCTGTTGGTATTGAAAAATGCTGAGGAGTCCCTTAGAATCAACAAGACAAAAATGATCTAGCAGGATGGTTGAGGAAATTTGAGTTCAGAAAGCAAGCTGGGAAGAAAAGTGAATTGGGTCCAAACAATCTTATTTTTAAAAAAGAAAAAGAAAAGATAAGCAGAAATACAGACTGGTAAGGTATTACATTCAGAATCAGTGTAGTATAGTGGACTGAGTGAGGCCTGGGTTAAAATCTCTACTTGGATACGGGAATTCACTGGGGAGGGGCAGGAATAGTGTAACTATTACTTAAATATCTCACATTCCCTGAATCCCCTGTTAAGATCACTTTAGAAGCAACTTTAGGGCACATCACACACAGACACACACATATACAAACAAAAAGTGCACACATAAACATATCTAAGGAATCTGTAGAATCTATAGAACAAGAATAAAAGTGGCCATACGAGTCTGATGAGTCAAATAAGTGAGTTTTCTCTCTTTCTCTCTCTCACACACAGCAAAATAAAAAAGGTATCTTTTACATTTGAAGTTCAGACAAAGTCATCTTTTCCCTCTGCCATATGTCACTTTGTTTCATGTGGAAGAAGAGAAGAGGTGCTTTGTGCAAGGCGCTGAGAAAGCAGAACTTACCATGATACTAAAAATAAAATGAGATCCTTAAGGGGGGAACCTTTTAAAAAACAGGAATTAAATTATCAATGCAATTTACCAAATGATTGTAAACAAGTCATTTTGGAAAAGGCAAAGTCTGCTTGCAGATAATTCACATGGAAAGAGGTGAAATTAATTCCATCAATTAGCTGTTGTGAAATGTTACCTGCTCTTTCTGCTGAATAGTTTATTGCTGCCAGTTTTGCCAATGTACGAAGAACCCTGTAGGAAATACTGAGCACGTGCCCTCCATGGTCCTTGAAAGTATTAGAAGTTTGACTGCGATCCATACCTCTTGCAATCCGTCTGGCCCCGAAAATAAGAGAAGTCAGCATTTTCCTTCACCTCTGTGTTGTTCCTACATTTTTTATGCCAAACAAGGAACGGAATGCTAGAAGGCTTTTTTAAAAAAAGTTCTGATGCATGAAAATACCTTGTTCATTTTTTGTGTGTGGGCTGATTATTATTACATTCATATGTTTTGTAGTTTCTTCCTTAAATGGCAGTTTTTCAACTCTGTGTATGTTGCCAGCTAAGCATAAACTGGCATACAGCCCTATTAACAAAGAACTTAATGAGAGCGGCAAAAGAAACTAGCTGTGCACAAATGTTATTCTGAAATTCTCACATCTATTTACAGGTAGAGAAATGTGGGGGCAGAGGGGAAGAAATTCTCTTATTTCTTAGAGGGGCTCACTATTAGCTATTATAGCACAGCTTTGTGCTTTCTCTCTCAGTTATTTTAGTTTTTCTTGCACTGCGACTACAAATGGTAGCCTTTTTTTTCTCCTTCTTTTGACAGCCTGGCAGTTATTTTGCTTCATCCATGGCATTGTTATTTTCTGGCATTGTGGTTTTGGCCATTGGGAGGCAGACACGAAAAACAGCGGAAATGGTTTGGAAATAATTCTGCCTTCTATTTTCATGGGAGAAAGAAGAATTAAAAATCTCAGTTGGGATCTCCTCACCCCCACCCCCATTCCTCACATGAAAATGTCCTCTGAAAAATTCTGGCTCAACGCATTATCATTCTTCAGCACCTCCATCGGGCTTTCTAAATGCTACATTTTGGGGGATCATTTTGTTTCTATTGAAGATTGATGTAATACAGTTTCTTTACTGTAGATTCTATAAAAAAAAGTCAGAGAGGGCAGTTTTATGTCCAGCTCCAGGAAAAAGATGATGCCAACCTTTGCTACCATAATTTGTGGTCCTATTTCCATCAGTCTACAGATTTGCTGGTTGCTTCTACTTCTTGATTTGGGGGCAGTGGGAGATCCTTTTGGGAAGTTCCTTATGACATGTTCCTCTGGATTTTAATGGAAGTGTGGGAAGCTAATAGTGTGGATGAATGTAAAGTGAAGACAAGACAAGACATGTAAATACATAAATACAAAGACATAGCCACCTTCTATGGGAAGATAAGATAACTTCTGAACCTCGCCCATGACAATTTCTCTGAACTTTTTAGACCTTTGAAATCTTTTTCAAATGTCATTTTTCTATCAAATTAAATCAGAATGGTCAAAATTTTCATGACACCAATTTTCAGTACAGTATGAAGAGAAACCAGAGGGTGTGATGGAATCTAAGCATATTTAACTGCGGCTTCTACAATGATTGGTTTCAATATATGAGCAACAATGGTCTGTTCTTGTCCACACACTTTCCTAAGGAAAATTAGCTCCCACATCACTCTTTCGACATTTGAAGGGAATAGAACATCAAGGGGAAAAAACAGTTCAGATTTTAGGTTTGAAGTGTGAACACATGAAACTAATAACATTAAACACATCACAAATAAGCGTACAATGGCTTGAGAAGCAAACAGAGGAAAAGTACAAAGAAGCATCTGATGCATAAATCCTCAAAGATTACAATAAAGGCTTTGAAGAACTGAATGCCTTTGGGTAGAATGCATTTAAAAGTAGATTCAGTATTTCATACAATGCAATATCTACCATACAAAGGTTCTTATAACCCTGAACCAAAAAATAATGGAGACAATAAAATATGGTCTCATTACCAAAGTGACGGACCCTACAAAAGGGTTGAGAAGATTGATGGTCATAAAGAAGCTGGGAAACTTTGCATCTTCATAGTTCCAGCGTTTGCTAACTGCTGCCACTATCAAAACGCACATCTGGAAGGACATCCTGGATATTTGTGCTACAGCAAAGGTTAATTAGTTATTTCTTCATTTATTTAATACCCTGCCTTTCTGCTCCTCCAATAGGGGCTAGCAATAATTTAAAATAAATAAATTACAGTTAGATGATAAAAAGCATAATTGAAATGCTTGATCTTTCTTATAAAAAGAAATAACTGCACCCAGCCAATTAAAGCCATCTCCACTAGTTTAAATACCAAAGGCCTATCTGAGCAAGAAGTCTTGTCTTGCAGGCAGAACAGAGGTTTTAAAAAGCATATGATCTCCCTTATTTCCACAGTCAAAAGTAGGGATGTGCACTAGTATGAAAATTTGGATTTGGAATTCAGATTCAGAATTCAGAATTTCAGCCCTTTGGATTCAGAATTTGAAATTTTAAAAATTTGGAATTTCAGGATATCCAGAACTCCATTAGAGTCAATTGGAATACCACATATGCCTCTGTCAAAGAGGCAGCCGACTGAAGCATGGCATACCTAGTACTGTGAGCAAAGTGTGCCATTCTTTCTTGCTTAATGGGCCTAGCAATGGTAGGCTGACCTTAAGGAAAATAAGTTTTTCAATAGCTCTAGGTTCCAGATGTGAGTGGTGGGCCTGACAAATGCCCCAGGCCTGAGAGAACAGTCACTCACTGGGCACACTAGTTAGAGGGCAAGACAGCAGTCCCACTGCCCCCTCGGCCAGACCTCCTAAACAGACCCCTTCTCAGCCCAGTAAGACAAGGGATCGGTCTCGTTTGGCTTGCAGGATTCCTGCATGTATGCCTCTACCTCTGCCATGTCCTTCCTCTGGGTTGGTGTCTCTGGAGAACAGGCCCTTGCCATGCTTGTCAAGGAAATGTCTCAGAAATCTTGCCCTGTTGTTGCAGGGGTGAAGGACTTGGACTCCAGAATACAACTACTGGTTCTGCTATTTGGGATGTTATGAACATTATTAGTTTCTTCCTCCTTTCTGCGGTCCCTCAGTGCTAGCCGGACCTTCCTCATTAGTTGCTACTGTTGCATGTGATGGAAAGATGGCTGGCATTGCCCCCCCCCCCCCCCCCCGCTGCTGCTTAATATCCATTGCTCACTGTTTAATTCAGGGGTCCAAGAGGGCTGCTCTGTAGTTCTCTTTTTTCCACAAGGAAGCAAATCTGTAGTGACACAGGTCCTTTTTAGCTTGCTGGCCAAGGCTACCACTTCAGGCCATAAAAAATGCTGCTCTCTCTCTATGGAATCCCCTATCCACATAGACTGTCACCTCATTATTTATTTATTTATTTATTTATTTATTTATTTATTTAACTTATATGCTGCCCACACTACCCAAAGGTCTCTGGGCGGCTTACAACAGTTAAAATACAATAAAAAGACAAAACAATTAAAATGCAATTAAAATATATACTCTAAAAATTGCCACCAGGACCCACCATTATGCCCTCCATCATGCCAACCAATCCCTAGAACATTGGGATCACCTGGCTAAATATGCATGTCTCCCCATTAAGGACCTGTGCTGCACTCTCAAAGCTTCAGTGGCTATAGACCAGTACTTTCCCACTTTCCCCTGCCCAGAAAAGCAACCACACCAATAGAAATATCCAGTGCCAAATCATGGAGTACCCTTTTCTGCTCCAGCACTCCTTCAAGTAGGTAGAAAGTGGAGTTCCACCGAGTTGCCACATCCTGGATCAGGTGGTGCAGTGGCAATCCCTTTTCTTTCTTTCTTTCTTTCTTTCTTTCTTTCTTTCTTTCTTTCTTTCTTTCTTTCTTTCTTTCTTGTCTCTGCTATAACAACTCAATGCCCTGGGCACTGTGGTGAAAATGCCCTGCCACCTTTCTGGTCCACTCCATTAGATTAGGTATGCATGTCTCTTCCATACCCTGAAAAGGACACTGTACTATTAAGGTTGAGGCTGTGGGCCACACCCCACACCCTTTTCATCTTCCTAGCTAGCAGTGCTGCCACCATGTTTGTCCCATTGGCCATGACAAAAATACTTTGTCTTTCTGTAGCCAGACTCCTTTGCTGCAGCATGTCCCTCAGAGCCTCCTGAATGTTGTGAGCTGTGTGGCTGCCCTCCATGACAGTCATATTCAACAGGATCCATCTGTATCCTGCCCTTTTGTCTTTCCCTATGCCTGATGCCTCCGCCTCTCACCAGTGTCCTATCAGGGAAAGATAGGCATGTTTTGTACCCTGGCTGTTCCAGTTGCCATTTATAAAATGTACCACCGGTGCCCTGGCCAACTGCTGCTGTACCAATTGCCTGACACCCCAATATAAATCTGACACCACCCTGTGGCTAAGGGTTGTTCAGGATGTCTGTAGGTAATGGGGTGCCAGTTCTTCCACAAAACTATGGAAACCAGTGTTCTTCACTGGAGAGAATAGCTGGTCATCCAAGACTATCATATCCCCTAGGCAACAAGTCGTCCTCGGATTTTTATGTTTGCAGAGGGCCTTTTCATGCAACCCTCCAAGCAACTCCACTGTAGCTTGGAACTTATTCTTGAGATGTAGGAACTTGCAACCAAAAGTGACATATTCTCCCCTTTATGCCCCACTTCTACTTTTTTAAAAAACCTTCTCTTTCCTTTGTATTGAAAGGAAATCTTCCTCCAGACTGAGTCTTTAGAAAAGGAATTCTTCCCTTTGAAAAGGAAAAAAAAATACACTGTACTCATTAAGGAAAGCTCTTCTTTCATATTTTTGCAACCCCTTTAAAGTTTTGTACAAGGATGCAACAAATACATACAAACATCCTCAGTGCCAATGAGAAAGGGGTCTTGACCCATTGAGACACTGTCAAAATAATGGCTAAGCACTGTGAGATTGCTCACTCTTGCAGAAGTCTGAAAACACAAATGCTTTTTTCATTAGCAGCAGCATGAACACAACAAAGAAACAAACAAACCATGTGTTTTGAGCAAATGATATATATGATCTAGGCCAGCCATAACTTTTTTTTTTTTGGCCATGGCCTAAACACAATATGAAAGAAATATAGGCTGAATCAGGATTGTATAAGTCACATAATGAACCTTATAAGGTATGTGTGAAAAACTTTTTAGTCTGTGGCCCCCTGTAAATGTGCCAGGTCCCCCTCAGGGGGCCATATAACCCCCATTGAGAATGGCTAATTCAGCTTATATTTTGTTTAAAAACATTTGTATTTTGAGCAAAATACCAGGTTTTCTCTGCAAAAGTCTGGTACTCTTTCCCACAAAACGCAAGGCTTTTTCTTTTTGCTTTTGTTTTTGGCCTTAGAAGCAAAAAAAATGTGCAAAAACCTGTTGTAAATCTCATTTCAGGGACAAAACTTCTGAAATTTTTAATTTTCGCAAGATGGAATAAAATATTCCCAGTGTGGTATAGTGGCTAGAGTGACGGACTAGGACTTTGGAGAACAGGGTTTGAATTCTGTTCTTCAGGAATGTAACTGGTAAAACCACTCTTTAAAATGTCTCACTTACCTTGGAAGTCCTATTAGGGTCTCTGTAAGTCGGCTCTGACTTGACGGCACAGAACACACAGAGAATGAAATAAGTGAGGGTTTACTCTATAAGGTTTAAACACAAGGTGGGTTTTTATTTTGAATAGTTGAATCTCATAATGTTTTCAAAGGTTATCCAGATATAACAAATACAGATGTTCTCATCCTTGACACAAAAGGGGTGTCTTGACCAGGAATGTAATGAGTCCCTGGCAATTTTTCCCCATCCTTTTGACATTTTGCCCTGGCAGGGAATCCTTCTGGAACCCCCATGGAGATGAAGCTACTTCCTGGAGCAGCAGTGGGGATAAATGCAGAGCACTGCATTCCCCTTGCATACAGATTTGTTGGACAAAATTAACTTTGACAGTCTTACACTGCTTGTGTAGTGTCATCCAGAGGATTTTTGTACCTTTTTGCCGCTATTGTCAGCTCCATTCTGAGGAGAATATCAGTTCCTGTGAAGTATACTAGGAAATCCATGGAAGATTATGGGGAAAGAAACTGAGAACATTTTGTTGGCTGAGAAATCCGGAGTGAGGGAAGAGAAAAGGCAGAACATTCTGTAGAAAGCTGTAGAATTGAGAAGCATCTAGTTTCACAACCCTAGTCTTAACACATTGAAAATACAGTGTCAAAGGGGGGGGGGATTTCTAGTACCTCATTTCTTCATAACAGACTTTTCCCTCAATCTCAGTAGAAAATAAATGGTATCTTGTTATTTAAAATCTGCTGTCTAGATATAATGAACCACTCTTAATCAGCAGTGTAGTGGTAAATTTAGAAATGCAGGTGCTCATCGTAGTAGTCTTCATAGCCAGCACCCACAAGGGGAATCCAAAAAGGCAGCCAGCTGGATTGAGCTGCACTGAGAAATCAGAATCAGGTCCTTTTGTTCCTGGCTCTCATCTACCTGTTCAAGATAAAGCCACCCTGAAATATTTTCACAATAGGGATAACTCACAGCTATATCCCTATTACTGGGAAAATCCATTTCTGTCTCAGCTGCTGTGAGGAATGCAGCTAAGCTCAGAGGGAGCAGGGAACAAACTTAAGGAGAATGGCAGATGATGTCAAAGTCCAGGCTACTCACAAAGTCTCAGTTCTTTGACCCTGCAAGCTCTGGCTCCAGTACAGCACTGTTGGTAATGTGTAAGGAACAATATATGAGTTAATGGGAAGGAAAATCTTCCTGTTCACAAAAGGCCCTGTGGTGTCCCACCTGTCTCCTTTATCACAGAAAAGGTAATATTTCTCCTCCAACCTCTGTTCCCTTTCTAATTTCATATCCTCTCATGCCTAACATCCAGAAAATGTTCTCATGCAATGTCCTGGGAATAAATCAACATTGTAAAGGGGCCCTTTGTTTCCAGTTTAGGTTGGGTGAAAAACCATTCTTTTGAAGACTCTCTGCGACAGGAGGGACAGCACTAACCAAGGCACTGCAAGGTGGCCTGTCTGAGGACATCCCCTCCCAGGCGGCCTTTGAAAACAGCACTCTGACTCAGCCAAGTGCCCATGAACACCACAGCTCCTGCATGCGGGCTGATATTGTATTATATATATTGGCCCTTTGTTTCCAGTTTAGGTTGGGTGAAAAACCATTCTTTTGAATATATATATATATATATAGGCAGGAAGGTTTGTCTTCAGCTTTGTGGAAAGCTAAAAAAGGAAGCTAAGAAAAGCCAGAGGAGAGTCACTGAGGAAAAGTTGAGGGAGCTGAGCATGTTTATCCTGGAGAAGAAAAGACTGACAATCTTCAAATATTTGAAGGGTTGTCATGTGGAAGACGGAGCAAGCTTGTTTTCTGTAGCTCCAGAGAGTACAACCTGAAGTAAGGGATTCAAATGATGAGACAAGAAGTTTCAACTGAATGTTAGGAAGGACTTATTATGAATGGCAAGACCTCTTCAACAATGCAGCGGTCTGCTTCAGAGGGTGATGCTCTCTCCTTCATTCTTTGATAAGGCAATCAGGGGGAATGATCTCTCCCTTCCTGCATTTCAAGTGCTAGCTTTATGGTCTGTGCTAGTTAATCAGTCATATAATAAGTCATTGATTAACCAATCTGCTGTATATTTTCCCTTTCACCTTCATTAATGTTCTGCAAAATATTTGTAGTAATTATTTTCTCCCCCCCCCCCCTTTTTTTTAACACATGGAATCAATGAAGTGCTCACATATATCACTGAATGTATCAGCTTTATTTCCCATTCAATCCATCATCCTCCCACACTTCAACTGCAACCAAGATAGAAAAATCTAGTCAGAGATTGAGGAGGACAAATGCACTCTGGAGTACTTCTCTGTATCTTCCTTTAAAAGTTTGATCTGTTCATAGAATTATGGAGCAATGAGCTCTCAGGACTGGAAAGGACCCATGGCATTAGACAGAACACATTCCTCAGATTCAGACTCAGGATCCTCCACACATTAACTTTCTATAGATTTACTCATGTGAGTGTAATAATTAATTATAATTATGTGTTATTAAGTAGTTTCTTACTTACAGTGATCTTTCCCACAGTCTTATAGGTAAAGAGTTATCCAAAGTGATTTACCTATTCCCTTCTTCTGGGGACACTCTTAGGCTGTGCACCTGCGGACCCAGGAGACATAGTCCATTCTGCTGCCCACTGTCAGCCAGAGGAAAATCCACACCACCTTAACAGTTCACAGTTTATTGAGATTTACAGATTAGGAATTGATGATAAAGGCCATAGGTTCTTTGGTTACAGAGGAATAGCCTTGGAGCAGCATGAGGAGTGGATCCAGCCACTCAAACTCCCAACCACTGGATCTACAGCCAGATGCCTAACTCAATGTGTTGTCCAGCCACCTGTAACTTATGAGAATACTTTCCCATAATTCACATGACTACTGCCCTATAATGTGTACCTTGTTTGCAATGTACAGTATGTGTCACTGTAATAGGACTGGTACAAAATTCTCCTGCAACTACACCTGTCAAATTCAATTTGGTGAAGAAATGCACTAGTACTGATCTATCCAAACATCACCCATTCCATGTGCTCAGTCAGGTGACTGTCGCCTTCAGTTTCGCCTCCACTCATCTCACTGAACAAATCAAATTCTTTCCATTTTGATAGAAATCAAATTAGATCAAACTAAAGTTGATCCAAATAAATCTAAAAAGAAATTCTCAAACATTCTCATCTGCATAATTTAAGATGTAAAGTGATCCAGAACATTGTGTTATACAGACTGTCTTGGAGCTAATACATCAAAAGGAGATGATAACTTTAATTCAGGATAGATTAGAATAGATAGAAAAAGGTTGTACAGATAAGGATTCACACCTAAACTTTTAACAGCTAAGCATGCAGAGCCTGGCAAAATCAAAGTAAAATTGATAAGTACGTATGTTGTGGTGTTCTTAAAGACAAGCACATTTTATTGAGCAGAAGCTTTCTGTGACTGCAGCTTAGTTCATTATTTACATCTGATGAAGTGGGCTTTGGTCTACAATAGTTCCTCCTCATAACTATTAAAGGTACAGGTCTTCTAGCCTCTGTTTTATCTGGTCTCTCCTCCTATGGGAGTGGGGTGGGGAGCTGTGTCACCAGTCTGTTCCAGCAAAAACAACAAAATGCCTTGCTGTCACCCTATCCCCAGAAAAATACTGGAAGGAAATTGTCATCCAACTATAGCAGGCATATTGGCTAGTGGAACAGAAACAATAAAGTTTGCTTGAATCTTATACCTGACAAGCTCTGTTTGGCACATGCTTTGTGCAAAGACTAACACGTTTTATTCAGCATAAGCTTTCACCAGCTAAAATCTGCTCGTATTTAAGGTGATACGCAAAACCCATTGGTTACTGTCATCATTATACTGGAAAGAAAATGCAGTGCAACAGAAAAGACGAGGAGAAGTCAGGCTTGTTTGTTGTTACTGAACATACTTCAAAGAGTACTAAGATGGAAAAAGTATGTGCCTTCAAGAGGACTGTCTTTGCACATAAGGCATTGGAGGTTGGCAGGTGGCAAAAGAGAACAAGGCTGAGGCATCTGTAACAGCTACAAAGAAGTAGGATTTTTCAGCTGCTGTAGCTTGACATGCAAGCTACACCTGCTGGAAATCCCTTTTCTGCATAACAGCTAAAGGTGTAATATCCCCACCGTCTTTTACACCTAACCACCTCAACCAAGGAGATTTTCAAAAAGGATTCATTGGATAATCTCTCTGTACACCTGAGGTGATATGGCACAGTGAGTGTCAAAACACCACCACCACTAACAGAAAGCTTACTTAATAATAATGTTTTGAATGCAAGTACTGTTTCAGGGGTATTTCAAGGACCTGTTCAATGTGAAGGCCACATTTAAGACAGCTGTGTTGTCAAATAATTTTGCCTGATAATTCCCAGGACATTGCATGAGTAATTCTCCCTGCCCCGATATCACATATTTCAGTAAATCTATCAGTACTGCCAAATGGTTTCTCTATAAGCTTCATGCAAAGCCAGCTGAAGCTTTCCTCCCATTAGAAATGGATTGTCTCTCCCACCATTGCAACACTCTGCTCATCAACAAGTTCCCCCAAATTTCCCAAGGCCAGGAGACAGTTAGCCAAGTTGCCATAGCCCAATACAGAATAGGGAATGGTGGGTGTCCTTTCATCCCAAGAGACCTCATGCTTATTGTTAGAGTCAGTTGTGAAGGATCTGTGGCAGCTGTGCTTCTATGGAGGGGCCTACAAAAAAGACTCTGACTTCTTTTCAAGATTTATAGTTACAGAGTGGGCAGGTCCTTGGCTCAAACTGTGTCCAGCCAGATGTCCTAGGGAAGCAAGACCTAGTGATTATATTCATTTTTTTGTTTACATATTACATTTAAAAGGTGGGTGTTCTATAGAACTGGAATAAATGGTTGGCCTTCCATCAGAAGAGCACCCATCCTCATTGTTCAAGCGTTGTTATAATTATTTTCCATAATTATAGGGCCAAGGTTGTGATCCTGTGCTAACGCTCGGTCAGATGAACTGTGTTCTGTCATGCAACTGTCATGCAGCAGTTTTTATGGCCTATGTTAAAAAAATTGAACCACATGTTGATGTGTTTAAACTTCGACAAGAGACAACATTTGACAAAGGAATTCCAGCAGTTTGAAAGGTATTGTCTGTCTCTCCCCGCTACCTCCAGATTCCTTGAGGTTAGATCTGCTGGCCGATTTCTCCATTTCACCACAAATCTAGTATTTAGGTGTGTTGCTCCTCCACTAAGAGCAATCTCACTCCAATGCAGTGGTGCAACGGGAATGAACCACAACATAGGATACCATATCCATATTGCCTACATCAGGACGGGAGAATCTCTGGCCTAATATAGTCCATATAGTTTCTCTGTCCAAGCCATGGAATTTTGTTGCCCTTATCTCATTAAGGGTGGGTAGCTTTTGTACTGGAAAGAACTCTGGTTTGCAGACTGGAAAGGCTTTCTGTGGAGCTTGAGCAAAGGTCTTCAGACTGGAATAGAACAATAATTCTGATTTGTAGATTAAGAAGTGTTTCAGTGAGTTGGGTACCTGGCTGCCATGTTAGGGGTTAAGAGTTCAATTCCCCTCTGTGCCTCCCATGAGAAGAACCAGCCTGTGTACCTTCAGGTAGGTTACATGGTCCAAGAGCACTGCCAGAGGAGGGGAATAGAGTATTCTATACCTTGGAACCCTAGAAATGGTTGCCATAAGTTGAAATCAACTTACTTGCACACAATTATTGTTAATAAGGCTTTGGATGCTTAAAATTGTTGCTGTGGGGCAAGTTGGTAAGAGTTATATCTGGGCCTTGTCCTTTGCTTTGGACCCACTGATTGATAGAATGTGCCCTCAAAATCCATCCACAATTGAAATGCAGTGCTGGGTTAAAAAGGATTGCTTACAGATGTTTCAGCAAGTCTGTTAAGGCGTTGTCCTTAACAACCTCCACTTTCCAGCCTTCTGAAGCAAGAGGAAACATGGAAAGACCTTAACACAATATGTTTAACCAAAATATTTTTTGTTACTTCTATAGCTAACAGTCGTTGATAGATTTGTCTTATATGAATTTACTTAGAAACAATCTCCTTCCTTCCTTCCTTCCTTCCTTCCTTCCTTCCTTCCTTCCTTCCTTCCTTCCTTGATATGTTTATGTGACACATTACTTTTTAACCATAACTATTTCTGTGCCAGTGAGATAAAGGACCAGTTATTAAAGCTACCCTGTTTTCCCGAAAATAAGACCTAACCTGAAAATAAGCCCTAGTATGATTTTTCAGGATGCTCGTAATATAAGCCCTACCCCAAAAATAAGCCCCAGTTAAGTGAAACCCCGCCCTCCACCATTGTGCAGCATTGTGCAGCAACCAGAAGAAGATGACCTGACTGTATTTGAATAAATGTAAATTGTTGTATATGAAAAAAAATAAAGCATCCCCTGAAAATAAGCCCCAATGCATTTTTGGAGCAAAAATTAATATAAGACTCTGTCTTATTTTTGGGGAAACGCGGTAGATGTCCAAGCAGAATCAAAACATTTCCAGTAGCCGAGATAGTCTAGAAGAACGAGCTTTGACAATCAACTGTTTCATCAGTTTTGAGTTGTTCATCTTCCAGTTACAGTAACTTTAATAACTGCATGCAGCAGATCTAAGTTTGTTCTAACTGACACAATCTAGGAAAGTGTGCTATTAAGCACAAGCAAAGCCCTTCTAACTAGCCCCTTTTCATCTCAGAGATGCCCATTTTGTCAAACTGTGCAGAATTCTTTGAGTTAATGAGGTTTTAATGGCATTTTGGCTCAAGTCTAAATTATTTTTCTATGGCTCATACACAACATTTAATCCAACTGTAATGAAACAGAACACATTTTCCTCAGTTTTACAAATTAAAATTTCAGGTAATGAGACTCTTTTCTAATAGATTTTTATTAGTGCATGAATTCTACTATGTTATATGTACGCATGGATTTTACACCACATTTATTTATTTAAAACATTTATAGTCCACCCTGTGTCACAGAATCTCAGGGCAGGCTACCTAGCCATATTAAAAATTTAAAATCGTAAGAGCTTTAAAAAAATTCAAAATTAAACAGCTTAAAGCACAACATTTAAAGCTTAAAAACCATTGTATTAAAACCTGTATGCACCAAGATCCACCCCCCACCAAAGGGCCTAATAAATAAGCATGTTTTGATTTGGCAGCAAAATGATGCCAATGTTGGCGCTCATCAACCCTCCAAGGGGAGTCATTCCACAGTAGGGGAACTACAATTGAAAAAGCCCTCAATAGTGGGACACAGAGGAAGGCTTTCTCAGTAGATATTAGGGATTGGACAGGTTATATAAGAAGAGGCACTCCTTCAAATCAAAACATTTCTGGGAGCCTACATGAACACCCTGAATCAAGATTGATCAAAGAAGTATTTCCACAGTGTGAGTTAACAACATAGTAGGTTTCCCCCCCCCCTTATTTATTCATATTTAAATATTAAAATAGTGTTTGGAGAATTCATTTTGTTAATCAACTTACATTACAATAAGTAGTTGAAACCGCTATAAAGAAAATAGGAAGCTAACAGTGCCATCTTGTACATATCTGTTCAGAATGGAGCTTACTCCTAGGTAAATATGTATAAGACTCCACAGCTTAATTGTCTGTTGTTAAATTAGGGACTGCCTTGACCTGAAGTATGGAGACAGTCCCTGAATATGTATCAGTCTAATAATGTCATATCGTAACTCATTAGTTTCATTAGTCAAACACTCATAATGTATTAAAGCATTTCATGTATTATGTTTCCCTTTATTTCAATTACAAATAAATGTTTTTGGCAAACAGCTTGCAAAAAGAAGGCAAGGTACATCAATCCACAATCACATATGTTGACTAATTGGCCATTTGGTACATAACTCCACCCACCTCCAGCCTGACAGGTAATACAAGGTCGGGAGGTAGTACAGCTCCTAAGAAGCCAATAAAAGCCATGTTAAGATCACAAATTGCTTAGGTCTTATTTATTTTAAAACACGTTCCCAATCTTTTCTCCTAGAAGATGGAGGAGTATAATTAGAGAGATTTAACAATTTAAAGATATTGTTTCCATTAAAAACTCTTACCGTACACAAGTGATGAATTGGAATACTTTGGGAAAGAAAGGTTATTATAGACAATTCAAGGATGAACGCATAACTACATGGCTTCACTATGAGCTGACCTATTGCAAAGTTAGGATCCAGCCCATAACAGTCTTGCTGACAGCCAGACCTTCCAGCCATCCCTAAAATTATTTCCACTACTTCAGGCATTATAAATCAGTTATATTCACCACATTCAGAGGGAATTGCCCTCTGTGTTCAATTTTTTTATCCCCTTCACCTGTAGGTGAATTGAAGAGGGAGAGTTGCACTATTCATGGAGGCTCTCCATGTAAGTTGGGACCCAGATTTTCCAGAATCTTGACTCACATGGAGACCTCCTATGGATGGTGGAGTTTTCCCCCCGAGTCAGACTTGCTGTGCTGCATAGGTGGGAGAGTGGTGCAAGTGACAGTAAAGGAGAATATGACTAGAGCACATGGCAAGTTTACCCAAAAGATGGCAGCAAAACAGAGCTCCCTGTCATGGCTTTGCTGAACAAGTCCTCCAGTGAGGATGAACTGCAACCTCTGAGTCTGATGAGGAGATGTGATGGAGGCCCACCAGTGTGCATGCTCATGTGTACACACCAGGTTCCACAAAGCCCCACAGATACTCAGACAACTGCAGCTATGTACTGGATCCATGGGTCTACTAGCAGTTTCTAGTAGGGGAAAAACGTCTCTGCTGGTCCTCCTCGACATCTCAGCCGCCTTCGATACCGTCGACCACGGTATCCGCCTGAGGAGGGTCTCCGAGTTGGGAATTGGTGGTCAGGCGTTGGCTTGGCTCCGGTCCTTCCTCGGGGACCGTCCTCAGAGAGTTCAGCTTGGGGAGTATGAGTCGGCCCCGTGGAGCCTCAATTGTGGGGTTCCGCAGGGCTCGATCATCTCCCCAATGCTGTTTAACATCTACATGAGGCCGCTGGGTGAGGTCATCAGGGGGTGTGGAGCATCGTGCCATCAATATGCTGATGACACACAGCTCTACATCTCCTTTTTACCAACTACAGTGGATGCCGTTCTGTCCCTACAGCGCTGCCTGGGGTCTGTATTGCAGTGGATGCAGGAAAATGGGCTGAGGCTGAACCCGGACAAGATGGAGGTCCTGAGGGTGGGTGGGCCTACCATCAGCGGTTTGGGAAACTCCCTCTCTTTTGGGGGGGGGTGACTCTCACCGCGAAGAGTGAGGTGCGCAGCTTGGGGGTCTATTTGGACCAGGCGCTTGCCATGGAATCCCAGGTAGCGTCAGTGGTCCGCACCGCCTATTTCCATCTTTGGCGGATAGCCCAGCTGCGCCCCTATCTAGATGTTGGGTCGCTCACCACTTTGGTCCATGCGCTCGTAATCTCGAGATTAGACCACTGCAATGCTCTCTACGTGGGGCTGCCTTTGAGATCTATGCGGAAACTCCAGATGGTGCAGAATGCGGCGGCCAGACTTCTTACTGGGGTAAGAAAATATCAACATATTACCCCCACTCTGGCCGCCTTACATTGGCTGCCTGTCCGGTTCCGCGTAGATTTCAAGGTCTTAATGCTTACGTATAAAGCCCTAAATGGTTTAGGGCCTCGTTATCTGACGGAACGCCTTCTCCCACCTAGATCTACCCGTATCACCTGATCTAGCCAGGAGGTGAGACTGAGGAGCCTAACGCCGAGGGAGGCCCGGAAGGAAAAAACAAGAAACCGGGCCTTCTCAGCAGTGGCTCCTCGTCTCTGGAACAATCTCCCCCCTGAGATTCGCATGGCCCCTTCCCTGGGCATCTTCAAATGCCAATTGAAAACCTGGTTGTTTAAGCAAGCCTTCCCTCCATCCACTGTTTGAATTTTGGTTTCTTGTGTTCTTTCCATCTTGGATCATTGTGTTTTCTTTTTTTTCTTTAGTAACATACTGTCATTTTAAATTGTAATTTTGTTATATGTTATGTTGTTCCCCACCCAGAGTAGTCTATATGACTAGATGGGCGGGCTAAAAATGTAATAAATAAATAAATAAATAAATAAATTTCTACTCCTTATCTGGAATCAGCAAGCCCTGCTTCTTTCCTGAACCAATAGCAACCATGTAAGGCCACAACCCAGTTTAGCTTGGTGGCGAGTCTTGTGACGAAGATTTGGACCACACTGTTCCCTACAACAATTTTAAAAAGCACACCAATGTGGAAAGTTTTATATTTTATTAAAGAATAGGAAGGGGGGGAGAAGCAAATAAATGAATTAATAATCCTATTATAGGAAAAGTGCAACTCATGATAAATAAAGATAAAGAACACTCCATAGGTAACATAAGAAAGCTTACTTGGGGGGCTTTTGAACAATAGACGTAGACAGATTTCCGATCTCACACAGAGCACAAATCACACGGGCACTTTATTAAGCAGAAATTCAATGCACTGGCTCCTGCTCTTAGCCACTTTTCTTCCACATGTTTGTATGGAATCTATCAGCCAATCCCTGTTAGACTTCCTCTAAATCTTCTAGAAGACAAACAGTTCTGCTCAAATCCACTTTGATTTCTCGCCAGCTGTGAGTTATGACCAACTTACAGCTCTCCTTTGCCCACCCAGCCCGGAATAATGAGACGAGACGCGATATGTATGGGTTAAACTAGGGCCACAACTTTATTAACTTATTAATGCTTTAACTTCCCCTATTACAAGGGGGCCTGCCGTAGTGCAAAACAGGTCTGGAACCAGCATCAATTCTACTTGACTGGTCCAGACCTATTCCCAGCGAGTTCCTGCACCAAAAGGGCGCTGTCTTCCAGCACAGCCCCTTCTCGGTCCTCCATGCCAGAGGCCGCCCTCAAGGCGAGCCTCGGGACCCCTAGTGCACAGTGCCCCCTGGGGTCCCCTGTTTTTCCCTCCCCTCAGCTAAACCTCTTTACTGCAATTCTGAGAGAAGGGGTTTCTAGCATCCACTGGATGTCTCCCCTGATATTCCCATGATCCTATCCTGCTTTGCACTACCTGCCACAGCCTAGGGGCTACACCGTATGCCCCAGGCCCCCACCAGGCCAAAAGTTTTGGCCCTAAGGCCCCCTTGTAAATCCTAGAAGAACCAATCTAGCCCTGACAACTGTGGTAAAGGTCATCAAAGCTGATTTGATGTCAACTTAGCTAACTCCGCCCCTATTCTACAAGCATGTATCATGCACACTGCAGCGTCAAATGAGGTATAGCAAATGCTACACAGCTCCTGAGGGATCCTGACATTAACTGAGTCCGTAGCCAGGAAGGTCAGGTGATGAATCAGCCTAAGTCCACCAGGCGCCTTCTTTGGTACGACCCCTACTGGAGATACCCTTAAATGTGGAACTGGTGCCCCTTGACTGACATCAAATTTCCAGTAAGGTGGCCACCCTAACCCCCGTGGCAGGGATGTCACTCCAAATTTAAACCTTTCAAGCAAATAATTGGTTACCACTCTGTTTGGATAACTTTGAAGCCACTTTTTAAAACCTGCACCTTAATTGGACTGGGGCCCTTTTGGAGGGTTGGCGGACCCTGGAGGCAGCTTCTGGTTGCCTCCACTATCCCATCCTCCAGCTCCCCCTGGTCTTTCCCTAGGACATGTGGCCGATGCATGAGATCCTCCACATATGGCACATTGGTGGCAAAATTTACAGGGGTGTCGGTTACAAGATCCCCGGGTATTAAATTCCCAGCATACTAAGCGGGGATAAACTGCTTGTCCCACCAAGTGCAGTAAAAGTTGGACTGGGAACATTTTGCACCAAGTGGCCACTGTCAAACCTCTCCTCAAAATTGAGCGGGACAGAGTCATATAACGAAGCCCTAGAATGTAATGCAACACATCCCAGTGCATGCTAGGGTGCAGAGCCGCGCGCATATGAAAGCCTTCACCTAGGAAAGCCACGCATGCCCTGGGAAATCAACATACGCCCTGTACATTAAGTCCGTGTACTGAATTAGAGAGAAAGCCCTTTCAGGCTAGGCCCTAATGATAGTCCCTGCTTAAATAAAAAAGCCCGGCAACCAATTGGCCCAGCACCGGTCCGGCTTGTGCTTACACACTTTTTCCTTTTCCCTATCCTCCTCTTTGTCATTCTTCTTCTCTTCCAGAATCCTATTCAATAATTCAAAACATCTACGTACTTCCCCCTCCATTTTTTTTCTCAATTGTGGCCAGAAGGAGGTGATCACCTAATGGCAAGGCCTGATCACCCTCAGGAAGCGCATGGCAAGGCACAACATTGTAGCCTATATCTGGAATAAATCTATTGACCACTCCATCCAATCCTAACTTTGCACCGGACTGCTGAGCACTCCCAGGCATGGGTATCATGCTCAAGCTTCCCCTGGCAAGTATGCTTGTGCCATCTGGCCTACGGGCATTTGTGCAGGAATTGGCATTGCCTGGCTCCAGGTGCCCCAAGGCCAAATGCCTACTTGTGTTGTGCCTGGTGTAGCGGTTATCTCACCTGGAACTGCCATGTTCACCTGTGCTGGGACTGTATCTCTGCCTCTTGAAACACTGCCTCCCTCCTGCTGCATGTGCATGCTTGTTGCAGCCACCTGCAACCCCTCAATATGCTGCACTGGAGCCGGGAGTTCCATTTGTCACCTCACAGGTGTGTCCATTGTGGAAAATGCATCAGAAGGACCTGGACGCTCAGCTTCTAAAACAGCAATGTGAGAGATAATAATGTCCTCCAACTCTTAAGTTCTGTGTGCTTTGGACTCCCCACATGACCTACACAACTCGGATGAACCTACAGCTGCCCTCGGTGCGCTCTTTTCCTCTCTAAGGCACCGAGCTTTTCCATATGGCCATGTAGTCCGGCCAGTCCTCCTCATCTGAGGATGAAATTGTTAGGAGGAGCTTGTGCAGGTGCCTTGTGTTTTTCAGGCTGCTTCCCTTTATTGCCCCCCCCGCCCCTTCTTGGGTGGCATAGTGCCGGAGTTGCTACTGCACAGTGGTTCCTGGCCAATGATCTGCCTCCTCACCCTTACTTCCTTCAATTTCCCACACTTCCTCCTTTAATTTTAATTTAATTATTTTTAAAATTATTTTAAGGGAAGGGTGGGGGGGTGGGAGAGATCAGAGACTCCCTTACCCCAACTGTACCCCCTTACTATTCCTCCCCCCAGGCCCATCAGCCCCTCCAACTATCTGTACCAATGCCCTATCGCCTTGAATGCAAATTATTATTTTAATATTTTTTTTATTTTTTATTTTATTTTTTACAGAGCCCTGGCAATGCTGCCAAGACACAGCTAAACCTAAGATCCTCCAGAGCTGCTCCAGCCACATGGTGAAAGTGAAACTGCTTGGCTCCAAGGCAGCACTACTCCTCTTCGCTTTGCAAGCGGGGAAGAGGACAGAGCAGGCATGGGCAGCCTTCTTAAAGGCTTGCCTTTAGTCCTGCCTGCCTGATGTCCTCTGACTCTCCCTGCTGACGTCTCTACCAGACGGGCAGGCAAAGAAGCCCTGCCCCAGCAGCTCCACCCTGTGCCGGAGGGGCCTTTCAAGTGGTGTCAGAGTGACTATCTTTTGATAACCACAAGGTGCTCTCCTGGGAATTTGTTAGCATTCCTTGCCAGCTGGCACTGAACCTCTCTCTCATCAGCCTCATGGACTCCACCAAGATTAGGGTTGCCAGATACATGGGTACCAAAAGGAGGACATGGAAAGACAAAAAAGAGGACGGAGGAGGACGTATTGAATGTTTCATTTGAATCGTTCCAGATTAAACCCGCAATCAATACAATTTTATTACAATAGCTGCCAATAAATGTCTCTTAGTGAGCCGACCAAGAAACAGTCATGTTAAAAAATAAAAATAAATTCAATGGAGGCTTTTTTTTCAAAATACCAAAAAACATTATTTAAACAGCCAATTGTACAATTATTACCTTATAATAAGGGGCGGGCTCCATGCGCGGGGCGGGGGCGGGGAACATACAACATATAGGTTGGAAGTTATGAAAAAGCAGCAAAATGTTTTAACTGAATGATTTACAATCCTGTTGCACATTTCTTATCTAGTTCTGAACTGAATGCAAATAAGCAAATACTCATTTGTTTGCCCAGAAGTGGACTTGTCCACAAAAACTAACATTAAAATATAGCAATTAGTTTTTAAGATACCACATTTTTGTCTTTTTGTTTGGTTGTTTGTTTCGTTTTTGCCTGACCTGCTAGCAGACTCACGCAGCTACCTCTTCTAATATTATAAGTAAATATATAACATATAATAATGTTAATAACTAATTGCATTTTTAAAATTGTGATCCTCCCAGTGTCAATTAAGAGAAAAGTGGCACAGAAATGAAAATAAACGAATAAATAAAATGATATTGTAATAAACCATATACTGAATGTTCCATGGGTTTTTTAATATTTTAATGTATATATGAGTTGAGCTTCCCTCACCATTTTGGAAGTCACCTTGGGTTCCAGAATGGGGAGAGAGCCTAGCTACAAATGAACTTAAATAAATAATTAGAAGCAGAGTAAAAGTTGCCACTTTTGACAGCAAAACGTAATGTTACAATTTCCCCCAGGACATTTCACAGCCTGCTAGACGTGGGGTCCCCCCCCCCCGAAATGAAGCTTACCTCCTCTTTGCACTGGTAACCTGAGAGACAACAATATGTAGTGAAATATAACATAAACCTATCTAGGTTTATTTCTGATTAGTTCCCCCCCCCCAATTATCGTTGCCAAAGACCTGACAACAACCTGTAGAAAAATGTGCGTAAAGGACACCACTTTGAAGCACCCATTCGCTTGAGCAGGAAAATGGAGGCAGGGAGAGAATCCTTTCCCTTCAGTCTGCAGTACAAGCGTCGGGGAAATGAACAAACTGCAGATTCCGTGATGTTTGCAATTTGATCTCCGTTGTGCAATATTAGCAGGCGAAACATTTTTAAGATTGCAAGAGGGAGGAAAGAAAGAGGGCAGATTTCTAGCTGTGTTTTTTTTAATTGTTGGCAAGGCACCAACAACACGCGGGGGGGCATGACACGCCCACCACGCGAGCGCAACATGCCCAAAAGCCGGACATTTTAAAGGTTTTTAGCTTTGCCTGCCGGACAAAGGACAGTAGGCTAAGAAGGAGGACATGTCCTCCTTTTGCCAGACGTCTGGCAACCCTAACCAAGATGGCTCTAGTCTGGACTTTTTAGCATTTATTCACACCCAGAAGTTCTTTGCATTCCAAATTTCTTCACCGGAGGAACTGCTGCATCCTGCAAAATCTGGACCTTCGAGGCCCAGGAGACTGAAACCCAAGAAGAAGGCAGCTCTGAACCTCACCCTGAGGATGAGACTGGCCAACCCCTGATGAAATGAATGTCACATAATAAAGCATGAGCCCAGCTAGGAGCTCTCAGGTGTTCAACTGCAGGAATCGATTCCTCAGGAGGTCTCCACAAGTGTAGGGGGCACTGTAAGAGAAGATGTTACTCCCAGGGAGACCAGCAACTGAAATTCTGCAGCTGAGTTCCTTTCTCAACTGGAAAAGTGCCTGAGTTTTGAGTAAGTCCAGCACTGTTGCTATATAAACCTTAGGCTGTGACTGGGCCTTATGCCGTTTCATCGTTTTCAGGTCCTGCCTGTTTTGCATTCTGATTTTTACTGTAAATTCCTTTACGTATGTGACTTTTTGAGTTCTTGACTATGCTTTCTGCACTCTCCTTGTCCATTTTTGGAAATGTTTCTGGATTAAATCTTTAGAAGACAAGGGTACTGCCTTCTTAATCTATCCCAGCAATCATGCATGCCACTAAGCTTTGTTTGGAGCTTTCAAACTTTAAGATTAACGTCAACAAAACATGTGTTATCACTAGCTAACCATCCACATGGTCCAGGCATTTGACTTCCACCTAATTTGCATGGACAAGCTGCTCAAGAAAAAAAGGGCTGGTGTGTGTGTAACAGTAAGGCGGGGCTTGGTCCTTCTATGGTTGTCCAGGAAAATGGTCAAAAGGACTTCTTTTCAAGAATTCCTCAGAAAGGGAATTTTTTTTTCAAAAGCTGAGCCAATTATGAAGTGAATCACAGATCTCTCATGCATCAGAATTACAGATTGAATGACAAACTGCAGGACCCAAATTACTAATCCACTGTTGTGTAAACAGTACATCTATAAAGTGAAATAAGCCCTTTCATAGATAATTATAAGCTTGCAGTCTCCATTTGAAGGGGCGCTGTTCATATTTTGATCTAGTTAATAACTGATTTCAGACCTTGAATACAGGAGTTGATACACTGAATATGTGTTGTCATTCACATTTTACAGAATTGTTGCTCATTATTTAATCAATCTCAATACCATTTGCCATTATTTAACATCTTGTTAAAGTGATGTATATGGATCAAAGGAACTTTTCTTATAAGCAGCCAGATCATTGGTTTATCAGTGTGATCCACTCTGCTGCCAGATTTTCTCACCAAGGTCCTCGGGAGAAGGCTTTACGAGACCCACCTGAAAATATCAAACATTTGAAAGTTTTCAGAATCAACATAATGTATTTTACCCATCACTGGAAAGATAACAGGAAGCTTGGGATGGGTAATGTGATCTCAGTCAAGCTCTCTCTTACATGACAGGTATACTGTATGTATCTGATGTACATATACGCATTTATTATCTTGATTTTAATATGTTGATTAGATATCTTTGTACATTTTAAATTTATCTTGTTAAGGCCTACGGCTAACACAAATAAAATGCTATCTCTCTTTCTTATGTGGTGAATGAGTACTCTAGACTGCTTTTATTCCACATGTCATTTTCATATCAATCACTCGCATACAATGGAGGGCAACAAGCACAAATGAGGGCAAATTTTGGAAACTCCCAAATTGTAGCAGTTCCTTTTGCACAAAAATCCCTGCAAATGTTCATCTGAAATTTGGCAAACTTAATACACTGAAAAGGGGCAACTATTCCCTTCACATGTTCCGTCCAGATATTTTTTTTCATTAAATTCCAATATATTGTTTGTTCCATTCAAAAAATTTAAAATGTAAGAGTAGCTAGCATTACATTCTGAACATATTTCTTTGAAATTTGTCAGGCTTGATGTTTCCATAAAGATGTAATTCTGGGGAATAATCATTTGTTGATTTCTGATCGTAATGGGAGATACGTATGAAGATTTGGAATGGGAGTGGAATTGAATTGTGTGGCCTCTGAAATGGGACCATGTGAATCAGGTTACTGTATTTTCTGAATGGTGCTCAGTGCACTATCCACCCGTTGGGCAGGAAATTGTATTTACAGATCTCAGAAACATGTATAATACATCTGATGCCTTCTAGGGCAAGGCCATGAACAGTATACATCCCTCCACTGCACAATGCCAAATAGATTCAACGTAATGTTGCTAGATTGGTAGACATTAGTAATTTTAGGTTATAGTCCTGTTTTGGCAACAAACTGTTTGCAGAGTTTGAGGGAAACAGTAATATGTAATGCCTGGAGAGAATTATCTATTAAGGAGGCATTAAGAACATATTTATTGAAATGAAGTATCACAACTGTATTATGTATCATAGCAAACCCTTATTTTTCTAAACCTGTAATGTGCCTTGGGAGGCGTTCTTTCCCCCCTCAAATTACTATATTAATACAAGTCATTATTTTCCCATTTCATTCTAGAGGTAAATTATTTTCTAGTAGCCAGTTATCCATAATTCTAATGGGAAATTTGGGAACAGAATTTCATTCATACATGTCTGCGTCTAGCAGCAACCAAATTCACATGGTAGGACGAGAGTCTTCCTAAACTAGGGTTGCCATATTCCAGTTGTCCAAATCTAGGCAGCCTAATTAATATCAATTTTATCCACATTATGCAAATTAAGCACCTTAACTGTTGCATTGTATATTTCAGCCATGGCATCCTTCATACAGTAACCACTTATTTGAGAAGGCCAGTATAGTGTAATGGTTATTGTGAGAGTTGGAACAGGCAGACCTAAATTCAAATCCCAGCCTAGTCCCAAGCTTACTTATTGAACCTGGGCCATCTTCTCACCCAAACCTACTTTATAGGGTTGTGTTCACCACAAAATTTGGAGACAATAATCATGCAAAACAGCTATGCCTCTTGCTGATGCACATAATGGAAGAATGACACATATTGGTGGGCTTCTGGTGATATTCTCATGAGATGACTGTTACTTTTACTGTCAGTTTTTATTAATGGCAAAAAGCATCCTACTGACCCATAAGAATGCCATAAGATTCTCCCACTAGTGACACAGGGTCATCTGATGTGCAAGGGGGGGGGGGGAGAGAAAGAGAAAAGAGAGGGTAAATTGGAAAAAGCAGGGGAAAACACAAGGTGTCATTTTCTTTAGAGATACAGGTCAAGTATCATGTTATAATCAGAAAATATCTTAGTGTAGGAGGGCAGTCAGACCCACTGCCTCACATCCTATCTTTGTCATGCCAATTGGGGTGGAAACTAAGCTCTGGCAATGCGCAATATGATACTGGAGACAGGTGCAGCAGAGTGAGGCCACTGCAGGATGATACTGTTGCCCTGGGAGAGCAGAAGCATCGGAGATAGGGATATTTTCATTGTTCAGAATTTTTAGATATCGTCTTTTAATGATGTTAACCACCATTGTACACTCATTGTTTTCAACTTTAAATGTTGTCTTTCATTGTTGTAAGCTGCCTTGGGTCCTTTTCAAGGAGAAAGGCGGGGTAAAAATTGTTTAAATAAATAAAGGAAAGGTTGCCTAGTGAGGCAGGAGACGGAGGCAAACAGAAAAGTTTGGAGACCAGAAAAAGAAGATAAGGCAGAGGCTATTTTTCAGATAAGCCTTTAAAATGCTTTGTAGTGGAAAGCTATCCAATGTTTTTGGTGGAAATTGAGCCGGTGAGGTAGGTTGCAATACGTACTCACTGAAAGCCTGTTTCATTTCTTTGCAAACAATGACAAGGAATTACTGCAGCTCCTTGATACACAACCCCTTGGCCCAGCATCCCCTATAGAGTTGCACTCATATGAAGACTTCAGCATACAAAGTCATCCTCCCAAAAGACAAAGTCTATCACCCCAGCAAGAACATTTCTTCCACCACCAGTTTTGCAGGACTAGACTTCCTTACTTTCATATTCTTAAGCACAAAACCAACACAATCCATTTCCAATGCAATCCTGTTAATGTCTACCAGAATTTCACACCATTAAGGATGATAGGATTGTGACCAAATAAGTGTGCAAGAAATTGCAGGCTTCATTGTGACAAATAATTCAAATAACTTCAAAGTAATATAAAACATTTAACTTGTAAATCCACATTCATATATCACGGAAACAAACTGAAGATATTTTTTTGCATGGAATTACACAATCCATAGCAACTTCATTATACGTAGAATTTACAATGCCCCATTAAACAAACTTTTCTCTTATTTCCTTGTTTTGTTTGGTTATGTTTCTTCCTCTTTGCTTTGCACAATGACTGAACTCAGAAGCTATATTCAAGGTGAAAAATCTACTGCCTCATTTAGACAGAGTGAGGGCTATTATAATATTTTCTGCCTTGTTCACCGAACACCAGCAATCCCTACACTGATCCCAAGGGCATCTAGCTATTAACCTCTTTTCACACAGTGAATTGGCTATTTATTCTTTCACTTAACTTCCTATCTCTTAAACAGATTTTAATTCATAACAGGATTTTACTTCTGACATTGTGCTTGTTGCCAAGTTTTCCTAATGACCTCTTCTGAGAGACTTTATCAGGCATCCTTTAGAAGTTTAAGTAAATTAAATCCACATGTTTTCCCCTCATGTATTTGCTTTCAAAGCTTTCTAACGCACTCTAGCTCTTTAGAAGTTTAATAGCATTAAACCCATTGCCGCTCCTTTTTCATTCAGTTATTCTCTGTGGCTGTACTAATATTCTGTCATTTATCCTCCAGCAACATATGCATTGACTTCCCCCAGCTACCATCAGCAGCACCCATCTCTCCCCACTTGAAAGTAAGTGTGTGGTCTGTCTTTTCTTGGAGCCTGGAGAAAAAATATATATCATGAATATGTATTGTGTTCACTGCTGTCTTCCAGTAAAAAAGATGGCTTCTACCTACCTACCTACCTACCTTTTTCTTGCCTTCCATTCCTAATATTTGCTATATCTTCTGCTCTTAACTTCACACCTTAGGCCTGATTTCCTGCCTTTAGCAGGTAGAGTTAGCTAGCCAGAGGGCTGGCTCAAATTGCAAAATTATTTGCTTTGATCAGGCAAGCTCAGCTCTAGAGCTTTAATAGGCTCCTAACCAAAAACCCAATTTTCTTTCATGATTTCAGCTATTTAGTACATTATTCATGAATGACAAACTTTGCCAAGACCTTACATCTAGCTGAAATTTTAAACAGAATCATTTTGGACCCCTGTGATGAAATAAAATGGGATACAATGCATTAAAATAATAAAAATAAACATTTTATCCAACCTTAATAATGACAATATAACATACAGAGGCTTAAATCCAATTCCTAGTCCCATTAGAGCAGAATAAATGAGCCAATGGAAATTTTGTACATTTTGACTTACCATTTAGTAGGTATGCTAGTTGGGACTATCCATTGCATTTAAGACAAATGTGGAGTTTTTCGTTTGTTGCCTAGTTCTACATTGGACAAACCAGAATAATCAAATAACTGAACACACACGTGACGTAATTATGCAAACATCATGTAATTATGCAAACAGCAGTTTTCCCCCCCAGCAAGCTGGGTACTCAATTTATCAGCCTCGGAAGGCTGGAAGGCTGAGCCAGCCACCTGAATCCACTGGGATCAAACTCAGTTCTGCAGTTTACTGTGCCACGGGGCTTATGCTCTGATATCAGTATCAATATCGGAAAGATGAAGTGTTTAATTCTAGCTGGATCATGACCCATTTTTATTGCCCATTATTTTTGGATAAAATTTATGATTGCAATCATTTTGGATAGAGCACATCAGCACAGAAATCTCTGAACATTTCCTTTCCCTTCCAGCTATCCTTTGAAGAATGCTCTCCGTGTTCTTCAGCAACTTGACTGGTATCTTTGTGAATCAAAAATAACAAAGGGTGTGATTTAAAGACCGACACACATTTTATAAAGGTGGCCAGGCCAACATTCAGAGAAGCCCTTCTGAAATGCAACCATAAACTTTAGCAAGGCATGTTTGTAGTGGCAACGGACTTATCCCACTCATCTCTTCTTTGCTGGATGAGAGTGATCTGACCTCTCTCTCTTAGGGAGTGATGAATATGATGGGGGAAATGAACTATCTGTGGATTTGTGTAGCCTAGCTAAAAGAGAATACTGTTGTTAGACCCAGAAATTAGGTGCTTGACTCTCCCTAAGAGTCCTACATACATTTTGCCTGGGAAAAATCAGAAGTCTGTGTTTGTCACAGACTCCCTGGAAAAGACTTTGATGTTGGGAAAGTGTGAAGGCAAGAGGAGAAGGGGACGACAGAGGACAAGATGGTTGGACAGTGTCACCGAAGCGACCAACATGAATTTGACCCAACTCCGGGAGGCAGTGGAAGACAGGAGGGCCTGGCGTGCTCTGGTCCATGGGGTCACGAAGAGTCGGACACGACTTAACGACTAAACAACAACATGTTTGTCACAGCTGGCATTTATCCCAATTAATGGTTAATCTTAGAATGAAACTGAACAACCACAGGCAATCATATTAACATTCATTTCTAAACATGTCTTTTCATTGTTGCAATAATTTTAGGAAGCATCAGTTTGTCTAGTTCTACAAGCCTTACATTGCTTCTGTGTTCTGTATATACAAAATTGCTTCAAAGTTATTGCAAAATACACAAGTCTTTTAGTTATAAAGAAAACTGTAGCCACAAGTACTTAAAATACATCCTTGCAACTTGCAAGTGTTAAAACTTAAGTTATAGACAGAACTTAAGTCATACTTGAATATAAAGTACAGGAGCATTTCTTCTAAAAAAGGAGAGAGAGAGAACAATGATAATGTGTTAAGTTACATTCCAAAAATACAAAAGCTTATAGCTTATAAACGCAGAGAATATATCTCTAGAACACATTGGTGAAAAGTCAAAGCATTGCAACATTAAGTACTCTTTCACACTGACTTTAAAAGCATATTAAAATATTACCAGGTATGTTGAAAGTAATATATATATTAAATTAAAACACATTGGTTAGCTTCTAAACATGTTAAGAACACACACACAAAAAGAATATATTTTCTATTCTGCTCTGCCAGCATACCAATCAAAGTCTATGGAGGAAGTTCCCTGACTTCTGTGTCTCTTCTCTGTGCTGCTTCATTATTTTTTCCTCCCTTTCTGCAACACTCACCTTGCATCATTTTTGCTCCTTCCTGAAAGGATATCTATCTGTTCTCAGCTGCTCTTGTACCTTCACCAGCTGTAAATAATTTCATCCTGGTTACCCAAGTTTTCACAATAGTATGGAATTACCATTTGTGCTAACCTAATAGAAATTCTCATATATTCTACTCTTACTCCCTTTCCTATGTTTTGACTATCTTTTTCTAGCTTTTTATTTTTATTTTTTTTTACTTGTTGCTAATACCGGTCCAGAAATAGCTTATCTACATAAATCCTACATCTCATGGATTTACATTTTCTAAAAGCTATAATGTTATACAGTTTTTCATGCATCATTACAAACTCTGTTATTTACTGTAATCTCATATCTAAGTTTATGTGATCTAACCAAAACATTCCTTCAGTTGCCACAATTGTTTGTATTCCATTGACCTTGCTCTGATGGAACTAGCTAATTATTTTGAAAAATGGCCCACTGTTTTGCAAAGACTTGTGTAAACGCTTTTTTCAAGTTGTACTTTTTAAAAGCACTTGACACTTTTTTGCTGAACCTCCCATAGTCATTTTAACACTCTTTAACACACAAGGTTTCAAACCGTGACACAGCTGAGTCTTTTAAGAGTGTCCAGTCTTCCTCTCACATTGTCCTCTCCTTGTGTGGCAAAGGCGAAGACATAAAGCTAGCTATTGAAAGCTTGTATGGGCCTCAGGGAATTGCAAAGATAGCGATGATGGCACAGCAACAATGGTAGTGGAGAAAAAGATAGCTAACAGCAGCTGTTCTACCATTAGGGTAAAGATGATCATGTCTGTGTAGTAGGGTTGTTGCAGCCAATGCAATCTGATAGTGGCCACATGGCCCTTATTTATTGTGTAAGAATGAAAGAGGGCAAGTCTCAATCCAGCTGCTAGTTCCAGCTGGACTAGACACATTGCATCAATTGTTGAATGCCAAGTCAACACTTACATAAATTCTGCTGGGTCAATGGATGAAGTGCAGTAGTAAGTTGCAACTAGAAGAGGCCCATTGAATCAATGGGAGCTTGATGAGTCAACATCTATGTAAGTTCCATTGTTTCAATGGGCCTACCCTAGTTCTGCCTTACTACCGGATTTTAGCTATTTAATCAGTAAGATTTGCAAAAGTATTGACACAGCAGCATTCAACAACTGATTCAATGTATCTACTCTAGCTGGAGCTAGCAGTGGGATTGAAGCCCTTCACTCTGTTTCTTCTGCACAGTACAAAACAGCCATTAAGCTACCAGCAGCTTGTGCTGGCCAATCTTTATTTTTATTTGTTTTATTTATACACTGCCTTTTTCCTGACAAGGGGACCCAAGGTGGCTCACAATATTAAAAGGAATAGAATTAAAAACATAATAAGTTAAATATTAAAAAATAATTAAAATATGTGCTAATTAAATACAATTGAATAATTAAAAGCAAGTAAACATTAAACACTATCTTAACTCTAAGAAGGCATTCAGGGATTCGATCATGATTGTTAAAATCCTGCCTGAAGATATGGGTCTTCAGCTGTCTGCGGAAGGATAAAAGGGAGGGGGCCAGCCCAATAGAAATCTACAAATACTAAAACATTCTTTGTCCTGATTTTTGTGCTTCTGTTTTAAGTTCCTGTGTTTGTCAGGACAAAAGCTGCTTTGTCCCCCCTCCCATGTTGAGTTTCCAGAGAGAAAAGGAGTTGGATGAAGAAAATTGAGCTTCTCATGCATCCCTATGATACGATGAAGAGAATCAAGGTTTCTAATCATCCTAATCAAGGGGCTAGAGAAATTCAGACCAGCCTACTTATGTGCAAAAAATTTCCCAGTCAACTTAATAGTGTTTGTCCTTTTGAAAGTTTGTTGCTTTGGCTAAAGATCAGATGAATTCTGGTGCTGTTGATGGCAGCAGCATAGACCTATATGCTAGTTTAGGCATAGTACATTTAATGCACACTGAGTTGAAAAGCATCAGAGCTCAAACTCTTCTGGCTAACTCTTGTCTTGATAGACAATGTATCGTATACTCCATTACTGGTCTAACAATCAGTTGAGCATCCACATCATTAATTCCCAAACATTTAAGCCCCTGAAGGTGATGAGTGTGGACAGGACATTTGTTTTACAATGCTTGCGGTTCAATATTTTGTTAATTGCTAAACAGATAATGGCATTTCATCTACACATTCCAGGAAGAGCAGTTTGGAGCCATGATACTACTGAAGACGCAGACAGAATTCCACAGGGCATTTCAAACATCACTTAGCAAAACAACTATCTATGAATCTATTAATTGTTAGCTTCCAAACCAAGGGATCTAGATTGAAATGCTGTCCATGGAATTGACATTGGTTGGTGTCAGTTTTTATCTGCCCCAATGCCCCTTAGTCATCTTTACAAGGAGAAAGGAACATACTTCCTTTCTTTGGAGAACTACAATATCTTCCTTGCTGATTTGAAGTGGTGCATACAGGTCTTTATAGTTGGCAGAAGGGAAAAAACCCAGCTTCTTCAGCCCAAACAAAGTTGGGAATAAAGGAGAACATGATGAGCATTCTACAGGTGGGACAACACAGCAAGGGAAATGCACATTAACTAGCCTTCTCTCATTGCAATGTCACACTGGGGCATGTGGTTCTCTGTGATATAAGTGGCCACTGAAGCCAGAGGAGGATAAAAGCCTTTTACGTGGAGTTCCATTTGAAGCACCTGTAGGTGGCAGAATTCAAAGGAACTGCCTTAAGAAGGCTTTCCTTCTTCCCAATTACTTCCTTATCTTGTTGGGGAGAGTTCTTGAAGCTGTTAAAAATTAACAAATGAATAAACAGAACTGTGGCTGGAGATATATTTTTTAAAAGAAGTGGCAGCTTAGGGGAGCAGAGGCTTTGCAGAGAGGTGAATACTGTCACTATGTGTATGATGCACATTCTCTTTTCACCTTTTTTGCCCCTCCCCCACTGCTCCCCTCTCCCTTTCACTGCCCCCTTTCTTTTCTCCCAGCTGGCACTTTTCCTTCCACTGTTTCCCCCTCCTTCTCTACAAATAAGCCAATGCCCCCCCCCCCCATCCACATAGGGAAAAGCCATTTTGAATATTTTTTGGCAAGAAAAAGTAGTAATGTCTACCCAGGAGAGAAAAGGCCAGTTTTCAAGTCAAAAGGGCTGGATTGAATCAATTCAGCCTTTGTGTCATGAGGGCAGGATTTCAATCATTTTATAAACTGAGCAAATTCCAAGGTATTTGGTGTTGTAGTCAGGCTCTAAGGCACAGTTCAAATGTGGAAGTGAGGTAAATTTTCCCCAAAGGAAGAGTAACAGAGAGACTTTTCACTAGTTTACCTGGTTGGGGGTGTGTGCAAGTTATAGGTATCTATAACATAGAATGGATTGGGTTGGTCCAACAATAGTTTTTTTTCGCTGGAAATCAGCAAAGTGAATAAAGCTAATTAACACACTGTACTTCAGAGTCTTGATTCTTGTTCCAAGGGCAACAGTGATTTTATTTCTTGAAGGCTCAAATAGAGGGTTAAAAGGTTCTGTGTCCTTCACCAAGGCTGTTTTGCAACATGACTGTTTATAAGAGAAGTCCTTAAAAATGATGTGGACAAAAAGCATTGTTTATTCTGTAAATACACCTTTAATTGAGGGTGGTGCCATGTGGTGTTCTATAAAAATAAATAGACTGAGTAGAAAGGCTCCGAGTATGATGAACTGTGAAATGAAGTTTTGACAAGCTGCATACCCTACACTTTAGCTGAAATCAATTGCTGCAAAATTACATAATCTTTGGAATGTTGCTGCAGAGGCTGAAATTAACTAGTCACATCCATAATGAAATACAATTTTAAGTACATACTGAGCAAAAGGCAGCTTTTGAAAACAAAAGGCCTGCATTAAATTAAGAAACACTATGGTGTTAACAGTGAAGTGAAACTATTCAAATGAACTGCATCATAAGCTGGCCATTGTCTTTGGTTTTTGTGAATACTCTTGCTGTTGAAAAAGGTCCCGGTCTTTATATCTTGCATAGATACACAAAATTTCATGGTCATTGCCCATTTTTTGTATGGGATTTCTCAGGGCTTCTCTACACGGGCCCATTTGGAGCAGGCTGGTGAGGGCTAAATAGGTTCACTGAAGGTTGGATAGAGGTCCAGTATGCCGTATGGTTTGATCCTTGCCTTCAAATGGCATACACTCCTCAAGCAACCCTGTTTCATCTGGCTCCTTCTTCTTGGAATTTTACATATCATAAAGTGGCTAAAGAAGACAACCACTTGGGTTCTCATGGGTTCATTTCCAGTGATTGCATGTGGTAGAAACAAACCAAAGTGGTGCTATCCTACCCATACCAAATAAACAAACAAATAAAAATAGAAGCCCCTGATAGGGACCCCAAAAGGTGCAGGTAAGAATGCTCTGTGGATGGGCTGATTCACTCCTGCAATTACATTGTGAGATTGTCTGGAAGAGCAGCAAACCAGCCCATCCTCACAGCAGACCAAACAGCTGGACAAATACCTGTCTGATTGCACCTTCTGTGTATCAATACACTTTTTTTTCTGACAGGGATGAGAAGATTTATTACATTTTTACTCCTTCTTGTTAAAGATCATGGCCTCAAAAGAGAGGAATCTGGGAAGTGAACAAGTGGCTGCATAGATGGTGTTGTCAAGAAAGGCACAGCTTTTTGGACCTTAGTGTGTGCTTCTGTGAAGAAAGACCTGTGGCAAGAGATAGGTTAGGAAAAATGTGTTTGCGACGGCTCTTGCATACCTCATCAGAAAGACTTTAAATTTATATGGTATTAAATTTATGCAGTTTTCCTTTATTTGCTTTGAACTTCAGAGTGACTGTATATGCAGTCATGTTCCAGCCTCATATAGAGCTAGTTAGAATAAAACCTTCAGTTGATTAGTGTTGTAGCTTTATTTGGAAGATATGTATCTCTGTCTCTATTCATGTGTCACCCAGAGTTACAGAACTACTCTGTGACTATTTGGTACCCACCCTGTAATGGCATGTAAGATGCTATGTATTTTTTTATCTCATGTTTATAATGTTGTGTTAATCAGTACCTATGATGTGTTATGGGGGGGGGGAGTTTTACATTGAATCCTTCCAGGGAAGGAAATTGTATTACTCAGGAGAAGGTGACAGCAATTATTGAAGACAAGAGCATCAATGGTGTACAGAAAATGGAGTGATTGTATGAGAATCCACCAGTGGAGAAGAAAAGCAACAACAAAACAGCCAGGGAGAATGATACTTGGCTTTGAAGGTTGCTATACCAATTCGCAAACCATGGAAATAAATGAGATGAACTTGAATTTTTAACATAGGAAGGCACATACATTTTATTAGGTGTTCCAGAAGTCTAGTGGAAAGAGACTCATTACTGGAATGTAGTAATTGAGGGTATAAACTATTTAAAAGGTATTGATTAAAGAGAGGAGGAGCATAATAAGTAGAGGGTATGCTCACTTGAAGGAGAGCTATTATTTGGAACATAGAATGCTGTTTGAGAATAAGTTGGAAAAATTGTAGAAGGGGATGACATCTCTGTAAGGATCTGGCATAGCCTTCCAAGCAAGACTGAAGATTTGAGTGATGCCATTCTAGATCAGATTAAGAAACATTCTAAAAGGAAAGATGCAGTAATAACGGAAAAATTCAACTATGCTGATATCTGCTTTGAGACAACCTTTAACAAGAATGTCAATAAAGTTCTTTTTCATAGACTGAAATCAAGTAGTAAATCTTAACTAGATTAGGCCCACTGAATCAATGGAACTTATTGAGGAGCTGACTCACCAAATCCCCACTGATTCAACGGGCCTATTCTAGTTGCAATTTACTACTAGATTTCAGCCATTATATTACAATTACCTTTTAACATAGTTATGCTTTATTTATTGCACAATTAATTAAAACGATGTTATCACCAGTAGCAATTTATTCCCAAACTCTGACACTATAGGGGTAACAAAACAGACAATGAAAGGAAGATTAGCTGAGACTCATTCTTTTCTTTGCTATGCACTGTATTTTTCAGTAGAGTAGAGCAGAAAGAAATATAGTGCCAGAATTTTCTACATGACACATCATTCACCCTCCTCATAGTCATATTTCAATGTTCTATAATGAGATATTAAAATAATTACCATAATTATTTTTGCTGATGGCATAGTGCACTGACCCTAATATTTTTCTATGTCCAGTTATTTATCATGTATACAAATACAACAGCTACCTCTGTATCTGATTGATCATCACTTCTTCTAATATCTTCATAACTGCATACTATATTGCTTTGACTATATAATGAAAATTATTTTTCTTTTCTTGATCTTTGTCCCTGTAATATAAAAGTCATGCAGCCATTTAAAGTGTAGAATCTGGCTCATTTTTGTTTCAGCGATGTCTGAGATTTTATAATTAACAACGCCTCAAGGCAAAAAGGATATATTATTATTTCAAAGTATTCAAAATTGCCTTTTGATTTGGCACTTATGCTAATAAGCAAAAGTCATAGATAATGTGGCTTGCAAAGGAGCACTGTAAGTTTTAACAAGTAGTAGATTTCATATGACTTTGGCTGGAATCCTAGGCACACTTAGCTAGAAGTAAGTATCGACTTAAACTTTCTGTTAAGTATATAGGGCAAAACTGTGATCATGTAAGGATATTTGCATAACCATTGCCCCTGGCAGGCTCCCCCTCACAATCCCAGTCTTGCAGTGGTTGCAAGATCATTCATGCATCTGGTCCTATATCAATCACATGGTAGGGAAACTGCTGAATGAGGAAAAAAAATCCCTGCACAGTTCCCTTAAGATGCATAGGAAACACCAACAAGGTTGTGGCCACAGTGTGCAACTCTGTTTTCTCTTTGATTGAAAAATGAGCATTTTGAGGTGTCTGCCATATGTTGGAGTAGATCTTTATTGGGATGAAAACATACGGGGAGAGGAAATTTCATTCAAGTCAGGGCTTGAATGAAATTTCAAGCTGAAATTTCACCTGAAATTGTCTGTCACACAGCATTTGCAACAGTGAGGAGGAGGAGGAGGAGGAGGAGGAGGAGAAGGCGGCCAAGCACCAATCAGGATTGTTTTTGTTTTTAAATATCTGTTGGTAACTCCTGCAGGAACAATCTGGTGGGGATCACGCCTGGGGAAAAGTAATTAAGCCATCCCTCCTGTATGCTGCAGTCCTGCACTGATACCTCCAAGCTTACTTCTGAGTAAAATAAAAACCACTAACAGGTAGCTGCATGTTACAGGTATGATGTAACACATAGTTTGACCCTAAGTCTGGGGGTTCTAGGGGGTTACTATGGGTATATATGTGTATATAGATATACACATGCACACATGCTTCCCCTGCAAAAAAAAAAAAAAAAAACAACAAAAATACAGAATGGTGATATATACTTGACATTCAATGCTTTATTGTTCACTCAAATCAAAATAGAATTTTGGTTTGGTTCCTACATTCCTGCCAACCTAGCAGTTCGAAAGCATGCAAATGCGAGTAGATAAATAGGTACCACCTCGGTGGGAAGGTAACGGCGTTCCGTGTCTAGTCGCACTGGCCACGTGACCATGGAAACTGTCTATGGACAAACGCTGGCTCTATGGCTTGGAAACGGGGATGAGCACCGCCCCCTAGAGTTGGACACGACTAGACTAAATGTCAAGGGGAACCTTTACTTTTACCTACATTAAAAACATATTGACTTGACTACTTCACTATCTCAGCAGAATCTCTCTGTTCGGTTGTGTATAGGTTCCCGAACCATGAATAGTCAAATATACATACACATGCTTTTTAATTTGCTTTTTGAGAATGCTGATTAAATTAACAGCATATATAAATCAATAATGTCTCAATTAGGCACATAACAGATATGCATACAAGTGCACATTTATGTATGGCCATCACAGCCAACAGAGATAGAGTTGTAATGAACACTGAACTTTTCTGCATTCATTAAACCGGATCTGTTCAATATGAGTATGGTGGCTAGCAATTAAGGTTGCACTTATCCTCTTAATAAATACAGAGCACTTGAGACGTGTTTTCTATAAATGACTTACTAACAACAGCAGAAATAGGACATGGAAATGTTAGAAGTATTATCTATTAAAATAAGATATGTTCTGAAATTGGAAAGGAAAGGTCAATGAGGTGGAGATATCCTGAGTTAAATCATTCCAGATGGCAAGAACTAAAGAAGATGTAATTACTCCAGAAAGTGTCACAAAATCGTAGGAAACCAATGCAAAAGGAGAAGACAAAACAGGAAAGCCAATTAAATAAATAAAAGTGGCAAATTGAAGAAAGTCCATGATTTCTCATTTGGTAAGAGAATGGTAGGATCGGAAGGGGGGGAGTTTAGGTTCCTTGTGCAAAGGATTATAAGGGACCTGGCCTCATAATTCTGCATATTCAGTGGTAGACAGATGATAGATTACAGGTAGTCTAAGCAGGTAAGACATCTCTTTCCATACTTTCGACATGCTCCACTGTTTGGCCACCATCTGCCTCTGTGACACATTGTAGGAATACCCATCATCTTTGGACAAATGTGCAAAACCAGACCAAATCAAGGGTGTTTGTGCAATCCTGGAGGAACTAACAGATGGAGCAAGGAGCCAGTTTTCACCTCCAGCTGTAGAAACACCGCAAAAGCAATTTTGTATCCCATTCAGCATTTATATGAATGAAAAGATGGTCAATGATTTGAACTGAGGAAAGGGAAAATTGAAAGCAATGCAGTAGACTGAGCTGCTGGCATCAAACGAAATTGCTTATGTAGCCAAACTGGTGTATATGTAAGGGCCTCAGTAGAGATCAAGTCTTCAATGTATATTGATAACTCAACTTTCTATTAGAAATGGGTATGAATAAAAAAACATATAAAATTCATCAAAAATTACCAATTCATCAATTTCTATTCATCTGAATCAGTGCCCCCGACGAATCAATGATTTTTTTTTGTGATTTTTGATTTGTTGAATCATTGGGCTATAAAATGACCCCCCCCCAGGCACCTAGAGACACCAAAAATCACAGAGAAGCTTCCCTTGACTCCCCTCTACAATCCCTCCAAGTTTGGTGAATATTGGGTTTCCCCAATTCAGCTGCTAAAGGGCAATTTCCTGGGGGGACCCACTTTGTTGGTGTATAACTTGTACGTCTGAAATCCAGTCTTCACCAGACTTGGAGGGATTGTAGAGGAGAGTCAAGGAAAGTGATTTTGGTGTCTCTAGGTGCCTGGGGGAACTTTCCTGGGGGGGCCTATTTGTGGGCATATAACTTGGACGTTCAAAACCCAAATGACACCAAACTTGCAAGGCTTGTATAGGAAGAGTGTCTGAATTTTTGGTGTCTCTAGGTGCAGGGGGGGCATTTTATAGGGTTTTAAAAGCAATTTAAATTCATTTTAAAGGCAATTTGATTCATGAGGAAAGAAAATCGTAAATTTGTGATTAGTTGACCTTGACAAATCACAAATCAAAACAAATCACAATTTTTCTGATTCGTGCCCATCTCTACTTTCTATAGTATCTTACAGGCATAAAACAGGAAGTTACTGTAACGATTGTGGTTGATTGTTAAAAAAAGATACGGGCAACCCATAGAAGATTTAAATTGCCAAATGTCCATGAAACAAATCAGCAGACATCCTAGTTTGGTTTGGTTAGACATTGATTTCTCTGTTGCTGTATCTCTGTATTGTTTTATCACTCTGTTGCTTTAATGTTCTATTGCTTTGTTTGCTTTTATTTATGGATTGTTTCCCATTGAAATGCAAGGAAGGTTCAAGTACCAAATAAAGTTTCATGCGGTCGCACAAGTTAGGGGAATAGTGGAATGATTTTCACCTCTGCATGTGAGGACAAGATAAGAAAGCTTACTACTGTATCATGATCCAACATGAAATAGTCTTAACATGGTTCTTAAACCAGCAGGTTTTTAAATCATTGCATACCCTCTTAGGATGTACCCACCCACATTCACATTCAACTGTGAATTCTCAAATGAGGAGACACTGATGACTTATTCCTACAAATGAGCAGCAACTATATCCATCTCCACGTTAACAAACACAGTTGTATGCAGGATGGAGTGAGAAGCTTAAGTGTAAACTAGTTGCTTGATGGATCCAGTTTGGTGACTGTGGCTGTCTTTATTTAAATCCTTACCTTTGGAAAAAATGCAATAGCAGCCCACATGACAAGAGACAGTTAAGTCAACTTTTCTTAATGCTGGGCTGGAGGGATGGGCAAATCTGCTACTTTTTCATTCTTTCACATTTGGTTTTTATTAAAATCTCAATTTCTTTCTTTCATATTTGGAAAGGAATTTGAAAAGTTTGATAAGTAATCAAGATGTGAGCCAAATGAATATCTCAACCATCTCCACTAGCCAAACTGAATGGGCACAGTTATCTCCAGCAAGGAAAAGATCGTGTTATACCTGCCTGCTTCCTTGAAATCACTTGAGCTCATAAACCATATTCTCTCACTTAATGGATACAAATTTGATCATGTATAATATTTTCAGCAGTATGTGTTTTTCACACTCTCAAGGTTTTTGGTTTGTTTTTAAAAAAACACTATTATTAAATATAGTAATAACTGATGGGGAGTTTTGAGAACTATTTTTATAGCTTATGGGCTGATATATTTACTGGAAGTGTGATTAGTAGTGGCAGATTTCTCTTCACCGTGACGAAAATTCTCAACTCAGCCATAAACCTCATTTATAAGGAAAGAATAACAACCAAGTTTCATAAATCCTCCAAACACTTGTGTCCCATTATAAATGACCATAGACCATACCTGCTCATTTCTCTTTTTTTTTAATCAAGTCAAATCTTGTGGGTTCATTACTAATGTAGTGAAAACAAGAGAGATGACAAGGATCGCTGTGTTTCTCTCTCTCTCTCATTAAGATTCTTATGACAGAAATTTCCTTCACAGACTTCCTCATTTATTTTTGCTGTTTCTGCATACAGAATATATCAACCATTTAACCATTTCTCCCCCACTTTATTTTATACAAGTAATAGCTACCAATATTGTTATTGATTAATTATTTTCTGAACCCTATAACTGAAGGAACGTTCACACTTTTTAATCATTTATATGAAAAGTCAGATTCTCACTTGATAAGACAAAGATTTAGCTCTGTGGTTTAGGCATCTGGCTGCAGAGCCAGACGTTGGGAGTTTGATTCCCCACTGCCTTCTTAACAGGGGGTGGACTTGATGATTCATAGGGTCCCTTCCAGCTCTGCAGTTCTAATTGCACTAGAGTAGGCCCATTGAATCAATGGGGATTTGGGGACTCCTCCCTATGTTCCATTGTTTCAAATGCGCCCCCTCTAACTGTAACTTAATTTAGTATACTAAATGGCAACTAAAGTAGGCCTATTTGACTCAATGGAACATAGGGAGGACTTGACTCACTAAATCCATATCGATTCAGTGGGTCTAATTATGTGCCATCAAGTCAAAACCAACTTATAATGACCCTAATAGGGTTTTAAAGGTAAGTGAGATATTTAAGGAGCAGTTTTACCAATTCCATTCCCCCAGTGAGTTTCCACAGCCCAATGGGGATTTGAACCCTGGTCTCCAGGGTCCTAGTCCACTACACCACACTTGGTATTCTAGTGCAATTTCCTGCACTAAGCAACAGGACTTTGGTCTTTGTGTTTCATGCAGTGTTATAATTTTATTGTTGTTTTTAATGTTTCTGAATTTTTAATTGTTTATCTCTTCTTGTGACTCACCCTGAAAACTTTGTTATAGCACAACTTCTAAATACTGTTAAGGATTAAATAAATATTAATTGCTTTGCCTTCTCCCTTGCAACCAGTAGAAAACTGAACAAGACAAGACAAGACAAGGAGAGATAATCTAGTAATGAGCTGGATTTCTGCTGTTTCCAACCAAAAAAACTTTATTAGGTGAGTAGCTTGATTATTTATTTATTTACTTTATTTAACTTATATGCTGTCCACACTACCCAAAGGTCTCTGGGTGGCTTACAACAATTTAAATGCAATAAAAAGATAAAACAATTAAAATACAATTAAAAATACAGTACTCTAAAAATTTCCATCAGGACCCACAGTATTATTTCAATTAAAAACCTTCTGGAAGGTTTTGACCTGGTGCCGAAATGTCATCAACGTCAACACCAGATGAATCTCACTCAGGATGGCATTCAATAGTCTGGGGGCAGCTGCCAAAAAGGCCCTTTGTCTACAAGCCATCCCTCTTACCTCCTTGAGGGATGGCTCTTTCAGGAGGGCCCCCTGGCTAGATCTTAATTGCCGGGTAGATTCATATGGAAGGAGGTGGTCCTTCAGGTATCCAGGGCCCAAGCCGTTTAGGGCTTTATACGTCAAAACAAGCACTTTGAATCGGGCCCGGGCAGAGACTGGTAGCCAATGTAATTTGAACAGGATCAGCCTGATGTGTTCCCTAGCAGCCCCACCACTCACCAGCCACGCAGCTTGATTCTGAACCAGTTGCAGTCATCGGACCATCTTCAAAGGCAGCCCCATGTACAGCGCATTGCAGTAATCTATATGGGATATTACCAGTGCATGCGTAACTGTCATGAGACTCTGCTTGTCCAGGTAGGGCCATAGCTGGTATAATTTCCGCAGCTGAAGCAAGGTGCCCCTGGCCACCGAGTCCACCTGGGCTTCCAGAGTTAGACCAGGGTCCAGGAGCACCCCCAGGCTGCGGACCCTGTCCCTTAGGGGGAGTGCAACCCCATTCAGGGCAGGGAAATGGCCCTCTAGCCTGTCCGGCGAAGCACCCACTAACAGCACTTCTGTCTTGTCTGGATTGAGTTTCAACTTATTAACCCTCATCTAGTCCATTATCAGGTCCAGGCATGAGTTCAGCACAGAAACCGCCTCACCTGGATTGTTAGAAAACGAGAGGTAGAGCTGAGTGTTGTCAGCATATTGCTGACTCCTCAGCCCAAACCTCCTGATGACCTCTCCCAGCAGTTCCATGTAGATGTTAAACAGTATGGGGGACAGTATCGACCCCTGAGGAACCCTATGACATAAACACCATGCGGCAGAGCAACTGTACCCCAGCACCACCTTCTGGACATGGTCAGCCAGAAAGGAGCAGAACCACCATAAAGCAGTGCCCCCGACTCCCAACCCAGCCAGATTAAGTTCAGTAGAATTAATTGAATGAATAAAGTTATTTAATTCATTACATTAAATTACAGCAGAACTTTGCTTCTCACAGTTCATCTCTCTATTTGTGGAAGATAAAATTTGGGGACCGTTTCACAAGATTTCTCCTTGGTGATAAGAAGGTCAGCCCTTTCATGGAAGTGAGGTTTACTGCTAGCAGTGGTGATTTCTTCACTGCAGAAGCAAGTGGTGATCGCTGCATTGGTCGCCTGGCAGCTAGTCTGTATCTTTCACAAGGGCATCAAGCTGGCATTCTGGATCACTGTGGGGGAGAATGGCACCCATCACAAAAGCAGAAGTGGAGAGTATACAAGGCATGTGTGCATGTGCACATATATGTGTGTGGAAAGTGCTCAAGCAATCAGACAATTAGCTTGAAATCTGCAACTGCCTGGAAACAAAGAAGAAGCTTATTGCACATTCACACTACTTCCTGAAAATTAAGGCAACACAAATAGCACTCTCTCTCTATTCATTCTAACATGTTTAAATGACTGCTGATCACAGGAATGAAGAGTTCCTTCCCATTGGCTTTGTGACTTGATTTTCCAAGAATACTTGGACTTACACTGGTGCTTGAACTGTCAACCTCCTTTGGCTTTGGGTCTTCTGGTTCTTCCGTTGCAGCATTACTTTCAATTTCCCAGCTGCTGCTTTTTTTAAATTGTTTTTTAAACCCTCAAAGTACTGAAACAATATTTGGCACTTCGGAGAGCCCTGACTGAATTTGAAATCAGTTTCATGCTTCCTTGCTTCACTTTGCATCAGCTCTAAAACAAACAGATACCCCAGTTTTGCCTTGGGTTCTGAAGAATTTCCATGCCCATAGCACATTCCTAATTGGATCCTCCCTTCCAACTTCCTCAAAACGTTCATCTTACATGAAAGCTGCTTCTATTTTTCTACTTCATTCTCAAGGTGCTTTAACATTTATTTTGAGATTCTTTTGGCATCATTGAACTTACCTTTTTTTATGCAGCAGCCAAAGCATCTTCCTTATTTTTCTGTTCTGTTACAAATCTTCCCATTGTTCTGCAGCCTTGCTGACTGCTCACACTTCCTGATATGAAGAAGGTTCATGGGGCAAACTACTTGATGGTATCCTTCCCTGGAGTGTGAGGAGCTGGTGATGCTGCAGATCACAAACAGTGATTCTTGCTCAATGGAACACTCACATGCTCTCCTCATGAATCTCCTCACTAAACTAAGCTCAAGCACATCACACACAAGAATTTCAGCAAAGTTACCTCCTAAACAGCTTGTTGCAACTTTGATGTAGGATACAATACACTATATATACAATTGAGAAAGTGGCCAGAAAATGTGTCCCCAGCAAAAAGCACAGGAGGGAAACAGACTATCCCTGTCTAGTTGTTGGATGCCACCTGTCAAACTTTAGCCCTAAATGAAAAAGTGCTTTTCTATCTCAAAGTCAACACAGGTCAACCTCAAACCAATCTCTGCTACACGGCCAAGTTTCAGATCAATCTATTGAGCCATTTTGTGAGTACAAGCCACAGACACTATTTCCCCCTCACAATTTCCAATTATGGAAGAGAAATGTATTTTGTCCAGCTCACTCTGTAATTTGCCTGGATGCTCATAGAAACTCACCAGTGTGTTTTAGATACTCTTGCTTCCCAACTTGCACTAGTGTTCAGGTTTCTAGTTCTTTCTTTGTTTATTTCTTGACAATAGGAAATAGATGGGAAAGAATAATCAGTCAATCTGTCAGAGGCTTTATTGGCATACACAAAAAACCACATACACAAGGTAAGAAACAAACTTAATTAACTGAATCTACAAGACTGTGTCTCAGTCTGTGGGTTGTCACTATCTGATTCAAAAAGGCCACCATGTTCTCTACTATAAGTGACTCTCCTGTCGACAGAATATATCTCAGTATGTCACAATCCGAACAGCCCCTCTTTAACAAAAATGGATCTAAATATCATCTTAGGAGGTCCATATAGAATGGACAATACAAAATCATGTGAGAGAGTGACTCCACTCCACCCAGTTTGCAGGAGCCGCACCTTTCGCTGTATGGAATCCCATTGAATCTCCCATACAGCACTGCCGATGGAATGGCTTTCCATCTAGTAAGGGCAAAGGCCCAGCATTTCTGGGGGGCATTTTAGCAGGTAAAGATACCGTGCTGGTTGACCAACTTTAATGGGAACCTGACAGCTCATTGGTATTTGCAGCACTCTGCAGTTCCTGTGTTTCTATGTCCAATAGCCTACATTTTATTGTTTGATATGCTTCCAGTTGGGACATTGAACCCAATGAGTCTATTGCAAAGAATAAAAATTAAAGTTAGTTAATTATTTGTACTAGTCAAAAACTGAAGCTACACGTTACTGCAGTACTTTTGGAAATTTGTCAAAATCCATCAAAGATAACATTTCATAAAATCTGATTGCTTTACTTTAATATAAAACTGAGAGTCTTCCAATAAAATAATTTATGGGTTGATTTCAGTGAGCTTAATCTAAATATGACTAAATCTGCATCCAATCCTATACTCGTATTTAAATGCAGGTTCTCCCCCCACACCTCATTTCTCTGAACTCCTTCTAATGGAGGTAAGAAAGACAGTGGTGATGTGGTCCAGACAGGGGGAATGCCTCAACTTAGAATTTTGGTGAAAGGACCCCTGGATCTGACCACAGGTTCCTACAGAACAATAACTTGGAGATCACATAAATGATGTACATTACATTTGAAATGAAAGATGTGAGGCTACATAATATGATTGATTGGATTCTCTCCATTGACATTTAGCTTCTCACCTCCTGATCAACTGGCCAAACACTGAGAGAAGCTGAGATTTGTGAGGAAATCTTAATTAGAATGGGTTTTGTGAGTGACCTTTCAGTTTTTAAAACAGGATTAAAAAGCTCGAAAAGCCTGGTCAGTTTTGTTAAGGAATAGTTTCACGTTCAAGAAAATCCATTCTTCTTAGAATCTGCATTTCCCCATATACTCATTTTAACAAACCTCTATCTTTTCATCTATTTTTATTAAGGGAGAGGGCCATTTGAACAGTATTGATTAAAACATACGCTCATCACCTGAAACTCTCTGAAATATTTCATTTCCAACTGCAGATGGTAGATTTGGTCGTCTGAGCGGAGAAAGGACTTTTATGATGGTGTTAGGATTCATATCAATTATTAATTAAATAATGAGAACCTGATGGGAAGCTCAGTGCTGGAGAGAACAAAATCCAAGAACAATTAAAAGCTGAATGCCAAATGACCAGATGGGAGGCTAACACCCAAGGATCTCAATTACTCCTTTTTCTGTTTTTAATGATAACCACAAAGACTGCTTTCTTTAGTAGATCCTTATTCAATTTAACCATGGAAACTCACTCACCCTTGCATAACTGAGATGGCTGTGAAGTGGGAGAAAATTAAAAATTTTAATTAACTTGTTTTAAAAGTCCTAAAAGTACCACAATTGATAGGACTTGGGATGTGCGTTTTCTACTGAGCTAAAGCTCTGGGGGAAAAGCACACACAAAATGTTCACCCACTGTATAATGCTATGGTATGTTGCTGCCTATGAGCTGAAAGTATACTTGTTCTTTGCCTCTTGATCATAAGCTTCTCTGGACATACATAAACTCTCTTCTGTGAACCTTTGTCTTGAATTTCTTATGCTTATAACTCTACTTCCCACTATGCTGCACAATATGAGAATTTAAAATGTTGCTCTTATAAAGTAATATGGTCCAGCTACTGGTTGTACATTTCCGAAGTAATTCATTGTCATTACTTGTAACAAAGGGTTTGGGGGGAAAAGACACTTATTGGTCAATGTTACCTCTAATTTTGCACTAGCACTGGTCAGGGCCCCTGCCCTGCACGTGGGGGGTTCTGGCCACTACTGGAAGCAAATGGGCAACAACACTGACTCGGTTGTGCAGCCAATGCAGCGCTGCGCAGCCGCCCGACTCAGAGGGAATGTTGTTATTGGCTGAAAACCCTGTTGCTCAATGTAGTAAGTCACAACTAGAGTAGGCCCATTGAATCAATGGAATTTATGGAGGAGTTGACTTACCAAATTCCCACTGATACAATGGGCCTATTCTAGTTGCAACTTACTATGCTAAGCAACAGAATTTTAATCATTGCATTACTCACTGCCATGATCCTTAGTTTATCCCTCAGGCTTTATTCATGTTTTTTTTGGGGGGGTCATAAATATCTTAGAATTGGTGATCAACAAAAGAATAGCATAAAACATAAAAAATTACCTTGAAACTTCAAGGTCCTGAGTAATATATACTGAAAACCATGATTTTAAAAGTCTCTTGCTACTCAGGCACTTGCATAATTCCTCCACCCACTGGTGTTTCAGCCAATCCTCACTGTACTCACATCCTTTAGTTACTTGGTCTGTATAGTCCATGGTGCTCTCTCATTTCTTTGTTGAGAAACCTGAACTTAACAATGTTCTGAAGCAAGAGCAACTCTTGAGCATCTCTGCTCTCACACCTGAACGCTTACGTCCATCCTCAGTATGCTAGTCTATGCTATGTCAGATGCACAAAAATTGCTACTTTCGAGCCTAGCACATCTGGCAAGAGGTGTGGTAGCACTCAAGGAAAAACTAGGTGACACACAGATCCCATATCTAGAAACAGTGCTTCCTCAAGCAGTAAGAAAAATCTGATTGTATAAACACATTAAAAGCAGAAGCATTGTTTATTAGTAGACTGTACATATTGGGTGTCGCGATTTGACCCTTTTTGGATCCCACACCTCTGGAACCTATGTGGCGTTGGACCCACTCGTGCCTTGGTCTGTCCACCTAGACTCAGACCTCAGAGCACACCAGGGCAAAACCAAACTCTTTCCTTTCTTCCACTGCTGCCACCAGGAGATCCCTAGATCCCCATAACTCCTTTAGAAAGAATCAGGTCCACTCTTTAATGAAATAGAAAGATCTTTAGTTTATTTGCTTATTTGTTTCAGTATTTTAATATTCAGTTCTATTCCTTCTCCCTTCCAGTCACTGGTCAATCACTTCTCAGATCTCCTACTATATTTTCATCAGTCTAATCACAATCACATAAATCTCTGAACTCTCTAATCAAACTCCTTCCAAAACTCTGATCTTCCTTCTCCCCCTCAGGCTCTGCCTCTTATACTCTGCCTCTTGGCTCCGCCTCTCAGCAACATAAATATGCATAACTCACTCTAACTAAACCTGAGCCATGACCACATTTAAAGGAGAACGCTACAGACCTCCCCCCTTACTTAGGTTTGTTTGGGAGGGGAAACACATTTTTCCTCCTGAACAAACAGGTGCAATAGCTTAAACTTTTTTTTTCTCATAACATTTTACCTTTCACATATTTACTAAATATCAACCAAATCCTTACCTTATCATTTAATAATCAATACAATACTTTACCTTATCATCTACTAATCAATAATATACCTTACCTTATCATTTTACAGAATTTACAACAATACAGAAATCACGATCATGAACTTTTACATAAATAATTAACTGTGAATTATAGTCCATTTCAGTTTATAATAAAAGTCCTGGTATCATTCATCTAGCCTCCTGGAAAGCACATGTGCGACAACGTTGTGGGCTTTCGAGGCAAGAACTGAGTCTCTGTTGCAAAGGCAAAATTTGCAAAGTCCAAGTCTCTCACTTTTCCGTCGTAGTCTGGCGCACCATGGACTGGTCCAGTTGTGGTCATCTCCTTCAGCTGGACACACCTCTGCTGGTACTCAGGAGTCCCTCTGTTGACCACTGGCTCCTTCCTCCGCACCCTTTTCCGTCGACTGGCGGTCATTGGCCACTCGGTTGTCCACAGGATGTCATCTGCTGGTCGTTTTATAGTGACGTCATCTTTAAGTCTGGCTCGGGGCTTCACTTGCTCAGCTAGGGAAAGGGTAGGCAGTTCCCTCTTCTCCTCCCGAACATCTTTAGATGCATCCCTCTTTAAGGCATCAGGGCCTTCCTCCTTCTGTATCACATAATTGACATTGTTCAATTTTGTCACTACTTTATAGGGATCCTCCCAAGCTAATTGTAGCTTGTGTCCTCTGATTGCCCTAAGCAAGAGAACTTCATCCTCAGGCCCAAAAGTTCTTTCACGGGCTTTCTTATCATACCAGGCCTTCTGCTTGGTCTGGGCAGCCCTTAAGTTCTTTCCGGCTATCTCTAGAGACCTTTGCAGGGTGTTTTGCAACCTGTGCATATATTCTACCACTGACTCTGGGTCACTTTCTCTATGGTCTTCCCAGTTCATGTGGAGCAAATCTAAAGGTCCGCACGCCTCTTGTCCTAGCAGTAACTCAAAAGGACTAAATCCCGTGCTCTCTTGAGGGATGCTCCTATAAGCATATAGTAAGGGTTGTATTTTGCAGTCCCAATCATTTGGGTTCTCTGCTACATACGCCTTAATCATGCGCACTAAAGTGCCATTGAATTTCTCAACTAGCCCGTTGGTCTCTGGATGATATGGAGTCGAGTTGATTTGGGTAATTCCACAAGCCTTCCATAACCTTTTGATCAGTTTGGATGTGAAGCTCATTCCCAAATCGCTGACTATCTCGCTGGCAAATCCCAATCGGCTCATGTAATTAATTAGGGCATCTGCCACGGTGTCAGTTTCCATGTAGCGCAAAGGAATTGCCTCGGGATATCTAGTGGCAAAATCCATTATGGTCAAGATGTATTTATTTCCCCTACGGGTGGCATTAGGTAAGGGACCCACTAGATCGATTCCCAGCCTTTGGAACGGTGTAGAGATGACTGGCAGAGGACATAATTTGGCTTTGGTCCTGTCCTGCCCAGTCCCTCGTCTCTGACAGACATCACACGTTTTACAGAAACTAGTAATCTGTTTGCCCATACCTGGCCAAAAGAAGTTCTGGCCAACCCGTCTTTTGGTTCTGGTGATCCCCATGTGAGCTCCAAATAAACTGCTGTGAGCTTGATTAATGATTTTCTCCCTGTATTTACTAGGGACCACTAATTGCTTTCGGGGTTCCCCTTTTCCTCGGTATGGAGTAGCTAACGTTTCCCTGTACAGAAGGTCTTTGGTTAAGCTAAAGCTCTCAGGGCACTCAGGAGACAGTACAGTGGGAGTCCTGGCAGCTTCAAAGCAAACTCCCAAGCTAATGTCCTCCTTCTGCTCCTGGGCAAAATTGTTATTTGTTTTGGGTTTCTGTAGTAGCATGAGTTCTGCCTCAGCCCCATCATCAAGCTGGGTTGCCACGGTAACCGCTCCACCTAGGCCTCTCTCTGCTACAGTATCGGTTTGAGCTGCAGAGGGTGAGTTTTGACCCCCCTTTGAGCGGGTAAGCACTAACGCACTCTTGGCATGCTCTATTAAATCCCAACCAAGGAGAAAAGCTGCTGGTATTTCATCTGACACAGCTACTTGCCACTTTCCAGACCAATTCTGGTATTCTACTGGTATCTCAGCCACTTTTAAAACCACGGTTTCCTTCCCAATTCCCTTTAAAGACATTTCTCTGCCTGGAATAATGTCATCCTGGGCTACTAAATCGGAATGGACAATGGAGATTTGAGATCCTGTATCTCTTATTGCAATGTACTTCTTTCCTTTCACAACTATCTCTTCACCTGCGTTTCTGAGAAGGGTCTGGTCATTGCTGATATAGAAACAATGGACTACTTGGGCTATAGGAATATCTTCCTCCTCATGGTCAGTAGAAGTGGTGGTTATGGGATCAGGTCTCTGTCTACTATTTTCCTCCCCTGATTCCACTTGCTTGACACAATACACCTTTTTGGTTAGAGAATCATTTCTCTGCAAGTTGGGGTATGGTTGCCTACACTGGAATTGTAAGTGGCCTGCTTGCCCACAGTTAAAACATTTAAAATTCCTTTTGTCATTCTGAGATACTTTGGCGAACCGTGCCTCAGGGTTTGATGGTTTTGGCGGGCTAGCCCTTGGCAACTTTGGGGAAGTCCCGCCCTGACCTTCTCTCTCAGGATTCCTGCTGAGGTAATTTTTATTAAAAGGCTTTTTATAGTTATTGTCCCAGTTTGGTTTATTTACTCTCAGCTCTGAAAATCTAGGGTTCCTGTAAGCATTAATCAAATCAGTTTGTTCTCCCGCTTCCCATAAATTTTTAGGATTCTTGTCCCTTACTAAATACCGTAGTTCTCCAGGTAATAGGGAGTAAAACTGTTCTAGCCCAATTAAATCCTTCAACTGTTCTAAAGAAGTGATCTCCTCTCTTTCAATCCACTTTTCCAGGGTTTGCGCCAATCTAGCTCCCAACTGAGAGTACGATTCATCCTGCTTTTTAGAGAGAGAGCGAAATTTCCGCCTCAGGTGTTCAGAGTTCAGACAAAATCTTGAATAAACCATCTTTTTATATGCCTCAAAATCTCTTGCCTTCTCGGGATTCATCTGGGCATATATTTCTGCCAGATCTCCGCTAACCTGCGCTCTTAAAACCATCATTCTATCTTCATTTCTGATTTCAAAGTCATTGCAGGTGCGTTCAAAAGCAGTGAGGAAGGATTCAGGACAGTCCCCTCTTTTGTACTGGGGAAACTTCTTTAAATCTATCTTTGACAGGATTCCACCTCCCCCACTGTTGTTATTATTAAGGTTATTGTTTAGAGCAGAAATCTCTAATTGTCTCATCTGTAGTTGAAAATCCATTTCCCTTTTTCTCTCTTCCTGCTCAAATTGTCTGGCCTCCTGCTCAGCTCTGAGCTGTAGTTCCTTAAATTTAAATTCCCGTTCCAGTTTCCATCTCTCAAATTCTTGAGGGCTTAATTCCTTATGTCCCTCTGAGGTAACCTCAAGAACTATTTTCTCTTGGTCTCCCTCCAATTCCTGAGGCAACTCTTCAGACTCAGGACTCCCCCTTGTGGCTCATTTGTGAGGCATCTTTTCTTTCTGGGGTGATTAGAGCAGCGTTCACTAATTTTTAAAAGGACCTGTTTTTCTTATTTTACTTCCAGTTACTGATATAAATTTATTTCAAGCCTTTTCTTTTAGTACTTTCCCTCAGATCTGCTATGACCTGGCTTCTGCCTTATCCACAGCGCTCTCCTATCTCAGAGCCTGGGATTTTACAGTAAGCCCTCTGATCCTCAGATCCTGAGGTAAACTCAGAAATTCCCTCTCAGAGAATTCAAGCCTTTTCCTTAGGTTCTCTCCCTCAGATCTGCTATGACCTGGCTTCTGCCTTATCCACAGCGCTCTCCTATCTCAGAGCCTGGGATTTCACAGCAAGCCCTCTGATCCTCAGATCCTGAGGTAAACTCAGCAATTTCCTTTCAGAGTCGTTCCCTATCTTAGACCCCCCTGATCTGGGTTCTGAGGCCCCGCTACTAAGCTTTTCCCAAAAGCTCTAGCAGGAACCAAACCTCATTGCCACAGATCCTGTCTAAAAGGTACCCTTGACTCAATAAACTCTTTTATAAAGGCTTCTCTGGATTATTTCAATAGGCTTCACTGGATTACTTCGTTTCCCGCCGCTGGACACCAATGTCGCGATTTGACCCTTTTTGGATCCCACACCTCTGGAACCTATGTGGCGTTGGACCCACTCGTGCCTTGGTCTGTCCACCTAGACTCAGACCTCAGAGCACA